>OY728159.1:853549381-854799381 GCA_963277665.1 Viscum album
AGGATGGACTGAGTGATCTTCCTCAGTGAGTCTTGAGCTTTTTAGACTGTACGGGGGTAGACCGAGTGAGCTTCCTCAGAGAGTATTTCTTGTTTGAATTCCTTAAAAAATTCCAAGCTATAGGAGGAATTGACCAAGTGAGCTTCCTTAGAGATTCTGTGATAGACCTAAGGCTATAAGAGGAATTGACCAAGTGAGCTTCCTCAGAGAGTCTCTAGACCTTGGGGCTATAAGGGGAATTGACCATGTGATCTTCTTCAGAGAGTCCCTAACTATCATAGACTATAAGAGGAATTAACAGAGTGTGCTTCCTCAGAGAGTCTTATAATTTCATATGACCAAACCAGAGGGGTTAGGATGAGTGTACTGCCCAGAGGGTTATTGGTACTTCTTGGATAGGACCAGAAGAGATGATGTGAGTACTGCCCTGAGGGATTCCTAGTTGTGGTTAGTTGTTTGTTTCACTGATTCTTGTTAATCTGTGGATTGTTTATTGTTGTGTATCATCCTGTTTACTTCTTACTGTTTACTGCTTACAGTACTATTACCTGCAATATACTCACTGACTATTAGGCACAGATCTTCGTGTGGTTGCCTACTGGGATTTAGTCTCACACCCTGTTTGTGTCATGCTTTTGGGCCCAAACAGATTATATTGTTGCAGGTATAGACAAGTGCAAGCACCATTCGACTTTAGGTACTTGCCTTGCATTGGAGCAGGAGATAATGGGACCAAGTCGAGGCTTGCGATGCTGAGGAGTTGCTTATCTGTTTTTCTTTTGTACTTTCACATAGTATTTTATTCAGCATTGTGACTTGTTTGGATTCTTTCCTAGACATATATATCATTCATCATTTTATATATGTGTGTGCCCCAGTTGTTTCTTGTTTTAGTCTTCTGTTGTTTACCTGTGTCATTGTTTACCTGTGCATGAATTGTTTACTACTTCTGTTATTGTTTATTATTTCTCTTTTCCATTGTGTACTCTACCAATGAGGGTATAGTTTCCCCAATATCACACCTAAGGCCCTCGATACTATTTGGAAGCCTCTTGTGTTTGGGGAAATGTGCTTGAGGCCATGTGACCTACTGGGTACGGGGCGCCCTTGGGTGGCTTCTGGAACCAGGACATTATAAAGTGGTATTAGAGGGATTCTTTTCCCTTGAATTACTGTTTGGAGCCTATATCCATGGATAGGATGTAATAGGTACTTGGTAATAAGTTGTGCTTGGGAGTAGCTAACCCTTGTACAGGTAAAATCCAAACTACCTCGTTTATTGCAGTTCTACTAGTTTTCACTTTTACAGTTGATTTGATTTCATCGTTGGGTGATTCACATGCTTTGGGTTGTTATCGTTGTTTTTATTGCAGTTCTATTTCTTCCACAACCTAATGAGATGAGGTTATTCCATCTCATGCATCATATAGGCACTTGCAATAAATCACATTCCATGCATTCTTTCCATGCCATATAGGATGCATTAGAGATTGTATGTTGTTGTGATAGACGTTGTTTAGATTATGCATGTTGTTGTGATAGATGCTTTGATAGAATCTATGTTGTTTGACAGTGAATCAGTTTGTATAGTATTTTTCATAGATGGACACCAAAATTTTGTTCTTGAGGTTTTATGGGCCCTCATGGACAGAAATTTGGTGGATCATTTCCTAGTTGTCTTGTTATAACTTGAATAAGATTCAAATCTTTGATTTTCGGGGATTATTGGATCTCACATATTGGAATTTGGCACCTTAACTCTTGTTTTCTATGTTTTATGGGCTTCTGAGCAGTTTCTGAGCTACTGCCTGGAAAAAACACAGAATACACGGCATGTACTTTATTAATACACGATGTGTGGTTTTTAAACTGTGTCACTGACTGTAACAGCCCAAGATTTTATAAAGAAATATTCTTTTTAATTTTATTAATGTCATGTGTTGTACGCTACACCAAAAGGAGCTTGCACAACACGCATCCTTGTATTACCTTGCAATCGCAACCTTCCTCGATAGTGTGTGTAGTACGCAATAACGAGTTTCACTAAACAGCGATATGCTATTAAAACTAGCCGTTATGAATAGTAATAACCACTTTTTGAAATTTTGTAAATTTTATTTTTCAAAATGTATTTCATTTTTGGATTCGGAGTATCGAATTTAGCCTAAGGTGAAATTTTGGTACATTTCGGATAACTTTCATATTCTGATGAATAGTGAAAATTACTAAATTATAATTAAAAAACAACTTTTTTAACCGAAATAATTAATAGTGATAAATTATTAATTTGAGTGGTTTTAAAGTATATTTAGAATATATTTTTACAATTTAATACAATGTTGGTCATTGGACGTAATTTCACATTTAAACCAGACATAAACAAGTGTCAATCTTTTGATAGATATTGTTTCGTAAAAACACGCTATTTGTTTTAATAGCGGGATTTAATTATAAAATTAATTAATTCAACTTCTATGTTATGAATTTGGTAAAATAGACTTCATTTTTGAATTCGGAATATGAAATATAGCTTAGGATGAAATTTTGGCATTTTTCTGAAAACTTTCAATTTTTGATGAATAGTGAAACCACTAAGTGGTAGGTTAAAAACTGAATTTTGCATAAAACTTAATTTTACCGCTTCTGTGAATGGAATTTCAAAAATCCGAGAGACACGGTTAATATCAAGGACTAAAATGTGGTTCAATGAGATGAAAATAATTTTTTGGTGAATAGTAACTTTTTACTTTTTTTACCGCGGTTAATAGTAAATAGGGTAACTAAGGGTAAATATGATATTAATATTACCCTAACACATGTCCTAATTCTATTGGACAAGTGTAGTTCGACCAAAAACAAACTTAGGAATAAAATATGACCATTTAGGCCCACTTGGATTAGATTAGGACATTTATTATTAATTTATTTAAAGAAGGGTTAAAATAGTTAAAATCAAAGTTTAATAAGTAAATCATTTTTAATATGGGGTTATACATAAGATAAATTCGACTATAAATATTAATTAGAAAGCTAAAAAGATTTCCTACATGATGGTATTTTATTTGTAATTGTTAGACATCAAATAATTTAATTAATTTATGACACAAAGATGATGCAGTAATTATATTATTTATGAAATATTGACATAATTGATGTTATAAACACAAAAATAAATGTAATTTGAGAATTTTTATGAATTCCACTAATTTTCTAGGTTACTATGATATATTAATGTTGATTTAATCAACTTGGTTCGAACATTTAATTCTGTTATGACTTTCACAAAAATCATATATCAAATAGTGTCAAAATTGACACAAAATAGTTTTTAAATCAAATATTATATTATTAATTGTTATTTTATTCCTAAAAATCTAAGGTTCGGCCAAATGACTTAGATAAGGATATATGTATTAATAATATACAATTTGGGGTTCGTTTGGCATGTTATAGTAAGTTTATTAACCATATAGTGAAAGAAAACAAAAAGACACGGTAAAAGTTAAATTATTTAACTTAGAGTTAAATCTAATTGATAAGGTTAAAATAATACCCTAAACTTGTCTAAATCCTATTGGTTGATAGGATTTCGACCCATCCCCACTTTAGCTTCGAAATAAGACCCTTTGGAACCATTATAAACCGATTTTTACTTTAATATAAAATAATATTTTGAGGTATTCCTAAGGTGCCCCTCTCCTCCCTTATAAAAGGACACCTCCTCCCCCTCCTCCTCACACCAAATTGAGCACTCAAGCTCGGCCAACCCCTGCCATTTTCTCCTCTCCACTTCCCTAGAATAATCCTAGAGGTCCTGGGCTTCTTCAAAGACCAATCTTAGTTCCCTAAGTGGAGGATTCAAAGAGGCGTTCCAAAGAGGAGGTAATATCCATTACCGATCTTTTCAATTTCTTTCTTCTTCAACTTCTTCTTCTTTAGTTGTTTCATTACGAAGTAATAACATCAGTATCACTCATATACTGATATGTTATTATAAGTATGAAACAACCCTATTTCACCATCTATCCATCCTACGGAAAAAGAAATCACCGCGCGTGCGTACGTACGGAATACCGTCTCCACGCCGTGGTGTAATCTATTTTCCACCACCACCTTACATGGATGGGTATAATGGTGTAAAGAATAACTATACATAGTTATTACAACATCATATTGATTCTGATATATTTTATAATCCACTCCAATTCAATTCAATATTTATAGAAATGATATCATCGCTCGTGCGTACGTACGGACTATCGTCTCCACGACGCGATGAGATTCATTCTCCATGTTAACCATTTAAGAATGATTATAATATATATATAAGAAATAATAATGAAATATATGACATTATAAAGCTACTGGATTTATGTATATATATACATATGTATGTCATCTACTTACTTCCATTTCAAGACAATAAGGAAAGGAAAACAGCATTCATGCGTACGTACGGACTACCGTCTCCATGAACGGTGTTTTTCATTTTATTTATCTACCTATTATATATATATATATACTGAATATATATGATATATAAATCATATTTTATATTCTGGAAGTAAGTAAATCATGATATAAGTAATAATGATGTCAAGAACAACAAGTCAAAACACCTACGATAAATGAAACGATTTTACCCAAAACGCTTCTTTAACATAGAATTTACAAAAGAACGGGTAATATAATGTCATAAGTGAACCATATATGATATCATAACAATGAATATGATTCTGTAATAAGTCAATAACATGATTTAAATCATTATACAGGAGGTTCAGACACTTACAAAGCAAGTCGGACCTAAGGTAAGGGAAAATATCACAATCTCATTTTTATTCGAGATTGTTTATTCGTAAGTATTTACTGGGGTGTATTTTATCATCCACATCCATGTTTCATCAAAATGTAATATTATTTCCATCCACCTACAATTGTTTAAAACCATTTTTACCCTTCGGTGAGTTTTTAGTAATATGTATGAAAGGAATCTTTTGTCGTACGAGATACTTTTTGACTTTTCCGACAAAAGTACGAAGAATGTTTTTTTTAACTTATACGGCACGAACGGATTTCTACTGTTTTATAAAGCCTTATTTTCATGAAGCTTCCTCTAAAAGATTTCATGACTATTTTCAATAAAATCTCTTTCTTTTAAAATTGCATGATGTTTTGTGAAAAGAAATTGATTTTGAAGAAGAAAGGATATTTTCCTCAAGAATTCAATTCAAGTGTTTTATCAAAATTATTTTCCATCTAAGATAATAAAGGGTTCTGTTTCTATCCATATTTTTACATTGATTTGACTATGTTGTGATGGAATTATGTTTATGAATTCCTTTATCTTATATGAATTTATTTATGATGTCATGATGTTTCAAGAATCCCATTTTTGTTACATATGTTATGCGATGATGTATGTTTTATGATTATGTGGCACACATAAGAAAGGATTCATTATAAGATGGGTGGGACCTATATCTCCCTCCAATGCATTGGGTAAAGATTTCATATCTCATGAGATAGACATGGCTGGAATGGTAGGTTATACCGGTTCAGTGAAACAGGACTGAAACGAGGATTACTCGATTCAGAAAGGGACTTTGTCCACTAAGATAGTCTTGGCAATGAGTCTTGACTAACAAGAAATGATTCTCTATGATTATGTGTGTATGCCACAATGAGTAATGTTTTAAGTTATGATTTCATTTTCACTTCTATGATTTATCCCATGTTATGATATTATGAGCTCTTTTGCAGGTTAAGATTTCCAAAAGCTATGTTCTTATGTATATGATGTGATTGATATTTCTTTTGTTTACCCTTACTGAGAATTTGAGCTCACCCTTTTATGTTTTCTTTTCCCCAGGATATAAAGAAAGGTTTTAGGTAAAAAAAGGGGAAGATCTTTATGGGATATATTGAAGATCTTTCACCACGTTTAGAAGATTACGTTCCGAGTTTCCAAAGACACTAAACTATTACGATCCTTGTGTGTGTGTTTTTGTTATGTACTAAGTATTCCGCAAAAGTAATGTAATGTCCATGTACGATAAGCTTCGGGTCTCTACAGTTGGTATCAGAGGAAAGGTTTAGTCAACCTTTGGAAACTAGGACACGAAAACGTTAGTAAGATCCCTAGAGATATTTCTAAGGTATGTCTAGGGATTCCCCTAAGGATAAGTATACGTATAGGATATAGTTCTAGAACTATGGTAACGATATTAGATTAAACCAAAGATGATAGATATTTAAGTTACTCCCCCTTTATTACGATTTTTGCATCTAACACTATTCTGTTTGTTTTTTAGAAAATGGCTGGAAACAAGATGATTCACAATAATGGAGGATATGATGGACAATGGAATGATATTCTTCATGAGCAACCAAATGAAATGGGATTTGGATGTCCAAACATCATTATTATGACGAATCAGCAATCTCACAACATGATCAATAAAGTAAAATTTGGTAAGTTTCCTGACTCGACTAATAAGAGAAAGATGGAGTTCCATGATGATCATAGAGGAAAGAAAGTTCAATTTCCCCTATGTAAATCATGTGGGAAGAGGCATCAAGGAGAATGTTTCAAGGGAACTGGAAGATGCTTTGGGTGTGGAATAGAAGGACACAAAGCAAGTAAGTGCAAAGGAAAAGGGTCGGTTAACACCATGGATGAGGATAATGGTATTGCTACGACATCAAAAATGGTTAAGTGTTTTAAATGTGGAATGTATGGGCATTATTCAAACAAATGCCCTAAGGGAAAGACTCATGAAGAGAATCAGTATGGTCATATGGGTAGTATTTATGTGGATGATGATGAAGAGACTACAAATGATATGTGAGATGAAAGAATTTTTGAAGCTCGATCAATGGTTTGAGAATGTAGTGGAATGATTACATGTTTATCATGTGTAATTTTGGAATAAAGAGACATCTATGGATTTTTACACTGTTGTCTTTCCTTATGTTTTGAAAGTGTATGATGAATGGTACCAGTAACCATGAAAGGTTATTCAGATATTTTTGGAATGTAGATGATATGCGCATAATGAAGGGATAAGGAGAAAATTAAATGTTTGATAGTATTCATGAGCTCATGATTGATATAAGGACTAAGTGATATCATGGTTTGAGTATATAGAATTTTGAGGATTTTGGTATGTGGAAAGTGTTAACTTTTAACTGCACTCATGTTTTCACTAAGGTATTCAAGAGAATACACGATTAAGGACTTTGAATGTTTGGAATGTGACCAACAAGACATATCTTAGGATATGTGGGGATCAACGACAGTATTAAATCTCTGGTAATCGTTGTCACTATATTATGAGAGTGGACTGCAGTATTATGTATAAGCCTAAAGATTAGACTGGATTATGTTGGACATAAGTTAGTATTGTTTAAGGATAGAATATTTTCGATATTATTGATGGGATGTTATAGTGACGTAGTTTTAGAAAAAGGACAACCTGCAGGACGGGCGACAGCCCATCGCTTCGGACAAGGCTGTAGGAATCGAACCCACAACCGAAGTGCAACTGGCCTTTATCGCCTACCACTGACCTACAGGAAGTCCCTGTTTAGTAGAAACTAGTTTTATTATATTAAGCAGTATGATATATGAAGTATAAGTCCATTTTAGGAACCATATGTGATTAATCTCACTATAGATCGACTTATGTATATAATTTTTGCTAACCTTTTGTTTGAGACAGATGGAATGACCCGTCATTCTATCACATGATCTGCTAACACTTCACGAATAACAAATTCAACTTCATTTATTTAAGAGATGAAGTGGAAATTGTTAAAGGCACGAACAACAGCGAGATTGTACCAAAATAAAGTAAGTATTTATTCTAATTCAAATTCTTTAACTTTAGGGAAATGATCTTGAAACCCAAAAATGTTGTCCTAGTTCTCTTATACCTGATGAATCAGATGGTACCTTAGATCGTCACAAATTTATGGATTTGTGATTACTGGCTTTTACATAGCCATGTTCTCTACCACTCTCCATCAGAACATGATGGTTAGATTTCTCTTCCATATCCATATTTTCACCTATGTGGAAACCCAGTGATTAGTTTATTTGGGTAATCGTTACATTTCATACTTTAGTTTTTAAAGCCAAGTTTTGGTATTCCCTTTTACGATGTGGGTTTCTATTAAAGAAACTTTCGAATAGTAGACCATTTATAACCCCGACGAATTTCGAGGGCGAAATTCATTTTAAGGGGGGTAGAATGTAACAGCCCAAGATTTTATAAAGAAATATTCTTTTTAATTTTATTAATGTCATGTGTTGTACGCTACACCAAAAGGAGCTTGCACAACACGCATCCTTGTATTACCTTGCAATCGCAACCTTCCTCGATAGTGTGTGTAGTACGCAATAACGAGTTTCACTAAACAGCGATATGCTATTAAAACTAGCCGTTATGAATAGTAATAACCACTTTTTGAAATTTTGTAAATTTTATTTTTCAAAATGGATTTCATTTTTGGATTCGGAGTATCGAATTTAGCCTAAGGTGAAATTTTGGTACATTTCGGATAACTTTCATATTCTGATGAATAGTGAAAATTACTAAATTATAATTAAAAAACAACTTTTTTAACCGAAATAATTAATAGTGATAAATTATTAATTTGAGTGGTTTTATAGTATATTTAGAATATATTTTTACAATTTAATACAATGTTGGTCATTGGACGTAATTTCACATTTAAACCAGACATAAACAAGTGTCAATCTTTTGATAGATATTGTTTCGTAAAAACACGCTATTTGTTTTAATAGCGGGATTTAATTATAAAATTAATTAATTCAACTTCTATGTTATGAATTTGGTAAAATAGACTTCATTTTTGAATTCGGAATATGAAATATAGCTTAGGATGAAATTTTGGCATTTTTCTGAAAACTTTCAATTTTTGATGAATAGTGAAACCACTAAGTGGTAGGTTAAAAACTGAATTTTGCATAAAACTTAATTTTACCGCTTCTGTGAATGGAATTTCAAAAATCCGAGAGACATGGTTAATATCAAGGACTAAAATGTGGTTCAATGAGATGAAAATAATTTTTTGGTGAATAGTAACTTTTTACTTTTTTTACCGCGGTTAATAGTAAATAGGGTAACTAAGGGTAAATATGATATTAATATTACCCTAACACATGTCCTAATTCTATTGGACAAGTGTAGTTCGACCAAAAACAAACTTAGGAATAAAATATGACCATTTAGGCCCACTTGGATTAGATTAGGACATTTATTATTAATTTATTTAAAGAAGGGTTAAAATAGTTAAAATCAAAGTTTAATAAGTAAATCATTTTTAATATGGGGTTATACATAAGATAAATTCGACTATAAATATTCATTAGAAAGCTAAAAAGATTTCCTACATGATGGTATTTTATTTGTAATTTTTAGACATCAAATAATTTAATTAATTTATGACACAAAGATGATGCAGTAATTATCTTATTTATGAAATATTGACATAATTGATGTTATAAACACCAAAATAAATGTAATTTGAGAATTTTTATGAATTCCACTAATTTTCTAGGTTACTATGATATATTAATGTTGATTTAATCAACTTGGTTCGAACATTTAATTCTGTTATGACTTTCACAAAAATCATATATCAAATAGTGTCAAAATTGACACAAAATAGTTTTTAAATCAAATATTATATTATTAATTGTTATTTTATTCCTAAAAATCTAAGGTTCGGCCAAATGACTTAGATAAGGATATATGTATTAATAATATAAAATTTGGGGTTCGTTTGGCATGTTATAGTAAGTTTATTAACCATATAGTGAAAGAAAACAAAAAGACACGGTAAAAGTTAAATTATTTAACTTAGAGTTAAATCTAATTGATAAGGTTAAAATAATACCCTAAACTTGTCTAAATCCTATTGGTTGATAGTATTTCGACCCATCCCCACTTTAGCTTCGAAATAAGACCCTTTGGAACCATTATAAACCGATTTTGACTTTAATATAAAATAATATTTTGAGGTATTCCTAAGGTGCCCCTCTCCTCCCTTATAAAAGGACACCTCCTCCCCCTCCTCCTCGCACCAAATTGAGCACTCAAGCTCGGCCAACCCCTGCCATTTTCTCCTCTCCACTTCCCTAGAATAATCCTAGAGGTCCTGGTCTTCTTCAAAGACCAATCTTAGTTCCCTAAGTGGAGGATTCAAAGAGGCGTTCCAAAGAGGAGGTAATATCCATTACCGATCTTTTCAATTTCTTTCTTCTTCAACTTCTTCTTCTTTAGTTGTTTCATTACGAAGTAATAACATAAGTATCACTCATATACTGATATGTTATTATAAGTATGAAACAACCCTATTTCACCATCTATCCATCCTACGGAAAAAGAAATCACCGCGCGTGCGTACGTACGGAATACCGTCTCCACGCCGTGGTGTAATCTATTTTCCACCACCACCTTACATGGATGGGTATAATGGTGTAAAGAATAACTATACATAGTTATTACAACATCATATTGATTCTGATATATTTTATAATCCACTCCAATTCAATTCAATATTTATAGAAATGATATCATCGCTCGTGCGTACGTACGGACTATCGTCTCCATGACGCGATGAGATTCATTCTCCATGTTAACCATTTAAGAATGATTATAATATATATATAAGAAATAATAATGAAATATATGACATTATAAAGCTACTGGATTTATGTATATATATACATATGTATGTCATCTACTTACTTCCATTTCAAGACAATAAGGAAAGGAAAACAGCGTTCATGCGTACGTACGGACTACCGTCTCCATGAACGGTGTTTTTCATTTTATTTATCTACCTATTATATATATATATACTGAATATATATGATATATAAATCATATTTTATATTCTGGAAGTAAGTAAATCGTGATATAAGTAATAATGATGTCAAGAACAACAAGTCAAAACACCTACGATAAATGAAACGATTTTACCCAAAACGCTTCTTTAACATAGAATTTACAAAAGAACGGGTAATATAATGTCATAAGTGAACCATATATGATATCATAACAATTAATATGATTCTGTAATAAGTCAATAACATGATTTAAATCATTATACAGGAGGTTCGGACACTTACAAAGCAAGTCGGACCTAAGGTAAGGGAAAATATCACAATCTCATTTTTATTCGAGATTGTTTATTCGTAAGTATTTACTGGGGTGTATTTTATCATCCACATCCATGTTTCATCAAAATGTAATATTATTTCCATCCACCTACAATTGTTTAAAACCATTTTTACCCTTCGGTGAGTTTTTAGTAATATGTATGAAAGGAATCTTTTGTCGTACGAGATACTTTTTGACTTTTCCGACAAAAGTACGAAGAATGTTTTTTTTAACTTATACGGCACGAACGGATTTCTACTGTTTTATAAAGCCTTATTTTCATGAAGCTTCCTCTAAAAGATTTCATGACTATTTTCAATAAAATCTCTTTCTTTTAAAATTGCATGATTTTTTGTGAAAAGAAATTGATTTTGAAGAAGAAAGGATATTTTCCTCAAGAATTCAATTCAAGTGTTTTATCAAAATTATTTTCCATCTAAGATAATAAAGGGTTCTGTTTCTATCCATATTTTTACATTGATTTGACTATGTTGTGATGGAATTATGTTTATGAATTCCTTTATCTTATATGAATTTATTTATGATGTCATGATGTTTCAAGAATCCCATTTTTGTTACATATATTATGCGATGATGTATGTTTTATGATTATGTGGCACACATAAGAAAGGATTCATTATAAGATGGGTGGGACCTATATCTCCCTCCAATGCATTGGGTAAAGATTTCATATCTCATGAGATAGACATGGCTGGAATGGTAGGTTATACCGGTTCAGTGAAACAGGACTGAAACGAGGATTACTCGATTCAGAAAGGGACTTTGTCCACTAAGATAGTCTTGGCAATGAGTCTTGACTAACAAGAAATGATTCTCTATGATTATGTGTGTATGCCACAATGAGTAATGTTTTAAGTTATGATTTCATTTTCACTTCTATGATTTATCCCATGTTATGATATTATGAGCTCTTTTGCAGGTTAAGATTTCCAAAAGCTATGTTCTTATGTATATGATGTGATTGATATTTCTTTTGTTTACCCTTACTGAGCATTTGAGCTCACCCTTTTATGTTTTCTTTTCACCAGGATATAAAGAAAGGTTTTAGGTAAAAAAAGGGGAAGATCTTTATGGGATATATTGAAGATCTTTCACCACGTTTAGAAGATTACGTTCTGAGTTTCCAAAGACACTAAACTATTACGATCCTTGTGTGTGTGTTTTTGTTATGTACTAAGTATTCCGCAAAAGTAATGTAATGTCCATGTACGATAAGCTTCGGGTCTCTACAGTGACTGTGTTGTAAGAAACACAGGGTTGTGAAAAATATTCAGGAATACGTCGTGTACAGTACGTACACGCCCTGTTGTACTGAATGTGTGTCTACCCATGTGAATAACGACACGGATGGATGAAACTTTGACTTTACACATCATGTCCTTTTTTCACATGTCGTTTCATGTAACCTAAGTACCTGGTCATGTCATGAACAACACTGTTCGGGGAAAACCTGTAAGTACATGTCGTGTTCTCATGGAGCACGTCATGTAGAGTGAGTTGTGTAGATGGTCGTGTAACTAACAACACGGGTCATGGAAACCTTATCTAGTACACATTGTTTCCTTTGTGAACACTTCGTGTAGTCTAGGATTAAGAGGACCATGTGCGTTAGCTGTGTAGGGAGACTCGGGCAGGGGAATAGAGTTCAAGTACATGTCGTGTGTAGGGACAAAACGTCGTGTGGTTGGGGCGTTACATGACTAGTTGTGGCAAAAGTACACGCCCATGTGAATGGCCTAAAGAAACATGTCGTGTAGTTATTATACATGACGTGTTGTTGTGTTTTGTAAAAATTGGATGATTATTTTTCTTGTTCCCCTTTTGTACTATTGTGTTCCCAGTATTTGATAATCTTTATCTAAGGTGTGCTTTTGACCTTTCAAAGGTCTACCATCGAGACGTCCTCTGATTGTATTTCAGCTTCCAGACGGTGATCAGACACCAGATATGGCCGATCAGGGCCCTCCTACAGATCCTCCTACTATGCCAGCCTTGGCACCAGCAGTTATACCAGTTTCAGGCGCTGATACATAGTTTAGGGAAGATTTTCTGAGGATGATGTAGACCTTACAAGGAGTGTCGCCTCCTGCCCCGTCGATGGCAGAGTTGACGCGGGTTTTCCAGGAGCAGCATCCACCCACCTTCTCGGGGGAAGGAGGACCTTAGGCTGTAGAGTCATGGCTAGAGGCCACACTGAAAATTTTCAAGCATCTAGAGATTCCTCCAGATAAGAGGGTGAAGCTCGCGAACTATATTCTCTGAGAATCCACCAAGAGGTGGTGGGAGGTGATCTCATAGTCAGGGCGCTAGCAGAGTATGACATGGGATGAGTTTTGGCCCATATTCTACGATTACATATACCTGGAGACATTGAGGGCCGATCGAGCCCAGGAGTTTTTGATTCTAGAGTAGGGTACTCATTCTTTTATGGAGTACTCATCTTGTTTTACCGATCTGCAACGTTTCACACTGATTCAAGCAGGTGATGAGTTGTTCCTTGTGCGGAAGTTCGAGGATGGTCTGAGGCATGAAATCCGATCGCAGGTGAACATATTCAAGTTGACTTCAATATCCTCTATCTTCAAATAGTCACTAATCACATAGCGCAATCTGAGGGATTTTGGAGCAGTGAGCCAGGGCAGTTCGACCTCCAGAGCTAGTGTTCCTTCTACTGATAGTGGGAAGCACCGTAGGGAATCTTCTTGAGGAGATCAGAGTAGGAGGAATGTATCTTCGAGTAGCCAGGTAGTATGCTACCAATGTGGGAGGGGTGGTCATACTAGGCCTCAGTGCCAGAGAGACCCAATGGAGTGCCGATCTTGCGGCAAGATGGGCCATCTTCAGCGTTTCTGCCAGATCTTCTCACCTACAGCTGGTGGTAGGGGTTCTTCTATGACCTTGTATTCAGGAGATGCATTGTCATTTTCTCACGAGTATGGGAACTGGAGTTCTTCTGGCCGTGTGGGCCAAGGTGGAGGTCGCGGTTGTGGTGGGCAGTCACCAGGCTACCAGCGACAGCAGAGTGGATCAGTTCAGAGTGGTCAGGCAGGGTCACAGAACTATAGTACAGGCCAAACCTTTTTAGTGGAGTATACCTATCAGGAGCAGGATCCTGGCCCTTCTACAGTTCAAGGTACGATCTTAGTAGCCTCAGTTTTATCTTCTACACTTTTTGATTCTGGTGCTACGCATAGCTTTATCTCTGTTGCTATTGTGGAGAGCCGTGCGCTCTGCATATTTTCCTCTACCAATACATTGACTCTAGACACACTATTGGGGACTAGAGCGGTTAGCGTACGTCAGTGCAGAGAGTTCCCTCTTGAGGTTTCAGGGTATCACTTCTTATGGGACCTCTATGTCCTAGAGATGATGAGATATGATGTCATTCTCGAAATGGACTGGTTAGTCCCCTTCCAGGAATTCATCGATTACTATCTCCACAGGGTGAGTTTCATATCACCATAGGGTGGATCCTTTCTTCATAGAGGTGAATGGGATGTCCAAGAGAGTTGAGATGGACCTGAGCATCATGGGCTAGGAGGAGTTATATCCTATATCGCAATTCTTTATCTGGATGACCAGGGAACTTCACAGTTATACTTTCCTCTAATGGTAGATCATTTCAGGGATGTCTTTCTAGAGGAATTTTCAGGTTTTCCTCTAAATCATGAGGTATAATTTTCTATTGATCTCATTCCAGGAGCGGCACCAGTGTCCATTCCTCCTTATAGGATGGCTACACCTGAGTTGCAGGAGCTCAAAAAGTAGTTAGAGGAGTTGCAGGCAAAGGGTTTCTTATGACCCAGTAATTCTCCTTGGGGTTCGCCTTTTCTATTTGAGAAGAATTCATACGGCACCCTTAGGCTTTGTGTGGAGTATCGTAAGTTGAACCTGTTGACAGTAAAGAACTGATATCCCATGTCGAGTATTGATGATCTCTTTGATCAGCTTCGAGGAGCCCGAGTGTTCTTGAAGATTGACTTGAGATCTTGTTATCATCAGTTTCATGTTAGACCATCTGATATACCTCTTACAGCTTTCCGGAGCAGGTATGGTCTATAAGAGTATATGGTTATACCATTCGGTCTCACGAACGTGCCTTCATTTTTCATGGAACTGATGAACCGAGTGTTCCATCCATACTTGGATTTCTTCATGGTGGTTTTCATGGAATACATCTTGGTGTACTCTCGCACTAAACACGACCATGCTACCCATATTGAGATCATTCTGACTACACTGAGAAAGCATCAGTTATATGCTAAGCTCTCGAAATGCCACTTCTGGATAGAATTGATTCACTTCTTGGGTCATATTATCACAGAGACAAGACTATTAGTAGACCTAGAGAAAGTGATGGCAGTAGTTTCTTGGGAGTATCCGAATAATCTCTTTGAGGCACGGAGTTTCCTAGGGATGGATGGATACTACAGGAGTTTCATACAGGACTTTTCACGCCTATAAGAACCACTGACAGGTCTGACCAAGAAAGGGGTGAAGTTCTTATGGTCAGATTCTTGTGAGTCATCTTTTTAGGAGTTGAAAGGGAGGTTGACTTCAGCACTGATACTAGTCTTTCCAGAGCTAGGAAAGATCTATACCGTGTATTGTGATTCTTCTAGTATCGGGTTGGGAGTTGTTCTTATATAGGGAGATGGATTTGTTGCGTACGGGTCTCAACAGTTAAGGCCACATGAGAGGAATTACCCAACACATGATCTAGAGTTAGTAGTTGTTGTTCATTCCCTATGTTGTTGGAGACATTGTCTTTTGGGTGATCATTTTGTGGTTTTCACCTACCACAAAAAGTCTCAAGTATATCTTCACTCTGCGTGATTTGAATCTGAGACAGCGCAAGTGGGTCGAGTATCTTCAGTCTTTTGACTTTGATCTTTCCTATACACCTGGGAAGGGCAACGTAGTGGATGAAGCGTTGATAAGTAGGACTCAGAGACAGGCAATTCAAGAGGCCATCATTGAGTGGAATTTTATGGATCTGTTCTCTGAGATGCATTTGGAGGTGAATGATAGACAAGGGAAGACTTTTCTATCTTCTTTAGATGTTACCTCTACTCTTCTTGATCGGGTACAGATGAGGCAGCTATCAGACACAGAAGGGCTAGTCTTGCAGGAGAGTCTGTCAATAGAGGACCCTCTTCCTGGATGGACAGTAGGTGAGGATAAGATCTTGTGTTTCTAGGGATGCATATGGGTGCCAGCAGACATACGTGAGGAGCTGATGTGGGACTCTCATTCCTCAGTTTAGGCAGTTCATCCTAGCGTCACCAAGATGTATTGTGATCTACACCACCAGTATTGGTGGTCAGGTATGAAGAGAAATGTTTTTGGCTTTGTCATGAGGTGTTCCACTTGTCAGTAGGTGAAAGTGGAGCATTAGCGATCAGCAGGTCTTTTGCAGCAGTTACCCATTCCAGAGTGGAAGTGGAATGATGTCGTGATGGACTTCGTGACCAGTTTTCCGAGGTCTCCTCAAGGGAATGACACAGTGTGGGTTGTCATCGATAGGCTTACGAAGGTTTCTCACTTCTTGCCAATCAAAGAGACCTTTAGAGTTAATGAGCTGGGATGGTTGAACATTTGAGAGATTATATGTCTACATGGAGTTCTACACTCCATTGTTTCAGACATGGATGTGTGTTTTACTTCTTGGTTCTTTCAGGGGCTTCAGAAGGCTTTGGGTACACATGTACTTTTGAGTAAAGCATACCATCCCCAGATAGATGGCCAGTCCAAGTATACGATTCAGGTGCTTGAGGATATGCTCTAAGCATGCATTCTAGACTTTGGAGGTTCTTGGGAGAAGCATATTCCTCTTATAGAGTTCACCTACAATAGTTTTCAGTCAACTATGCAGATGGAACCTTATGAGGATTTGTACGATAGGACATGGCGATCACATTTACACTGGATAGAGGCAGGAGAGGAAGATTTTCTGGGACCTCGTCTTGTACAAGAGACCTCAGAGCAGATAGAGTTGATTCGGAAGAGGATGGCTGCAGCACAGTCTCGACAAAAGTCTTATGCTGATCAGTGGAGACGACCTCTGGAGTTCGAGGTCGGGGATCAGGTTTTCCTACGAGTCGCACCGAGGTTGGGACACAAGAGGATTCGGAGATAGGGTAAGCATTCAACACAGTACATTGGGCCATTTGAGGTGTTGTAAAGAGTTGGTATGGTTGCCTATCGGTTGCAGTTACCTCAGACGTATCAGGCTATGCACGACGTCTTCCATGTTTCTCAGCTCTGACATTACTTTTCAGACCCGTCTCATGTCTTTCAACCTGAGGAGGTTGATATCGAAGTGGATTAATCGTTTCATGAGAATCCTATCTAGATTTTATATTACAGTACGAAGGTTCTCCATGGCTGGTATGTTCCTCTGGTATGGGTGATATGGCAGCACGGGCAAGTACAGGACGATACATGGGAGAGGGAGGTCGATGTATGATCGTAGTGGCCAAAGTTGTTTGGGGTTTCTTCTTCTACAGCTCTCTGGGGAAATTCTAGGGTGAATTTCTTTAAGTGGGGAAGTTTGTAAGAACCCAGACCTTCTTTTCAGGAATGTTTTTCCTTTTTTTGGAGTTTTTGAGAAAAGAGGAGTTTTGGGAAATTTTTGAAGTACACGCCGTGTACTTTATAAATACACGCCGTGTACTCCCTTTCCACACGAGGTCATGTGTTGGCCATGTCCGGGCCACATATATGGACATGTAGGGGTGATGTGGAGGATGCCGAAAGCGGGGTATGAAAAAGTCGAGCACACGATGTGTACTTTGATTTTTCATTAAACAGACTGGGGTCGCGTCTTAACCCCAGAACTGTCTTCTTCTCCAGCTTCTTCGACCGAGAGCGTCTCATACGGCCGAAAATCTCCTCCGAGTCCCTGAGCCTTTTTCCATTCTCATAATCGACCGTTGTCGATTGTGTTTCAACCGTAGTGGTATGCTCTTCCTTCTTCTAGAGCATCGTTTTCCAATTCATCCTCTTTCTCAAGTTATCGTGGGTTGAGCATTTTGTGTGTTTTCATAGATCTAAAATGTTTTAAGGAGATTAAATCCTCGTGGCTCAAGTGTATCGATCTATTAACATCAAGGTAGGTGGTTTGTTCCTTTCCATTCAAAGTATTAGAGTTTTATGTGCAATTTCTACCAATACCCTTGAACGGGGTATAGCATGTTTACTGTTTTTCCTGGTTGTTTTTCCTTCCTTGCTTGTATTCTTTTGTAGAGTTAATTTGGTTATGTATGAGGATAATTGCTATGCCTGGATTTTTTTCCCATTCCTTGTTCTATTTAAGACCTTTTGGTCTTGTTCAACCTTTGGCCATTACACATGTTTTCCATGCCTTGTGACCATAGGATGGAGTGTTGTTCCCAGACATTCTTGTTATGTTGTAGACTAGTTTTCCAAGTAGCTCTATAGGTTTACTTTGGCCTAATAGCATTATTATGCACTGACTGGCACGGGTCCGTGAGAACCTGGTGCTATAGACTATAAGGGGGTAGACCGAGTGAGCTTTCCATAGAGTCTTGGATATTATAGAATACAGGAGGATGTACTGAGTGAGCTTCCTCAGATTGTCTTTATCTTTATAGACTGTATGGGGGTAGACTGAGTGATATTCCTCATGGATTCTTTGTTGTTTGAATTCCTTAAACCATTCCAAGCTATATAAGGAATTGACCGAGTGAGCTTCCTCATAGAGTATGTGATATACCGGAGGCTATAAGAGGAATTGGCCGAGTGAGCTTCCTCGGAGAGTCTCTAGACCTTGGGGCTATAAGGGTAATTGACCGCGTGATCTTCCTCATAGAGTCCCTAACTACCTTAGACTATAAGGGGAATTGAGTGAGCATTCTTCCTCAGAGAGTCTTATAATTTCGTATGACCAAACCAGAGGGGTTAGGATGAGTGTACTACCCAGAGGGTTATTGGTACTTCTTTGATAAGACCAGAAGGGATGGTTGTGAGTACTGCCCTGAGGGATTCCAAGTTGTGGTTAGCTGTTTGATTCACTGCTTCTTGTTGATCTGTGGATTGTTTACTGTTGTGTATCATCCTCTTTAATGCTTACTATTACTGCTTACTGTACTATTACCTGCCATATACTCACTGACTATTAGGAATAGATAATTGGGTGGTTGCCTATTGGGATTTAGTCTTACACCCTATTTGGGTCATTCTTTTGGGCCCAAACAGATTATATTGTTGCAGGTATAGACAAGGGAAATCACCCTTCGACTTCAGGTACTTGACTTGCATTGAAGTAGGAGAGCATGGGACCAAGCCGAGGCTTGCGATGTAGAGGAGTTGCTTATCTATTCTTCTTTTTTACTTTGGATTAGTATTGTATTTAGAATTGTGACTTGTTTTGTTGTTTTCCTAGAAATATGTATCATGTATCATTTTATATATATGTGTGCTCTAGTTTTTTATTGTTTTATTCTTCCATTGTTTACTTGTGTATGAATTGTTTACTTCTTCCATTATTGTTTATTATTTCTCTTTTCCACTGTGTACTCTACCAATGTGGGCATAGTTTCCCCACTATCACACCCAATTCCCTCACTGCTAGTTGGTAGCCTCTGGTGTTTGGGGAAATGCTCTTGAGGCCATGTGACCTAACGGGTATGGGGCACCCCTGTGTGGCTTTCGGAACCAGGACGATACAAGAACTATCCTACCCACACCCTTTAACTAGTAGCTATAATTCATGGAGATAAATGTTGGAAATATTTCCTTTACAAAGAATAGTTTATTGGGTATTCTAACCACAAGATTTTGAGTTATTTCTCCTATAAAAATGCTTTCAATATCCTACACACGAGTTGGGTGGAGTTCATGAACTCATTCAACATTGACATCACATTTACATTGGGAAATGAGAATTTCATTACTGATGTGTTATGCTTGAAACTTCCAACACTGGTCATGAATGAATCTTCAGAAGAGTAGAGTTTGATGGATCATTTTGAACAGTTTCACATAAGAGTTTATAAGAAAGGGGATTAATTTTGATTAGCTATTGTTCAGTTGAAATATTCTCAACATGAGACGATTCTTGAAGAACTATATATTGATAATGAATTTAATTTCATTAGAGATTGTCTTTATTATGGGGAGACCGATGATCTGTGGTTTTTCTACCAATAGGGTGTTCTATGTTATCAGAACTATTATATTTTCCCGTTGTCAACAATGCAGGTTGTACTGGGCGATTTTCCTAATTTCTAGTGGGTTGTTCACCCAGGAACCACTAATATGTTCTTCGACATGAGGTGACAGTTCTGGTGTCCAATATATAGATGGGGCATTGTACAATTTTTTCTCATTCATATACTTACCAAAAATTGAAATCTGAACACCAGAAACTGTTGGGTTTCCTTCAAAAATTTGCAGTCCCTATATGGAAGTGGGATGAAATATCTATGGACATTTTTCATGGGATTTTTCGTACCCAGAGAAAGAATAATGTGATATGGTTTGTGATCAACATGCTGATAAATTAATCTCACTTTATACCCATTTTAGATACAACCAATGTTATGGGTTTGTAAAATCCTTATGTGAGTGAGATTTTTCATTTTTCTTGTATATCTATATTTTATAGTCTCTCTTAGGGATCTTTGAATTACTTCTAACATTTGGATAGGCCTCTAGGAGGCACTAGGATCTCATTTTTGACTGAGTACGACTTAACATCTGTATTTTGATGGAAAAACATAGATAGATATACATTTTCTTGATGATATGCATCTTTAGTGTGTTCTCTACTTCTATAACGCTTGGGATGATCATTTGGAGCTGGTTGAATTTTCATATAACAACATTTACCAGTCTATGATCAGAATTTCTCCTTTTGAGGCATTTCATGGTTATCCTTGTAGGTCACGGTTTATTGGTCAGAGATTGGTGAATATTTCTTGATGGACCTTGTTTTCTCTAGGAGACAATAACTAAGATTCAATTGATTCATAAGATAATGTTGATAGAGTAGAGCTAGTATAAGTCTTATACTGATTGATGTCATAGACTTTTGGAATTTTCAGTTGTGACCAGGTGTTCTTGAAGGTTTCACTCAGCTTGGGTCATCGACAGATTGGGAGGAAAGGGATGTTTTATCATCATTTGGTGGGACCACTCAATAATTTAAAACATGGGGGGAATGTATAATACTTTTTAACACTACTTCCATAGCTTACTTCGATATATAACATGTTCATTCTATTGCATCTACAAAAGTATATCTCTGATCCATCTCATGTTTTGAGTTGTACTGATCATGATATTGAACTAGATTTATCTGTAACTGAATGACTAGTCAATGTTGTTCATTTAGAGACCATGGTACCTTGTGGGAGGAAGATATCTCTGGTATGTGTTCTATGGAAGCATGGTTCTCATACTCATTATACATGGGAGAGGGAGGTAATTATGATAGAGTATTGGCCTCATCATTTTTATACAGATATTTATTCATATGATTTTTGGGGACAGAAAGTTACTATGGTGTGGAGCTTATAACATTTCATTACTGTTTCGGGTATTCCAAAACCCTCTTGAATTAAATTATTATTATATTATTTGGGACAAATGATTTATTAATTATTTTTTTAATTTTTAATAGATATTAAATATGAATTGTCATTTTGGATTATTCAATTAGGTTTTTTTATCTTAACACTGAGTTAGTGTGATATTTTGATGCCTGCAAAGCCTTAGTTAAGAATTAATAAAATATTAACTAAAATTTTGTAAGTGCACACGTTTTATTCAAAATAATTTAAAAAATCCAAGATATTGTATCATTTGAGAAATATGAGGCCATTATTATATCTAAAATATGATGTTTACCCTAGGAGGGGTATAAAATTAGAATGCACCAGAAATTTGGATGACACACTCATGAGATAATGTTATTAAATAATAATTAATTTATTATTTGTTAAAATAATTAAATATATTTCAAACTATGTGTTATATTGGAATTCTGAGAAAACCAATGGGTCATGAATGAAGGGTTTACCCTAGACAGGGTCTGACATTTCCTAGCATCGGGAGTTTGGACGCCTTACTCTAAAAACAATCTTTTTTATTTTAATTATGTATTTATTCTTCTAATTATATAATAACTAAATAATATATATTAAATGATGTGTCATATGAGAAATTTGAGACCCCCAATATATTCAAAATGAGGCGTTTACCCTAGATATGGTTTAACATTCATGATCGATATGTATATGGTCATATCGCTATTTATTTAAATGTATTAAATAATGTCAATATTTTAAAATGATTAAAAAATTAAAAAAAATAACCAAAACGAATTTCACACTAATCCATCATCCCGAAACCAAAAAACACCATTTTGGAACACTTCAATTTCCAAAAGATTAAACTTCTTCACCATTTTAATCTATTTATGTTTCAATTCATTAATTTGGTGAAATATGTGACACCTTAATGAATTATTTGTTGAATAGATGATTAAATTTAGTGTTAGGAATTGAGGGTTTAAATGATCTGATTTAAGGGATTTTAAATCCTCAAATGTAATAGTATTTACATTAGTTGATCATCTCCAGTCCGATAGATTATGGAACTTCTCTTTGCATTTTCAGTGAAGCCTATTGTGATAATCTTCTTCTTTTCATATAGACACTGAGGTCCCCTTGATGTGTGTGATCTTCCTGAAAAAGTGGTTTTCCATATTTTTAGTTTATCTATATATTTATATTATTTATCAATTTTTTCATCTATAGTAATTTAATTGAAAAATGGTTTATTTTAATATTCATTTTAAATCCGAAATTATAATCTCTAAATTAAAAAAAATATTCTCAAAATTATCAAGGGGTATTCACACAAACTATTATAAAAGAATAATTTATAAATGAATTATTGAATGATAATTTAATCAAATTATCAAAGGATAGTTGTAATGTTTATCGATGAATAATATTTTAGATTTATTAATAGACCAGACATTTAATTATTTGGGAAATCTTTAAAAAAATTATCATTTATTATTTTTTATAAAAATTCAACAGTGCAGTTTTGGAAGAAATAATCACTAAATAAATGCAATGTCTTATAAAATGATAGTTTCATTAAAAAATTAAATTTTGATATATATATATATATATATATTATAAAAGAATAATTATTTTTAATTCTTCCTTTGTCCTCATGTTATTTTAGGGATATAATTATCGAATGATGTTTATAATTATTCATATGGATATTTCTTGAAATTGCATGTGTTAACATAAAATGATAATACAGAGATTATCATGGAGAGAGAAAATGTAATAGAATGTAATATTTTATTTCCTTGAGAAATAATAATAGATTTTTTGGTACTAGGAACCTTTGATAAATTTTTAAAATTGGTGTATCAGCACTTACTATAATAATGTCATGATGATGTGTACTAAACTACACTAGGATGTATATCGTTGTCGCTGACCTCATCAACCTTGATATAGGTGGTTCCATCACAATGACTAGTTTAAATTAACCCTGATTATTTTTTTTAAGATTCCATTATTTGAAATCAAATACATTTTTTAAAATCTGAATCTTATTGCTTTCGATTTATTTGATGAAAAAACTAAATTTCTATGAATTGTGGTTTTATTGGAAAATGGTTTTTTAGCCTGGAAATTGGAAAAGTTGAGATTGAAATTGTAAAATTTTAAATTATTATTTTCATGGAAATAAATGGAATTAAATTTTTTAATTTAGTTTTAGAAGTTAATAGTATGGAAGTGTTTTTAAAACCCTCGATTCAAGTGAATTGGGGGCTTGTTGTAAAATTGATGGAATTTATTAAATTTTAAAAATGGATTAAAATATTTAAATAAAAACCAAGTCATTTTCTCTTGATAATGAGTCATTATCTTGATTACGAACTATTTTGGTTTTAAATGGAAAATTTGTATTTTAAAGGAATTATGTGATTTATTTTTTATGTAGTATTAAAATAAATTGCACGTCATTGATTTTATAAGATAACTTGAAAACGTTAAGTATATTTTGAGTTATTTGTACACACTCTTTGATTACTAAAATGTTCTCATATATTCATGAAATACATCTCATCCCTTAGAATCTTGTTATGACTCCTATATGACTGGCTTATAGAGGTTGTATGTATACACATAATGTCATTATCACTTAGAGAGTGCAGGTAGATGACCATGTTGCTCGCTTATTTATTTATATGTGAGATATAAATATATTTCAATGTTGATAATAATGTTTTTCATGAATCTTCTAATTTTATATAAATTGTTTTATATAAAATTTTTTATTTAATCCATTGTTTTTGAATTATTCCATCACTAGTAAGTTAAAGCCTTTTTTGAAAGTATTTTCTATCATTTGAACTATATAGCGTGATTTTTTTAAATATTCTATAAAATTCCAAGAATATTTAATTTTAAATTAAATTAACTACCTTTGGTTAATCTGTTACTCGCATCTACTATGGAAACCATGGTGAGACCCTACTAGGATTTTTAGCTCATACCCTACTTATGCCTTCATGTTTTTGTAGAATATCTTCTTCCTGGATCATGAAAAGGGAAATAATCACTTGGATGTGTATCTAGATGCTAAACCATGGACTTGGTGAGTTGTGTCCTTAGAGACGAGTGTAGTATTTCTCTATTTTAGTATATCAATTATAGTACTTTGATATTTTTTATGCCTTGTTGTATTCTGGTATGTTACTCTCAGGGTAGTTTTCTTTAGATATACATATTGTCTTTATACTTTTACTTTCAAATTTTTAGAGGTAAAATTGATCCCAAATTGATATTGTATGAATCTAGGTTCTATTCTCCCACTTGTGGGGATTGGGAACACCCTTTTTTCTATGTCTGGTATGGCTCGATTATTGAGTTACCAGGGTACCTAAGCTAGTTTGTGAGAGATAAGTATGTGGTTTGTATAACAATTTTATAGAATAAATATCATATCATATATATCAAAAAATATTAATTATATTTATCCTTTATTATAATTAATGTAATTAGTTAGTGTAAAATAAATTGCATTGCATTGAACAGTGGTAGTTCATCATACACATGAGCAATGTTCTATTATTTTTTTATGGAATTGAATGTTAGAAAGTATATATGGTATTATAATTCATGAATTATATTATAAAATTAATATCATATATAAAAATTTTATACTTCACTATATACCTAGTTGAATAGCAGTAATGGAAAACTAATTTCCTCAGTTCTTGAGATGGTAGTACGACATAAATAGGATCAATTATTTTATTTCCCATTTAATAGAGAAGTATATGGTTAAAGGTGATTAACCTGACATAAAAAATATTAGTATATAGAAGCTAAATATTTTATTAAATAAATATAGATTAATAATATTTTAAATATGAGGAGGATTAAATAATATAAAAATATTTATCATGGATATTTCTTCTCATTTGGATAACTTCTATCGGTTTACACTAATTACAATATAGTTTGGATTTATGAACAAAAAAATTATTCTATAATGGGTGTAGGTAATTAGAAAAATTATTTTGTCTAGACATGACCAAACCAATGGGTTTTGTATTTGTGTAATTTATGGAAGAGGTGTGACCTTTTATTAGAGGGGGAGAGGACCCAAATGGAATTCTTAAAAGGAAATAATTCCACACACATTTCTCACTTGGAACAATGCTCCAAAAATTGAACATTTTAGAATATTTTAAGAGATATTGTCGAAATATGACCATCTAATATGAATTTGAGAATTTAAATGTCATTTTTACACTTATCATTTTAGTTTAACACCCTAGTGAACACATTTTTACCGTAACTACATTAAATAAATTTTACTATTTTCATGATTAATTTACATAAATAAATTTACTTCACCTAATTAGATGGTATAAATTATTCGATGTATTAAATAGAATTCATTTCTTAAAATTAAGATCATATAATTTTAATTATTTATTTAAAATTAAACTTGTGCACATGTATATTTTTTTCAGGAAATACATTTTTTGAGGAAAATATGATCTCATATAAACTATATGAAAAGTAAAATAATTAGATAAATTTGAATTAATATTTATATAAAAATAATATATAAATTTAATTTAAATTATTCCTCATTAGGGGTTATTTTAAATATTTAAAATGGATAAACATTATACACATCAAAAAATTATTCAGAATAAATGTGTTTTAAATCTAAGAATATTAAGTTATACTAAAATCTAATTTTAAGATGAGTTAAATGTACTTAACTATATTTAATATGAAAAAAATAATTATTATATTAACATAAAATAAAAAAAATATAATATAATATAATATTTATAAATGAAATGAAATTTTTATATAAATACGTATTTCTCACAAATCAATGAAATTTTTCCCTTTTTAGAAAAAGAATAAAATTTCACCATAATTCAAAATAATGTTATTATGAATTAGAATAAAATTTTAGTTTTTTGATATAAATTTTCACAAATTGGTAAAAACTAATTATAAATTATGTATCCAAATACATACTAAACCGACATTTAGAAGTATAATGTTCCTCGGAAAAAATTACTTTTTTCATAAATTAGTTAATTTTAAAATTATAATTAGTAGATAAACATTTTATTTTTCATATAACATTGATAATTTTGTTAATCATATTCATACCCTCCAACACTATATCTTTTTTATCATTTTCATGATTGAATACTAATATTTTTTATATTGTATCATGTTCCGTTTAAACACAGTTTTGCGTTCCTTGTAAATTATATAGGAGATTCAATATATTTAAAATAAAATATATCATAAAATACATGGGTGTTACAATTACATATAAACATGGTGTTTCATGCCATATATTATATGTAAAAAGTAATTCTAACTTTAAAATATTAGCATGTTATAATTCCCCATCCATAAATTTGGTATTCACAATTTAATATTTTTCTCAGTAATCAAGGGTTTGAAATTTCAAAATTCAATTTTTTTGAAAACTAAAATGTAAAAATGGTTAATAAAATTTCAACTTGACAATAAGAAAATATATTTATGAATTTCATTGAGAATAAAAACATTTTAGGTTTACATATACGATAATATTAGAGGGGATTGAAAACTTAGACATGGAAGATTATACTGACTTCCAAAAACTAACAAAGTGTTATATAGATCATTTATCATAACAAATTTAATTTTTATTATAATTTTAGTGACCAAAAAACCAATAAAAAGGGAAGAGTAAAAATTAAGTTTTAATTGATCTGAAATAAAGGGACTATGATAACATTTTTCTTTTATGATTATTTCCCTTGAGTTGAGGGATCCATTTACCATATAGAAGATGAAAATAAGGAAATAAAATTACACGAAAAAAAATAATTTCATCCATTAATCATTTCTATGAAATAATAAAATTTTATACCAATTATTTAAATTTAGGATGGTTTTTCAATGCCTTAATAACTATAAGAGGAATGAAAAATAAATTATATAATATCTAAATCACATCTACTTATATTCAATCAATAAATCATTAGTGTTAACCAAATTCATTCATGGTTATCATCTATCCAAATCATTAGTAATGGTGTGTAAATTTTTTGTCAATTTCTTATGATTATCCCCCATGAGTGTCCAATTATGTGTTTAGTAAGGCCCATTATCATTTCCCAGTAATACATTTTTTAGGCTCGACATATCTTTTTCAGAGTTATTACCCATAAATACATCAATTTATGAACCATGTTGACTTATAGTATCCCAGAAGTGATATAATTTTGTAGAATCCACTATCTCTAAAATTCACCTATATTCAATGATATTTTTCATGTTTATCATTATTATTATACTTATCTCTTGGTTTCTCATTAATTTTTTCTCATCCTAGTTCCAATATTTAACTAAACAATTCCTTTGATACCAACTATGGTGTCTTGGTTATTTTACACATATTATTACCATATTATTGAGCATGGATATACATTAATAAAACACATGGATTTTATTTCATTAGTTTATTGGGAGGACTAGGTTTTTTATACATTAATTGAATCTTAAACAAGTAATCTTAATTTTATTCTCCACACTGATCTACCAAAATATTTCTTTAGAACCAAAAACATCAGGGTATAAACTATGGAATAAATAAATAAATGGGTAATCTTAGAATCATATTAATATAATAAACATGATAATGAACCATAAAATTGGTAATAAATGTATAAAATGTTATCATAAATGATAAGGTCTGTGAGTAATGACATGGAATAATATCATAAATAACATGGTATTATAATATCATAGAATCATTGGAAATGAGGAAAAAACATAAAACACAACATAACAATGAGTCTACTCTAATTTCAAAGATAATATAAAATGGTGAATATTGTTCCATAATGTACAAGATTCAGCTTAAAATCGCATATATGATGTCTCATGAGAATAAGAAATTACCCAATGAATTGGAGCACGATATGGGTTCACACGTCATGATATATTGCTAATCAATGTGTTCCACATAAAGAAAATCAATAATAAGGTATAACATAATAATTACTGAATATAAAAAAGGGTTTCATAATCATTCTCCATATTATATTGAAAGTACTTTTCCTACTAAATTCATTTTAAACATGATCCTACAGTAGGTAATACCCATCAATGGAAGAGGTAATAAAATATTTATATATGTGGGCGACATAAATAAATATTCTAGATGAAATAAATAAAATTTAATGTTCTTTAGTTGATGAAAATACATTAAAAATATTATAATAAATCTATAGAAAAATATCTTTTTGACAACAAGTAACATCATAGGTTGCATCTTATATAGAAAATGATTTTGAAAGAACAATTTGAACATTACTTGAAGAGAATATGCTTTCTATTTTGAAAACACAGATTTAGAATACAATACATTCCCAAGAACTAAATAAATCAATTTTTCAAAATATATTTTGAAAATAAAAGTGAAATTTTTATAGAATTGAGTTTCCATGATGGCAGAAGATTTCCTTTCATGTTTAATACATAAGGAAAACAAACATCCCTAGCACATTTTTGTAAGAAAAGTAAATGTACCTTGTTCCGAAAATGATGGAATGGTTCATTTTAGAAAAAATTAATAAAATTAAATTAATGTTAATAATTACTTTAAAATCATATTAAACAAAATTTAAAAACCTTTTTTATAAAATAGGTATTTTTTAGAAAAGTTATTCTCTACTGGAGAGAGAATTGAAGTCAGATTTTTATAAAACCAGCTTATAAAATGTTAAGTACCAAACAGATAAAATGGAATTATTAATATAAAGTAACATTAATAAATAAAATATAATAAAATTTAAGTGTTTCATTAGTAAATGGTTGAAAAAATAAAATATTTTTGAATTTGAGCCTTATCAATCATGATTAAAATAATATTGAAATAGAAACAATTATATCTTCAGAAATTTTTGAATAATAAATTCCCATGAGTTTATTCAATAAATTATAACATCTAATTTAATGATTTAGGGAGGATTATTGATATATTATTAAAAGTGAAATTATACACACCATTTAAAATAGATTAGTTGTGAACAAGAACATGTGTCTCAATGAAACACATATTGAGATGAAAACATTATTGAGTTCATGTCATTGAATTTAGAGTTAATTAATGAAGTAATTATGTCTAAAAAGATTATTTTCACACATAAATAAATCTAAATAAAATAATAAAAATATAAAATATCACTCCAAACATAATCTTCCAATAATAAAATTAATAATATCGACACAAAACTAAATTATTGGAAATAGAGTCAAGAATCCTCTTACCTCATCATCAAAATTAGTTGAGAAATCATGAACCTCATACCCAATGGTTAAAACAAGTTAATAATATATAAAAAAGAATATTATTATTGATAATATAATATTTTATCCTTTTATAAAATCTTATTACCTGTTTTTCAAATATCATTTATCATCACTATTGTCTCGGGTGTTACTTGCCTTGTTTTATCGTATACCTTACATGGTGAATGTTATGTTTATTGAACATATATTATAGTGTCATAATATAAGGAATTATATTAATGTTATAAATATAAATATTTTTATTAGATAAATATTCATAATCATTACATAATTTTGAACATGGAGAAATAATTACATCACTTTGAGGAGACAATAGGTTATACAGGTTCACGGGCGATATTATCATTTACATAACGGCTGAAAGGGTAGAGATTTGTATTACATATTAAGTTTAAATAACAAATTTAATTTCATTTATATATCATGTATTCAATAAATTAATCCATTATTAAATTTCATTTAATGAATTAGTGGAAAATGAATCACATCTGTTCATGAGGCGGTTGTTCTCTATACACATGAGTAATGTTTTCTTATTTTATATGGAATATAATTAATGAAATAATATATTATATTAAAATTAAATAAGTTTAATTATATCATAAATATAATATATAAACATTTTATTATTCATTATATCCATCCATGTGAAGCGGTGATGGAAAATGATTTACGTCGGATCATGAGGCAGTAGTACGCCGTACAAACAAACATATGTTTTGCATCACATTTTATGTAATAAGAGATGGTCTTATGTCATGAAAATAAAATAAAAATTACATATTATATGGAAGATAATTATTTTATAATATCATAATGGTTTAATAAAATATTTTGTAAGTGTAGGAATAAATAATATAAAACTCTCAATTAAGAATGTCATATCATCTCTAGACAATTTTTGTGGGTTTTAACAAAAATCCTTCATAGGTTGTCTTTATTAAAAAAACAAGACTTCATGAACAAGTATAGAGAATTAGTGAACTCATTTTTGAGGTTATTGTCCCAACTAATGAGTTATTACATGTGAAATGGATAAGTGATGTGGTTTCTATTTATAATAGGGGGAGAGGATATAATTGGAATATTTTAAAATATATAATTCCAATGACATTTATCTCATGGAAAAGGGATCTAAATTGGATACTCTGAAATCCTTAGAATATATATGGTCAATATATGATGATAAATTGATAATTTTAAATGTTTGGGTCATTTTTATCACTAATCATTTTATTTTAACCCCGTTATAAACATGTTTTCATCTTAAATGAGATAATTATATTATTATTTTATCTATTTAATATCAAATAAAATAAATTTTACCATATAAAATAATATTAATTATCAATATGAAAAATACTAAATCAAATTTTATTGATTTATCTCTCATAATAAGCCTAATGTAATTTAAAATTAAACCCATAGACATTTCAAAAAAATAGTTTTTTATGAAATGCATTATTAGAGAAAATATATTTTATATAATCTATATATTAATTAATAATAGTTATATGAATTTAAATTAATATTTAATGATTTATAATCTATAAAATCTATTTCAATAATTTATCAATATATGTTATTTAAATTATTCAAAATGGATAAACATTGAAAACATTCAAATGGTTTCTAGAAAAAAATGTGTTTGGGGACTAAAAATAAACTTATACTAAAATATAATATAAATACTATTTAAGTGTAACTAATTGGATTTAGTTTAACTAAATAATATTTATGTCAAATTTAAATCATGTTTAAATAATAATGGGGATTTATTTATTAAAAATAAATTATAAATTTATAAAAAACTACAATTTTCACTATTCACTGGAAAAATAAATATTTTCCAAGAAATTTTAAAATTTAAGTATAATTTAACACTGATATACTTATCTAAAAATTGATTTTTATTTTTAAAATTAATTTATCTAAAATAAGTAAGAAGTATTTTTAAATTATATTTTCAAATCATTTCTAAATAACCTATTATAAAATCTACTATTTTTCAGATAACATTTATTTTTATTTCAAATGGTTGTTGTTTTATTTATAATAAGAATATGAAAATTTAATTTACCCCAAAATTCATAACATATTCATTCTAATTTATAAATTTAAACATAATGACTATTTAATAATTTTCACATTTAAAAATTCATATTTTCATATATTATCATGTTTCGGTTAAACTCAGTGTTTTGTGCATCACAAGTTGTTTAAGGTATTAATTTTTTTAAATATGAATATATCTAAAATTATTAGTGTGTTATATTATCATAAATTATTAGTATTTTATTTTATATACTATATTTATCATGGTGTTTATATGTTAAAATATTAGGGTGTCACTAATTTGGAATATCCTACTTGTGTAGAGGCATGGCACACACTAGAAGAGGCACATGGTGCATGTGGTGTGAAACACATAGTGAACAGTGTGAGTGAAAGTGTATGCAGATATGAACAAATTCTAATTTATGAGTGGTTTATGTAAGGAAAATCATTAATAATTATTTCCTAGGAAATTTAAAGATTGATGTGGGATTAAATCATATAATATGTCACTGTGAACTTGTTAAATCCTAATGATAAAATAAATTTGTGTTATATTTCCTCAAAATAACATTGCTCATCTCCTATTGACATAATAATCTTCTTCCACTTCAAAGGGTTTAATAGAGGGGATTTATGTCCAGAATTATGAACCTCAAGAGCAAGAAAAAATTGTAATTCGACATGGAACATGAATAAGGTATGAATTACAGTGAGTGATAGTGGACTGGCCATATGATATGGTCAAATCTACACCCTAATCAACTACAATCACCAATTGTTTAGATGAATATACCTTATGAAGAGTATGATCGACCATGAGTGTATTATTCAACCATAATTTTCATATTTAAAATACCATGGGTTTCATGGTAAGAAAAAACTATTTATATGATTTTCATTACCTATTGAAAGATAATGTTGATCAACTATAAGCTAAGGTTATTTGGTTGACTTTCAAATACTTGGACAGACAATAGGGCACAATCCACCCCAATGATGGGATGAATGACCACATTGTCTAAAACCTACAATATAATGTATTTTCAATTCAAAAATATGAGAATAATTTATGCATAAAAATAGTGTACCAAAAATGTTGTTATGGATTTCATGGAAAAGATCCCACGATTTAATGCCACACTTGATCTAGAATTCACAATGAAAATTTTTATATGAACACAATTGTATTGAATAATTACACTATAGATTTTATTATTTTATCTAAATACACAATCATGTTATAACATAAAAAATATTTTATAATAAATCATTAATGTTGCAATCTTACATGAATATCATAGCACAAGAAATGTTCTAAACATACAAAATATCTATATTTCATACATGTTTGTGTCAATGAAAATAATGAGTGAATTGTGAAAAAAGATTTCACTTGGAATAAGGCACATTAAATGTTACATTCATTGAACTACCACTCATGATTTGAGGATTTTTTAATCAACATCTAAATATATCATGAATTCCATGTATAGATTAAATTGTGTATATAAATATTAAAGATGTCAAGTTTTTTAATTATGGTTAAACATATTACATGTAATACTTATAAATGGGATCATCATAATTTATTATACTAATGAATAATGAGAACAATACATAATAAATTATGGAATTTATAAAGAGCTTAAAATAGGATTTATACTTCTATATACATCATGAAAACTAATATATAAGGAAAATAAAATATTACAATTATATACATTTAAGAATTAGATATCATGAATTTCTAGATAAAATTCATCCTAGAATTAAATTGTAATCATTATAACTATTATATTAATATTATTTGAGTAAAATAATATTTAAATATAAAGGAGAAGTAAATATTCATTTTAGTTTAGATGATGGATGTCATTGATCCTTTATAATATTTTAATAAAACGCTTCAATCCATTTGATTAAATTATCGTAACTGATATAACATTTTTATTGAGGATAAATAATGAAGTAGATAACCCAATTAACTCAAGATCTTATTATGACTTTTGATAATATATATTATATTAATTGGTATACATATTTAATATGATCAGAATGATTTATCCAACTCATGAATTTGAATTTAGAATTTATAAATAAGGGGCTCGAATCATATTAAGGTATTTATAAAATAGGAAAAAATGGAAGGAGGTTGGTGTAGGGGTGTATCACAAATTTTGGATGAATTAGTATTTGGTAATACAAAAATCTATTACTCTAATGTGATTTGGGTGGGGGTATAGCATGTTCATTTTACTAACATGTAAATATTTTGGGGAGAATTAAGTACTTGTAATCTAAAAACCATAGAAAGGAGAAAACTATTTTTTATAACCTTGTAAATATATTTTTTTTAACACAAATATTAATAATATATATTAATTTTGATTCGAATGTATTTTTTATAGGAACGACAACATTAATTGGTTCATAGATTTTCATTTTACAAGTTCAAGAATTCCAAATAGTAAACCACTACCCCCTCCCACTTTTTTCATCCAACATAGTGATATATATTTGGTATCATATCTACTAAACCATATAAATATCAAAAAAATCCAGATAAATTGACTAAAATAATTCAATAAAAATATGGTATAATTCCCCGACCGCAATTACCCAGAGTCAGTGCATTATTACATAACATTAGCATGATCCCAATGGATGAAATATTGATAAACTGGTCAGTTTAGTAGCCTTGGAAGTACTAGATACATATATAAGTTCTACATTACTTTATGAAATGAAAAAAACAACATTTTTTCTCCTTTATACACACTCATATCCCTTTTCCTATTCCTATCGGTCAACTATACTATATTTATTCATATCTTGGAAAAAATAAAACATAATAAAGGGGTGATCCCAGATGCTCAGTAAGGATAACAATATAGTAGAAACTTTCATAAATTATAAAACACATTTAAGGCAATGTATAGGACTAAAACACAATCATTTTAAACATAAACATTATCATAATATTGAAAATATCAATCAAATATTCCATTTATTTATTCACATAGATATTCTACTAGTTGCATAATTATATGTAATATCAATAGCTAATTTCATAATGATGGAAGACATAATGTCGGACATCATAAACACATATTCAAGGCCTCATTCCAAGAATAAAAATAATATTTTTTCAAGGACTTGGTCCAAGATTCTAGTTTGTCTCATGAGACCTACCAATTCATCAAAGAGCTATAGTGGACTCCACCCATCACTTACAATGTCCAATGCATTCCCCATTTTAAAAGGTTGAAACATAACATAAACATTAATATTAAAACTATCATACGAATTGTTAATAATTAAACCATAAACCATGAATTTTATAAAAATAACACATCCACAGTCAAACATATCACTAAACCTTAAATACAATATAGAACCTTTTATCATTATAAATCAACTTCAAACAAGTGTAAAATCCATCAAAGGATGTTGATATAGATGAAATAAAATCCATTTGAGAGAAATATCTATTTATATTTTGAAAATATTTAAAGGTAACATAATTATTAAAGAAAACATTTATTTTGAAACTATTCTAATAATCTTTTTTGGGAATTTTTGATTGTGTTATAATAGGGGAAAATAGTCGCAAATGCCGTATAAGTTAAAAATACATTTTTCCATTAATTTTGTCTAAGATAATGTAAAGGACCTTGTTTGGAAAAAAATGAAATGATTAATTTAAAAACATTTTAAAAAATGTTAGAAAAGGTTATAAATTACTTTAACCCTCTAGTCTAAAAAATAGTGAAAATGTTTTGAAATTCATTTTTATGAAACACGGATGTGGATGATAATGAAGTCCAAGTAGATACATTCATATAAACCTCAGATAAATAAAGAGATTGTAAAATTAACCATTAAAATGTATATTTCATTGGTTGAGGGTAAGTTAACCTCATGTATAATAGTTAAATAATTTTTATTAAATTATATAGGAACCACATACATAAATATTATATCATATATGATCTTCTAATATTTCATTGTAAATAATATTTCAGTAGTATCATTGTTTCGCGTGTTAGATGATTCATTTTCCTTTATAGTATTTGTTACATAAGTTATGTTTGTTATGTATAGGATGTATTTGAATAAAATCTATATTTATATTGAGTTATTAAAAATTATTTAAATCATAAAATGAAAATTATTCTCGAATGGTTACTATGGGGAATAAATCTCATCGCGTTCGTGGAGACGGTAATCTGCATGTTTGCATGAGCGACAATATCATTCTATTGATGGTGGAATATTATTTAATTGGATGGTATATCATATATACAGAATAATTAACATGTTATAGTTATTATTTACATTGTTTGTTCTAATTATTATACCTATCCAAATAATGAAGTGTTAAATAACAAACTACACCACGACGTGGAGACGGTAAGCTGTATGCATGTATGTATGGTGAATTTTTAATTCATTTACTGGATTGAAAAATGAATATAGTTGTACCATATTTATAATAATATCACTGTATGTATAAGGTACTAGAGTAATTATTTTGGAATGGAAATTACAAAGAAAGAGGAAGTGGAAAAAGAAAAGAACATTGAAAGAGATGATGAAATTATTACCTCTTCTTCAGGTGCTTCCTTTTGATTGAATCAAGAGGGCTCCTAAGGTAGGATTATGATCAAATTAATTCCTCCGGGTTTAAGTGAGGTTATTTGGGAGGATATTTGATCTGGGGTTTTCCAATCCAAATTGCTTTTGAGATGTGATTTTGAGAGAAGGGGAAGTTCCCTTTTATAAGAGAGGTGAGGGTCACTTTAGGAAAAGCAAGAAATACTATTTTATTGTACATTCATATTTGGTATATAATGACTCTAAAATGATTTATTTAGGGAATAATATGTGGATTTTTTGAAAGCCTCTCAACCAATTGGTTTTAGATAGGTTTAGGTAACCATATTAACCTTATCTTTTAGATTTAACTCTTAGTTAAATAGTTTAACTTTTACAATGTCTTCTGGTATATTTATATTACATGGTTAATAAAATTACTATAAAATTCCAAGAGAACCCCAAATGGTTCATTAATGACATATATATTATTATATATGTCCTTTGGATGAGCCTTATATTTTTAAAAATATTATATCAATTAATAATATAGTATTTGTTTTAAAAATGCATATATGTCAATTTTGACACTATTTAGTATTTGGTTTTTGTGAAAGTAGTAACAACTTTATCGCTTCAAAAAAAAATTTATTTAATCATCCATAAAATTTCATATTAGCCTAGAAAAATCTTGGAATACATCATAAGTCACAATATACTATTATATAAATATTTTAATATCTATGATATTAATCATTTAATAATACACTAATTACTACATCATCATTGTGTGATAAATTAATTTAATTATATAAATATAAAAAATATAAATAAAATACCATTATTTAGGAAATATTTTTTAAATTTTTAATGAATATTTATAGTCAATTTTATATTTTTTATAACCATATATTAATAATATTTTAATTATTAAACTATGAATTTATCACATTTAACACATATTTAAATAAAATAATAATAAATGTCCTAATATAATCCATGTAGACCAAAAGAATCATATTTTATTTCTAAGGTTGATTTTTGTTGAAAAAAACTTATCCAATAGAATTAGGAAATTTGTTAGGATAATTATAATATCATTTTTACCTTTAATTACCATATTTACTTTTAATAGTGGTAAATAAAAGTCAAAAGAAACTATTCACCAAAAATTATTTTCATTTAATTGAAAAAATAATTTACTTACTGATGAAAATCATGTCTCTCAAATTTTTAAAATTAAATTCAAAAAATCCGTAAAATTACATTATATGAAAATTTTTAAATGTACCTAGAAGGTGGGTAAAAGACGTTAAAAAATTCAGTAAAATTTTATACATATAATTTTATTATAAAATGACTCTAATTAATTACATTGAACTAACATAGGTATTCTGTATCTATTTTTACTTAAAATAAATTTAAATAAAATAAATAATTATTTAAATAAAAATCGGTTTTAAATAATAACACAGTGTTTTTCACTATTCATAAAAATTTTAAAGTATTTAGAAAAATACCAAATATTCACCCTAAGATAATTTTGAAATTATGAATCCAAAAATGAATTCTATTTCAAAAAATGAAATTTATAAAATTTCTAGAAGTGGGTATTATTATTCATAATAGCTAGTTTGATTGGTAGTCATGTGTTAGAACTCAAAGTTGTGTACAACGCCAGTTATTGTATTATTCAAAGAGAAGTGTACCATAGAAGATTGGAGTGTTATATTTTTTCCCCTACAAAAAATTTCATCCTCGAAATTTCTAGAATATTACTGCATTAAAAGATTCAGTTGGTTCTTCAGCATAATTTCTTTGGGTTCCCATGTTTCCTTTTCCATCTTATGGTCTTTTCATAGAAAATTCACGAGATGAGTTGTCTGGTTTCTCAAAACTTGTTCTTTGGTATCAGGAATCATGATAGGTTCTTCTCAATTAGGCATATCAGGTTTTGGTTCTATTTATTCATAGGAGAGTACATGCGTTGGTCCAGGCATGTATTTTCTCAACAGTGATACGTGGAACACATCATAAACATTAGAGATATTAGAGGCATTTCTAAATGGTAAGCTAAAACTCCAATTCATTATAGAATTTCAAAACATCTGATGTACCTAGGACATAATTTACCCTTCTTAGATAAATGTATATCACTCTTCTATGGATATACCTTCAAGAAAATATGATCTCCTATATGAAATTCCGAATCCTTTATTCAGTTATCGGAATGGCTCTTTTTCATACTTTGAGATGCTTTGATGTGGGTTTGGATAATATTCACATTTTCCATTGTTTCATCAACATGTTCTAGGCCTACGAGTTTTCTTTCACCTACATCATCCCAACATGTTGGTGTGCGTCATCTCTTTCCATATAACACTCCATAGGGGGCCATCTGAATACTTGAATGGAAGCTATAGTTATAGAAAAAATATACCAAATGTAAAAATTGATCCCACATACCTTGAATGTCAAGGAAGAAAGATCTCAACATTTCATCTAAGGTTTGAATAGTCCATTCTAATTTTTCATCAGTTTGAGGGTGGTAGGTAGTGCTCAGACGAAGTTCAGAAATTGGGGCATTATGATGAATTTTCTATAATCTTGATGTAAATTGGGATCACGATTAGATAAACCTGATATGGGTACTCCATGAAGTCTTACAAATTCATTTATATATAGTATTTCTAAACATTCAAGTTGTAAATCTTCCCTTATAGAAAGAAAATTTGGTGACTTGGTATGATGATAAACAATGACCAATGTCACATCATTCCATCTAGGAGCCTTTGTTAACCCCATGAAAAATTCCATCGTAATATAATCCCATTTCCACTCAGGTATGATAAGTAGTTTCATGACTCCTCAAGGATGTTTTTGTTTCATCCCTCACCTATTGAAAAACCATACATCTTGACACATAATCAGCAATCTCTTGCTTCATGTTATCCCACCAAAAATGTTTTTTCAAATCTCAATACATCTTAGTGATACTAGGGTGTATAGAAAAATTGGAGCTATGAGCATCATCCAACAATTACCTTTTCAGATCAGGTATGTTAGGAACATAAAGTCTCTACCCAAATTTCAAAATCCATCTTTATATACAAATTCAATCAATCTCCCATCACTCACAACATTAATTTTCATTTGAAATTCCTCATCATCAGTCTGAACACATTTTAATCTTTCCTATAAATAAGGTTTTGAAACCATTGGAAAATGTGTCAATGTTTCACCTTCCTTGATTATTCCTATATCCATCTTTACTTGATCTCTGAACATATGATCCCATTCAACTCTTATCTTTTTCATAACATCATGATCCATTCTTCTCAAAGCATATTCCACCTTATTTTCCTTCCCCAAGTTGTATTGTATAATGTGGTCATAATATTTGAGTAGTTTAAGTCATCTTCTTCGCCTCATGTTGAATTCTTTCTGTGATAAAATATTTTTCAAACTCATGTGATCGGTATATATCTCACATTTTTCAACACCGAGATATTGTCTTCACATATTCATAAAAATGATTACAATTGTTAACTCAATATCATTAGTATTATAGATTTGTTAATTAATTTTTAGTTGTCATGGTGCACAGGCAATAACATTATCATTCTGTATAAGGACACAACCATGTCCTTTCATTAAAGAATAACTATAAATAACAAACCCATAATTCCCTGATCGTAGAGTCAATATAGGAGCATTGACTAATATTCTATTTGGTTCATCAAAATATTCTTTACACTCTTTTTTCCAAAAAAATTTATCCCCTTTTCATGTGAACATTGTTAATGGGTTATCCAATTGGGAAAAATTCTAGACAAAACATTAATAATAACCGACTAAATCAATAAAACTATGTACTCCTGTTATACTTGTCTATGTTGGCCATTATGGGATTGCCTTTTTCATTGAAGGACCAATATATATTCCATCCTTATAAATAGTATGGACAAGAAATGAAATTTCTTGAAGCCAGAATTCACACTTGTTGAACATCCCTTATAATTTGTTTTCTAAGAGTCTTTATAATAGTGCACAAGTAATTTTCATGATCATCATAGCTTTTTGAGTATACCAAGATAACATCAATATATATCACTAAAATTTCATCATGATATTCTTTAAAAACTCTATTCATTATATCCATGATAATAGAGGGTGTATTAAACAGTCCAAAAGGCATTGCTGTAAACTCAAAATTCCCATACCTGGTATGAAATGTTGTATTCATAATTTCTTCCTTCTTCATACACAACTGATGATATCCAGATCGATGGTTAATCATTGAAAAATATTGATCTCAATGAAGTTGATTGAATAAATCAGCAATGAAAGGTAGGGGATACTTGTTCTTTTTGTTATTGAATTGATCTCCCTATAGTCAATGCACATCCTCATATATTCATCTTTCTTCCTAAGAAATAGAAAATGGGATACCCATGGAGAAAAACTAAGGAGAATAAATCCTTTATAACTAAATTCCTCTAGTTGTTTATTTAGTTCCACTAATTCCACAGTGGACATTATATAAGGGGTCTTCGATATGGGCCTTAAACAAGGAATTAAATCAATGGAAAACTCAATTTCTCATTCTGGAGGACGTCTAGGCAAATCCTCTGAAAACACATTAACATATTCTGGAATAATAGATACATAATCTATTTGAAAATTCCTTTCACCTCCCATAGTTATTTCACACTCTTACACACTAATATTTGAATTTAGTAGAGCTAATGGGGGAGGATCTCGATAAGAATCTGATGGTGATGTTTTTCTCTAATGATAAGGTACTCTTTATGATCATCGAAAATTGTAATCCCCTTATTCTTAAAATAAATTTTCACATCATGGTCCAAAAACCAATCTATACCAAGTATTATATCAAATTAAATCATATGTATGACGATGATATCATCAGATAAATCATTTTTATATACTTTAATGGGAACTGATTCACTAAACATTAATGTAATGATACATCCCTTGGTAGTTTTGACTCACAACTCCCTTATTAAATAAAATTGGAAATATCTTATTTTCATTGAAAACTGGGAAATATGTAATAATATAATGATCCAGAATCAAATAATTAATTGTCTAAACCAGAGGGAACCATTAAATTACATGTCACCACATCATTCATAGCTTCAGCCTCGGCGGTAGTGATCATATAAGCTTGGCCTTTACCCCATAGCCTTTTCTAAGGTAAGTGTCCTAGGTGTTTAGGACACTAACATTAAAAATTCCTCTTTTATCTATAATTTTAGCATTCAACACTGTCAGACTCATTCTTTTCCTTGAAATAACAAGCTTAGTAGCTTTTTTCACCACTCTTGTAACATACTCTCATTCCTTTCAGGAATGTACCGGGGTGTTTCTTCCCACATTTATCGCAGGATGGAAATTCAACATTTCCCTTCTTCACCTTATTTTTATTTCTAGAGTGTTCAAATGATCTCTTCTTCTCTTTCTTTTAATTAAAGTGGTAAGACATAGTGAATTCCTTTTCTATCTTGATATCACATGAGACAAAATATTTGTACGATGAGAAGGATTGTGAGACTAATTCTAGACGAATAAATAGTTTTAACCCATAAATAAATTGATCAATCTTACTCCTTGGGTTATGTATATAGTCTACTTCATGCCTTTCAAACCATGTAAAGTTAGCCTCATACATTATGATATTCTCATCCTCATTTTTTCTCAGACTCAGAAATTTTCTTTCCATATCCACATAATGGTCACGAGAAAAGTGTTTTTCTAAGATAAGATCTTTCAACTCCCTCCATTATATATTTTATACTTCTTCATCTTCCATTGTGTTTTAAATTAATGACCACCAATTATCTAAATCTCTCATGAGATGATAAACTACCATGAAAACATTTTACCTTTTGCTACTCCCCAAAGCATGAAACCTTTTCTCTATGGAACTTATCCATTTCTTAGCTATAAATGGATTGTTAGTTCCATTGAATGTTAGTGGTTGTTGCCTCATGAAGCGGTCTAACATTGATCCTCTGCATTGTGGATCTTGGTGTTCCCTACGGGTAAGGTTATTATTCACAACCTGAGTGAGTTGTCCAAGTATGTTAATAAGTTGTTCATAACCAGTTGTATCACCAGCATTACTATAATTATATTTAGTTGGATGGAAATACCTAAATTGATTACGTGTATTGTTATATTTTCCATTACATCCACTAGATTCCATTTCTAAACAATGTCATACATTAGATTAGTTAATGAATCACAATACATAATTCCAAACTTATAAAACATTTAACATAAATTGAACAATTTATGGGTATAATACATAATAATAAAAAAATCATCAATGAGGTATATACTCATAAATCCTTTATAATGGTTTTTATTTGAAATGTTAATTATCTTATGTAAATTCCTTAGGAGAGTCATAACCAAGAGTGAAACAAGGCATGTTGTCGTATACAAGGATACCCTTGGTCAAGCCTGAAACTCTTTGTCGGAGTTTTCAATCCTAGGTAAATATGTGCCAGAGCCTCCTCTACCAGCTCATATCCAGAAAAGGGTGTTTTGCATGGAATGGTCACAAAATCTCTACATTACCAAAATTCAAGGAATTTCTTTTATACTAATCCTCAAGGATTATCTTAGGGTAATGTTCTCTAAACAGGTTTTTTCTAAATATAGATTCCAATGTTTGTAATAAACTTCCTTTGATACCAATGGTAACACCACAACCCCAATTACCTGGAGTCGGTTCATTATTACATAACACTAGCATGATCACAATGGATAAAATCATTAAAGACTGATCAGTTTAGTATCCTGGGAAGTACTAGATACATACATAAGTTCTACATTACATTATGAAATGAAAAACAACAACATTGTGTCTCCATGGAACAAACTCGTATCCCTTATCCTTTTTCTACCTGGTTAATCATAGTATACTTCTTGGCATCTTGGGAATAATAAAACATAAGAACAGGCTGAGCTCAGATGCTCAGTAAGGATAACAATATAACGGAAAAATTCATAAATAAGCATAATCATTTAAGGGAATGTATAAGACTAAAACACAAGATTTTTAAACCAAAAAATCAACATAATATGGAAAATATAAATAAAATAATTCCATTTACATATTCACATGGATATTCTAATGGTCGAATAATCACATGTAACATCAATAGCTAATTTAATAACGATTGAATGGATAATTCCAGACATCATAACAACTTATTAAAGGCCTTATTCCAAGAGAAAAAATATGATTTCATCAAGGCCTTGTTCCAAGACACAATTTTGTCTCATGAAACCTACTGATGCATTGAGGAGCTATAGTGGGCTCCCCCCATCACTTACTAATTCTAGTGCATTCCTCAAATGGAAAGTATGAAACATAACATAAACATTCGTATTAAAACTATCATACAAAATTTTAATAATTTAACCATAAATGATGAAGGGTCTAAAAATAACACATCCAAATTCAAACATTTCACAAAATCTTTAATACAATATGTAATATTGTATCATAATAAATCAACATGAAATATGTATAAAATCTATCAAAGGATGTTACAAAGATGAAATCAAAACTATTTTAGAGAAATATATCTTTATATTTTGAAATCATTTAAAAGTCACATAATTATAAAAGAAAACAATAATTTTAAAAATATTATTATAAGCTTATAAGGTAATCATTGAAGGTGTTATAATGGCGTAAAATAGCCGCACAAACCGTATAAGTTAAAAAAACATTCTTTCCATAATTTTGTTGAAAAGGACGTAAAAGACCTTTTTTAGAAAATGAAGAAAAGATTCCATTATAAAAAATTTATAAAAAGTCAGACAAGTGTATAAATGAAATTAACCCATAGTGTAGAAAATTTTAAAAATGTTTTGAAATACATTTTTAAGAAACAAGGATGTGGATGATAAATAATTCCTTGTGGATACTTACGTATAAACAAACTTGGATCAATAATGAGATTGTAAAATTAACCCTTATCTTATACTTTTCCTTGATAGAGGATGCGTTAACCTCCTATATAATAAGTAAATAATTGTTATAAAATTATACTAGAACCACATACATAAATATGATATCATATATGATCTTCTAATATTTCATTGTTAATAATATTTCAGTAGTTTCATTGTTTCTGGTGTTAACTGATTAATTTTCCTTTATATGGTTTTATACGTAAGTAATGTTTATCATGGATAGGATATTTTTTTTTCACATCCAAAATGATATTAAGTTATTAAAAATTATTTTAAATTATAAAATGAAAATTATTCTTGAATTGTTACGATGTGTATTGAATATTATCACGTTCGTCGAGATGGTAATCCGCACGTACGCACGTGTGACAATATCATTAAATTGATGGTAAAATAGCATTTAATTGGATGATATATTATATATAAAGAATCATTAAATGTTAAATTTATTATTTAAATCAATTATACTCATTATTATATCCATCCTAATAATGATGTGTTGAATAAAAAACTATACCACGATGTAGAGACGGTAAGCTATACGTACGCACGTATGGTGACTTTATCATTAATTGGATGGATAGAATAATGAATATGGTTGTAAAATATTTATAATAACATCGCATTAAGTATATGGTACTAGAGTTCTTATTTTGGTATGGAAATAACAAATAAAGGGGAAGTGTAAGAAGAAAAGAACTTTGAAAGAGGTGACGAAACTATTACCTCTTCTTCGGGTGCTTCCTTTTGATTTGATCTAAAGGACTCATTAGGTTAGATTATGATCAAATTAAGGCCACTAGGTTAATGTGAGGGTATTTTGGAGGATATTTTATTAGGGTTTTTCTAATACAAATGGCTTTGGTGGTGTGATTTTGAGAGAAGGGGAAGTTCCCTTTTATAAGAGAGGGGATGGTCACTTTAGGAAAAACATGAAATATTATTTTATTATACCATCATAATCGGTTTATAATACCTATAAAAAGATTTATTTCTAGGAAAAGGAGGGTATGGGTCAAAAACCACTCAAACAATAGTTTTTAGATAGGTTTAGGTTACCAAATTAACCTTATCTTTTAGATTTAACTCTTAGTTAAATTGTTTAACTTTTACAATGTCTTCTTGTATTTTTATTTTACATTGTTAATAAACCTAAAATAAAATGACAAGAGAACCCCAAGTGGTTCATTAATGACATAAATATTAATATATAATTCCATTAGATGAACATTAAATTTTTAAGAATATTATATCAATTAATAATATAGTATTTTTTTTAAAACTCGTTTATGTCAATTTGGACACTATTTAGTATTTGGTTTTTGTGAAAGTCATAACAACATTATCACTTTGAAAAAAATGTTCTTAATCAACCCTAACATGTAATATTAACCTATACTATTTTTTTAATACATCAAAAGTCTCAATTTACAATTATATTAATATTTATAATATCAATTATTTTAATCATTCAATTATAAAGTAATTGTTGCATCATCATTGTATCATATATAAATTTAATTATATAATTTATAAAAATTATAAATAAAATACCATTATTTAGGAAATAATTTTAAAATTATAATGAATATTTATAGTAGAATTTATATTATGTATCACCCTATATTAAAAATGTTTTAGTTATTAATCATTGAATTTAACACTTTTAACTATTTTCCAAATAAAATAATAATAAATATATTAATATGATCCATGTAGACCTAAAGGATAATATTTTATTCCTATGGTTGATTTTGGTTGAAAAAAACTTATCCAATAGAATATTGACATGTTTTAGGGTAATTACAATATCCTTTTTACATTTAATTATCCTATTTACTTTTAACCGTGGTAAATAAAAGTCAATAGTTGCTATTCACCAAAAAAAATTCATCTTATTGAGACAAATTTCACTTACATATATCATCCATTTCTCTCTTATTTTTGAAATTAAATTCACATAAGTGGTAAAATTACATTTTATGTAAATTTACAAATGTCCCTAGAAGGTGGGTAAAAGATGTTAAAAAATTAAATTAAATTTTATACATCTAATTTTTTTATAAAATAACTCTAGTAAATTATATTGAACTAATATAGGTATTATTTATCTATTTATACTTAAAATAAATTAAAAAAAGAAATAATTATTTAAATAAAATGTATGTTTTAAACAATAACGTAGTGTTTTTCATTATTAATCAAAAATTGAATATATTCAGAAAAATACCAAAAATTCACCCTAAGGTAATTTTGATATTGTGAATCCAAAAATTAAGTCCATTTCAATAAAATAATATTTATAAAATTTCAAAAATTGGGTAGTACTATTCATAATGAATAGTTTGATTGGTCGTGGTGTGTTAGAACTCGTAGTTATGTACAACACAAGCTATTTTATTATTCAAAGAGAAGACTACAATGGAATATTGGGGTGGTAAATATGGGTTTTTCCAATATTCTATGTGAAGAATTTTTAATTTTGGAGGAAAAGGATTCTTATTAATCTCATATCTCATGTTCTTGGGGAGGGTGATATAACAAAATTAAGGTTTACATCCATTATTGAATATTCTATTATTACTAAAAAGGATAATATATCTAGAGTTATATATAAAGTATAAATAATATATCATAATTTCCATATTAATAAGGTTCATACAAAGCTCATGGGTCATAAAATGAAAAATAAGATTTGGTAAAAATAAGAGACACGTTATGATAGAAACATAAGTGTCAGAAAAGATAATCTACATATTTGTAAGATCAAATTAAAAGATATAATTATATATAATTATGAAACAATTGATGATTACATGACATTGTTCATTTATAGTGTGAGAAGCATCCATAATTTTGGTGAGAGGTTAGAAGATTCCATATATATTAAATGATTGATGTAAATTTTTCTATATTTATTAAATTAAAAAATATCAACCCTTGATGAATAAGATTGTTTTAAATTAGATGAATTAACAAATATAATTCTATATTATGATATGTACAAAATTAAATCATCCAGTAATAATGTAAAATTTGACCTGGAATTTAAATAAATGAAAAAATAAAATGTCTTATAGAAATATATTATTAAAAAATGGATACATATAATGAATGAAATAAAGGGACAAAAGAGAATTTTTCACTCATATCAAGATGTTTTTAAAAAGGAATATAGAATTAAAAAGGGAAAAATTACTATAATGATGTAATTTTAGTGGAACAAGGAACACTTATATGATTTTAGAAATATTAAAACTATTTAATTTCAATATTATGATGAATGTGAGGAATTTCAAAAATAGAATAATAATATGAATAACAAGAAGATGAATGATAATGGTAGTAGGGAAAATAATTTGATAAGCATGGGAAATGTGATTCAACTTCCAGTCTCCCTTTATTTGATGTGTAATTTTTTTTCTTAATTTGAAAATGGGTTTTATTTGTTAATAATTAATGATTATGGAGAATATTAGAAAATATATTGTTGAAATTAAATCTTGAGTTTGAATAACCTATTTATCACATTACAAATATTCTGAATGCATAAAAGAAAATAATGAAAAATAAAAATAATAGTAGTAAAAAAAGATACTCCCACAAAGAAAATATCTTATGATTATATGATTAGAAAAAAAGTTTTGGATTACTGAACAATATAATATGTTATGTGATATGAAATAAAAATAGACTCAAAATGAAGAATATTTATTTTAGAAATATTCCATATGTGTCTCAATTTTTAAAGAACTAAAAATAGAAAACTAAATAAATAAATCAATAGATATTATTGGTGAATCATTTAAAGGTTATGAAATGAAGGTTTCCAAAAGTAAGGTAAAATTATATTCTAATGAATCCGAAGATAGATCTAATATTATGTTATTTATAGGTATAAAAAACAATGTGTAATGAAAGACCACAATGTATTTAAATGTAGATTATATCTCAAAATAATATTAAATAAATTAATTAAATCCTTATATATTTATGAAAAATAAGGAATACTTTTAAGTAAGATAAACCTAATAAAATTATATATATCATTATTCAATGAATGGAAGGTCAATATTAAGAGGATTTTAATAAAGTGTATGAATACATGGAATCATATAGTATTCTTATTGTTGTAATATGTAATTTCTATAAATTAGAAAAGATTAAAAGTGAACACTTTTAGTAAAATGTGATCTAATTCCGAAAGGAAAAATTTGTGGAAATATTAGAAAATATATCCACACAAACTATATTTAAATATAAGGTATTTTAATCTAGAATATGTTTCCTATATGTTCAAAAATCTACGCAGTTCATGAATATACTTTATATGGATGTTTCCTATCATGTCAACGAGAATAAAAATCAAGAAATAAAGAAAAAACATGTCATGTAGACGATTAAAAGGAGTGTGAGAATATAAAATTATAAGCTCTTCATGATTAAATTATTAGTAAAATATAAATATCTGTTAGATTTTGAAAACAAAGATAGAGATAAGAGATAATGATTTAAAAAAGGAAAATTATTGGTTACACATGATGATCCAACAAATCATGAGACGGTTCAATAAATTTATTTTTCATGTTTCATGAAAAACTATCTCATGGTTTTTTATAAAACTCATACAACAAAGTATTTTATTAAAATCCTTCCAAACCATGAAGTTATATAGATAATAATTATACATCATAAAGGGAATGATGCTTCATTGACTACTAATAAGAAGAATGATACATAATAATTTCAAATAGATCAAATGATATATTTGGAAAAAAATATTTTAAGGATTATTATAATAAAAACAGATTGTTTATTAATGTATAGAAAGACCAACATTGAGAGGAATCTCTCAGCATGAGTGTTACTTATATGGAATTAAATATTTCTATTTGTATTCCCTACTATTAATTATTAGTTTTTCTATTATGCATTGAATTGAAGGAGATTATAGAGTTTTTTTTACTTCTAGTACAATAAGAAAAATTAATTCTTGTGGAGTTCCTACAACTATATTAGAGATAAGTAAATAAGATAATCCATTGAGTGAGGGAAAATAAGATGGATCTTCCAAGAATTCACAAGCAATATGAATGTTCAAATTCTAAAAAATAAAAATTTCCAAAAAAAATTATCGGTATTTTTTTAGGATAATTACAGACAAATCTCTTTTTTATGACGTTATAAAATATATTTAAAAAGGGGTTTTTTAATTTATATTTTAATGATATAAAGGGGGTTTTTAATTAAATTAATTTGAATTGTTCTGATGTTTTTTTTGAGTTGAGTTATTGTTATATTCATCATAATAAATCTTCATTTTAATAACCTCTAAAATGAGGTTCTTTTCAAGGTGTCAAATATATATATTTTTTTATAAAATAGATTACATTTTTTCTCTATTTATTTTTCTTTAGGATACCCAAATAGACATAGAATAGTCCAAATAAAGGATATTTCCTATTAGAACCACATATTACCATTCTTGAAAGCTTCATTAAGACCTAATGTACTAGATCTCATTGATGAGCTCCCAAATATACAGATATCAACTGAGGAATTCACATAAACCTATGAGCTCATGAATATCATGTTGGTTTCTTGGTTTAAACATATAATAAATTTGATTGATGTGTTCGATAGGATTTTCATTGATTCATGATATCTTCAAGAGAGGGTAATAGTTTTCTTGCTCAATAGTCATCATATCATTATTCGATTTGAATCGAAGGTAGACCAAATCAAAGCATGTTCAAGTTCCCTATATAGCTCCAACAAATTTCTATTTATCCTCTTTTGATGGTCCTTTAAATTTTATTTGAATCATGATTTTCCTTTCTATTTTTTTTGTGTATGTTTCCCTAATCTATTTTTTCTATTCAAGAATATCTATGTTATTAGAATGCTAGGTAATCTCAACAGATGTTTTTTATTATCAGATAGTTAAAAAAAGGTTGTTTGGAAATTGGTTAATTCATATGTTTTTTTGTAATTGGATGTGTCTTGATCTCCTTTTTACTATGTATGGATTACAATGGGCGATTAATACCAGTGCAAGGAACCAGTGATCTATGAGAATTGGATAGACCTCTATTATTTAGGAAATTGTTTGGGAAACTCTTTAGAGGATTTCTGAAGGGTACCCTCAACCCATTTGATGTAGTATCATCATTGGGAACCTCAACTTATGGAAAATAGGGAGGATAGTGATAATGGTAAATCACTAGAGGTTCATGTGGAGGCTGGTCCAGAATAGATGGCATTAGGTTTAGAATGTATTGGTCGGGGACATCAGTCACCGCGTCTTGTAGAGGAGGAACAACCAGATGGTGTTCATAATATTTCTCTTGAGGATGTTTATGGTTCTGATCTAGCGATGAAGGTTACAGTTCCCAAGGCCTTACCGAATCTATTTGAAGTGTTTAGTAGGTTGAGGCATGATTTTGAGGGCCCAAACAATCTTAGTGTTTGGGCTGTCATGGATCTAGATGATCCTGGAGGTAGCTCTGGCTTGGTAGTTCCTTCAGGTATCCATGTGAATCAAGTTGTTTTCATGGATTCAACTAGTTCTTGTGGTAGTGATGTCTTGATAAATCCATTAGGTGTTCATGTGGTTGTAGGGACTTCTCTGAATTGTGGTAAAGTTGTCTCCATTTAGTGTGATGCTAGTAAAGAGGATGATGGCCTGCTCAAAGATGTTGATATTGCATCTAAGGAGAATGAGATACTCTTGAATTCAGTCAGTGCAATTCTTGGTCCTGAGGCAACCTATGATGGGAATGTCAATGAAGAAGCCCATATATGTCTAGTTTTTTAGGTTACTAATATGCAACATCAATTCATGGTATGTGGATTCTTACAGCTGGTGGGTTTGGATATGCCTGGGCAGGATTCCCTTGAGGCTCATGGAACTAAATCACTAATGATTAATTTTCATGATTAGATTAATAATTTGTACAGATCTTTGAAGATAGTTGATAATTGGGCCAATGATACTAATGATGACAATGAGATGAGAAGAAACCCTCCTCAAACACTAAGTTGTGTTAAAATATCTTTCAATGATGTTGTTGCACACAATAAATCAAATATGGCTAATACTGATCCCCCAAAGAGAAGGTTAAGTAAGTATTACTCTAATGTAAAGATTCTATCCACCATGTACTCCTCAAAAAACATATCATCAAAGGCTTTTATCGATGCACTCTATGATCTTCAAGTGGTGAAATAATTCACAATATGAATGGGAATCGATGGATGCTGGTGTAGAGTCAGATTATAGGTATGGTGATGATGTTGATTTTTGTGGCTTGTAGTTACTTTTGGTGTGATTTGGTTTAATGTTTTTTCTTCTACTACTTCAACTTTTCTTCTTATTTTCATAAATTTTATAGGGGATATGCTTTCTTAGACTCAAACCATTCTAGTAATACGTTCATTTTTTTTAATATCTAAATATGTTTTTAGTGGAGATGATGATGATTATTATAGGATTTTTAGGGATACATACATAAAATTACATATGATGATTGTTCAACAATTCAAGTAGTCAAAACATGTGATAATTTTATTTTAATATGGATCTATATGTACAAAAGTTTGAAACCTTATAATAATGTTAGTGAAGGGAGACTGATCTAGATTGTATGTATACATAGAATTGTTGTAGAGAATGATATTTTAAATGATTTTCTTTTCTAGAATTTGGTTATTTGAGGTGGAATGATGAATATTTGAGAAGGATTTTATATATGGTTCCAATGGAATACTAATTACTATTTTAAAAATTCATTATCATATAATGGTACAAGGAAGTACAATACACACAAGAAGCCTAGTCCATGAATGAGGAAAGCCTGATACTAGCTAGATAAGGAAGATCATAGAGGTCGTATATCCCACACATGGGTAGGCATGGTGCATGTAAGAGATGTAAAATGTTGGATTTGATGCTGCAAATTCTATGGATATTGTGAGTGAATTATTATAAATAACATATATTTTACTTATAGGAAAGTGGCATATTTTGGATAAGGAAATATTTAGAGGCTCCCAACCAATGAAAAAAATCGCTATGGTATCTTGTTATATAAGCAGGTATTATATTCATATTAAAAAACAACTTCAAAAAATATATGTGTGTAGTGTGTCCTCAAAATAGTTTTCACTATCTTCTATCCATATCATCTTCTTATTTTAGTTCGTAGGATTTTATGTTTTAGATTAATTCATAGTAGGTCCACCATAATAACCTCTAGAATGGTATATGTTCCAGTTGCCTGAATATGGAAGGACTTACCATGAGTGCTGGTTGAAAATCCATATGATATGGTTGGGAATGCACATAGATTGACCTCAATAACTAGTATTATAGATGATCAAAATTCAAAAATTGTATGCCCTATTGTGAATATATGATTCAACATTGAGTAATATTTACAGTAAACCATGGAAGAGATGGTATGGAAGGAAAAATTGTATTGTTTTTTTGATGTCTCATATGTGAATGTTTTTCAGTAGTAAGGTAATGTCAGTTGATAAACATTGAATTGTCTAGATATATCGTATAGAATGGTCAATTTCAATGATGGAATTACCGACTTCCTGACCATTAACATTACATAATATATATTATATGTGTAAAAACATAAAAATGTGTCATTCAATAAAATATGAGTATCTAAAAATATTTCATTAATGTCATTGATAAGATCATAATATTAAATGAATCATAAGTTCTTGTATGTTTACTAAGAATCTCTATAAGAACACCCATGTGATTAATAATTCCACTATCATGCCTCAGATATTCCATGAAATCCACTCACCTGATGTAATGAACCAACTCGGGTAGATATAACCTATCACAAGATTTTGAAACCTAGAAGGCTAAAATCATGTTTTTAGTCTCTATGGGATAAAAACAAGAACCAAAATGATTATTATATACTCATGACAACGGTTTCACCCTTTCCAAACTGGACAGACCCAGCCATCAGTTTGGATATAAAATATAATCAAGGTTAACAAAAATAAATATATAATAGGGAAACAAAACAATATTTAAATATTTATATCATAAATTAAACAAAATAACTATATATAAAAATTCATAATCTATACATAAATACATCATATCCAATGCCAATGATCGAAACACCAAAAAAGAACAAAAACCTAAATTACCAACACATAAACCACAATGATATAGAAACTCAAAATAACTCATTATTATCTAACACCATGATATCATTCCTCCCCATCAAAATAACATCAGGTTACTGTATTCAAGAAGATCCACTAAAATGCTTGGTTCCCTTTCCATTACATGTATCCTACAAAGAAATGTAAAAATGTTCCAAATTACTTGTGTAATTTGGTAGGCACACTTCACAATAGGATACCATTATGAATCTATTTAAGTATTTTAAACCATTAAAACAAATTAATACAGTTAGAAAACTCATTTAATAAAACCATTAAATGTTTAATTTTTTTAATGGAAATCAATTATTTGAAACACATTTGGTATTATTTAGAAAAAAAAATCTTCCAATTATATTAATTTGATTGGATGAAGTAATTATGTAAATAAAAACTACATATATATTATCATCATACCCAAAAAATCATAAACATGTATATAGGAATGAAATTCATCATATAAAAAATGAAAATGAGAATAATATAAGATAAAAAAAATAAAATATTCCACTAACATAATTTATGAATGAATATGAATCAATTGTGTGTATTTTATTTTATCCAAGTTATCTAACCAATATTTTACATTGAGATGTATCAAAAACACAATTTTCTAGATAGATAAAATGTATAATATATTTAGAATCCCTTCTAGTCATCATCAAGAAAAACATTAGAGAGATCATATAGTCTCTTGGATAATATATTGGAATCTCTCTCAATTTTCCCCAAAATATATCCCACTCTATTGTAAAAAATTATTGTTTGTCCCATGATCAAACCCAAAAAAGGATCTCTCATTTCATCTGAAAACACACAGTCACACCCTAGGTTTTATATGTGAAAAACAATTTGAAAATGAAATATTACAAGGTATATTTACTAATGAAATTTAAAATTTTAATTTAATAACTTGAATTTTCCATTTAATTAAAGAATAAAAATAGTATAAAACCCCTATAAAAATTAGTCTTCTAAATTCCCATTGGAAATCATAAAACCATTTTGTTTATTTTATTAAATGTATTGGTTGAATTAAAAACCAACCCCCATCATAACCCCACATTAACACTTGAAATTGAAATATCAAACCATGAATCACATCATGAATGAATTAAACTAAAATAATAAATAAATATAAATTAATTTTAATATATAATATAAAAAAGTGATAAATTTTTAAATTTTTATCCATGGAAAATCCATTAAATACTAACACGTACCTCATAATTGGTTACAACCTCTTCACCATTGATGAAAATCACTGGATTTTTTATGTATATTTCCTTGATATAACCATATGAAAATGAACCAAATTCATAATTTATAAAACCATGTTTGGACAATCAATTATATAGGGTTTTGACCTGGCATTAAAATTTATGAAAAGTTAGTATAATGTGGAATGATAATGAATACATGAGGAATATGAATTAACTCATGCCAAAACCCTAAGGATCAAACAAAAATCCACCACAATAGAGATTATGAATATTCGATGCTAGGTAAATATGCTATGAATTTGTGGTATGATAAATGTTGTGGAGTGGATATAATATTTTCAAAGGAACATTGAAAATTTATCAGAATTTTAATTATTACGATAGGTCAAATTTTTTATCCTCATGGTAATGAAAAATGTGTGTCGTCCATGTGGGACACACTATCTCCCCAAAATAAAACAACACATTTCTGTTTGATCAACATAAATATTGACACATTGTATCCAAACTGGGTATAGTGGATATATTCTCCCAAATAGCCCACTATCACAACTAACCACATGATTCGAAACATCATGTGCCATGGTATTTTTTCCCTAAATTTTTTTTTTCAATCTCCCAACTCTTATATAGACAAAATATATATATATATATATATAGATAAATAAAATCTTAATTAATTTGTAACTATTACCTTCTATGTTTCAAAAACTCCCACCACGTCACATTCTTTCCCTAAATATCCTAAAGAATGATCAAATAAAAATAGGTGAGTTTATTACTCCCTGTGGAATTATTCTACTCCCATGTATCATGGTAATCACCTCCACAATACCAAATAAAATGAATCAATGGTACCAACATACTATGGAACACCATATTATAATAATCCAATACATGAAAAACCTTTTTTATAAGGGTGAAACCATGTTCCACCACCAAATAATGCAACCCTATCTCATGGTATGTTTCTAGATAAAATCTTTTCAAACATGAAACATGAAATATATCATGAATCATGATTAGTTTTTGTGAAAAAACTAACTAGTAGGTAAAATTTTCAACATGTTCTATAATATGAAACAATAGGACATAATGTGGAACTAGATTCCCCTACATTCCCAAGAGAGTGTGTCCCATCAAAACTGATACTCTAACAATACCATGATAATTAACCTTAAACACCAATAAGAGATGATGTATCTTAGTGTAGTGTTTCTAGAGATGTTTCTTTTCCACTAAAATTTTTCGAATCTTTTACAGATTCACTATTATCTCTAAGATATTAATTATCCCCAATGAGGAATAATGACCCACTACATCCTAATAAAATGATTATTGTCCTGGTCACCCATTCAGAACCTCATGTAGAGTTGTTTTATTAAAATCTTGACAACTATTGATAAAATAAAACTCACCTAGTTATATATTAATCTCAAAAGAGCCACCTCAATCCATGAAAACATGCTTAGTGAATATCCCTGATATTTTGGATGGTTTTTTCACCCATTTCACCTATCTAAAAGTTATATGTTTAACTCATCTGCAGGTTAGTTCCCATGGATTCCTAGAATTAATTTAAAAATGGATAAGTAAAATGATATTTCTAGTCAGAAAAAAATGTTGACAACACCCCATAAAGTTTTACATCCACAAAAATATAACAGTGTCTATGCTCTTATAACTTCGGTAACTCCCTGATGTTTTTATATGATACTCTCAGATATATAGTTATATTTATTTAAACCATTAATGACCACACATATATTTCCCTTCCAACATGGGGTATATTGTATTCCAATAACAATGTTCATCAATAATTATTCCTCATAAACACTAGAGTTGTAAGGTTCTATAATAAGATATGTGGACTCTAATTCTCTTATTTGATTTTCTAGAAGGAGAAACAGTTGGAAATAAATTCAATAACTAATCACCTCATCCTAGGCCAAAAAAACCTACATACCAAGGTTTGAGAAAACATGTTCTATATGGGTGCATGACCCAACTATAAATATTCCCCTCATGCATCACCTCATGACAAAAGAACGCATGAACAACATTTGGATTTCAAAAAATGAGAGAAAATCAAGAACTGGGCACCAAATACCTGATGTCTCAAAACCATCTAAAACCATAAAAAATATATTTTTCACTCAGATTAAAATACCATTACACACCAAAATTGATTAATAAGATAGGGTGTGATATTAATATAATCCAATTACACTTTCTATATATCCATATTCATACCAAGATTTAGATTGGAAAAACCCCCATCATATTCCACTCATACATGTATTCATGAATATCCTCTAATTATAACTTTATTTTTAAAGAGTTAGTTATAACATTACCCTCTCTATTTTCAAAATAATTGTTAAAATAAATATTGTATATATTATCTTAATAGAGTCTCTACCTATGGATCATGTCCGCAAAATTAATGATCTACATTTCTCTTTTATTAATCAAGTATATAATATTAAGATCATTAAAATGATAATGATGGAATGTATTTAATTCATGCATCATATCCACTGACTCCATGTCATGGGTGGGATAATTATTATCATGTGGGAATATATACCATAAACCATTGGCCACCAAATGGTCATCATAATTCAAAAAACATCCCAACTCCACACCTAAGGAAATAGAATACATTGAACAATCTTCCCAAGATCATGTGAAATCAAAACTTTCATAGATGTCCAATGAGCATTCAAATAATAAATATATAGAGATATATATATATCCACATTGAAAATTAAACCCATTACAGTTCAACAATGTCAAGGGAGAAAATATAATGAATTTGTACTGAATTTAATGTCCATAATACCCATCTATTCCTAAAATACCCTGATTGTGAACACAGTAATGGGATTTCCTAAATACATGACTAAATGAATTTTATCAAGATCCACTAAAACTCCACAATAGAAAATCATATTACCCAGGAACATCACCTACTGGATAAAAAACTATCATTTTGATATCTTGAAATTTAAAGGACTATTACATAAGATTCCTAAAATAAACTTTTGATGGTCATATTGATCATCCTCTTTCCATGATTACATCAATATGTCATAAATGAACACAACCATGTTGAAGTAGAAAAATAATTGGATTATCCCTTCTAACATGTACAAAAAGACCATCAGATAATTGATAAGGCCAAATTGCATAACCTAATATTCAATATATATGCACCATTTATGAAATTTTTCCATTGAAACATCTTACTCATGGAAATCAAATGGCAGTACCCTAGAATAAATTTGGCCATTGTAAACCAATAAACTCCTCAAAGAAGATCAACATGGTCATCATTTTTAGGAATTTATAATTTATTATTTAGGGTCATGGGATTTAGGATTATATAATCTAGGAAATTATAGAGATTACCATACTCATTTCTAAATATAATTGGTGATGTCGATGGTTACATATTATTAAAAAAACTGTTCCTCTCAATTTCCTATAACTATTTTTTTTCTTTTTTTTAACATAACTAGAGCTATATTGTAAGATGAAAAAAATGGTTCCTTTCCTTTGGAAAAAATTGAGAGATTAAAAGTCATATTATTTTGTATGGACCCTAAAACCATATAAATTAGATTTCAGTACTTATGTATATCCACTAGATGATAAAAAATTCAATTCTGATAGAAAAATGAAGAATAACCAAGAAAACTAGAAACAAATCAATCCCATATATGAAGAAATAGGTCCCTCCCTCCATAATCATATATCCCACACAACCTAAAATATGTGTATATCCCATAATGAGATATAAAATTTAAAAAACAATGATAGAAATTGATATATTCCCTAAAGATTACAATCTAATCCATACTGATAATGACATTGAAAATGCACAGGCCCAACACATTTAAATCCCACATTAATTCTTGAGATCCAATCAAAAAATGATACTCTAAGTACTTAAAATTGTTCTCCTTATCCATCCCAGTGGGTGTATGACAATCCATCACGTAACGAATCATATCAAGACACTTATCCATGGAATAAATAATAATTATCAAGGTAATTGATTGAGAATAACCTATATCAAATGAAACTAAATACGTGGAAGAAAAAATCCATAACATACTTCTCATGATGTTTGTCCTAGATTCAGGGACTTATGGTGATAACACTAGAGCATGGATACATCCTAAAAAACTCTAACCTAGTGCACTCTTTATTCGGTGAGAATATCCGAAATCATAAGGGTATGATCCATCACCAATTGATGCATTATATTAAAACTATTTACCCACGTAGGACAAGGAACAAACCACACTTCATTTCACAGAAGCCTGATAGCAGTGATAAATATTACATAAATGCGCACACATATGGAATTTTCTTGGAGCCTCTGGGAAACTAGGCTAAGAATGAACATCCCTCCCACACTAATAATTGGTCTCTATATTATTGTAATGAAATATTATTTTAAAAACTAAAATTCATTTTTAATAAATAAATTATTTTTAAAGTATTGTAGTTATCGAAAACACATGCACTACTTTTGTTATTTTATATAGAGATATCCTACTGAATTTAAAACTATTTTATGAATCATTATGATTGATAATATAGACATTTTAAAATTTTCATTATGATTAGTATATATTATTGGCAATGATAATGTCCAATTGACAAAGACATATGGAGCGATGTCCTCGACCTTTAGGCTCTAACCCAACAAAGACCATTTATAATAGCTTATAAAGGAGACATAATCAATGGGATTTTCCCATAACCATTCCCAAGATAAGATCTATCAACTAAAGATTGAGTGAAATTATTTATAAGAGAATACCAATATTTTTGTCATCACAACCCAACATATTTTAGTTGAACCATCAAAAAACTCCTTACCGTCACACACCATACTATTATAGAATATGCTGGTATAATAAGGAAATATGTATGAAGTCCCTAGTAATATGAATTTTTTATTTTATTGTTTAATAAAATATTTATTGTTTTAATTAATTATTATAGTAAATTTATAAATTATTATATGATTAGTTTGAAAATAATTATATTTTGATAGAATGAAATCAAAATTATATTTTTTTTAAATACAAACTCTCAATTAAGAAAATATTTTTAAAATTTAATAAAAATTATAAATATTTATTAATTTAACAAAATGCACTAATTAGATAGTAAAAATGTAGATATATATTATCATATAACTTAATAAAGTCAAATTTAATATTTATATGGGTCATAAATGAGAAAATATCATAAAAATGTAGTATTTTTGAGTAATTAGGAATTTTTCGTTTAAAAATGAAAATTACTTTATTATGAATTTTTTTATAAACTTAATTTAATTTTTGAAATATCAAATAAAAAATAATTAATGCTGAATTTTTCATAACTTTCTTTGAAAATTTAATTTACAGTTCAAATTAAAGTACCTATAAATATACTCTATGTATTGTTACATCAAAATATCCCAAACATTGTGTAATAAATATTAAATATGTAATAAATGACCAAAAATATTTTTTCCCTTTAAAATAAAGTAATTTTGATATTATTTGTTAAAATTTTTAAATCCTTCATGGATCCTCCAAAAGCTATATTGACACAAACTAGATCTGGTATCCATCAAAACTGGAACCTAATCCAGCCTATGGTAAGGTCCGAAGGGCATTACTGATCCCCATGGGCTATCTCAAGTTCCTGGGTATCACAAAATGTAATTTTGGAACGATTTACCTAAGTTTATAAACATAAAATAACAAAGAATCCAACATAACAAATCTGGATTTTTTCAAATCAATAATATTTTACAAAAAAACAGAATTTAATTACATAATATAAAACACTTCTCAATGAATATAACAAAATAAGAAACCCAATATGGTCCTCCTAAGAACATCCTCATGTCAAGAGGCACCTCCCTCAATCTATCTTCACTAGATATCATAATGAGGGACTGCTAGAAACCCGAACCAATGGAATGAAAGATGTACCAAAACCTCCGAAAAAAATAACCAAGTATACATACACCCAAAGGTGTAATTGTGTTGTGATCCAAATATCAGTAGGATACCACTATTAAGAGATTATATGGATTAAATATTCAATGAAAAAAATCATGCAAGTTTTTATAAATATAAAATGCTAATTACAATTACTAAAAGATGTAACTTTAAATAAAAACAATTTTCAAGTGGGATACACAAATGAATCAACTATTTTAAAAATAATGAAAAAAATTCTGAAATTTATAGCCAATCATACCATATTATGATGGTATGCAAAATGTATTTAATGAGAACAAGTAGCGAGAAATAACCCCTAGGAACTAACTCATGGTAGGTCCTAAGTACCTCGTATCTTGCTGAAATTAAACATCAAAAAATCCATTCACGTGGACATGAGCCACTAGTAGGGAACATACTCATTAATTAGTGTCCCCCAACAACATTTTCATCAATTTTTAGTTAGAGTTTTCATCTTTAATCTTGATACGTGAAACTAAGGCTAAACCCCACAGGATCACTAGCATACTAGTACACTTCCAGCCACTAAGATACTTGAGATTCCCCATGTTCTCAAAATAGTTCAATATTACATGGAATATAATTTTCACATGAAAATAAAACTTCCACATCACACATTCACTGATCATCCCATATGTATATCACACAAGCCACATAATCCCCTTTTCATTCAAATTCATTTTTAAATCATAATCACACCAAAATATCCCAGAAAACATTTCACATCTCTTAAAAACTTCAACAAATATTTTAAGAATTTTTTTAAAACCTTTACAAGATATTAAAATTCACATAACAACCCAAAAACATATCACATAATACTTCATTCAGAAACAATATTCATTTTTCCCATCACACTCACACCAAACAGCCCACAAACATTTTTCGCACCTTTCTTACCAGTTGATAAAACATTTCTGCAATTTATAAAACATTCTAAAAATTCTTGACAACATAAATCACTAATTTACCCTTCAAAAAGCCATCTTAAGTGAATACAGACACAAAAAAAGTAGATCCGTATCATTTTCCCACTTTTATTAACTCACCAAATCTCAATTTTCATAAACCAAAATGAAGGGGTATAATGATGTTTTTCACACAAAACCCATTTAAAAACCCTCTTTCAAAGACAAAATCACACCAATACAAATCCAAAATATAATTGGTAACACTAGAAATATTTATTAAACCACTATAAAGTGCTATCAAATGACCTCGAATAATACCACAAAAGATACACATGAAAAACATGCATTTTCGTAAATCAATTCCAACAAGTAGAACAAGGTTTTACACATAAAAACCATTCAAAAACCCAATTTTTAGGCCCACGTGAAACTAAATCATAACCAAACCATAATTGGAATCCCCTTTCAATAACTAATAAATAACTTTCATACTTTATAAAACTGCCACAAAAGATATCACATGAGTTACATTTGAAAAATACACATCTTCAAACAAAAATGTAACTTCAATACTAAATGATTTTCTAATGCTACAAAAAATGGTTTTTGAAACACACCCACATTATTTAGAACATTCTAAATTAATAAACCAAGAATTATAACTCATCAATAATTGCTTACACATGTAATCACCTACCTTTTGTATTGAAACCCCCAAATCATGTTGTGAAACATCAGCCGCACCACCACTGGACCACATGGAAGATAAATTGAGACCTAGACCACTATATTTCACCAAAATACTCATGGTTAAACCCTAGGTACGAACCCTAGCTTCTAAAAATTTTATAACTAATGAACAGGTGAACGAAACCCCAATAAAAGGGAACAAATCAAAGAGAGAATGACTAACTGGCATGATTTTGATGTTTTTCCCATAAAATATCCCTTCACAACTGAGTTACATGGGAGGTTGATATACCTTGGAGGTTTTCTCATGAGTTAGGAGATGAAATGGGGAAGAATGGGGTGGATTTGGGTTTCTTCAGAAAGGTAAAAATGGGAATTACAAAAGATTTTTAATGACTTGGACACCTTTGCACGGCTTTCTACACGGTTTAGTAAATTGTGCACCCTAACCGTGTTGCCTGTTCGAGCCACCCAAAACCAAGCCATTATCCTCCAATTTAATGGGGGTCCAAGGGGTAAAACTAGTGGGAGTGGTAGGTAAATGATAGTTGAAAAGGTTCCAAACAAAGCCATCCTTTTCACCCCAATACTCATCCATTTCAACGGTATAAAAAACCTCAACAACTTACCCCACAAGTGGTTCCACTAGGAGTGTCAGTAATAAAACACCAAAACACCACAACCTCACACCAAACCATTGAAAAAAGAGGCGTCCAATTACCATCCATGACCCCCCAAACTAAGCCATAGATCAATAACACAAGAGGCATCAAAATTTCAAACTCAGAACACTCATAACTCAAGAGAAAGCTAAGAACCAAAAGAGTATTTGAAACGAATCATGGAATTGAAAATCCAGGTATGACAATTCTCCCCACAATAATGATTTCTGCCCCCGGAAATCCACATCATGTCTAATAGAAAAAACCAATCCCAAATGGTAAACCAATATGTACACCTTTTCCATGTTTCATCCACCCCCTGGATGACAAAAACACCTCCAGTGATCAATTAAGTAATATTCTCACAATCCAAAACATACACCACTTTCGTTAAACAATCAAGAACATTAATACTTGATCCCAAAAAAAATTGTAAAACACTATCTGATTAATACTCATGAAATTTACCCAAATTAACAACAACATCGAACATGGTTACACTTACCATAATTTAACTAAACAATTGGGATCTCTTCAATCCCAACATTTATCCAACGAATATGTTATTATTTAGATAGCTCTGAATGAGACTTCCTACCTCCAAGCCAAGACCATGGACAAATCTGAGTTACTAGTACGAGGGGACACAAATGGGATCCCCACCATAAGAGACAACCTAAATGTTTCCCTAAACAAAATCAGAACACTAATAGGGGGAGGCCCAAATGGACTCCCATGTATAAGGGGTGGACTTCCATTTGAAATTTCCAAAAGAACATACATAAGACTCATAGTGGGTCTCCTCACCATAAGAACCAACCAACTTAACTGACCACCACTGGACGACACAAAATGAACCCAAAATTTAAATATTTGGGATGACCGCATAGTTTGTCTGCATAGTTTTGGAAAAAATTGGGCTAACCATGTGGATCCTTATACTTTCAGGGTTTTATGGGGAATGGTTACTACCTACGTTGTGCAAACCGTGCCCTCAAATGATCCATCCAAATTTCAAACATTTCTCTAAATCTCTTTAAACGGCCATAGGATTTCCCCGGGCCATGCTTCAGCTTTACTTTGATACCTATGGCTATAGAAAAAATCATTGATGCATATTCAGCCTCATAGTTAGGCTTTGGAAACCCCATGAATGGAACATCTACTTCCAGTGCTACAAAAACTACAACGCAATCCCATATGGGATCACTAAGACATAACACATTACAAACTCACACTACCCTAACAAGGCATTTAACTAAAATAAGGGCTTTAAAGACACACACACATTAACCCTTGTTTCTTTGGATGAGAAATGGAAAAAATTAATGGTTATATATATATAAACACCTTCCTAAAAACATAGGATGTTGAGATTTTCTGAAGGGAGACACACTTACTACAAAACAGAGACTCTTAAATGATTTCACAACCTTCAACAATATAGTCAAATGAGCACACAACATCACAAGTCATCACCGAACATGACCATTGTGACTAATAGAAACAATACATAGAGAGAGACCTCATAAAATATCCCAAAACATCACAAAATTCTAGAAAATGGCCATAATAACCTCTCATGACAAAATTTCATACGCTATTGTTTTAACATACACCCCTGCTTCAAAGAGACTATGAAGGACCTAGAGGCCCTCTTAGATACCATCCACACTAACAACCCCATACTACTTTAACCTTTGTTGAATCACGTAACATAATAAATCAAGGTCTCTTTATACCGTCCACATTCACTCACCAGCCACCCGAGGATCCCCAAAACAAGGAATGGTAAAGGGGGTATACTCAATCTCCAAAACTCAATAAGAAATTCATTATGATTATCAACTAGAGGATTTTACAACGGTGAAACAATCTAGTATGCACTTCCATTGTGCACTAATCGTTAATGGGAGCATAACTTATCGAACGAGAAAATGCACGGACCCAACCAAGATAGTCCATTAGTCAAAATGGTCCACAAACCTGAACCAAACAGAAGAATAGAACCACCATAATTTCTTCCCAGAATTTTTTTAGAAGATACAACTAACCAACCCTTTAACACAGCTTACCAACCAAACTGAAACCCAAAACACCATTCAAACAAGAGGGTTTCTTGGACTGAAAACATCCCACAAAAACAAAATTTCAAAAAAGACATAATAGAAAACATCCAAAATGAGTCATCAAAACATCGTGTATTCATTTAAAATCTTATCATTGAAAATAAATGGTTCGGTGATTAGTGTATCCACCAATGGTACCCCGTGGACCTCACACATGCATGTTTCCATGCCACACTGAGCACCCTCCCCATATCCATCCCTTCACTCATCATGTCATGCCATTAACCATCCAAAATACCATATAACCCCATGCATGAGGTCTCTCATAAAAATACCAATGGTTAAAAAATTTATTTCCTCTTTTCAGAACAAAACCATTCAACCAATACTTCCTTTTTTTCAAGACCGCTAACCACGAAATCAAAATCTGAATTTATAGCTTAAAAAAATTCAGAAAAGAATAAAAATTAAAATATTATCTCAATTTCAAGTTATTCACATCAATTTAAAAAAAATCATCCCATTTAAACACATTTCAGTTATTTATAAAACTATATTGGGAACACTTTTTCAAAAACAACGTTAACATAGTTCCTACTTTCAAAAGAGGTGTAAATACCCCATTTTTTATTTCAAAAAAAATCTGAAAATTCAGTTCCACCATTTTAAAAATAAAACCATTCAATATTTACTAGAAAAAAATTTCACAAAAACTTTATGCTTCTTAAAAACAAGTAAATTTTTCTTTAAAACTGAACATCCATGATTTGAAAACTAAGGTGCACAAGGCAATGCGAGGGGGAACTAGTTTTGGTGGGTGACATGGAAATATGGTTGGTGGCCCTATTCAAATCACATAACATTAATTGAGAGTGTGCTATGGATATATCCCATTCTCCACATGGATTTATAGGCCCAACGAGATCACTAAAACCATTAACCCATCTCTATTTTTTTCCCCCTATTCTTCATTAAACCATGAAAACCAAAGGACTCAGATAAATACTGACATACCTTGAATACTTGAATCCCTTCATGAGGTGTGTTATCTTGGCACACTAACCACAACTGTAATTTCATGTCCTGACAATCCTAACTCTAGACTATTTCAACTGTTTCCCAAATAACGTGACCCAAAGAGTCAACCAGAACATCCTTTGATACCATTTTTTCATGAACTAGATTTGGTCACTATCAAAACTAGCACCCGACCCGGACCGTGGAAAGGAAGGAAGAGTGTTATCGATACCCATGGGCTGGAAAAAGTTTCTGGGTATCAAAAATGGAATTTGGGAATGACTAACCTAGGTTTAGAAATAGAAAACCACAAACAAATCCAATATTACAAATCAATATATTTCAAAACAAACAATCTTTTTAAAAAATTCATAATTGAATTACATAATTTTTCAAAATTATAAATGAATATAACAATATAATATATCCAAATTAGATATCCCAATAACCAATTCATGGTAGGAGTCACCGTCCTCAAGAGATCTCCACAAGACAGCACCATGAAGGACCGCTAGAAACCCGAACCAATGGCACAAAAGTTGTCCCCAAACTTGCATAAAAAATAACCAAGTCTACTTACACCCAAAGATATATGTAGGGTGAAATAAAAATGCCAGTATGATACCACCACTAGGAGACTTCATGTGATAAACATTCAAAGACGAAAAGATTATATGTTTTCATAAACAGAAAATGCTAGTTACAATTTCTCAAACATGCAACATTAAATAAAAAAAGTTTTAACATGGGATACTTTAAAGAATAAACACTTTTAAAAATAATGTTAAATATATTTAGTTTTAAAAACAATCATACTATTTTTCTAAGGTAATCACAAATTATCTAATGAGAACAAACAATGGGAAATAACTCGTATGCAAAAGCTTGTTGTGCGTCCTATATACCTCATATCTCGGTGAAAGTAACAATCACAATATTTGTTCTCGTACACACGAGCAACTATTAGAGATCATAAACCTAAACAATTGGTCCCCAAACATAATCATCATCATGGTTTATATAGTGTTTTAATCGTCAATCATTCTATGTAAAACTGAGGCCAAACCCCATGGGATCACTGGCATACCATTACATGTCCACCCAACTACATACCTTGGATTCCCTCTTATGCACAAACATGTTCAAAAATATATGAAATATAATTTCCACATGAAAATACCACTTCAACATCACACATTAAGCAGGAATCCTTCATGCATATCACACAAGTCGTAAATTCCCCATTTTCATTCAAATTAATTTTTAAATCATACTCACACAAAAATACACCCCAACACTTTTCACATCTCTATAACACTTCAACAAGTCCTATAAAAAATTATAAAACCATTATAAGATAGTAAAATTCACATAAAATCCCTCACAAAAAATCACATTATATTTCATTCATAAGAAAAATTCATTTTTCACTTCGCAGTCACACAAAACATCCCACAAACGCGTTTCACACCTTTCATAACATTTGATAAAAAAATCAGAAATTTATAAAGCATTATAAAAATGATTGACATCTTAAATCACCTATTTACCCTTGAAAAACACATCTTAATTGAATAACATCACCAAAAAAGTAAATGTAAAATATTTTCCCACTTTTTTTAACTCACCAAATCATTTTAAATTTTCATAAAATAACCCCAAGGGGTATAACCATGTTTTGCACAAAAAACCATTTCAAACCCATCTTGGAATTCCAAAATCACACCAATACCAATCCAAAAAATAATTTTATTCCCTATAAATATTTTTTACACCATTATCAAGTGTTATAATTTCACCTAAAATAATATAACAAAATATACACACGAAAAGCAAACATATTCATAAATCACTTTCAAGGAGTATAACAAGGTTTTACACATAAAACTCATTCAAAACCCACCTTTTTAGGCCCACATGAAACTAAATCAAAACCAAACCAGAATTAGAATCCCAAATCAATAACTAATAAATCACTTTCATTTTTTATAATTATACCAAAAAGGATATGACATGAGTTACATTTGAAAAATACACAACATCAAAAAAATGTAACTTAAATACTAAATTGTTTTCTAATGCTACCAAAAATGGTTTTCCCAAAAATCCTAACATATTATGAACATTATAAAGCAATAAACCAAGAAATCTAACTCATAAATAATTGATTAAACATTTAATCACCTACATTTTGTATTAAAACCCTCAAATCATGTTATGAAACATCAACCACACCACCAATACACCACATGGAAGATAAATTGATCCCTAGACCACAATATTTCACCAAAATACTCACGGGTAAACCCTAGGTACGAACCCTTGATTATGGAAATTTTCTAACTCATGAAAGGGTGAATAAAACCCTATAGAATGGGATGAAATCAAAGAGAGAATTACTTTCATGATTTTGATGTTCCCCCCATCAAATCTCACATAAAAATCATGTTCCAGAGGAGGTTAAGACACATTGGAGGCTTTCCATGGAGGTAGGGAACGAAATGGGGAAGAATGGGGTGGATTTGGGGTTATTATGGAAGGGAAAATGGGAATTCCAAATTATTTTCAATGACATGGACACCCTTTCATGGTTTTCCTATGCGGTTTAGTAAACCGTGCGGCCTAACCGTGCGGCATGTTATGGCCATCCAAAAACCAAGACATTCTCCTCCAATTTCAAGGGTTCCAAGGGGGGAAATCAAAGGTGAAATTTAGCCCAAGGAAATGGGATAAAAAGTATCAAAATAAACCATACTTTCACCCCAAAACGCATCCAAACCAAGGGTACTAACCACTTCAATAATATACCGCACAAGTGTAGCCACTAAGAGTGTTACCAATCCAACTCCAAAACACTACAACCTCACACCATAAAATTGAAAAAATAGGTGGCCAATTACTATCCATGACCCCCAAGACTATGTTCATATGGAAATAACTGATGTGGCACCAAAATATCAAACCTGAGACACCTCGAACCCAAGGGAAAGCTAAGAACCAAAAGAGGATTTGAAACAAATCAAGGAATTGAAAATCTGGGTGAGATGTATATTATATTTTATGGTTTTAAAATCATTTCCCTATAAACATGACTATCTTATAAATCACCAAAATCATTTTTAAATGAATTCAATTATTAGCATTGGAAAATATAGAATACCACACCCCATTAAAAGATACCATTGAAAAGACCCTTGGTAAATATTTTAGGTTTTATTAATTTATCATATAGAGTCCAAAACCTATGTTTAGAAATGTAACATCCTTACCATATTTCATCATAACCCATGACCAGATATGGTGGGTCACATGTCCTTAGGTGTAATTCCAAAAATTATAAATTAAAAATTATATTCAACAATGTGTAAGAAACACATCACCAAATGCGTAAGTGAATATAATATATATACACTCTACTATATATTTACTATATTAAATAAATTCAACACATGATATAGAATTTAATGAAAGAAAAATCTAGTCATATTGCATTACAATCAAGAGATACCTTCCAAAATAGGTTGTGTTACACACAAGAACAACTTCCTCGATATCTTGCTTCATAAACAAGAATAATTTTCACTAAATAAAAATATATTATTAAAATATTATTATTTATTTTTATATGATGTGACGTAGACATTATGTTAGTGGTTCATAATAGTATTTCCTAACTTATAAAAATATATATTTTATGTAAATATAAAATTAATTCTTGGGTTACCAATTAATTAGAAATAAAAATGATATCCAATTGGATATAAAAAGGAATATTATTATTCTTAGGCATCTAAAAGCGTTTTATCTTAGTAAACATAATTTATTACAATTATTTTCTGATTTTAATTAAATAAATATTTTTATATTAAATAATTTATTTTCAATACCCATTTATTAGGTTTTATAGTCATTATATAAGGACAAAACCGTATTTTACACATAAAATTCTATCTTTTTATAAAGGAAATTGTTTCGCATTTTAATAGAGAACCCATTTAAATTTGAATTTTTTTACTTATATTTATTTAATATATCAAAATAAACATAATATTTTAAATATATACTGACTAATTAGGTTAGGGTGTATTGTTAATATTTTTCAAATTCAATTTGTTTTTTAATTAATAGTTTTAAAATAATGAATTTTAGTTCAAAACTGCTTTTTCATCTAATTTATTTATAAGGATAAACTGTACTTTTAAATTTTTATAAATATAATGAGATAATATTTTAATCCATTAATAAAATTTATGTCAGTGTAATCAATATCACTTTAAAATTTTTTATAAAAACATCACAAACATTCGGACGTATATACTATAAAAGGAAACTTCCCATTCTCTTCATTTCACACCTCCAAATCCATTTGGCTCGCCAACCCCTACCCAAATATCCTCTCAACTATCCTCCCTTAATCCTAGAGGACTTAAATTGATCAAAATCCAACATAAGAATCCCTTTTGATCAAAACAAAAAGAAACACCCATAGAAGAGGTAATAATTTCACCACCCTCTTTCATGTTCTTTTCTTCTTCCACTTCCTCTTTATTTGTTGTTTCCTTACCAAAATAATAACTCCAGTACCTTCTAAATAATTTAATGTTATTATAAATATGGTACAACCATTTTTTATTTTATCCATCCAATAAATGATAATGTCACCATATGTGCGCATGTACGGATTACCATCTCCACGTCATGGTGTAGTTTGTTATTCAAAAAACTTTATTATTTGGATGGGTATAATAATGTGTATAACTGATGTAAATAATAAATATAAAATGTTAATGATTCTGTATATATGATATAACATCCAATTACATACAATTTCTCCATCGATATAATGATATTTTCTCTCGTGCGTATGTGCGGATTACCGTCTCCACGAACGCGGTGAGATTCATTCCCCATCATAATCATTCAAGAATAATTTTCATTTTATGATTCCAAGTAATGTTTATGAACATAATATCATTTTGTATATGAATCAAATACATCATAATCATAACAAACATGGCTTACGTAACCAAGTGTATAAAGTAAAATGAATCAGTTAACAACCAAAACAATGATACTACTAAAATATTATTAACAAAGAAATATTATAAGATCATATATGATATAATATTTAGGTATATGGTTCTTTTATAATTTTATATAAATTATTTAACTATTATACAGAAGGTTAACGTATCCTCAACTAGGGAAAAGTAAAATGTAAGGTTTAATTCTACAATCTCTTCAGTATCTGAGGTTTTTTTTACGTAAGTATCTACTGGGACATATTTATTATCCATGTCCATGTTTCATAAAAGTGTTTTAAAAGGGATTATTTTTAAGGGACTTTTTACTAAAACATCATTTTAAAAGTTTTAAAGAATTATTCTTCTAAACCTTTCTCATTAATGTCTATGTTTTCAAAATGGTTTTAAGGATTTATTTATATGGACATTAATATTTTAAAATTTTAATTACTTTCAAAAGTTTAAAAGTGGAATGGGACACTTTGATTCAAAACTATCTTTTAAATGACTTACTTTATATGACTTTTAAATGATTTCATGAAAAAGGGATATTTTTCTCAATGATTATTACTGATCATTTCCAACTTTGTCAACATCTTTTATGGTATATTATTCTTGATCAAGGTTGATTTATTATGATACAAATATTCCTTATTATATTGAAGGTTGTGTGATATGTTTGACTATGGATGTGTTATTTTTATTCCATTCATGGTTTATGGATAATGTATTGAAAATTTTTATGCTATTTTTAATACAAATTTTTAGGTTATGTTTAATCCTTTTCATATGAGGAATTCATTGGAATTATTAAGTGACTGGTGGAGCCTGATATAGCTCCTCAATGCATCAGTTGGTCTGATGAGACAACCTAGTGTCTTGGCACAAGTCCTTGGAAAAATTTTATTTGTAGTCTTGGCACAAGGCCTTGACTATGTGGTTATGATGTTTGAAAGTATTCATTCCATCATTATGAAAGTGGCTATTGATATTGCAAGTGATTATTCGGATAGTAGAATATCCATGCAAATAATTAAATGGCATTGTTTGATTTTATCTTTTCTATATTATGATGAAGTTTAATTTTAAAAGGCATTTGTTTTACTCTAATACATTGCCTTAAATTTTTATTCTTATTTATTAAAGTTTCCTCAATATTTTTATCCATATTAAGCATCTGAGCTCACCCCTTTCTATGTTTTATTTTTCTAAGGATGTGAATAAGTATTTTATGGTTGACTTGCAGGGATAGGTTAAGGATATAAGTGTGTTCAAAAGGGGACAAAATGTTGTTGATGTTTTTATTTCATGATGTAATGTAAAACTTATGAATATATCTATTACTTCCAAGGATACTAAACTGATCAGTATTTCGGGACACTATTCCTTGTATCATGCCAATTTTATGTAATAATGCGCTGACTTTGTGTAATCGGGGTCGGGGAATTACAGTAGGTATCAGAGGAAGTTTAGTAATAACCTTGGAAACTAGATTTAGAAAAACTCTAATTAGAGAATACTATCCTATGATAGATTTTGAGGATTAGTATAGAAGAACATCCTATAATTTTTGTACTGTAGAGATTTTGTGAGTTTTCCAAGCAATAAATCCTTGTCTAGATACAAGAAGGTAGAGGCAAATCTGACACAGATGTACCTAGGGGTAAAACCCAAAACATCACTTTGAGCTAGACTCGAACAGGAATGGGTGCACGACCATGGGCCTTGCAGCACTCTCGGTTACAAGACTCCTGGGGGATATTCTTAGGATAATTCTTGTTTTCTTTACAAACCACTATGAAATGGTTTATGAGTATATACCTCCTCAAATAAAACATTTTTATGATTATGGACTATATCCATAAACTGTTAAATTTATGTTAAGTGTTTTACAAGTTTGGAATTACGTATTTCGATTCATAAACTAACCTAGTGTATGCCATTGTTTAGAAATGCTGCATGGTAGAAGGAATGAGAACTCTAACAATACGCTTGATTAAATGATTAAGAAGGATCATATCTTTCATGGTATTAAGCCAACATCTAGAAAAGAAATATTTTACCATTTATTCTCATAATATGAAGATATAGTATCATGTGATAATAAGATAAGTAAAGAATTATTTGAGTCCTATGGATTTGAAGGGAAGCAAGAGAATAAAAGGATGGTTGAGAGAAAGATGGATAAAGGGAAGAGAGGAAAGAAGTATTTTCCCATATGTGATAACTGTGGAAAGAATCACCTTGGTAAATGCTTCAAGGGAATGGGAGTTTTTTATAAGTGTGGAGAAAAATGACACTAAGTAAGTGATTGCAAGGGTAAGAAAAAGGTTTCAAATGTACAATGTTTCATCTCCAAGGATTTGGGACACTATGCGAATCAATGTCCAAATCATTAGATTATGCCACAAATAATGCTATGGGATAATAATCAAGTTATGATATAACCATAAATGAAGAGGAATTACTAGTGTTATTATGTTGTTATTAAATAATTATTTCATTTGAGTGTTGTATCAACGATGCACTGGTTATATGAATTATGGAAATAAATAAGGATTGTATTGTAGTACTATTTCATTAAGGATTTGAGATTGTATGGTACCAAGTAATGTGACATAGTTTCAGGTTAATATTTTTTGTAAAATACATGGTTGAAGGAAATCTAAACCATAATATGGTCATGATACTAAGTTAGTGATTTTGTAATAAGATATGGTTTATTTGGATAAATTATATTGGATACTCTTGACTACCATGGAACTGATTAATGGTTTGTTTATTCCATCATTATTGGAATATTAAAAAAATTTGGATATAAGGAATATATCTTGTATTATATATGGAATAAGGGAAAATGAATGTAATCGATAAGGTTTTATGGAAATTCAGGGTGTTACCATGTTTTAAAAGAATACATGATGAAGCTATTCATGTGTTATTACGTGGCAAAAGAGATCTTCATTTTGTTTACCTTCCTTATAAATTTTGGACTTTGAGTTTGGAAAAAAGTATTTTGGATAAGTCTAAAGGTTGGAATGGATTAATTTTGACGATGGATACTATTATTATAGTTAAATAATTTCTTAATATTGTTTTTTGGATTGTTATAAAAAGGGAAACTTGGAGATTGGATGACAACCCGTCGTGTCCGGCAAGGGCGCGAGACTTGAACCTGCAACCGAAGAGCGACGAGGGTGCATCACCTACCACCGGCCTACATGATTTCCTGGTTTGTATAATGTAGTTTTTTAAAATGTTCTGAAAGATAAATTATAAATACATTTTTTTTAAACCTATACGATTACCATAAATAAAATATTTTTGAATTCTATTATCTTTTGGAGTGAAAATGGGTTTGTGGTAGGAATTAGTTGAAGGATGAAACTATACTTATCATGTATATATATATATATATATATATTTCCTCTTATTCCATGATAAATTAATTCTTAAACTTTAGGGAAGGGATATTAAAACCAAAAATGTGTTACCCTAATACAATATGTTTTGTTGAACTGGTGATATTTAAATCATATTATATTGATGGATTTGAGGTCCTTAATTTTACACTTGTTTGTGACTGATGACATCAATCACTCCCTTTAAATATTTATTTTTTTCTTAAATTATGTGTCTCTAATTTCCACTAATGTTCTACTAATCGAGATCATAATTTTTAGTGACTTTTTCATTTCCATTTCCCTCTTATTAAGACTACATTTTTTTAACCCAATTTCCAATGTTGGTTTTCCACAAAGGTATTTTTCTATTTTTAACCATTTATTTTTTAAGAACAATTTCAAATTACGAGGGGAAATTTATTAAAGGAGGGTATAATGTAACACCCCAAGATTTCGTAGTATGTTATCTCAGTAATGTAATTCAATAGCTTGCGCTACACGCAACACCGAGTTCGAGCGCACCACAACTTACCACTCTTGTTAATCAAAAAGCAGTTATGAATAGAATTAACTGAATTTTAAATTTTATATACTCTATATAATTTTATCATCCATATTATGTGTTTCTTTGACATAATATAAGAAAAAACTCTTTTTTTCAAATAAAAGAAGTATTTATAAAAAAATGCAATTTTACTGCCTTTTAATGGAGAACCCTTTTTAAAACCAATATTTGACACTTTTATATATATTAAATTTAATGAAATTAAATTATTATTTATAAGCGGGAAATAAAAATTTAGTCTGGATAAATTATTGGAACTTTTCTGATAACATTCATATTTTGACGAATAGTGAAAAATACTATGTTTTAATTGAAAACCACTTTTTTAATCGAAATAATTTATAGTGATAAATTATGAATTTGAATGGATTTTAAGTATAATTAGATTATATGTTTATCATTTAATATAATTTTGGTGACTATAAATAATTTCACATTTAAATTTCATATAAACACATGTCAATCTTTTGGTAGTTTTTACTTTCTAAAAACCAGCTTTTAGGTTTTGACAACAGGAATTAATTTTAAATTAATAAATTCTACTTATATGTTTTCAATTTGGAAAAATATTCTTCATCTTTTAATTCGGAATATCAAAATTATCTTAGGGTGAATATTTGGTATTTTTCTGAAAAATTTCCATTTTAGATGAATAGTCAAAAAAACTGCATTATTATTTAAAAAATATATTTTATTTAAATAATTATTTATTTTATTTAAATTTATTTTATGTAAAAATAGTTATATAATACCTATATAAGTTCAATTTAATTCATTGGAGTCATTTTATAATAAAATTAGATGTATTAAATTTTATTTAACTTTTTAAAGTTTTTTACCCACCTTCTAGGGGCATTTGCAAAATTGCATCAAACATAATTTTACCGCTTCTGTGATTTGAATTTAAAAAATCAGAGAGGCACAGTTGAAATCAGTAGTTAAAATTTGGTTCAATAATTTGAAAATAAGTTTTGGTGAATAGTAACATTTGACTATTATTTACTACGGGTAAAAGTAAATAGGGTAATTAAGGGTAAAAATGATATTATAATTACCCTAACACATGTCCTAATTCTATTATATAAGTATAAATCAATATGAAACATCCTTATAAATAAAATATGATCCTCTTTTCTCCACTTGGATTAGATTAGGACATTTATTATTATTTTATTTAAAGAAGAGTTAAAAGAGTTAAATTCAAAGTTTAATAACTAAACCATTTTTAATATAGGGATAAACACAATATAAATTCGACTGTAAATATTTATTAGATAGATAAAAATATTTCCTACATAATGGTATTTTATTTATAATTTTTAGACATTAAATAATTTAATTTATTGATGACACAATGATGATTCATTAATTACCATATTAATGAAATATTAAAATAATTCATATTATAAATATCCAAATAAATGTAAATTGAGACTTATAATGTATTCCATTAATTTTTTAATTTAATATGACATGTTAGGGTTGTTTTGATAAATTTTATTTGAAGTGATAATTTTTTTATGGCATTCAAAAAAATCTAATACTAAATAGTGTCAAAATTGACATAATTGAGTTTTTAAAAAAAATATTATATTATTAATTGATATAATATTCTTCAAAATATAATGATTGGAAAAAGGACTTATATAAGGTTATATATATTTATAATGAACCACATGGGGTTCTCTTGGCTTGTTATATAAATTTTGTTAACCATATAATATAAAAATACAAAGAGACATGGTAAATGTCAAAATATTTAACTAAGAGTTAAATCTAAAAGATAAGGTTAATATGATGACCTAAACCTGTCTAAAACCTATTTTTTGAGAGTTTTTCGACTCATCCCCACCATATCCTATAAATAATTTATTTTTGATCCATTATAAACCAAAAATTATTTTATTATAAAATAATATTTCCAGTTTTTCCTAAAGTGTCCCTCACCTCTCTTATAAAAGGGCACTTCCCCTTCTCTTAATTTAACACCTCCAAAGACATTTTTCTTAGCCAACCGCTACCAAAATAACCTCTCAATTATACAAAATTCAACCTATAGGCCTTACTTTAATCATAAAGCCAACATAAGTATCCATTTTGATCAACTCAAAAGGAAGCACCTGATGAAGAGATAATAATTTCACCACCCTCTTTCAAGTTCTTTTCTTCTTCCACTTCACCTTTCTTTGTTGTTTCCTTACCAAAATAATAACTCCAATAACTTCTACATATTTTGATATTATTATAGATATAGTGAAACCATATTCATTATTCTATCCATCCTATAAATGACAAAGTCACCATACGTGCGTACGTACGGATTACCGTCTCCACGTCGTGGTGTAGTTTGTTATTCAAACACTTCAGTTTTTGTATGGGTATAATAATTAGTATAACAGATTTAAATAATAAATAAAACGTTTTAATGATTATTTATTTATATATACCATCCAATAACTTATGATTTCTCTATCAATATAATGATATTGTTGCTCATTCATATGTACGGATTACCGTCTCCACGAACGTGATGAGATTAATTTCCCATCATAATCATTCAAGAATAATTTTCATTTTATGATTCAAAATAATGTTTAGGAACATAATATCATTCTGTATATGAATCAAATACATTCTATTCATAACAAACATAGCTTATGTAACCAAGCATATAAAGGAAAACTAATCAGTTAACACCCAAAATGATGATACTAATAAAATATTATTAACAAAGAAATATTATAATATCATATATGATATCATATTTACATATATGGTTCTTGTATAATTTAATAATAATGATTTAACTATTATAAAGAAGGTTAACGTACCCTCTACCATGGAAAAGTACAAGGTAATGGTTAATTCTACAATCTCTTCATTATTCGAGGTTGTTTTTACGTAAGTATATACTGGGACATATTTATTATACATGTCCATGTTTCATAAAAGTGTTTTAAAAGGGATTATTTTTAGGGGATTTTTCACTAAAACATCATTTTAAATGTTTTAATGATTTATTCTCCTAAACATTTCTCATTAATTTCTATGTTTTCAAAATGGTTTTAAGGATTTATTTATATGGACATGAATATTTTAAAATGTTAATTCATTTAAAAAGTTTCAAAAGTGGTATGGGACACTTTGATTCAAAACTATATTTTAAATTACGTCCATTATATGACTTTTAAATGATTTCATGAAAAGGGATATTTCTCTCAAATATTATTACTGATCATTTTCATCTTTTTCAACATCCTTTATGGGATATTATTCTTGATCGAGGTTGATTTATTATGATACAAATATTCCATATTGTATTGAAGGTTTTTTGATATGTTTGACTGTGGATATGTTATTTTTATACCATCCATGGTTTGTGGATAATGTACTGACATTTCGTATGCTAGTTTTAATATGAATGTTTATGTTATAATTAAACCTTTTCATATGAGAAATGAATTGGACTTAGTAAGTGATGGTTGGAGCCCACTATAGCTCCTCGATGCATCAGTAGGTCTCATGAGACAAAATTGTGTCTTAGCACAAGGCCTTGGAAAAATCTTATTTGTAGTCTTGGAACAAGGCCTTGACTATGTGGTTATGAAGTCTGGCATTATACATTCCATCATTATGAAAGTGGTTATTGATATTGCATTTGATTATTATACTAGTAGAATATCCATGCGAATAAATAAATGGAATTATTTGATTATATATTTTCCATATTATTATGAAGTTTATGTTTTAAATTATTTTGTTTTAGTCTAATACATTTCCTTAAATGTTTATGCTTATTTATGAAAGTTTTCACTATATTGTTATCCTTACTAAGCATATGCGCTCACCCCTTTCTATGTTTTATTTTTTCCATGATGTGAAGAAGTATTTTATGGTTGACCTATAGGGATAGGCTAATGATATAAGTGTGTTCAAAAGAGAAAAATGTGTTGTTGATATTTTTATATCATGATGTAATGTAAAACTTATGAATGTATCTAGTACTTCCAAGGCTACTAAACGGGTCGGTCTTTTGGTACATGATTCCTTATATCATGTCATTGTTATGTAATAATGTACCGACTCTGGGTAACTGGGGTCGGGGAATTATGCCATGATTATCATTATGATATTATCTATGAAAAGGATTTAAATTTATGCTAAATATTTTTCCATATTATTATTATACATTATGATTCATATCATATTATAGTGTATGATTTTATTTAGAAATCGCGCCTCGTAGAAGTAATGGAAATCACTTGAATCTGCGTATCCCATGTAGGTATTTCCCTCCAATTAAAGATAATGATTTTGAATCTAGTACTATGGCTAATGCTAAGAAACTTATATCTATATTGGGAATGTTGAATCAGGTTATGAAGAATAACCTTACCCGTATGTAGCATCCAGATCCAAAACATTAAGGAGCTATGTAAGACTGATTAATGCAACAACAACCACTATTAGTCAATAGTACTAAAACCCAATTCATAATGAAGATGTGGATATTTTTTTAGAGAAGATATTTCTTGCTTTGGGATGTAACTAAAGATAGAAGGTTTTCATGGAAGTTTATCATCTATCGTTAGACGCGTTTCAATGGTGGTATTTAATTCAAATTACAAAGGGGGAGGAAAAATACAAGAATTGGAACGCAGGTATTTTAAGGATATATTCTTAAAAAAATTAAATCCCTCATGAAAAAAAAGAATATATGGAAAGGATGTTTCTGAATCTGATGCAAAAAGAGGATGAGAGTGTTGTAAAGTATGAAGCTAACATCATAAGGTTAGAAAAACATTCCATGAACAACATACGTAATCCAAGGATCAAGATTTATAAATTCATTAATGGTTCAAAACCATTATTCTGAAGGTAAATAGTCTACAAATTCTTCTCTTCATATGAATATATAGTCTCATGTGCTATCAAGAAGGAAAAAAGAATTCACTATGTCTTATAACAATATAGGAAGGAAAAAAGAATAATAGGGCATCTGAAAACTCTAAAAAATGATGTATGGAAATGGGGAAGAAGGAATGATATGACATTCCATCCTGTGATAATTTTGGGATGAAACACCCCAGTACATTCCGGAACTATGTGGGTGTTTGTTACAAGTTCGGAGAAAAATGTCACCACACCCATGTTTGAAATGGGATGAAAGAAGCTACCAATGTTCGATGTTACAATTTCAAAGATATGGGACATTATGAAAATTATTTTCCTAAGCATCAAAGACACTTTTCCCAAAGAAGGACAATGTAGAATGTCCAAGAATATGTTGGCACACATATTGAGGCTGAAGTTTCTAATGATGTGGTTATAGGTACTTTATTCGTTTCCTCAAACATGGCCAATTATTTATTTGATTATGGAACATAAAATTATTTTATATTATCCCATTTTTCAATGGAAATTATATATTTCCAATTTTATTTAAGAAAGTAGTTGTTTGTAAAATCATGTAAGGGAAGTATCATTGCATCAAAGACGTGTTGGGCCATCCCCATTATGTAATATGAACGAGTTTTATCTGCCAATTTAATCATCATACCAGTTATTCAATTTCATATAATCCTTTGTATGTATTGGATTTAAAATTGTTATGTGAAAATATATTTCATGAAGAATCATGTTTCAATTCATTTATATTGATGTGTAATCCATTATATTTATTGAAGAAACAATGCCATTTGATTCTCATCTAGATCCACCCTTAGTAGATCTACTAAATTTAATTATTTGGGAGGATGAGAACATGATATATATATATATATATATATGTGAGTGTGGAATGAAATATTCAAACTATGGATGTACCTATTTTTGAAATAATATATTGATGTTTTCTAGATGATTTACCTGGACATCCTCCACTGCATGATGTTGAGTTCTCAATTGATTTAATTCATGGTTAAATATATATATATGTCACGACCCGCCCTCGGGGTCCGTGCCGTGACTACCCCAAGCCCGCCTTCCATAGGCCAGGGGTTGGCGACTAGCACCAAGGCGTAAATCCCGATAAAAAGGGAAGGCATTGCCTTTGAAAAGTAAACAAACACCACAGAGTAAGAAAGCGGAAAGTAAACACTAAACAAAAGCAGAGTACAACTGAAAGTGCGGAAAAGTAAATGGGCTAGAATACAAACCCAAACTGAAAGTAAAGTACAACTCGAAAAGGAAAACAGCAACTGAAAAGTAAAAGCCGCTACTCCGAGCTGTCCACTGGAAATCCCACCTGAAGGATGGGTACAGATAGCTCCTCTGCTCCATGGGTCCCACCGTCCACTCCAAGCACGTCCCGCCCAGCGGTCCACCTCCGGGTACCGTCCCGCTCTGCAAGCCCCAGCTAAGGTCAACGCTGTCCGTCGTCTGCAACCAACACAACGTAGTGCGGGCAAAGCCCGTGCAGGGGTGAGTATAAGCTACTCAGTAGGGACCCCGAGACCCCTGAAGGTCTCTCAAATCCACTAAGGATAAACCACAAAGAAAGGTACAATCACAAAGTAACAACCGACACTGCTTAGGTATATGCCCATACATATACCTAAGTCATCAATTCAAATACGCTCCAACCTCCGAGCCCAAGTACAACTCAGTCCACACAGGAAAGTAAACGTATTCCACACAGGAAAGCAAAACGTAATCCACACAGGATTGCACAACACAATCCACACAGGAAAGCAATTAGATTCAGCTCACACAGGTATACTTCTTCGAAAGACAATAAAGATGATCACTGATCCATCTAAGTCGTCGAACCCACGAAGGATCGATAGGTAACTAACCCCCGCAAAGACCCACACAGGATCGGGCCCACACAGGACCTGTAGGCGCTGGTTCACACAGGACCGCTGAGCGCAAGGACTCACACAGGATCGGACCCACACAGGATCGGGCCCACACAGGACCTGTAGCACTGATCCACGTAGGATCGCTGAGTGATGTAGTCGTCGTCGTCGAATCCACACAGGATCTTTGTACTGTCGTCGTCGAATCCACACAGGATCTCTGTACTGTCGTCGCAGTCACAGTAGCAGTCGTAGCAGTAGCAGTCACAGTAACAGTCGCAGTAACAGTCGCAGTCAGCACTAGGGTTCCCGCACACAGCAAGCTCGTTCGGAGGGTCCGCTCCACGAGCCGAGAGGCTGATACATCAACTGTCACAAAGTCCTGAGTTGATGTATCCAAAAGTTCCGTATCGTCAATAGGAACTCAACGCAACAGACGGCGCGTCGATCGGACGCCCGGTCTGAGAGTTATTGGCATTTTCGTCTCCGGGGCCCGGTTGGTTTTTAAGGCAAAAACAACCCGACCGTACTCCACCTGCGTCCAAACCTCGGGCGGAGTATGCCAAAAGATCCGTCTCACTAAGAGGAACACAACACAGTTGACGGCACGTCAATCGGACGTCCGTAGCTCAAGATATGAGTGTTTCCGCTCCGAAGGCCCGGTTGGTTTCGTGGACGAACCAACCCGGCCGAACTCAAAGTAATCCGAAACCTTGAGTGCAATATATCGAAACGACCGTCTCGATCCAAGGATCGCGTTGCCGCAGACGGTTCGTCGATCGGAGGTCCATGGCTCAAGTTATGGCCAAAAGACCGAATCTGGTTCGAAACGGGGGGGTCCGGGTCTGGGCCGACCCGGCCCGACCCCCCCTGGGTCGGCTCGAACCAGGTCGACACGAACCGGGACGACCCGACCCGGGTCCGACCCGGTCTGGCCGGCCGGCGGCGCGGTGGCACGGCGGCGCGGCGGTGCGGGGGCCGCGGCGGCCAGACGCCGCACGGGGGCTGCACGCGGGGGGCTAAGCCCCCGCTTTCTTGGAGGCGGCGGCGGGGGAAATCAATCCCCCGCGGATAAGGGGGCGGCGCGGCTTATAGCCGCGCCCCTTTTTTTTTAAAACGCCCCCCCACGTGGGGGGGCTGTTTGTGCGGAACCGGGGGGCCAGCTGCCCCCCTCCCTTCAAAGAACCGCCCCCCTCATAAAGAGGGGGGTTTTTGTGTGTTGGCCGGGGGATTAATTCCCCTGGTTTAATGCCATCCGGCCGGCCAGCTGGCCGGCCGGTTTTCTCCAACGGGACCGGAAATTCTGGTCCCCCCCTTCGGCTTCCGACGCCGGCGGCCCGGCCGCCGGTCTTCTCTTCCACCGCGGCCCGGAACCGGCCGCGGTTTTCGTCATCCGGCGCGGTGCGACGGCACCGCGCCCCTCCGCCGCACCTCGACTTCTTCAATGCGGTGCGACGGCGTCGCGTTCTTGATGTTTCTTTCATGGTGCGGCGCGACGGCGTCGCGTAATAAGGATTGGGCGAATATCCGCGTGGTGCGACGGCACCACGCCACCTTGATTCATCCACCCGCAAGCAATACAACAAGAACGATGGAGGGGGTTCGGCCGTGTTCATGCGGTCCGGCCCCCTCACGTTAACCAATAACGCAACTTAAAATATTTCAAAGCCACACGTTAGACTTGCTAAATTCATGATCAAGAATAGAATAATTAAACAATAATCAACAACCCCTACCTCGGGTATAGGTTCGAAGATTTGACAACGTCCGCGGAAGTCAACGTCACGGAGATCGGGCGTCGCGGTCGTCGTTCGTCAATTCTGTTGACGAAGAGATGTGTCCGATGTGATACGTCGTTGGCGAAACCTCTTATGTCGACGAAGGGAATCCGAGGAGGAAGCGGCGTTCCCTCTCGTTGACACGGAAGACGAAGAAGAGCGGAGCGGCATTCTTCATCGGAACTTGAGCGTTCTTCGTCAAGTTGAGCGTTCTTCGTGTTCTTCGTCAGAGTTGAAGAAGATGAAGAAAATCTCCCAAAAGCTCTCAAGGTGGCCAAAGCTATTAACCAAAATAAAATAAGACACTATCTTATTTTATTAACACATCAACACAAAAGAATTTCCAAAGTTTGAAATTCAAAAGGATTAACTCCAAATTAAATAACTCATGTCATTTAATGAGGGGTTAAGTATGTTGGGAGAAGATGAAAGGTTTAGGGGTTCGTGTGGGCCCCACCACACTTAATACTCCCAAGGGAGGTTAAGTGGGTGTGGGTCCCACTTCCAACCCCTTTGGTAGGTTTTATCAAGTTATAATAAAATTTGTTCTTCACAAATTTTATTTAACTCAAACTAAAAACCCCAAAACTAACTTTCAACCCGCAACAAACGCAACTTCCGAAAAGGTCTCTTTAATCGAAAATCGGTGCTGCAAGTTCATCGGTGCCCTCCGATTTCAATTCCGAGCACCGAATCAAAAGTTAGGAAAACCCGCTCGTTCGTTCACTGAACGTACCCGAGCCAAACTTCAGAAATTAATTCCGGGCACTCCGGGACTCGGAATCAGGTGCCGTCTGAAACCGCGCTCTTGTAAAATTCTAAAGAAAATTAAGAAAAAAAATTTCCCTTGAATTTTACGGGTCTTTACATTACTCCCACCTCAGGGCTTTACGTCCCCGTAAAGATACATCAAAAACTAGGGAAACAAATGAGGGTATTGAGCATGCATCTGAGCCTCCCGCTCCCATGTGCTCTCCTGGAGATTCCCGTGCTTCCATCTGATGCGCACAAGAGGAATCGATCGCCCACGTAGGACCCGCTCCTGTCGATCCTCTATCTCCACCGGTACCTCCGTAAAAGTCGCCCCATCGTCAACGTCAAGCTCCCCATGATCAATGATGTGCGTCGGGTCGTGCACGTATCTCCTCAGCTGGGATACGTGGAAGACGTCGTGCACCCGGTGCAACTGAGGTGGTAGAGCCAGGCGATAAGCCACCTCGCCAACCCTGCTGAGGACCTGGAAGGGTCCGATGAAGCGCGGAGATAACTTGCCGCCTCGGCCAAATCTCCGAATACCACGTCGAGGTGAGACCCGCAAGAAGACGTGGTCGCCATCCTCGAACTCTAGTGGCCTCCGCCTCCTGTCAGCATATGACTTCTGCCGGCTATGAGCTATCCTCATCCGCTCCTGGATGACCTGGACCTTCTCTGTCGTGGCCTGGACCATCTCCGGTCCCACCAGTGCTGACTCCCCAGGGTCTGTCCAGCACAAAGGAGATCTATATGGTCGGCCGTACAACGCCTCGTATGGTGCCATCCCGATGGTGGAGTGGTAGCTGTTGTTGTACGCAAATTCCACCAAGGGTAGGTGGTCCTCCCAGCTACGACCAAAGTCGAGGACACATGCGCGGAGCATGTCCTCGAGAGTCTGAATGGTCCTCTCCATCTGACCATCCGTCTGAGGGTGAAAGGCTGTGCTCAGACGTAGCTGCGTCCCGAACGCCTCCTGTAACCCCTTCCAAAGCCGGGAAGTAAAGCGGTCATCTCGATCGGAGACGATAGATGATGGTACACCGTGGAGCCGCACAATCTCCTGAACGTAGAGACGTCCCAAGCTCTCTACTGAGCCCTGCTCTCTGATGGGTAAGAAGTGTGCCGACTTGGTGAGTCGGTCAACAATCACCCAGATGGAGTCATGACCTCTGGAAGTGCGTGGAAGTCCAGTCACGAAGTCCATAGATATGCCGTCCCACTTCCACTCCGGAACCTCCAAGGGCTGTACCAAGCCTGCTGGTACCTGATGCTCTGCCTTCACCTGCTGGCAGGTAAGGCATCGAGAAACGAACTCTGCTACAGCCTTCTTCATGCCCGGCCACCAGTGCTGTCGTCTGAGGCCCTGGTACATCTTCGCCACTCTAGGATGTACCGCCAAAGGAGAAGTGTGAAACTCTCTCAGCACTTCCTCTCGCAAAGCTACTGGTACCATGGTACGTCCTCTGAAAAGGATGTCGTGCTCTGCTCCAAGGGAGAAACCATCAGGTGCCTGTCCCAAGGATATCTGAGCACGCCGTGTCTCACAGTCAGCATCCTCACGCTGTGCCTCCCTGACTCGCTGCTGAAGTGGAGGAGTGACTGTGAGAGACTGAAGGAAGGCTGCTCCATCACTATCCACGAAGGATATCTGTAAAGAGGCTAGCTGCTATGTCGCCTCCTCAAGTAGCTGAATGCCCGTCCTCCTACTGAGGGCATCGGCTACTACGTTCCCCTTCCCAGGAGTATAGACTATCTCAAAGTCATAGTCCTGGAGGAACTCGAGCCATCGCCGCTGTCTCAGGTTCAGGTCCTTCTACGAGAAGATATACCTGAGACTCTGATGATCGGAAAAGACTGTAAAGCGCTCGCCCATCAGATAGTGTCGCCATGTCTTCAGAGCGAAGACTACTGCTGCTAACTCCAGGTCATGGGTAGCGTAGTTCTGCTCATGCGGCCTCAACTGACGTGATCCATAGGCGATCAATGCCCGCTCCTGCATCAGAACACATCCAAGTCTGGTCCCTGATGCATCACAGTAGACTACGTACCCTACTCCCTCCTCGGGCAACCTCAAGATGGGTGCACTAGTCAATCTCTGTCTCAGCTCCTGGAAGCTCTGCTGACATCTGTCTGACCACACGAAGGGTTTCCCCTTCTTCGTCAAAGTTGTGAGTGGTGCCGCAACTCTAGAGAAGTCTGGCATGAATCTCCGATAGTATCCAGCTAGTCCCAAGAAACTCCGAACCTCAGTCACGCTCCTGGGTGGCTCCCAAGCTAACACAGCCTCAATCTTTGCGGGATCCACTGCAACTCCCGCCTCAGAGATAACGTGTCCCAAAAAGTGGACCTCACGTATCCAGAACTGGCACTTAGAGAGCTTACCATAAAGCTAGTGCTCTCTGAGTGTGTCAAGAACAACTCGCAAGTGATAGGCGTGCTCCTCCTCTGTCGTAAAATAAATCATAATGTCGTCGATGAATACCACGACAAACCGATCGAGGTATGGCTGAAAGATCCTGTTCATGAGAGCCATGAACACTGCTGGAGCATTGGTTACACCGAAAGGCATAACCAAGAACTCATAGTGGCCATACCGACATCTGAAGGTCGTCTTCTACACATCCTCGTCTCTGACTCTAAGCTGATGATAGCCTGACCTGAGGTCTATCTTCGAGAACCACCGTGCTCCCTTGAGCTGATCAAAGAGGTCATCAATCCTCGGTAGCGGATACTTGTTCCTCATTGTCACCTGGTTCAGGCGACGATAGTCAACACAAATTCTCAAGCTCCCGTCTGCCTTCTTGGCGAATAAAATCGGGGAAGCCCAGGGTGAAACACTGGGTCGGATGAACCCCTTGCCCTGCAAGTCCTCCAACTGTACCCGTAGCTCTCGAAGCTCGGTGGGGGCCATCCGATATGCTGGAGTAGATATCGGGGCTGTCCCGGGGTACAAGTCAATATAAAAGTCTACCTCTCTGCGAGGAGGTATCCCTAGAACGTCGTCGGGAAAAACGTCCGCAAACTGATCCACCACTGCAGGAAAACCAGGACTCCGCACGTCAACTGCTCCAAGGATAAGGCTAGCCAACTGATGAGTGATGGGCTGTCCTCTCCTCCGCGGAAGTCCATCCTGTGCTGCTAAGGCTCCCTTCTCGCCGGTGAAGGTGAACCTGCTCCCGTCGGTGCGTACACATCGCACCTTGCGCCTAAAACAGTCAATCTGTGCATGGACCGTAGATAGTCAATCCATGCCCAAGATGACGTAGTAAGGCCTCGACGCTGCTACAAGAAGATCCCAGCCGAAGCTCTCGCCTCCTAGAGTAAGCTCACACTGCCGGCACCAGTGCGTAATCGTCGAGTCTGCTCCCGTAGGAGTCTCTAGCCGTAAGGATCGAGCCAACGGCTCTGTCAGGATCTCCGAGCTCCGAACAAGGGCAGCGTCTATGAAAGAGTGACTCGCTCCTGTGTCTATAAGAACTGCAGCAAGGGTGGAGTAGACACAGATAGTACCTCGAATCATCTCGGGTGCGCCGTGGTCGTAGGCCTCTGCTGCCTGGAGCTGAGCCTGTCGCTGCCCGCCAGCTCCCTGTGGTCGGGGTGGACCTCCTGGTGGTGGTGGTGGTAGAGCCTCAAAGCGTCGGCCACCACCGGCTGCTCGTCCAGCTCCTCTGCCTCGTCCGCCTCCTCCCTGCGGACCGCCACGGTCGACCCTCTGCCTCTGCCTCGGTGGTCCATCAACTGTCTGCTGCTCCTCGGCACGGCGAGTCGGGCAGTCACGAGCCATGTGGCCCTGCCCGCCGCACGAGTAGCACTGTCTGCCTCTCGTAAGACTGGCTCCGCGTTGTGTGCCCCGCACTACTGAGCCAGTGCCCTGAGATCGTCTGCCCGAAGGTCTGGTCTGTCTGGACCCCTGAGTCATCCGTCGACTGCCTGCTGCAGATGACTCTGCCACGTGCCGCCCTGCGGTGGGTCTCTGTGCTGGTGTAGACTCAGCAAGGAAGCTCTCGATCAGAAGGGCCCGCTCCAGTACTCCTGTCTGAGTCGGTATGCTGAGGGAGATCAGCGATGCCCTGATCTCGTGTCTCAAACCCTGCTCGAAGGTCCGGGCCCGGAAGAATGGGTCCCGTACCATGTCGGTCGAGTAGCGCGAGAGATCAGTAAATCTCGCCGAGTACTGTGCGACCATCATGCTGCCCTGCCGCAGCTGTAGAAGCTCCTGGATACGCACCGCACGAAGGGTGGCTGGGACGAACTCCGAGCGGAAGAGGCTCTCAAAGTCCGTCCAAAGAAGAGATGCCTCATCGTGCACCTGGAGCATCAGGCTCCACCATCGTCCTGCTGCTGCGTGTAGTAGGCTCGCAGCGAGGATCACCATGAGGTCTGCTGGTGTCCTCACTAGCCCAAACACTCGTACTACTGCCTCCAGCCAGTCCTCTGCTGCCTGGGGATCCGTCTCCCCGTGAAACCTGGGCGGTCGCTGGCGCTGAAACTCATGCAGTGCGCTGAGGCGACGTGCATCGTCAGCGGCTGCTGCTGGAAGCATCGGGGGCTCGGCGGGTAAAGATATTGCCGGTGCCACTACTGGTAAAGGGCCCTGCACCGAGGCCTCGTTGCTCGGTAGGCTGTCGTCTCGCTCGACTCTCGGAACCCTAGCTGGCTGCCGTCGTGGGGCCATCCTGAAAAGGAAACAGGTGCGCCACGGTCAGAACAGTATACCTGGTGAGCTGATATAAGTAATCACAAAGAAAACTTTGAAACACACACGCAATCAATGTTTTCGTGCATTAAGTTGGAAATCAGAAGTCAAGGTCCTGGTGTACGGATACGTCGGCCGCCGCACCAACACTGGACTCCCTGGACTGATAATCCACACTCAATACGCTAAACATTATTGCTTCACATAGAAAAGATCAGAGTTCACGGTAGAACCGAACTCCTCTGATACCAATTTGTCACGACCCGCCCTCGGGGTCCGTGCCGTGACTACCCCAAGCCCGCCTTCCATAGGCCAGGGGTTGGCGACTAGCACCAAGGCGTAAATCCCGATAAAAAGGGAAGGCATTGCCTTTGAAAAGTAAACAAACACCACAGAGTAAGCAAGCGGAAAGTAAACACTAAACAAAAGCAGAGTACAACTGAAAGTGCAGAAAAGTAAATGGGCCAGAATACAAACCCAAAATGAAAGTAAAGTACAACTCGAAAGGGAAAACAGCAACTGAAAAGTAAAAGCCGCTACTCCGAGCTGTCCACTGGAAATCCCACCTGAAGGATGGGTACAGATAGCTCCTCTGCTCCACGGGTCCCACCGTCCGCTCCGAGCACGTCCCGCCCAGTGGTCCACCTCCGGGTACCGTCCCGCTCTGCAAGCCCCAGCTAAGGTCAACGCTGTCCGTCGTCTGCAACCAACACAACGTAGTGCGGGCAAAGCCCGTGCAGGGGTGAGTATAAGCTACTCAGTAGGGACCCCGAGACCCCTGAAGGTCTCTCAAATCCACTAAGGATAAACCACGAAGAAAGGTACAATCACAAAGTAACAACCGACACTGCTTAGGTATATGCCCATACATATACCTAAGTCATCAATTCAAATACGCTCCAACCTCCGAGCCCAAGTACAACTCAGTCCACACAGGAAAGTAAACGTATTCCACACAGGAAAGCAAAACGTAATCCACACAGGATTGCACAACACAATCCACACAGGAAAGCAATTGGATTCAGCTCACACAGGTATACTTCTTCGAAAGACGATAAAGATGATCACTGATCCATCTAAGTCGTCGGACCCACGAAGGATCGATAGGTAACTAACCCCCGCAAAGACCCACACAGGATCAGGCCCACACAGGACCTGTAGGCGCTGGTTCACACAGGACCGCTGAGTGCAAGGACCCACACAGGATCGGACCCACACAGGATCGGGCTCACACAGGACCTGTAGCACTGATCCACGTAGGATCGCTGAGTGCTGTAGTCGTCGTCGTCGAATCCACACAGGATCTCTGTACTGTCGTCGTCGAATCCACACAGGATCTCTGTATTGTCGTCGCAGTCACAGTAGCAGTCGTAGCAGTAGCAGTCACAGTAACAGTCGCAGTAACAGTCGCAGCCAGCACTAGGGTTCCCGCACACAGCAAGCTCGTTCGGAGGGTCCACTCCACGAGCCGAGAGGCTGATACATCAACTGTCACAAAGTCCTGAGTTGATGTATCCAAAAGTTCTGTATCGTCAATAGGAACTCAACGCAACAGACGGCGCGTCGATCGGACGCCCGGTCTGAGAGTTATTGGCATTTTCGTCTCCGGGGCCCGGTTGGTTTTTAAGGAAAAAACAACCCGACCGTACTCCACCTGCGTCCAAACCTCGGGCGGAGTATGACAAAAGATCTTTCTCACTAAGAGGAACACAACACAGTTGACGGCACGTCAATCGGACGTCCGTAGCTCAAGATATGAGTGTTTCCGCTCCGAAGGCCCGGTTGGTTTCGTGGACGAACCAACCAGGCCGAACTCAAAGTAATCCGAAACCTTGAGTGCGATATATCGAAACGACCGTCTCGATCCAAGGATCGTGTTGCCGTAGACGGTTCGTCGATCGGAGGTCTGTGGCTCAAGTTATGGCCAAAAGATCGAATCTGGTTCGAAACGGGGGGGTCCGGGTCCGAGCCGACCCGGCCCGACCCCCCCCCCCCCCCCTGGGTCGGCCCGAACCGGGTCGACCAGACCCGGTCTGGCCGGCCGGCGGCGCGGCGGCACGGGGGCCGCGGCGGCCAGACGCCGCACGGGGGCTACACGCGGGGGGCTAAGCCCCCGCTTTCTTGGAGGCGGCGGCGGGGGAAATCAATCCCCCGCGGATAAGGGGGCGGCGCGGCTTATAGCCGCGCCCCTTTTTTTTTAAAACGCCCCCCCCCCCCCCCACGTGGGGGGCCTGTTTGTGCGGAACCGGGGGGCCGGCTGCCCTCCTCCCTTCAAAGAACCGCCCCCTCATAAAGAGGGGGGTTTTTGTGTGTTGGCCGGGGGATTAATTCCCCCGGTTTAATGCCATCCGGCCGGCCAGCTGGCCGGCCGGTTTTCTCCAACGGGACCGGAAATTCCGGTCCCCCCCTTCAGCTTCCGACGCCGGTGGCCCGGCCGCCGGTCTTCTCTTCCGCCGCGGCCCGGAACCGGCCGCGGTTTTCGTCATCTGGCGCGGTGCGACGGCACCGCGCCCCTCCGCCGCACCTCGATTTCTTCAACGCGGCGCGACGGCGTCGCGTTCTTGATGTTTCTTTCATGGCGCGGCGCGACGGCGTCGCGTAATAAGGATTGGGCGAATATCCGTGTGGTGTGACGGCACCACGCCACCTTGATTCATCCACCCGCAAGCAATACAACAAGAACGATGGAGGGGGTTCGGCCGTGTTCATGCGGTCCGGCCCCCTCACGTTAAGCAATAACGCAACTTAAAATATTTCAAAGCCACACGTTAGACTTGCTAAATTCATGATCAAGAATAGAATAATTAAACAATAATCAACAACCCCTACCTCGGGTATAGGTTCGAAGATTTGACAACGTCCGCGGAAGTCAACGTCGCGGAGATCGGGCGTCGCGGTCGTCGTTCATCAATTCCGTTGACGAAGAGATGTGTCCGATGTGATATGTCGTTGGCGAAACCTCTTATGTCGACGGAGGGAATCCGAGGAGGAAGCGGCGTTCCCTCTCGTTGACACGGAAGACGAAGAAGAGCGGAGCGGCGTTCTTCGTCGGAACTTGAGCGCTCTTCGTCAAGTTGAGCGTTCTTCGTGTTCTTCGTCAGAGTTGAAGAAGAAGAAGAAAATCTCCCAAAAGCTCTCAAGGTGGCCAAAGCTATTAACCAAAATAAAATAAGACACTATCTTATTTTATTAACACATCAACACAAAAGAATTTCCAAAGTTTGAAATTCAAAAGGATTAACTCCAAATTAAATAACTCATGTCATTTAATGAGGGGTTAAGTAAGTTGGGAGAAGATGAAAGGTTTAGGGGTTCGTGTGGGCCCCACCACACTTAATCCTCCCAAGGGAGGTTAAGTGGGTGTGGGTCCCACTTCCAACCCCCTTTGGTAGGTTTTATCAAGTTATAATAAAATTTGTTCTTCACAAATTTTATTTAACTCAAACTAAAAACCCCAAAACTAACTTTCAACCCGCAACAAACGCAACTTCTGAAAAGGTCTCTTTAAGCGAAAATTGGTGCTGCTAGTTCATCGGTGCCCTCGGATTTCAATTCCGAGCACCGAATCAAAAGTTAGGAAAACCCGCTCGTTCGTTCACTGAACGTACCCGAGCCAAACTTCAGAAATTAATTCCGGGCACTCCGGGCCTCGGAATCAGGTGCCGTCTGAAACCGCGATCTTGTAAAATTCTAAAGAAAATTAACAAAAAAAAATTCCCTTGAATTTTACGGGTCTTTACAATATATATGACTCTGTATAGAATGGCCAATGTAGAATTAATAGAACTAAAGAAATAACTAATAGAATTGTATTATAAAGGATTCATTCTCCGAAATTTTTCTCCCTTGGGAATTCTTGTTATTTTCAATAAAAAGAAAGATTGGTCTATGTGGTTGTGCATTCACAATATTGAAATCAACTTAATAAAAATAAAGAACAAGCATCCCCTACCTCACATTGATGATTTATTTTATCTCCTTCATAGAGGTAAATATTTTTAAATGACTAATCATCAATTTGGATATCATTAGTTGCATATGAGGAAGGAATATATTTCAAAGATAGCATTTCAATCTAGGTATATGAATTACATGTTTAAAGTAATGCCTTTTGGACTGACTAATTCACCCTATATCTTCATATATAAAATTTAAAGGCTTTTTCATGGAATATATTGATATGTTTGTTGTGTTTTTTATTTATGATATATTTGAATACACCAAAATCTGAAAATATCATGGAAATCAATTGCACATTATTTTGAAGACTCATAAATGAAAAGGATAATATGTTATGTTTAGCAACATTGAATTTTGGCTTCCATCCATTTCTTTTATTGGAAACACAATCACTATGGATGGAATATCCTTTGATCCTGTGATGATATAGGATTTTAAAGAATGCATTGCACCAACAAACATAACTGAGGAACATAGTTTTATTGGTTTGGTAGGTTATTATAAGCATTTTGGTCAAAACATCTCCTGACTAGGCAACCTGTTGACCAATATTACTTGTAAAGGGGATAATATTGTGCGAAAAAAATAAGTAGAGGAATTTTTTAAATAATTAAAGAGGATATTAGTGAATTCTACGATCCTAACTCTACCATCGAGGGATTCTGGGTTGGTGATCTATAATGATGCATCAAATATATGTCACAATCTGTTCTAGTGGGGCCCGCGCTGTGACTCCCCAAGCCCACCTCTGATAGTCTAGGGGCTGGGGACTATCCCCGAGTAGGAATATTACTACATGGGAGGCATTGCCTCAGAACCTGTACACACACACATCTCCAATCCCACAAATTCTGAAATGTAAAAACTACTAAGGAACAAAATTCATGCATACAACTAAACCCAACCAACAGAGTATGAAGGAAAGTAAAGTACTGAATGTAAACTAGTCCAAAATACAAGCCCACCAAAAACAAGAGTCTGAAAACTGAAAAGTTGAACCTGTAAACACAAAGAGGTACTGGAACTACTACTCATAGCTGAATGAATGCCTCGTCCTCTAGAGAAATCAGAAAGATTGGTCATGTCCTGGTCTTCCCTGGACTCTTTCAATAAGATACTCATCTGCACAAGACACAACACGTGCGGGAAAAGCCCATGCATGGGTGAGTATAACAATACTCAGTAGAGGTCCCTGAAAAAACACAAAGCTGAAAAAAAAAGGAAAGGCACACTCATCTATACACAGTATATGTCTGCTAAACATATAATAGGATATCACAATCTAGATATACTCAAAACCCAAACCCTTAGTCTAGAGATAAGTCACAAAACCGCATACCCACGCTAGAGATTCAGTTCGAAGATTCCAAGAAGTACTCATTCCGGGAGAACACACTCCATGAGTCTGGTAGCTCTGATGACGTCTGTCCGAGAAGTACTGTTTGTCTAGAAATGTCACGACAGATAGATATACTCATAATAGGAGACACACTCCTGAGTGGGAAGATTACGGTAGATAGAAGCACTCATTATGGGAGACACACTCTTGAGTGGGGAAGATCATGATACACATATGAGGATCACATCCAGGGCCATGGCAGATACTGCGACTCATATGGATTCACCAACTAGGTGATTCACCATATAGGTAGAGGATCAATGCCCAGTAGAGTTGGTCACGTCGATGCCTAACTCCACCTAGGGTCAGGAATGGATAGAGGATCTTGCTTCCTGTCTCTCAGAGAGATTCCGACTCTATCACAGAAATTCCTACTGAAGGGATCATACTTTTGTAGAAGGAAACGATCCCTGAACTTCAGGGGAATGACAAGAAGGGGCTCTAACCCAAACGAAATATGTCCAAGATACGGTGAACAAGAGGACCATGCCGTTTTCCAAAAAGTACACGGCGTTTGGAAAAGTTACACGCCGTGTTGTCTGACCCCGGGTACTGCCCATGTACAACGGAATGTGTCATAATTCTGGTCGTGTAGAAAATTGAGTACACGGCATGTAGTAAATTGAACACACCATGTCTGAGTGACTGGGGTTGGCTCCATGTACGTTGTCCATGTGCCCGTACACGGTCGTCAGCCCGTGTACTCCAACCCGTGTAATCAGTACATGGGGTGACCCATGTTACTAGCCACACCTAGACATGTGATGGAGTACACGTCATGTACTTCATCTTATGTCCATGTATCCCCAGGATAAATTTTGAGTCCTGCGTAGCCGCCTCTACCCTGCTGCGTAGAGAGTACACGCCCTATCCTCTAAAGCTGTGTAGTCCAACCCATGTCTGTGTACTTCCCAAAATATACGCCGAGCTTTGGGGAAAGTCCAACATGCTGTGAGACCAGGGTCACATTCCGCGTGATTCCTCTATGACTCCCGAAACCCTAGCCATCACCGCCAGTACTATACGGCGTGTTATTTGGAAGTACACACCGTGTATTCTGGAAATTTCTAGAAACACAAACCTCTAATGTCGCACCTTCCATGATTCCATGTTCATTGATCCGTCTATCCGATCCCCACAAAACTCCAAAGTTTTGGTCTCCCTGACACCACGGAGCCATTTCCATTGTTTTCGGACCTCCGATCGGCTCTGAAAACATGCAACGATGCACCCACGTGAAGAACGCTCGAAGAACGGCCCTACCCGATCCGGTCTGATTCCTCGTTCTCTATCGTCGTCGCACCTCCACAAGGTCGTTGTGGTGTTGAATCTTTAATTTGGGATCTCTTCATCGCAAAACGGATGCACAATGATCCATTGTTCTTCACCCCATGAAGAACGCGAATAACGCGCGAAAGAAAAAGGGGGAGAAAAATCCAATGAAAAAATCGAGGAACGAACCTTCACTGTCATTCATTATAGTGTGGATCCTCTCCCGTTAGTAGGATTAAATAGAGCATAATCAAAATTCAACAATTCAACATGGATCAATTCCCTGAATCATCCCAATAAAACCCTCCTGCAAGAACGTATGAATTCGCAGATCAACTTGTTCATGGTTGATCTGCGTTCATCATTTAAATCAAAAGTGGGGAAAAGAAATTAAATAATAAACCCCTACCTCAACTAGAATAAATCACTGATAAAGGGTCTAACTACTATCATCATCAAGATCCTTCAACTTCTTTGGCGTAGCGATTCGCAGCTTCGATCCATCGTCATTCATCGCCGAGGGTTTTCTTTAGATTTTCCTCTCAATCCTTTCCAATGAGTGACATTCGATTATCCCAATAAAAGGGGAAACATGTCTGGCATTCAAAAATATTTTTTGATATTAATGTGTCCATATTACCATTTCAGAGTCATTATGATGTGGAATTTATTAAGGAAACAGTTACCTCATCGCCGCATTGTAGCGAATGTTTCTATATAAAAATAAAATAAACATTGTGAATTTATTTTTATTTTTATTTTACTAAAAACATCCAAAAATTAACTTTTTCCCTCACCCCGTGCCAATCATGGTTAGACCCATTCTTAGGTAAATTCATCATCCCAGACGCAATGGTACCCTGAGAGTTTTAATCTAAGCATCCATTTGGAAACTGCCGCAACCGCACACAAATGCCGACTCATTTAACATAAAAAAAGTATGAACCACCCTTCCAGGATCATCGGGACTCAGAATGATGTGTTGTCTCTACGACTTTTCTCGTAATAATTCTATATAATATTTAAAAATAATACATGGAAAAATTTGAGACACTACATTCTCCCCACCTTGGAGCTTTGCGTCCCCGAAAATCCAAAACAAAGACTACTCAAAAAGAGGTGGGTACTGGGCACGGATCTGAGCCTCCCACTCCCACGTGCTCTCCTAAAGATTCTCATGCTACTAAAGAATGTTCACCAATGGAATTGATCACCCATGAAGAATCCTCTCCTACCGACCCTCGATCTCCACTGGGTACTTAGCAAAGGTCACTCCATCCTCGATGTCCAGCTCTCCCCAGTCAATGACGTGCGATGGGTCATGAACGTACCTCCTCAGTTGTGACATGTGGAAGAAATCGTGTACCCGATACAACTATGGCAGTAGAGCTAGGCAGAACTCCACCTCGACAACTCTGCACAATATATGGAAAGGTCTGATGAACCTTGGAGATAGCTTACCGCCCCGGCCAAAATCTTCATAACCCTCATTGAGGTGAGACCTAGAGATAGACGTGGTCTTCCTCTTTGAACTCCAGTGTTCTTTGTTGCCTGTCAGCATAAGACTTCTTCCGGCTCTGTGCAGTATTCATCTGCTCCTGGATGATCTACACCTTCTCGGTGGTTGCTCGCACCAGCTCTGTACCGATGAGTTCTGACTCTCTGGGGTCAGTCCAGCAAAGAGGTGACCGGAAGGGTCTTCCATAAAAGGCCTTGAATGGTGTCATACCAATGGTGGAGTGGTAGCTATTATTGTACGTGAACTCCACCAGTGGTAGGAGGTCTGCCCAACTATGACCAAAGTCCAAGATACAGGCCCGTAACATATCCTCAAGAACCTGAATGTTCCTCTTCGTCTGACCATCTGTCTGGGGATGAAACACTGTGCTCAAGCGTAGTTGAGTCCCAAAGGCCTCCTGCAATCCCTTCCACAACCGGGATGTAAAGCAAGAATATCATTCAAAGACTATTGTCGAAGGTACACCATGAAGATGAACTATATCATGCACATAGAGGCATCTCAAGCTCTCTAGGGAACTCTACTCCCTGATAGCTACAAAGTGGGTCGACTTGGTGAGTCATTCAATGATCACCCAGATAGAATCATGCCCCTTGGACGTCTGTGGTAAGACTGTCATGAAGTCCATCAATATTACATCCCACTTCCACTCTGTAACTTCCTAGGGGTGAGCTAATCCCGCTGGAACCTGGTGCTCTGCCTTCACCTGCTGGCATGTGAGGCATCGGGAAATGAACTCTACTACTGCCTTTTTCATGCCTGACCACCAGAACTATCGTTGAAGATCCTGGTACATATTTTCCAATCCATGATGTACTACTAAGGGGGATGTATGAAACTCCCTCAGGAACTCCTCCTGTAACACTACTAGTACAACCGTGTGTCCCCTGAAAAGAAGTATGTGCTCTCCATATAGCGAATATCCATTAGGAGCATGTCTTGTGGATAACTGATCACGTAAAGCCTCACAGTCTACATCCCCAAGTTGTGCTTCCCTAACTAGTTTTAATAGGTTAGGGGTGACATCCGTCAACTGTAGGTAAGTTGTATCCTCTCCATCCACAAAGGATAACTGCAACGCGGCTAACTACTCTGTCACCTCACTCAACAGTTGCGAGCTCGACCTTCTGCTAAGAGCATCTTCCACCTTGTTCCCCTTCCCAGGAGTATAGATGATCTCAAAATCATAATCCTATAGGAACTCTAGCCAACACCTCTGCCTCATATTCACATCCTTCTATGAGAAGAATTACCTGAGGATCTTGTGGTTAGAGTAGACGATGAACCGCTCGCCCATAAGGCAGTGTCACCACATCTTCAATGTGAAGACTACCACAACCAACTCAAGATCATGGGTTTCAAAGTTATACTCATGTGGATAAATATAGAATGAACCATAAGAAATCACTGACTGCCATTGCATTAGGACACAGCCAAATTCGGTCTCTGATGCGTCGCAGAAAACTATGTACTTGACACCCTCTTCCGGTAATCTCAAAATTGGGGTTCTCGTCAAACTATACCTCAACATCTCGAAAGACTGCTGGCACTTCTCTTTCTACACAAAGGATTTCCCCTTCTTGGTCAGGGCTATCATCAGTGCTGATATTCAGGAGAAATCCAGGATGAATCTCTGGTAATACCCTGCCAACCTAAGGAAGCTCCGCACCTCTGTCACGCTCTGAGGTGGATACCATGCTAACACAGCCTCTACCTTGGCTATGTCTATAGATACCCCATCTACAGAGATGACATGTCCCAGAAATTGGACCTTGTGAATTCAGAACTTGAACTTTGAGAGCTTCCCATAAAGCTAGTGCTCCTGAAGTATGTCTAGAACCATCTGTAGGTGTCTTGCGTGCTCCTCCTCTGATGTTGAGTACACAAGGATGTCCTCGATGAAGACCACTACTAAACGGTCCAAGTATGTCTAGAATATCTAGTTCATCAGTCCCATGAACACTACGGGTGTGTTTGTCATGACAAAAGGCATCACCAAGTATTCATTATGACCGTAGCGGAATCTGAAGTTCATCTTCGGTATATCCTCGTCCCATACTCGTAACTAGTGATAGCCTTATAGAAGGTGAACCTTTGAAAACCACTGCGTCCCTTTCAACTGATCGAAGAGGTATTAGATTCTTGGAAGTGGATACTTGTTCTTCATAGTCACCTAGTTCAGGCACCGGTAATCAGTGTACAACCTTAAACTCCCATCTGCCTTCTTGGAAAACAAGACTGGGGCCGCCCAGGGTGAAACGCTGGGTCTTATCAAACCCTTCCTCTGCATATCCTCCAACTGCACCCTCAGCTCGCGAAGCTCTACGGGAGCCATCTGATATGCTGATGAAAAAATCAGTGTCTTCCCGGGGTGTAAGTCGATACAGAAGTAAATTTCTTAACGGGGAGGTAATCCTAGAACATCTTTGGGAAATACGTCCTTGTACTCTGCCACTACTATTCGGAATAGAGAGTCCACAACATCTACTTCTCTGAGGGTGAGGATAGCCATCTCACGAGTGATCGGCTGCACCCTCCAATCCATGAGCCCATTATGTGTTGTCTATGTCTCCTTTTCTCTGATAAAGGAAAACCTCGTTCCATCACGGCGGACACACCACACTCCTCGCCTAAAATAGTCAATCTAGGCATGGACCGAAGATAACCAATCCATACCGAGAATGACGTCGTAAGGCCTCGATGCTACCACCAAGAAGTTCCAACCGAAACTCTCTCCACCAAGGGTAAGATCAAAATATCTGTAAAGGTGTGTGATCATCAAGTCTCCTCTCACAAGTGTCTCCAAGCGTAAGGATCAAGTCAATGGTTCTACCAGAATCTCAAGGTTTCACACATGACATTTGGTGATAAAGGAATGATTGGCACATGTGTCTATAAGTACGTAATATAAGGTATAGAATACATAGATCATAGATCATATCATCCCTAGAATCCCTAGGTTATATGCCTCAACCGCATGCAGTTATCCCTGCCCCTGTCCCCCAGCTCCCTAAGTCATGTGCGGACCTCTTGGGGGTGGTGGTGGAAGTAGATCGAACCATCTGCCACCAACTGCAGCTCTCCCTTCTTCTCTTCCATGTCTGCTGCTTGGCAGGTCTATCAGCTCAATTATCTACCTCTACCTCGGTGGTCCATTCACCACTTCCCTGTCAGTAACTCGATGGGTCATACAATCATTAGTGAGATGTCGCCCACCGTCGCACTCGTAGCATCACTTCCCCCTAGGATGATTGGCTTCAGCCTAAGAGCCATGGACTGTTGATCCCATTTCCTGGGTCCTCCTCTAATCTCTCTCACGTCCTGATCCCTGCGTCCGACATCGGCTAACTGCTACGGATGTCTCCGCACTTTTCTTCCTGCTACTGACTGTCGTTGTTTGTCTCTGCTCAGCCAGGAAGCCCTCAATCACCAAATCCTGCTCGAGCACTCCAGCATAAATTGGAATGCATAGAGGCATGACATTATCTCAGATGTCTCTTCACAGACATCGCTCGAAGGTCCGAGCTCTGAAGTACTGATCCCTGACCATATCTATCGAGTACCTGGCAAGGTTGGTGAACCTTGATTAATAGTTTGTTATCATCAAAAATCCCTACTGGAGCTGAAGAAGCTCCTGGATACATACCGCTCTCACCGTAACTGGAGAAAACTCATCCCTAAAGAGTTACTTGAACTATGCCCATGAAAGTGTCTCCTCATCATGAGTCTGTGTGGTCAGACTCCACCATTGTCCCATGGAGCCCTGAAGAAGGCTCACCTCAAGGATCACCATCTGGTCTGCTGGTGTCCTCACCAGACAGAAAACTCTGGTCACCACCTCAAGCCAGTCCTCATCCGCCTGAGGTTCAGGATCCCCTCAGAACCTGAGGGGTCTCTGTCTCTGGAATTCATGGAGCGCGCTCAGCCTACGCTCCTCGTCGGTCGGTACTGCGGGTACCATGGGCTGCTTCACTGGTGGTGGTATAGCAGGTGCACCACCTGGTGGAAACTCCTAGGGAATTGGTTCCTGTATCAAAGCCTCACCACTGAGGGGGTCATCCTCATGATCGTGCTGCTGAATCCTAGCGAGTATTCGTCATGGAGGCATCCAGTAAATAAATGATATGTAGCATGAGTATATCTGGATATCTGACTCAAAGGACATGGAAAACACAACCCATTCCTATATGATGCATGTACCTTTATTTTATTTCCCCGCAACCATTGTTTTCATGTACCTAGTCTAAAAGTAGGTTATCAGAGTCATGGTGTATGGATACGTTGGCCACCACACCAACAATAGATTCTCTAGCCTGAAAGCCAAGCTCGAAACACTTAACAATGTTTCCCCAAACCCATCTCACAGACTCTTGGTCCTAAGGTAGAACCGACCACCTCATATACCACTTTGTCATGACCCGTCCCAGTGGGGCCCACACAGTGACTCCACAAGCCCGCCTTCGATAGGCCAGGGACTGGTGACTAGAACCGAGTAGGCATATTACTACATGGGAGGCATTACCTAAGAACATGTACACACACACACATCTTCAAGCCCACAAATTCTGAAATGTAAGGAAAAAATGCATGCATACAACTAAACCCAACCAACAGAGTATGTTGAAAAGTAAAGTACTGAATGTAAACACGACCAGAATACAAGCCCGTGAAAAACAAGATTCTGAAAACAGCTAAGTCCAACCTGTAAACACAAAGAGGTACTAGTACTGCTACTCATAGTTGAAGGAACACCTCAGCCTGTAGGGAACTCAAAAATATCAGTCTTGTCCTGGTCCACCCTGGACTCTGTCAAAAGGATGCTCGTTTGCACAAGACATGACATGGGCAGGCAAAGACCGTGTAGGGGTGAGTATAACAATACTTAGTAGAGGTCCCCAAAAAACAAAAAGTAGAAAACAAAGGAAATTCACAGTCAACTCAACACAGTATATGTCTACTAAACATATAATAGGAGATCACAATCCAGATATACTCAAAACCTAGACCCATAGTCTAGAGACAAGTCACACAACTGTATACCCCTGCTAGGTATTTAGTTCAAAGATTCCAAAAAGTACTCGTTCTAGGAGAACACACTCCATGAGTTGGGTAGCTCTGATAATGTCCGTCTGAGAAGTACTGTTTGTCAGGAAACATGACGAGAGGTAGATACACTCATTATGGGAGACACACTCCTAAGTGGGAAGATCACGGTAGATAGAAGCACTCATTACGGAAGACACACTCCTGAGTGGGAAATATCATGATACATAGACGAGAATCACTCCTAGGGCCATGGCGGATATCGTGACTCATCCGGATTCACCAGCTAGGTGATTCAACAACTAGTTATAGGATCAACGCCTGGTATATTTGGTCACATCGATGCTTCAATCTGCCTAGGGTCAGGAATTTATAGAGGATCTCGCTTCGGGCCTCTCGGAGGGATGCCGACTCTATCACAGAAAGTCCTACTAAAGGTATCATAATCCTGTAGAATGAAATGATGCCTGACCTTCAGGGTAACGATAAGAAGGGGCACTAACCCAAACGAAATATGTCCAAGATATAGTGAACAATAGGACCATGCCATTTTCCAAAAAGTACACGGCGTGTATAAAAGTTACATGTCGTGTTGTCTGACCCCAGGTATTGCCCTTATACAATGGCCCATGTCGTAAGGGTGGTCATGTAGAAATGTGAGTACACTACATGTAGTAAAGTGTACATTCCATTTCTGAGTGACTGGGGTTGGCTCCGTGTATGTTGGCCAAGTGCCCGTACATGTTCATCAACCCGTGTACTCTAACCCATGTAATCGGTACACGGGGTGACCCGCGTTACTGGCCTCGCCTAGCCGTGTGATGGAGTACATGTCGTGTACTTAATCCCGTGTCCATGTATCCCCTGGATACATGCCACGGCCCATGTAGCCGCCTCTGCCATGCTGTGTAGATAGTACATGTCATGTCGTCTGAAGCCGTGTAGTCCAACCTGTGTCTGTGTACTTCCCAAAATACATGCCGAGCTTCGGGGAATGTCCAACATGTCATGTGACTAGGGTCACATACCCTGTTATTCCTCTATAACCCCCAAAAACCTATCTGTCATCTCCAGTACTACATGGCGTGTTCTTCGGAAGTACACGCCATGTATTCTGGAAATTTCCAGAAATGTGAACCTCCATTGTCGCACCTTCCGTGATGCCATGTTCATCGATCTGGTCATCTGATCGCTATGAAACTCACAGGTTTTGGTTACCCCGACACCAAAAAGATGATTCCGTTGTTTTTGGACCCCCGATTGGTTCTAAAAACAATCAATGATGTACCCGCACAAAGAATGCTTGAAGAACGGCCCTTCCCGATCTGGACTGATTCATTGTCCGCTATCATCATTGCACCTCCGCAAGGTCATTGTGGTGTTGAATCATCAATTTGGGATCGCTGTGTCGCAAAATGGATTCACAATGATCCATTGTTCGTTTCCCCACGAAGAATGCGAAGAACACGGTAAAGAAAAAGGGGGAGGAAAATCTAATGAACAAATCGAGGAACGAACCATTGTCTTAGTTCATCATGTTGCTGATCCTATCCTGTTTGTAGGATTAAATGGAGCAGAATCAAACAACAACAATTCAACATGGATCAATTCCCAGAATCATCCCAATAAAATCCTCCTGCAAGAACGTATGAATCCGCAGATCAACTTGTTTGTGGTTGATATGCGTTCTTTATTTAAATCAAAAGCGGGGAAAAGAAATTAAATAACAGACCCCTACCTCAACTAGGATCGATTGCTGATGAAGTTTCGCACTACTGTCATCATCTAGATCCTTCAACTTCATTGGCGCAGTGATTTGTAGCTTCAATCCATCTTCGTTCGTCGCTGAGGGTTTTCTCCAGAGTTTCCTCTCAATCCTTGCCAATGAGCGACATTCGATTATCCCAATAAAAGGGGAAACAAGTCTGGAATTCAAAAATACGCTACGATATTAATGTGTCCAGCTTGCCATTTCTGAGTCATTATGCTGTGGAATTTATTTAGGAAATAGCTACCATGTTGCCACATTGCAGTGAATGTTTCCATATAAAAATAAAATAAACATTGCGAATTTATATTTATTTTTATTTTACTAAAAACTTCTGAAAATTAACTTTTTCCCTTGACCCGCACCGGTCTAGGTTAGACCCATTCTTAGGTAAAGCCACCATCACAAATGCAACGGTGCCCACCGATTTTTAATCTGGGAATCTGTTTGGAAACTTCCTCAACCACACACAAGTAACGACTCATTTAACTTAAAAAAAGTATGAACCAGCATTCTGGGATCACCGGGCCTCAGAATGATGTTCCGTCTCTACTCCTGGTCTCGTAATAATTATATATAATATTTAAAAATAATACATCAAAAAATATGAGACACTACATTCTCCCCACATTATGGATTTGCATCCCTGAAAAGCCAAAACAAATACTACTAAAAAAGATGCGGGTACTGGGCAGGGATCTGAGCCTCCCGCTCCCATGTGCTCTCCTGAAGATTCTCATGCTGCTAACGAACGTGTCCCAAGGGAATTGATCACCCACGAAGGATATTATCCTGCCGATCCCCGATCTCCACTGGGTACTCAGCAAAGGTCACTCCATCCACGATGTCCAGCTCACCCCAGTCGATGACGTGTGATGGGTCATGCATGTACCTCCTCAGCTATGACACGTGGAAGACATCATGTACCAGATGCAACTGTGGTGGTAGATCTGGGCGGTACACCACCTCACCAACTTTGCACAGTATCTGGAAAGGTCAGATAAACCTCATAGATAGATTTTCTCCCCGGCCAAATCTTTGTAACCCTCATCGAGGTGAGACCTAAAGAAAGATGTGGTCTCCCTCTTCGAACTCCAGAGGTCTCTATCACCTGTCAGCATAAGACTTCTACCAGCAATGTGTAGTCTTCATCTACTCTCGGATGATCTGCACCTTCTCTATGGTAGCTCGTACCAACTCTGGACTCATGATCACTGACTCTCTGGGGTCGGTCTATCAAAGAGGTGACAGGAAAGGTATTCCATTCAAGGCCTCGAATGGTGCCATACCAATGGTGGAGTGGTAAAAATTGTTGTATGAAAACTCCACTAGTGGTAGTTGGTCCTCCCAACTATGACCAATGTCCAAGATACAGGCCCGCAACATATCCTCTATAACCTGAATGGTCCTCTCCATCTGACCATCTGTCTAGGGATGAAACGATGTCCAGGTTAGTCCCAAAGGCCTCTTGTAATCTCTTCCACAACTGGGATGTAAAGAGGTCATCTCTTTCAGAGAATATCATCGAAGGGATTCCATGAATTAGAACTATCTCATGCACGTAGAGGCATCCCAAACTCTCTACGAAGCTCTGCTCCCTGATAGCTAGAAAGTGGGTCGACATGGTGAGTCGGTCAATGATCACCCAGATAGAATCATGCCCTTTGTACGTATGTGGTAAGCCTGTCACGAAGTCCATCTATGTTCCATCCCACTTCCACTTTGGAACTTTCATGGGGTGAGCTAATCATGCTGGAACCTTGTGCTTAGCCTTCACCTACTGGCATGTGAGGCATCGGGAAACGAACTCTACTACTGCCTTCTTCATGCCTGACCACCAGAACTTTCATCGGAGATCCTGGTACATATTTTCAACTCCATGATATACCGCCAAGGGGGATGTATGAAACTCCCTCAGGACCTCATCCTGTAATGCTACTAGTACAACCATGTGTCCCCTAAAAAGAAGTATGTGCTCCCCACATTGCGAATATCCATCAGGAGCATGTCATGTGGATAACTGAGCTTGTAAAGCCTCATAGTTGACATCCCCAAGTTGTTCTTCCCTAACTCGTTGTGAGAGGGTTGGGGTGAAATCCATCAACTTCAGGTAAGTTTTATCCTCTCCATCCATGAAGGATAACTGCAACACGGCTAACTGATCTGTCACCTCACTCAACAGCTACGAGCTCGACCTTCTGCTAAGAGCATCCACCACCTTGTTCCCCTTCCCAGGAGTATAGATGATCTCGAAATCATTATCCTATAGAAACTCTATCCAATTCCTATACCTCAGATTCAGATCCTTCTACAAAAATATGTTCCTAAGGATCTTGTGGTCAAATTAGATGATGAACCACTCGCCCATAAGGTAGTGTCGCCACATCTTCAATGCGAAGACTACCGCAGCCAACTCAAGATCATGGGTTGAATAGTTCTACTAATGTGGATAAAGCTAGCGTGAACCATAATCAATAACTACCTGCCTTTTCATTAGGACACAGCCAAGCCCAGTCCCTGACGTGTCACAGAAAACTATGTACTCGACACCCTCTTCCTGTAATCTCAAAACCAAGGCTCTCATCAAACTCTGCCTTAACAGCTCAAATGCCTGTAGGAACTTTTCCATCCACACGAAGGTTTTCCCCTTATTGGTCAGGGCTGTCATCAGTGCTGATATTCGAAAGAAATCAGGGATGAATCACCGATAATTCCCTGCCAACCCAAGGAAACTTTGCACCTCTGTCACACTCCGGGGTGGCTCCCATGCTAACACAGCTGTTGGACTCTTCATGTATTAATCATGTTTTAATGATCACAAATCTCAATAATAATTAAAAATATTATTAATGATCTCAAATCTCAAAAATATTATTAATCATTTGTATATATGTTTCAAGTTATCTTATACTTTATAATGGTTAAGCTCAATTCATTTTATGCATATTACTCTTTATGTATGAATACCATTTTTTGTCTAAGTATAAGACACAGACACCATGAAGCCTAAGTCTCAGACATAGTGACAATGAGACACTGTGACCACGACACACCGTGACACAGTAAACCTAACACTGTGAAGCAAGATACTCAGAAAAGACATCGTAAGCCAGACATTCTATTTTCCTAAGTTCCAAACACAATTAGCAAGACACAGTCGTCAAGGCACCGTGAATTCATAAACTATGAGTAAGGCACTGGAAGCCAGAAACTGTAAAGACAAACACCGTGACTCAGACATCATGAGCAATACACCGTGACACGGAGACACCATGAAGGACACACCATGAAGGACACACTGTGAAGGACACATTGTGAAGGACACAGCGTGATGGACACACCGTAAAGGACACATCGTGAAGGAAATACCGTGAAGGAGACACCACATAGTACGAGGTACGAGGCAAAAGATACATGGAACCTATCGGATAAACCTCATTCATTTAAAGACAAAGATAAGTGTGCATACGAGAGACAATACAGCAAAACAAAAACATGTGAGTGCTCTGTACTGAACAGAATGACAATCCTAAGCACAATAGTAAAGAACATATTGCAAGATCTTCAAGAAAAGCTTTGTCTCATACATTAAATCCAACACTACTGAAGAACACACGAAGTACATTGGAATCAAGAGAATATCTTCACTCAGAAAGAACACAAGCTGATCCGCGATACTCTGTTTTTCAACAGAAAAATCAAAGGACTCAGAAGCATTTCTGCTGAATCCAACGAGTCCAGAGCTACACTGCTAATCACTAGAGCTTTCTAAACTCTTTTCTACTTACCCTCAGTGATTATTTTGTTTAATTTCGAGTATTGTGTGTACTCTATATATCTTTCACACACACTGTCTCTTGTGTAGAACTGGAGGATTCTAAAATCATCACACCATATTCTTTACCATTTCTTACCCATGACAATTGTGGAAGAGGTCCCTGTGTGGCTTGGTCATTATATTTTGTTTACCCACGAAAACTGTGGTAGAGTTCCCTGCGTGACCTGGACAGTGTGAACTGTTGTTAACCCCGATATAGGGTGTGGATCAAAATTTTATTTATATAAACTACTTGGTGGTAGGTGATCACCAAGTAGAGTGGATTAGGTCTCATCTTGAGACTGAACCACTTGTTTTACATCTGATGTGCATTCTTAGATTAAGTTTAAAATATACTATATATTTTGTATTCTGCTACTAATTAATTTGAAATACAAAACTATTTTAAAGTTATGTAGATAGTTAATCTAGAAAGTTTTTGTAACTATTGTAAATCATTAGATTAGTTTCAAAAGCTAATTTAATCTTTGGATTAAATTAACTAAGACCAAATAAATCTTTTGAGAACCTAATTGAACCTTTCCAGTTTTACAAATTCACTACAGTTTAACTTGTTTTATAAATTGTGGATTTTAAGAGAAAATGTTTTAATAGAAATTTTAATTGGGACTCAATTCACCCCCCCCCCCTCTTGAGTGTCTAATCCGACCAACATTTGGTATCAAAGGTTGTTTTTATTAGTACAGGATTTCAAAACACTCTGTTTTTCAACTGTGATTTTATTTATATCTTTAAAGATCTTAAATTTCTATTAGTTCTAAATTTTATCTCTTTTAATATATTTTCTAAAATCTAGTTATGGAGAATAGACTAGAAGGTGCTGCTACCAACAGGCCACCTTTCTTTAATGGTACAAACTATGCCCAGTGGAAACTTAAGATGAAAATTCACTTAGAGAGTATGGGATTTGATATCTGGACTGCTATAGAGACTCAATATAAAATTCCGGAAACTAAAAGAACTACTTGGGATGAACCTACTAAAACAACTTACAATAATAATTGTAAAGCAATGAATTCCCTGTATTGTGCTCTAAGAGATGAAGAGTTTAATTGAATATCTTCTTGTAAAAATGCTTATGAAATATGGGATACTTTGGGTGTTTCTCATGAAGGAACAACCAATGTTAAAGAAATGAGATTGAATACTTACACTATTAAATATGATAATTTTAAAATTAAGACTGATGATCCTATTTTTCATATGTATCTCAGGTTCAATGAGATTGTCAACGCTATGAGATCCCTTGGAAAGGCTATTTCAGCAAAGGAACAAATTATGAGAATATTGAGATGTCTGTCAGACTGATGGAGAGGCACATCTGTTTCAATAAGAGAGTCATGTGGCATTGGTACTCTGCCTGTCAAAGAGCTAATTGGTAAGCTTATGATGTATGAGGAAGAACTCAAGGTGAATAAGGAAGAAGAAGATGAAACTAAAATAAAGTCAGTGGAACTTTAGTCTACTGCCTCAAGGAGCAAGTATAAGTAGAATGTTCACATACAAATTGAAAGCTCAACAAGTGAAAGTTTATAATCTGATAGTGATGTTGAGATGGCTCAAATAGCCAGAAGATTTAATAAATTCTATAGGAAGAAGAAATTATTCAGAAAATCAAACTACAAAGGTAAATATGAAAACAAAGGTCATTGGAAAAAGGACTGGAAGAAAGCTGATATGAGTGATGAAGTTATCTGCTATGAATGCAAGATAAAAGGTCACATTAAAGCTGACTGTCCAAAATTGAAGTTCAAAAAGAAACATGACTATAAGGACAACAAGTATAAGAAATCAATGAAAGAAACTTTGAGTGCTTCAAAAGACACTTCAAGTGATTCTGATTCTGCTAAGGATGAATATTATCATAAAGCTAACATCTGTTTTATGACAAACACATTTGATGTAACACTGGACCCTCCTGCTTTAAATTCATACTATTCTGGAGTTGATTCTGATTCTGATTCTGAATCTAAAAACATGTCTAGTGAAGAATTATTTGAATATTTTAATATGATATAAGAGACCTGTAATGAACTTAAGTACAAGTACAGAGCCTTAATGAAACAACATGCTTTATCTAGCACTGTTAAATTTTCCCTTGATATTGAAAAGGAAAATAATTCTCAACTGTTAAAAGAAAATACTGAACCGAAAATTTCTAATGAGCAACTGAGAAAGGACTTAGAAATGTTCACAAATGTAAAAGACAATCTAACTCAAATTCTAGGTAAACAAGTGGCACCAAAGTATACTAATGGTTTGGTATACCAACCTAGACAGAGATAGTTTACTAAAAATAGATTTATTCATAAATTTGGACAAAATTCTGCTAGTTCTAGTTCTGGAAATTCATATGTTTCAACTAGTTACTCACATAGTTATAGATCATATAGATTTTATCTGTCAAAATCTGATGAATCTATTAATTATATGAGACCCATAAGACAAATTTGGATGCATAAATCTTTACTTTATAACCTGTCTGGACCCAAAAAAATCCGTGTTCCAAAATTATTCTCTGTATAAACTTGTTTTGTAGGAGACCTGTTTAAAGAGTTCCTGTAGGAATACATGGTACTTGGATAGTGGATGTTCAAGGCATGTGTCTGGAGATTACTCAATATTTAAAATATTAATAATGGTTTATGGAGGATATGTCAACATTTTTGATGATTCTAAAGGAAATATAATAGGCCTAGGCCAAATTGGTAACACTAACTCAGTTTTAATTTCTAAAGTTTTATTTTTTGATGGATTGAAATACAAATTGTTAAGTATTTCTCAGTTATGTGATGATGTCTTTAATGTTAAGTTTCAAAATGATTCTTTTAATGTTTTTAATTCCAAAATTTTTTTAGTATTTTTTGCATTGAGAGATGAAAATGTTTATGTTATTGATTTGAATTCTTTAAATAAAAAAATGTTGCTTGTTTAAATGTTTTTCATAAAGAATCTTGGTTGTGGCACAGAAGATTAGGACACTGCAACATTTATTCACATAGAAATTTGACTATGAAGAACTTAGTTAGATACCTACCCAAACTTGAATTCCCATCAGACAAAGTTTGTAATCCCTGTCAAAAGGGAAGGCAACATAAAGTTTCTTTTAAATCAAATAAATAAGTTTCAACTTCTCAACCTCTCGAGTTGGTTCACATGGATTTGTTTGGACCTTCTAGAGTTTCTAGTTTAAATGGGAAGCACTATGTCTATGTCTTAGTAGATGACTTTTCTAGATATACTTGGGTATAATTCTTAGCTCACAAAAGTGAAGCATGTTCTTACTTTATTAAATACTCTAAGTCTGTAGATAACCTTAGTGGACTTAAGATTAAGACCCTGAGAAGTGATCATGGCCATGAGTTTGAAAATCATGAGTTTGAGTCTTATTGCTCACACAATGGCTATAATAATAACGTTTCTGCCCCTATAACACCTCAACAAAATGGTGTAGTAGAAATAAGAAATAGAACTCTTCAAGAAATTTCAAGAACAATGCTTAATGAGTATGACCTGCCTATTTACTTTTGGGCTGAAGCTGTGAATATAGCTTGTTATATCATAAATAGAGTCTAGATTAGACCTGTTCTTAAGAAGACCCCTTATGAGTTGTGGAACAATAGGAAACCTAAGGTTATTTACTTTAGAGTCTTTGGTTGTATAGTTTTTATTCTAAATACCAAGGAAAATCTTGACAAGTTTTCTTCTAAAAGTGATGAAGGAATATTTTTAGGATATTCTATAAATAGAAAAGCCTATAGAGTGTTTAATAAGAAAACCAAGTGTGTGGAAGAATATGTTCACATCAAATTTGATGAAACTAATCCACATGAACCTAAGTCATCTCTTTAAAATCTTGAAGAAGATTTTTCTATTCTGAACCTTAATGATAAAGTCAATGAACCTATTATAAAGACAACCAGTTCTGGAAATATTTCAGAATCTGCTCCTAATGAACCTAAACCTAGAGAAGAACCTGAAATTTCTAGTCCTACATTTACTAGATCAACTAGGATTCTAAAGAATCATCCTTTAGATGTTGTTGTTGCTAATCTTGATAGAGGGACACAGATTATAGCCTATCTTAGAAATCAGGTTGAACATCAAGCCTTTTTGTCACAGCTTGAACCTAAAAACATTAATGATGCAATCAATGATGAATTTTGGGTAATGGCTATGCAAGAAGAACTTAATCAATTTGAAAGAAACAAATACTAGGAATTAGTGTAACGACCTAAGGACACTTTCATCATAGGCACTAAATGGGTATTTAGAAATATGGTAGATGAAGCTGGAAACATAGTTAGAAATAAGGCTAGATTAGTTACACAAGGCTACAGTCAAGAAGAACGAATTGACTATGAGGAGACTTTTTCTCCAGTAGCAAGACTTGAAGCCATTAGAATTCTACTTTCTTATGCTGCACATATGAATTTCAAAATATATCAAATAGATGTCAAGAGTGCATTCTTAAATGGGTATATAGCTGAGCATGTTTTTGTTGAACAACCCCCTGGATTTACAAACCCTCATTTTCAAAATCATATCTTCAAACTATCAAAAGCTTTATATGGTTTAAAGAAAGCTCCAAGTGTAACACCCCAGGTAAATAAAGAATATGACATTTTTATATTTATCCTTATTTGTGGAAAAAATGTCAATATTAATTTAAATGGAATGCTATGCTCGATGTCTTACCCAATACGCAACAACGAGTTCCTTTGAAATCTTACGTAGCATTCTAATAATAAAATAATATTATTTTAAATAGTAGTTAAGACATAGTCGTTGTATTGGCGAGAATGAATAGAAATAACTAAAATACGATTATATATGTTTTTCTAAATGTTTTTACTTTTATCCAATAAATTTTAGAGGCTTAAAATACAAATGAATCCAATCTTAAGCATTGAATACACTAGTATTTTTAAAAGATTGTTTTACTACCTTTTGATGGAAAACCATTTTTAAATCAAACTTTTGACAATTTTATAAGATCTATTTTTTAAAATAAACATATTATTTATGATTTGGACATTTAAATTTATCTTGGGTTAATTTTTGGTATTTTTCTGACAATGTTCATTTTTCAATGAATAGTGAAAAAATACTGCATTTTACATCAAAACTGCTTTTTCATATAATTTAATTATATGGTTACATTATCTTTTTAATTTGTTTTAAAGTGTAATTAGAATATATTTTTACCATGTAATACAATTATGGTCATTGGTATTAATTTCACTTTGGAATTAGGCATAAACAAGTTCCAAAATTTTCATAAATATTGTTTCTAAAAAACCCGCTATTTGTTTTGACAACGGGAAGTTTTTTTAAAATTAATTATTGCAATTTATGTGTTTTGAATTTGGTAAAATGGATTACATATTTGGAAACAGAAGGTACAAATTATGTAATTAAGACTCTTTTGTTTTTGGACATTATGAATAGTAACGACGGTAATTATCTTTAATTATCTTGATTAATGAGTAATCGGGTAGTTAAAGATAATAAAATAATATCATAATAATAAAAAAATGACCACAAAATGTGTCCTAAGGCTACTGGTTGTCTCCTGTCCGACCATGGGATGCCTTGTTCCAAACTTGGGGGCCCCATGGAATCACTTTAGTGAGGAAGTGACTTTTTATCTTATTATTTTTTAAAAATGTTAAATGTAACAAAGAATGTATCACCTGAGTAAAATATTTTTAATTTTGTCTACATAAATGATATTTTGGACTATAAATAGTCATTGGAAATATAAAAAGATTTTCCACATCATAGTATTTTTTTTATAATTTTTAGACATTAAATAAATTAAATTATATATGACATCATGATGATGTAGCGATGACCTCATTATTTAATGATTTAAATAAAATGGAAAGATAATGTGATATCTAAGACCTACACATGTCCAAAACCTATTGGATGGGTGTATTTTGAACCCTTATCACCTTATCCCAGAAACACGTCAATTTGGGACCATTAAAATCCGAAAATAATTTGAAAATAAAGTTACATTATATACCTTTCCAAGAGTGCCCCTCCTCTCCTCTTATAAAAGGCCCCCACCTCTACCTCCTTACCCACACTTACGAAGCCTTTGGCTCGGACAAACCCTGCCCATTTTGCCTCTCCAAAACCCTCTCTAACTCCTTGAAGCCTCACTTTGGGAAGAAGCCTTCCCAAGGAAGCCTTTGAGCTCAAACCAAAGGGAGTTACCCAATTTTAAGGTAATGTCTTCACTTGAGTCCTTTTGTTTTATTTTGCTTCTCCAACCCCCTAAACTCTTTTTATTCATTTATTTTGTAAAAAATCCAGTATCTTAAATATACTAGGATGTTTTTATAATAAGTATTCTAGATACACTTACACACACCTACATCTAATGGTTAAAGAACATATTGTTTCTGTGGATGGCGAATTTCTGCCTCACGAAACGATGATTGTTCAACATTCTTCTAACACCTTCAAAGGTGGCCATTAAGATGACACTATATTTATATATGATATATAATATGTTTATTTTTTACTTAAGATTCTTTATTTTTCATTTATGGCATACCTTTATGGTTTCCATTATGGGTAAACGCGATATCTTCATTTAAGGAAGTGCGGACTACCGCCCCCTCAAAGTGATTTGATTCGTTAATACCATATGTGGTACGTATAAAGGATATATTTAATGATATTATATATGATAACATACTGGAATTAAAATACTATTATTTATCATTATTTTTTAATTCCATTAAATATGAAATAGAAATGGAAGTAGCGTTCATGCGTACGTACAGCTTACCGTCTCCATGAACGGTACATTTCATTTCTTATCTCAAAATGTTATGTACTATTATAAGTATATATATATAATGGATATATATGTAATATATTACATATAAATGATGGATATCATTCTGTAATTATAACATATATATATCTTTCATTTTGTTTTAATTCCATTAATATGACAAAAAAATTAAAGTAGCGTTCATGCATACGTACGGCCTACCGTCTCCATGAACGGTGCTTTTAATTTTTTATCTCTAAATGATATGGAATGGTATAAAATGGATATATACTGGATATATATGATATTTAAAACATCAATACTATTCTAGATATGATGTACCTATAACTACATGGAAAATTATTTTCCAACAAGTTCAATTTTTGACTCATGTACCAAACATCGACAAAAACGTCTGATATGAACTCATATTATTAACCAATTATTATAACATTAAAATATGTGATATGAACTGAATAATAATCCTTATATAAGGTCCTTAAGAAATTATAAATTGACTAAAGTTTATTATTCAGGAATATAAAGAAACGAACAAGACAAGTTGGACTTGAGGTAAGGGATCCTACTCCTCTCTTTCTTTTTAAGTACACCCTTTTATGTCATTCCTTTTAAGCTCATATTTCTTGTGATTGGGATGTTCTTTAATATTAATCTTACTGTAAGTTTTATGTTCATATGATGAGAGACCCTATTTCCTCTCATCAATCCATTTTGGAAGTTTTAAGTGGTGACGTTAGGCTGCCGAGTTTTCGTAAGGGATTTTTCATCTCACTTTTATTACCGTGAGATTTATGCTACATTTGCCACAATTTCCTTTGAGTGGTGTATGTACTGCCCATTATTATACACTTTGTGTAGTATAATTTCATTTATGGGTATTCACATCTTCATTGTATGACCCTTCTTCCATGGGGTGTACGTTTCGAAAGTGACCCAACTCGGTAAGGGGACCTTTCACCCTCCTCTTTTTAAAAGACTTCTTTTGTTATGTCTTTTAATTCATATACTATTATGTTGGGATATGTTCTTTTATATACTTATTGATGTAAATTTTATGTCCAGGTGATGAGATGCCCTTTTTATCTCTCATCAACTCATTTTCTGAATTTATGAAGTGACGTCGTTAGGCTGTCGAATTTTACCAAGGGAACTTTTTAACCCAATTTCGATTTCTTTGGGTTCACCATGTAGTTATTGAATATGTCATCCTTTGAATATGTGTGAATGACATTTTATTGTTTTACACTTAATATCCAATTATATTGGGTGTATTTATATTTGTCACACATAATTTTGAGATTGATTTATCCTTAATTTAAGGATACCTTCTTTATAAGGGATTTCATCACATTTTACATCTCTATTGAGACTTCATTGTTGTTATGCACAAATTCACTCTTATATGGTGTATATACTGTCCTTTGGAATATTATATCATGAATCCATTTATTCTCATGATATTATAAAGTTCTGATTAAATTTTATTCCTCAATTATTGTATTCAAGTGTCTCTAAATTTGGTAAAAACCCTTTAACCAAAATATTGCTTTAAATGTTTTAATGATTTGTTCTTATTAATATCCATGTTTTCAAAATGGTTTTAAGGATTTATTTATATGGATATTAATGGTTTAAAATGTTAAAAGCTTTAAGGTGGTATGGGACACTTTGATTCAAAAATCTCTTTATTAAATGTTTTAAATGGTTTTGAAAATGGTTTTTTTAATGGATTCATTATTTCAATATCCTAAAATGTTATATTGTAATTGAAATGTGGAAATGTTATATTTCCTTTATGCATGTTTTATGTGATACATTTATGTTATGGTTATTGGGCATTGTTATGAAAACGGGTGGTTCCGTGATAAACTAAGGGCGGGTGAGCCCGATATAGCTCTCCAATGCATTGGGTAATGTGAAGGGGTTAAACGTTAAGGTTTCTCCGAAGAGATTTGGGGAATATACTGTGGTGGGTATTCCAAATGTAACCAAGAGGGTTACTCCCTATGTAAGAAAGTTATGAATGCCTCAAGTTACCTTTATGTCTTTATGATTTCTATGATTTATTCATGATTTTATGAGGTATGTTAGAGTGCCTATGTTTTATGGGTAAAGTATGATTTCATTATTCTGTATATATGAACTCATGTTTCCTTTCCATATTTTTATAACCCTTACTGATCTTTTTATGCTCATACCAAGTTTTTGAAATGTTTTTCACAGGTCAAGGTAAGGGTACATGATGTGATGATAGTGTCAAGGATGTGTCAAGAAAGAATCAATGTTTTATTTTAAATATGTTTCTGTTGATGGGAAGAATGAATACTGTCTTTTATGTAACCACTTTGTTTAAATGTTGAATGTAATGCAAGTTTCATGATCTAATTCTCTAAAACTCTAAACCTGAAAATATCCTCAATGTGTAATCTTGTAATAACTCAATATTAAGTAAGGTTTAAGGATGGGGCCTTATACTAAGAGCTTGTTATGACAGATTAAGTACTTTTATTATTTCTAAAGGTCTTACAAAAGGAATAAATGATCCTACCCTCTTTATAAAACAATTTTCTAGTTATGTTTTAGTTGTTCAAATTTATGTTAATGATATTATTTTTGGATCTTCAAAAAATTCATTATGTATTGAGTTTTCTAAAATGATGCAAAACGAATATGAAATGAGTTTAATGGGTGAACTAAAATTCTTTCTTGGATTTCAAATCTTTAAAAATAATGATGGGATTGTTTTAACTCAAATTAAATATACAAGAGATATTTTAAAATGTTTTGGATTGGATAGCACTAAAAGTAGTGACACTCCCATGAGTACCACCTGTAAGTTTGATCTTGATGAAGATGGAAAATCTGTTGATCAAACCACTTATAGAGTAATAATTGGAAGTCTACTCTACTTAACTGCTAGTCGTCCTGATATTATGTTTAGTATGTGTATGTGCGCTCATTTTAAAGAAAACCCTAAAGAATCACATTTAAGTGTTGTAAAGATAATTTTCAAATACCTCAAGCATACACCCAATCTAGGACTGTTATATCCTAAAGGAAAATCATTTGAACTAGTTAGTTACTCTGATGCTGACTTTTCTGGATGTAAGTTAGATAGAAAGAGAACCTATGGAACATGTCACTTTATAAGCAAGTAACTAGTATCATGGTGTAGCAAGAAACAAAATTTTGTTGTATTATCTTCTGCAGAAGCTGAATACATAGCTGCTGGAAGTTGGTGTGCACAAAATTTGTGGATGAAGCACACTTTACTAGACTATGGATATCAATTCAGACATGTACCAATAAATTGTGACAACACAAGTGCTATTAACATTTCAAAAAATCTTGTTTCTCATTCTAGGACAAAACATATTGATGTAAGACATTACTTTTTGAGGGAAAATTATCAAAAAGGTGATATCACTTTGGAATTCATTGGGACTGAATATCAACTTGCTGATATATTCACTAAACTAATAAATTATGAGATATTATATTACATCATAAATGATATTGGCATGATTAATCACAAATAAATATGTTACTGGTCTTACTGTTTAATATTTTTCTATATTTTACTTTACTGTTTCATATTCACGGTTTCTCATTTACTGTTTCAATGCTTATGGTCTCACAGTTAACACTTTGTGTTCACGGTCTGTCACTGACTGTCTCACCGTAACTGAACAATTTACCCACTATCTAACCGTGATGACAACTTACTATCTCACCATGACGACCATCCACCATCACACCATAACGAATATTCACGGTCTCACTGTGAACCGTATTTATGCTTTTATTTTAACCCGTATTGCGGTAATTTCTATTTCACTGATATTTCCTTTCCTACGTTTTTATTTTGATGACGTTTGACATTCCCAAATGATAAAACAAAAGGGGTTTCACTCGATTCCTCACCCGAACTCTCTCCTGATCACTCTTTCCAAACCCTCTTAACCTTGAAAACCTTATGTTTTTCTCTCTCGTACGAACCTTTAGTGGATTCCAAGGATGAAGCGTCCATCTTCATCCTCATCTGAGAAGCGCCACTCGAAGAAAAAGAAGAGAGCATCGAAGCTTTCACCCGAAGGACCCCTAAATCCAAATATGGTAAACCATACTGTTGTTCTTGAGAGAGAAATATTCCCTGAGTGGCTAATGTTTAGAAAATCTTTGGTTTTAAAAGTTCTGAGAGAACAAGGCTAGCTCGAATGGTTCTCTAGAAAGGATAGACCAATTTACCCAAGGTTGGTATCTCAGTTTTATCATTATGGTCAATTTTCTTTTGATGCTAGAGAATGTTTTGTTTTAAGAAGCTGGGTCAATGGACAAAGATGCTCCTTCTCGTCGAGGTTATGGGATACATGCCTAAGGATTCATCACGAAGGAATTTGTGATGATTATCAAAGAGATCCCCTCCTACAACCAATCTCTTTGACCAGGAAAATTCTCTAGATACCTTAACTGGAAATGGAACTAAGAGAAGGGTCATAGCTGTTGAACTTGATGATGAGACAAGACTGTTGTTCAAATTTGTTCAGAATTTGATTATCCCGAGGAAAGGAGATTTTGTGGTCTTGAAGTATCGGGATGTTTTTATGATTCATCTGATGAATAATGGACATAAAATCAATCTGTGCAAATATATCATTCACCATATGTGTGAATTGATTAAGGTAACTTCCAATTCTACTTCTCTGTTTTACTCAAGGATGATCTCAACCATGCTAGTTGTCAAAGGAGTAGTTGGACCAAATGAAGAAGTTCTTATGGATTTTGAATTCTGCCTATCCAAACCTACACTAGTGCAGAAATCGTTTTTTACGTCACCATTTTTTACGTCGGTTATATATAACCGACGTAACAATGTGGCGAGTAGATTTTTCACGTCGGTTATTTTAATAACCGTCATTACAAATCGCGCCTGTTGGGTTTTTACGTCGGTTATCAAATAACCGACATAAAAAACCAATGCGTGGGGGTTTTTTACGTCGGTTATTTTGTAACCGACGTAAAAAACCCGATATCGATGCGTTTTTTACGTCGGTTATCAAATAACCGACGTAAAAAACCAAAGCGCGGGAGCCTTTTTACGTCAGTTTTAAGATAACCGACGTAAAAAAGCTAAAAAATAGTTTATAACGTCGGTTATATAATAACCGACGTTATAAAGCATTTAAAAAAATTAAAGCCCGTGTTCTGTCATTTACGATTTTTTCGATTGACAGTCGCCGGCTAGTCTCTCTCTCGCGCGGTAAACCCTAATCGGCTCGTCGATCGCCTGCATTACACTCATTTTGGCTTCATTTTTTATCTTCTTCACTGCTCTCGGATCTATCAAATCAACTCGCGACATTCAAGTAAGCCTTCCACGAATTTATTTCGTTCGTTTTTGTTTCAATTCTTGATGTGATTTTCGTTCGTTTTTGAATCTCGTGGAATTTTTTTTATTGCAAATGGTTATTATGTTCATTCAACTCGCAACATTCAACTCGCAAATGGTTATTAAAACATTGTGGATTAGCTTCAGAAAAATCTGAAAAATAATGGGTGGTACTGTAACGTTCCATTCTTCCAGCAACATTATTATTTCCTACTTAGCTGGAATGTGTCTTTCTGGATGAATATTGGTAGTACTTATTTTCTTAAAATCATATTTTCAATATGATTGTCCAGAAAATTATTTTCATGAATGAAATTGGACCAGGTACAATCGGTAATACCTATCCTTAAAATTTCATTCAACATTCTTACATCATAATATTTTTTCAAAAAATTATGATTTTTAGAACTCCTAGATCAGAAAACCATCATCTGTTTTCATCTGCATTCATAAAAATATCAATTCATACCTATTACAATCAAATATTTCATTCTGGACTCATGGTGAGTCTGATAATACATTTCTTCTTTCAGTCATCTCCTAAAAATGATGGACCTTTTCATGCAAAGTGTATCTGATTTCTTGAATACGATGGTATGTCCGATTTTCAACAAAACCAAGTGAGGTGATTTCTTTTATTATTAATAATTCATAAAAAAATTATAATACCTAAATATTATTATCATCCTTTTCAGATTTTTCATTATAAAAAAGGTAAAGGGTACTTTCTTTTCATTCTCAATTTAAATTATATTTTTTATAAAGGTCTTTTATATCTAGGTAGAAATAATTTAATGATAATTAGATTGAATTAGGTATATTATATTATCTTACCATCCAAACACATTTTTATGTATTAATAATTATTATGTTTTGTAAAAACAATTATGACCCCCATTTCATTTTTGTTAGTTAATTGATCTACGAAAGTGTTATAAATGATTTGATGATCACGATTCACCCATATATATGGTTAGTCATTATGTGACATTTGGGTCCATAATATCCTTCTAATGCATTCGACAATGCATTATATATCATAGATCAATACGGGATACAGATGGTTATACCATGTCCAATGTGTTATGTGATGTGCCTGGTAAGAAATATTATAATAAATTATAGGAAAGCTGATTAACATATCCCAATATGAGGCGAATGAAACTATGTTTTCCCTTGACATATGTTATGACTTATATGATTATGTTTGTGCCACACTCTTATGTTATTCCACATACCAATGTTGTGATCTTGTGAATAAGGTTTTTTAAATCATGTTCCCACTATCATATAAATCATGTCTTATGTTATGCTAAAATTGTTATACTTGGACTCAGGTTTTATGATCTATGATTATATAGAACTGTTTCACTTATCTTTTTGATCATGTGCTTTGTGTATGCTCTTATACCCCCATGGATATATTTTTATGAGATTAGATATTATATTTATATATATCATGTTTACCCATAATGAGTATCATAAATCAAAACTTTTATTATTTTCATTCCCTAAGTTATAAAAATAAGTATTATGTAGGATGATTCAAAAATTTAATCTGTGAGATGAGTTGTTTTATGTGTGAAACCCAGGCCAAACACATATGTATTTTTTTATTGGTATTACATATATATAGTTCGACATATACTTTTTTTTACATTACCATGATATTAACATTACTTTTTCTAAAGAAATATTAATGTCCTTGGATTATATATCGGATCAAAAGGATATAGTAATTCTAATATATAATCAGAATGATCAGATAATATGACAATATTATTAAACATAAAACAAATGGTCTATATTCATATTTTTAACATGACACTTACGATGTATATCTATTTGGTGTTGGGTACTTATGAAAACTACTACTACTTTCAAGATTTGTTTTATATTTTAAATTGTTTTACATTCAAATTATGATTTTTTTCATATAAACATGTTTTGTCTTATCTTAAAAATATATATTTTTTGTTGATATTTGTTATAGGTAATAATGAGTCGAAGTTGGATTACGGCACATCGAATGAGCAATGAATTTGAGGAAGGTGTTGATGCCTTTTTGGAATTTTCAAAACGAAATGTTCCAAGTAGTGACATTTTTTTCTGTCCATGCCTGAAATGTTTGAATATGAAGAAGTTGAAAAGTAGAGAGATAAAAGATCATATGATATGTCATGGTTTTAATCCAAGTTACAGCCCTTGGATTTGGCATGGTGAAACTGGACGGAATGTCACTGATGATGATGATTCGCAAGATGGTAACTCCGATGGAATTGAAGAAATGATTCGCGATATTGTAGCAGAACAAATTGAGATAGAACCGACAGTTGCACGTCTATATGGTGATGCTGAAAAACCATTATATCCCGGTTGTACAGATTTTACGGTTCTGTCGGTGGTGTTAAGATTGATTAACCTAAAGGCGAAGCATGGATGGAGTGACAGAAGTTTTACAGAGCTGCTACAATCGATGAAAGACATTCTTCCAAAAGATAACGAACTTCCAGATTCACATTACAAAGCCAAGAAAATATTATGCCCGATGGGATTGGGATACAAGAAAATACATGCATGTCCGAATGAATGCATTATATATAGGAAGGAATATGAATTTCTGTCAGAGTGTCCAAAATGTGGGACATCACGGTATAAGGTGAAAGAAAAATCACAGGGTTATGTAGAGATTACAAAGCTCCCTTCAAAGGTATTTTTGTATCTTCCTATAATTAATCGTTTCAAACGTTTATTTGCTAATTCACATGATGCAAAAAGGTTAAGATGGCATGCTGAAGAGCGGGTATGTGATGGAAAAATACGTCATCCAGCTAATTGTCCACAATGGAAGAAAATTGATGCGCAGTATTCTACATTTGGAAATGAAATAAGAAATCTCAGACTAGGGTTGTGCACAGATGGAATGAATCCATACCGAACACTCAGTAGCACACATAGTTCATGGCCTGTTTTATTTGTAATTTACAACCTCTCTCCTGAAGTTTGTATGAAGCGCAAATATGTCATGTTGAGTACAATGATCTCTGGTCCAAAGCAACCCGGTAATGATATTGATGTTTACTTTTCACCGTTGATTGATGATTTGAAACTGTTATGGGATGATGGTATTAGGGTGTATGATTCTTATAAAATGGAATATTTTCAACTGCATGCAGTGCTTCTGTTCACCATAAATGACTTCCCAGCATATGGAAATTTGTCTGGATACAGTGTTAAAGGGCATAAAGCATGTCCAATTTGCGAACAACAGACGTCCTATTGTCAATTGCATCATGGGAGGAAAACAGTGTACATGGGTCATAGAAAGTTTTTGCCTATGGAACACCCTTATAGAAGACTAAAAAAGGCATTTAATGGCTCACAAGAATTTGATACTGCTCCAAAACCTTTATCCCATGATCTGTATTTTGAGAGGGTGAAAAACCTTGACGTGACATTAGGAAAGACACAGAAATCTGGTAATGATAGACATATTTGGAAGAAAAGGTCAATATTTTTTGAGCTACCATATTGGAGGTATCATGAAGTTAAACATAATATTGATGTCATGCACATGGAGAAGAATATATGTGATTCTTTGATTGGAACATTGTTAGATATTAAAGGAAAGACTAAAGATGGGTTGAATGCAAGATTAGACTTACTATCAATGGGAATACGTTTGGAGTTAGCTCCCACTCCTAAAGGAAGACGAACATTTCTTCCCCCGGGTTGTCATACATTATCGAAGAGGGAGAAAATTAGCTTTTGTCAGTGTCTTCATGATACCAAAGTGCCTCAAGTTTATTCTTCTAATGTAAAAACTTTTGTCTCATTGAAGGACTTGAAGTTGATAGGTATGAAATCACATGATTGTCACGTCATGATGAAACAAATTCTACCAGTTGCATTGCGTGGAATATTTCCCATTCGTGTCAGAAAGACTATAATGAAGTTGTGTTATTTTTTCAATTCAATTTGTAACAAGGCGATTGATGTGAATGCTTTGAAAATTTTGGAAAAGGATGCAATTTTAATACTTTGTCAATTGGAAATGTATTTTCCTCCAACTTTTTTTGATATAATGGTGCATTTAATGATTCATCTGGTTCGAGAAATAAAGCTTTGTGGACCTGTATATCTTCGTTGGATGTATCCTTTTGAAAGGTATATGAAAATATTAAAGGGGTATGTTAAAAATATATATCGACCTGAAGCCTCCATTATTGAAAAGTATATTTCTGAGGAGGTAGCAGAGTTTTGTACGAGCTACTTGGCTGCGACGCAACACATAGGTTTGCCTCCATCTCACCATGAACGAGTTAATAATGAGGGAAAGGGGATTCGCAGCTTGAAAGTCAAATCATTGTCAGCTGAACAGATAAAGAAGTTAGAATCATACATCTTGAAGAACATAGCTGATGCTCAACCATATATCACATTGCATATTAATGAGTTGAAACAATGTCATCCAAAGAAGAAAGAAATGTGGATTTTGAATGAGCACAACAAAACTTTTTTGTCATGGATTAAAAAGACTTTGCTTGGTAGATCAGATGTATCAGAGACATTAAAATGGATAGTGGGTGGTCCATGTTTAAATGTGATAACATGGTCTGGTTATGACATTAATGGTTATACATTTCATACAAAAGCTCAGGACAACAGAAGTGCAGTTCAGAATAGTGGTGTATTGGTGTTTGCAGAAGCAATGCATTTTTCGAGTGCTAAGGACAAAAACCCAATTTCTGCATCAAATGCATATTATGGAGTGATTGAAGACATATGGGAGGTTGATTACTTTAAAATTAAAGTTCCTGTTTTTAACTGTAAATGGTTTAATGGTAACAACAGTGTCAGACACGATGAATTTGGAATGACACTTGTTAATCTGAATAGATTGGAAGACACAGCTGATTCTTTTATAATGGCAACACATGCAAAACAAATTTTTTATGTAGTAGATCAATCAGATATGCAGTGGGCTGTTGTTTTACAAGGGAAAAAACAATATGTTGGTGAGGATGAACTTGATGAATATGCTGATTTATGTGAGATCCCTACTTCAATGGAAATATTAACAGAACATAATGAAGATCATGTTGAAGACATAGTTTGTGCCATAAGGAATGATCACGACGAAGGAATTTGGGAAAACAATCCATCTGTACATTCCTAAAATTACAGGTAACATATGTTTATTTTTTGTTTACATTTATTTTTTCCATAAATGTTAGATATTGTAAGTTTTTTATTTATTAAAACATGTTTTAAAATAAAATAAGTATATGTTATTGTTTGTTTTAAGTTTGTTTAGTTTACTTTATCATGTTTGTTGTTGTACCCCTCTCTCTTGGATTTTAATGATCACAATCACTCTCATCGTGTTCTAACTTGTTTTCAAGTGTTTTGATGCTAGGAAAAAGGTTGCCCAGGAGTTGGCCCAAGAAGGCTGATAGTGGACTCTCTGAGTCCACCGGCCAACTGGTGGATTCCCACTGGCCAGCCGGTGGTCTCTGACAGAAGCATTGCTTTCTGCCAGAGCCACCAGTCAGCCAGTGTTAGCGCACCGGCCAGCCGGTATGGGCACCGGCCAACCGGTTCTTACCCACCGGCCAGCCGGTGGACCATCAGCCAGCTGGTGAGACACCACCGACCTGCCGGTGTGCCCAGTCAAACTAGCCGTTGGGCTTTGATAATTGTTTTAAATTGTTAATTATTTTTTGAAAAGGCAATTCACCCCCCTCTTGCCATCCTCTACGACCCAACAGTTTATAACCATTACATGAATTTTAAAATGCTTATTTTTGTTCACTAACAATTACTTTACCATGTTTACAATGTTTACCAGGTTTACCATTTTTACCATTTTTACCATCTTGACCATCTTGACCATCTTTTCCATCTTTACCATTGTTTAACATGCTTACCATATTACCAATGTTTACTATTATGTAACTTAGTACACTTTTCTATTTTCTAATTACAGTAGTATTAAAATATTTGAATTTTTATATTTGTGAACTGATGTTTGTTTTTTTGATTTGAAGGATAATGGCAGATCATTCAGATGATCAACCACATGATTCTGGGGAGGAGAATACTGCTGGTCATACCTCTGGGGATGAACATTCACATGCTCCTATTACGAAAAAGAGTTCAAAGGTTGGTAAACTTGGTTGCACACATTTACCAAAATTATCACTTGCCCGTACGCAGGATCAGAGGATAGTAGTTGAGTTTGATGATGATGATATTCCTAGAGGTCCGAATGCCAAAGATTTTAAGAGTTGTGTTGCAACTCAGGCTAAGACCAAAGTAAGCATTCTGTATGATGATTGGAGAGGTGTGGATAAAGCGATTATCTCTCAGTTGTGGGAGATGATTTTGGTAAGATCTTTTGTCATTGTTTGGCCATTCATTTAATGTTTCTGGTATATATAATATGTTTAACCTCTTCTTTATCAGATGACATTTGATATTCCTGACACTGGAGGAGTCAGGAAGAAATGCTTATCGTTGGCTGCCAGGAGATGGAGGGATTTCAAATCAACCCTCACATCTGATTTCATTTATGGTCATAGGAGTCATGACAATCCATGTCATATATATCCTTTTATAGATGAAGACACATGGAGACAGTTTTTTGAAAGTAGAAAAAAAGAGTCATTTCTGGTAAGGGCAATGTAAAATTTTATATACTTTCTTATATAAATGATTTTATTAATGTTTTGTTAATGATTTCTTATTCTTAAATTACAGAAAACAAGGAAAGCTCATCAGGAGATCCAATCTAAAAATGTATACCCTCATAGTTTATCTCGGGGAGGGTATACATTATTGGAAGAAAAAATGATAGCGGAAAAATTTCAACAACTAAGAGCTGAGTCTTCAAGCTCTGGAGAGGTGGCCCCTCCATCCCCTCCATCTAGATATGAAAAATGTAAGAGAGCTCGGAAGGGAAAAAAAGGGCAATATCTTTCGGAAGAATCGAGAATCGTAGCTGAGAGGATTGTAAGATATCTATTTAATTTATTTAAGTTAACTTTTTTCTTCATATAAGTTTCAATCATTACATAAATGTTCAATTAATTAATACAGGACTCTCTTGAGGAGCAAAGTTCAGAGGGGACATTTACAGCTACTGGGAGGGAAGATATTTTATTTGCAGCATTGGGAAGGCCCAAACATCCTGGTCGTGTAAGAGGATATCCGATAGGTGTATCGGTAAGAAAAGTGTTTCCACGTTCTTCAACTTCTAACATTGAGGCGGTTTATAAAAAAAATAGAATCCTTGGAGGCTGAAGTTCAAAATATTAATGTGACGATGGAAGATAAGATTAGAGATTCGGTGAAGTCTATGTTTGCAGAAATGAAAAGACAATTTCAGACTGCAGCTCCCACTCCTCCACCTCCCCCTGCAGACCCCATTATTTATCCTCCACCTCCGCCAGTAGCTCCCACTCCCCCACCTCAGCCTGCGGACCCCATTTTTTATCTTACACCTCCGCCGCAGCTTCCTACATATTTCGAGTTGTATGTTGATGATTCTCAACAACATATAGTAGCATACGGGTTGGTATATTGTATAGGAGATACAGTTCATCATCAACAATTAGAGGTAGAGAATCAGAGGGTCACTGTACAGGATATTATAGATAGATCATCTAGGGTACCAATACCTATAGATGAGGTGGCGACAGTTGGACAGAGTATCGGCCATTTTTTAGTTTGGCCATCCAGACTTCTTCGACTCATTACCATAGAGGTATGAATGTTATATCTTTTATTTTATTTTTTTATTAAAGTTTTTTTATCATTTGAAAACTACTATAATTCTCAAAAAAAAATTCACAGGAATACTTCAAAGGTAAAGAAATACTGTATAGACAACAACAAAGACAACAGGCTATGACATCAGATACAGATTCCAGTGGTCTTGACAGATTGTCAAGATATTCACATTTGTTGTTGGGTTTTTATGAGTTTCCAATGGAATCTCATGTTTGTGGATGTGAAATAAGTGTGGGGATTACAAAATCTGATATTATGGAGCTTGTTACTGGAGATAAGTTGGGCATCAACGTGGTGCAAATTTTTTCCATGTAAGTCTTAACACATTTTCCCTGTGTTATATTTATTAAAAATGTATACTTATATATGTTTTGTATTAGGTATCTTTATAAAATTTGTGAGAGGAATGAACTGACAGAATTATATGGATTCATGGACCCGCAATTGATTTCCCCTGAAGCATGTGCATTGACTGAGGAACAAAGAATGGTTTATATTGCTGAAAGATTTGAAAAGAATATAATCCAACAATGTTGGATGATGCCTTTTTGTGAGAGGTATGAAACACATTTCTCTCAAATAGTTAATTATCTTTTAACATAAAAAACCACTAACATTAAATTTCCTTTTATCAGTGGTCATTGGATGTTAGGGATTTTTTGCCCAAGGGAGAAAGCTATTTATTGGATATGCTCTGTTCATGGTGATGTGTGGGAAAGTTTTAAGAATATATTGGAAAAGTAAGTTTCAATTTCTCAATAGTTTTATATATTATAATGAATTTTAAATTTACCCCATTCGTATTATTTTCTAACAGTGCATGGGTCTACTTTTGAAAAAACACAAAGAAAAGAAATGCAAAGATCAAATATGTAAATGCGAAGGTAAATTTCCATTTATAATTTGTACTTTTTGATTTATTACATAAAAATAATATATTGAATTTACACTCATTCAAAACAGAATTGTCATGGACAACAAGGCCTCATCGAATGCGGATATTATATGTTAAGAATTATGTATGAAATAATAACAACTGGGACAGTTGTGAATTTTGACCTGGTACGATTTCCTCTTAAACTTTGCCATCATATTTCAATTTGATTTATTCATTATACACGTTAACTATCTTCTTTTTCATTTGTAGCTTTTTGATGACCCTCAACCCTATACTGCTGAAGACATCAAATGCGTACAAGTGGAGTGGTCAAATTATTTTACAGGTTTGATTGAATTTTAGTTGTTTGTAATGTAAAATGTAATTTTGAATATTGTCGTTTTAATTGTGTATTTGGTAGTTGTTTAGGTTTGATTTAGTTTTTTTTAAGTTGACAATGTAAGTTTTGAATGTTATATAAGTGAATGTTTAATTTTGCTCGACTTATTGTTTTGGTCTACTTTTGATGGTTCTTCTGGTATGGATTTGGGTCTGTGGGGGAGGGGTTCCAAGGGTGTGGGGGTGTGTTCAGTGGGGTTGGGGGTGTCCAGCGGTCCGGGAGGGCTGTCTGATGGGGTGGGGGGATAGTCCTGGGGGGTGGTAGGGATGTCCAGGGGTGTGGGAAGCCGGTCCAGGGGTGTGGGAGTGCTGTCCAGGGGTGGGGGTTGTCCAGGGGTGTTTGGGGATGTCCAGGGGTGTGGTGGGGGCTATCAAGTGGGGTGAGGGGGTGAGGAGGTGCTGTTCAGGTGGGTGGGGGGTTGTCGAGGGGTGTTTGTGGGTGTCCGGGGGTCGGGGGCAGTCCAGGAGTGTGGTGGGGGCTCCAATGGGGTGGGGGAGGGTTTTCCAAGGGGTATACATGAGGGTGGGAGCTCCAACGGGGTGGGGGAGGGCTGTCCAGGGGGTATACATGAGGGTGAGGGCTCCAACGGGGTGGGGGAGGGCTGTCCATGGGGTATAAATGAGGGTGGATGCTATCTAGTGGGTAAGTTTTATATGTTATCTATGTACATGCTTAATTTTGATGTACTTCTGTTTATGTGGTACGATTTCTTGATTTGTTTTCTGGTTGATTCTGGTGGAGAGAAGATCACTACATTCTGTTTAAAAAAAAATTGGGTTTATCACGTCGGTTATTTAATAACCGACGTGATAAAAGGTCTACAGAATGGTTTATCACGTCGGTTATTAAATAACCGACGTGATAAAAGGCCTGGATAATGGTTTATCACGTCGGTTATTTAATAACCGACGTGATAAAAGGACTGGAGAATGGTTTATCACGTCGGTTATTTAATAACCGACATGATAAAAGGCCTGGAGAATGGTTTATCACATCGGTTATTTAATAACCGACGTGATAAAAGGCCTGGAGAATGGTTTATCACGTCGGTTATTGAATAACCGACGTGCTAAACGGCCTGGACAATGGTTTATCACGTCGGTTATTGAATAACCGACGTGATAAACAGCCTCCCTCCGGTTTATCACGGCGGTTATATAATAACCGACGTGATAAACCCCCCTCCCCCGGTTTTTCACGTCGGTTTTATATGAACCGACGTGATAAACCACGCTCAGCCCGGTTTATCACGTCGGTTCTTATAGAACGGACGTGATAAACCACCATCACCCCAGTTTATCACGTCGGTTCTATATGAACCGATGTGATAAACCCCCTCACCCCCTGTTTATCACGTTGGTTGTTTAATAACGGACATGATAAACCATTGTCCAGGCCGTTTATCACGTCGGTTCTTAGATAACCGACATGATAAACCATTCTCCATGCCTTTTATCACGTCGGTTCAAAAATAACCGACGTGATAAACCATTCTCCAGGCCCTTTATCATGTCGGTTCTAAAATAACCGACGTGATAAACATCTCGATTTTATGCTTTTTGACGTCGGTTTTTAAATAACCGACGTTAAAAACCTTATTTATAACGTCGCACGTATTAACGTCGGCTAGAAACCGACGTAAAAAATTAAAAATAACCGACGTGAAAAACGTTTTCTACACTAGTGATACCATCAAAAGGATGAAGATCAACTAGAACCCCTGGAAGATGGAGTGGGTTGAAGATAATGAAAAGATCTATGAAAATTTCAATCCTGTTGATTACCCAAGAAGGCCAAAGGACATTACTGATCCTGGTTTGGAACCAGATGAAGTTGCAGAGTATCCAGAAGAAGAAGAAGAAGAGAAAGAGGTAGCTGAAGTACCTCATAAGGAAGCAGATCCTGTTGAGAAAGAAAGGACTATTGTCCCTACTGTTATTCCTGCTGCTATAACTCATAGAGAAGAAGCTAGTTTTGAAAAGGAAAGAATTGTTGTTCCTCCCATTGTTCCTAGAAAAGAACCTCCTACCCCTAGCAATGTTGTTGATATGGAAACCCAACCTGAGGCAGAAAGAGATTTAATTATCCCAGAACCTGAGTAGCATGTGATAGAAGAAACAATTTTGGAACAACTCCCTATCATGGAAGAGCCTGTAGTAGAAAAACTCCCTGCTTTTTCAGAAGATACTTTGGAAAACCTCCCAGAAGAACAATCTGCTCCTGAGATATTTCCCTCTACTGAAGAGAGGATGTAAATAGACTTTCAATTGGCTAGGCAATAAATGGATGAGGAAATTAGAGCTGATCCTGTGGATCTAGACTAAGATGTTGAGCCTCTAATTCCTGAAAAGGATGCCCATGTTGAGGGGGAGGAACCTCAAAATCTTGAGATAAATGAAGTTGAGTCTATTGAAGCATCTCAAACAACTGATTCTTTTTCTATGTACACTCGGTATGAGTTCCCTAGATTTTATGATGTGACTGAATCTCAGTAGGTGACTGCAGCTGGAATTGATCTCTCTTCTTTGTTTTAATTGAAGTCAGTCACTCACCCTCAACCTTAACCTCAAACTAAATCTAAATCTGAATCTGAATCTGAACCTGAACCTCAACCTCAACTAGACCCTAAACCTGCCCTTGTACCACTTCCTGATCCTGCACCTTTACCTGATCAGCAATCTTCTGTCAGCAAGGATGATCTTAAAGTGTTTGGATATTCTCTCTTAGTTGGATTTGAGAAAATTATGTCCTCTCAAACTCGTCTTGTGGCACAACTAAGTCAGGAAGATTCCTCGCTTCTTTTTGAAAACATTATTCTACACATTCAACCCAGGATGATCCATCAAATTCAAGAAGGGTTGAAAACAAGTTGCTTAGTACTGATGTTGCAACTTTGAAAGGTATGGTTGAAAACCTCCAGAAAGAACTGCATTCCAGATCAGAGCCTGCACCTGTTGCTGCTTCTCCTGAACCAACTGTTTTCAACATTTCTCAATACATTGTGTCCCAGATACATCCCTACTTGTTATAGTTTGATGAAAAGATTGGAGAAAGGCACACAAAGATGTTGCAACACATGAGAGAGCTTGTGGAGAACCTGAATAAACTCACAGATGAGCATACTAGCTATCTACAGAAGGTTCTGAATCAGCTTAAATCCTTGACCACTATTGTTAAGGCTTCTAATGCCTCTGGACAGTCCTCCACTCCTTCTTTAGATCATTCTCTGCTCAGATCTATAACCAAGGAAGAGATTCAGAATGCCTTGAGTGGTTTTTATTTTACTCTTTTATCTGAAGTTGTTAAAAATAGTGATCGAGCACTTGACTTGGTTCAAATTCATTCCAAGATTGCCAATGATGCTCAGTAGGAGATCACTAAGAAGATATATTTCTATCTCACCTGGATTTTCTCCAAGACTGATATGACAAATCACTTTAAATATCTTGTCGAAAATCTAAGAATTCCTCCTTTAACCCAAGCCTTCAAAGCTCATTTTCATAATCTTACTGAGTTTACCAAACTGTTGGATAAGTTCATGGAGAATAAAGATGATTTTGAAAAGGCAATTCAATATGGTGGAGAAATTATTACAGATTTCATCAATCTTATGAAGCCTTACCTTCATGTCCAGAGCATAGATATAGTTACTCCAACTGTTGCTCCTCTCAGACCTGGACTACCTGCTTTAGCCTTAACTACCATGTCAGTTAGCCAAGCTCTTACTCAGATCCATCCAGTGATTCTTCATTAGCCACAGACTAGATCTTCTACATCTCCCACTTTGGCTCCCTCTGTATTCGAAGGTCTACCTTTACTTTCTTTGTGTACCACCTCTATGCCTTCTTCCACATCAGCAACTGCCCCTATGGATTCCTCTTCTACTAATTATAAAGGTAAATAAAAGGCCACATCATAAAGAAGTCCAATGACTACTATTTTTTTGATGGGGATGTCATTGATTTTTTTTTCTACTATCTATTGTATTCTGAACATTTTTAATGGCATATGCACTGTTTTCCCTCTACTCTTTCTACTATTTGATAATCCCAAAAGGGAAGAAAAAGTTATGTGTTATTTTATAATATGTTATAGTTTCATCTCATTTATACTTTACCTATACATGATTTTTGATCATCAAAAAGGGGGAGATTGTTGGACTCCTCATGTATTAATCATGTTTTAATGATCACAAATCTCAATAATAATTAAAAATATTATTAATGATCTCAAATCTCACAAATCTTATTAATCATGTGTATTTATGTTTCAAGTTATCGTATACTTTATAATGGTTAAGCTCAATTCATTTTATGCATATTACTATTTAAGTATGAATATAGTTGTTTGTCTAAGTATAAGACACAGACACCGTGAAGCCTAAGTCTCAGACACAATGACAATGAGACGCCATGACCACGACACACCGTGACACAGTAAGCCTGACACCGAGAAGCATGATACTCAGAACAGACACCGTAAGCCATACATTCTATTTACCTAAGTTCCAAACACAGTTAGCGGGACACAGTCGTCAAGGCACCGTGAATTCATAAACTATGAGCAAGGAACCGGAATCTAAAAACCATAAAGACAGACACTGTGACTCAGACACTGTGAGAGAGAAACCGTGACACAGAGAAACTCTGAATGACACACTGTGAAGGACACACCGTGAAGGAAACACTATGAAGGACACACCGTGAAGGACACACCATGAAGGACACGCCGTGAAGGACACACCGTGAAGGACACACCGTGAAGGACACACCGTGAAGGACATATCGTGAAGGATACACCACATAGTACGAGGTACGAGGCACAAAATACATGGAACCTATCGGCTTAACCTCATGCATTCGAAGATAAAGAGAAGTGTACATACAAGAGACAATACAACAAAGAAAAAACACACGAGTGCTCTGTACTGAACAGAAAGACAATCCTGATCACAATAATGAAGAACATATTGCAAGATCTTAAAGAAAAGCTTTGTCCCACACATGAAATCCAACACTTCTGAAGAACACACGAAGTACATTGGAATAAAAATAATATCTTCACTCGGGAAGAACACAAGAAGATCCACGACACTCTATTTTTAAACAGAAAAATCAGAGAAGGACTCAGAAGCATTACTGTTGAATCCAACGAGTCCAAAGCTGCACTGCTAATCACTAGAGCTTTCTAAATTCTTTTCTACTTACTCTCAGTGATTCTTTTTTTTACTTTATAGCAGTGTGTGTACTCTGTATATCTTACACACACTGTCTCCTATGTAGAACTGGAGGATTCTAAAATCTTCACACCATATTCTTTACCCTTGCTTACCCACGACAACTGTGGAAGAGGTCCCTATGTGGATTGGTCTTTTTTTTACCCACGAAAACTGTGGTAGAGGTCCCTGCGTGGCCTGGATAGTGTGAACTGTTGTTAACCCCGATCCAGGGTGTGGATCAGAAGTTTATTTATATAAACTGCTTGGTGGCGGGTGATCACCAAGTGGAGTGGATTAGGTCTCGGATTGAGACTAAACCACTTGTTTTACATCTACTGTGCATTATTAGATTAAGTTTAAAATATATTATATATTTTGCATTCTGCTAATAATTACTTTAAAATATAAAACTATTTTAAAGTTACTTTGATAGTTAATCTATCAAGTGTTTGTAACTATTATAAATAATTATATTAGTTTCAAAAGATAACTTAATCTTCGGATTAAATTAACTGAGGCCTAATCAGTCTTTTGAGAACCTAATTGAACCTTTACAGTTTTACAAATTCACTACAGTTTAACTTGTTTTATAAATTGGGTATTTTAAGAGAAATATTTTTAACAGAAATTTTAATTGGAACTCAATTCACCCCCCCCCCCCTCTTGAGTATCCACTCTGATGCGTCGCAGAAAACTATGTACTCAACACCCTCTTCCTGCAATCTCAAAACCAAGGCGGTCATCAAACTCTTCCTCAACGGCTTGAAAGCCTGCTAGAACTTCTCCATCCACATGAAGGGTTACCCCTTCTTGGTCAGGGCTGTCATCGGTGCTGATATTCAGGAGAAATCATGGATGAATCGCCTGTAATTCCCTACCAAACCAAGGAAACTTTACACCTCCATCACACTCCGGGGTGGCTCCCATGCTAACACAACCTCCACCTTGGATGGGTCTAAAGATACCCCATCTACTAAGATGACATGTCCCAGAAAATGGACCTCCTAAATCTAGAACTGGCACTTTGAGAGATTCCCATAAAGATGGTGCTCCTGAAATACATCTAGAACCATCTACAGGTGTCTCACGTACTCATCCTATGACGTCGAGTACACAAGGATGTTGTCGATGAAGACCACTATGAACTGGTCTAAGTACGGATGGAATATTCGGTTCATCATTCCCATGAACACTGCAGGGGTGTTCGTCATGCCGAAAGTCATCACCAAGTATTCATAGTGACCGTAGCGGAATCTGAAGGTCGTCTTCGGGATATCCTCGCCCCGTACTCGTAACTAGTGATAGCATGATCAAAGTTCAACCTTTGAAAACTATTGTGCACCTCTCATATGATCAAAGAGGTCGTTGATTCTCAGCAGTGGATGATTATTATTCACAGTCACCTGGTTGAGGCGCTGGTAATCCACGAACAACCCTAAAATCCCATCTTCCTTCTTGGAAAACAAGACTGGGGACACCCAGGGTGAAACGTTGGGTCTTACGAAACCCTTTCTCTTCAAATCCTCCAACTGCACCCTCAGCTCGTGAAGCTCTTCAGGATCCATATGATATGCTGATGAAGAAATCGGTGTCATCTTGGGGTGTAAGTCGATGCAGAAGTATATTTCCCGATGGGGAGGTAATCCTGGAATATATTCAGGAATGACAACCTCATACTCCGCCACTACTGCTGGGAAGTGAGAGCCCACAACATCTACTGCTTTGAGGGTAAGGCAAGTCATCTCATGATTGATCGGCTACACCCTCCTATGCATGAGCCCATCCTGTGCTGCATGGGTCTCCTTTTCTCCGACAAAGGAAAACCTTGTTCCATCATGGCAGACACACCGCACTCTTCCCCTAAAACAGTCAATCTGGGCATGGATCGAAGATAAGCAATCCATACCGAGAATGATATCGTAAGGCCTTGACGCTACCACCATGAGGTTCCAACCAAAACTATCACCTACAAGGGTAAGATCACACTATCTGCAAAGGTGTTTGATCGTCGAGACTCCTCCCGTAGGTGTCTCCAAGAATAAGGATCGAGTCAACGGTTCTACCGGAATCTCAAGGTTTCTCACAAGACATATGGCGATGAAGGAATGAATTGTACCTATGTCTATAAGTACGATAGATAAGGTAGAGAATACATATATCATGCCTCGTATCATCCCTATAATCCCTGGGTTATACGCCTCGATCGCATGCAGCTATCCCCACCCCTGTCCCCCGGCTCCATGAGCCTGGTGTGGACCTCTTGGGGGTGGTGGTGGAAGTAGATCGAAGCATCTGCCACCACCTGTAGCTCTCCCTTCTCCTCTTCCATGTCCACCACCTGGCGGGTATATCTGCACTATTCTCTACCTCTTCCTCGGTGGTCCATCTGCCACTTCCCTATCAGCAGCTCGATGGGTCGGACAATCTCTACTAAGATTTCCCCTAACGTCGCACGCGTAGCATCGCTTCCCTCTAGGATGACTGGATCCAGACTGAGAGCTCTTGCCTTTTGATCCCCTATCCTGGGTACTCCTCTGAAATTTCTCACATCTTGATCCCTACGTCCGACGTCGACTAACTGCTACCGAGGTCTCCACACTTGTCTGCCTACTGTTGATTGTCATCGGTTGTCTCTGCTCAGCCAAGAAGCTCTCAATCACCAAAGCCAGCTCGAGCACTCCAGCATATGTCAGAATGTGTAGGGGCATGACACTAGCTCATATGTCTCATCGCAGACCTCGATCGAAGGTCTGGGCTCTAAAGTACTGATCCCTGACCACATCCATCGAGTACCTGGAGAGGTTGGTGAACCTCGATTAATAGTCAGCTACCGTCAAACTACCCTGGTGGAGCTGAAGAAGCTTTTGGATGCGTACTTCTCTCACTGTAACTAGAGAGAACTCATCCCTAAAGAGTATCTCAAACTGTTTCCATGAAAGTGTCTCCTCACCGTGAGTCTGTGTGGTCAGACTCCACCATCGTCCTGCCAAACCTTGAAGAAGACTCTCCCCTAAGATCACCATCTGGTCTACTGGTGTCCTCACCAGACAGAAAACTCTGGTCACCACCTCAAGCCAGTCCACAGCCGCCTGAGGGTCAGGCTCACCTCGTAACCTAAGGGGTATCTGTCTCTAGAACTCATGGAGCGCACTCAACCTACGCTCCTCATCAGTCGGTACTTTGGGTACCACGGGCTACTCCACTGGTGGTGGTATAGCAGTTGCACCACCTGGTGTCAACGTCTAGGGAACTAGTCTCTCTGTCGAAGCCTCGTCACTGAGGGGGTCATCCTAGTGATCTCACTACTGAATCCTAGTAGGTATGCATCATGGAGGAATCCTGTAATGAAACAATATGTAGAATGAGTATATCTGGATAGCTAATTCAAAGGACATGTAAAACACAAATCATTCATATATGATGCATCTACCTTTCTTTTATTTCTCTAAAACCAGTGTTTTTGTGTACCGAGTCGAAAAACAGGTTATCAGAGTCCTGGTGTATGGATACGTAGGCTGCCACACCAACACTGAAGTCTCTAGCCTAAAAGCCGAGCTCGAAACACATAACATTGTTTCCCCAAACCCATCTCAAAGACTCTTGGTACTAAGGTAGAACCAACCACCTCTGATACAACTATGTCACAACCCATCCTAGTGGGGCCCACGTCGTGACTCCCCAAGCCCGCCTTTAATAATTCAGGGGCTGGTGACTAGCACTGAGTAGGCATATTACTACATGGGAGGCATTGCCTAAGAACGTGTACACATATAAACATCTCCAAGCCCACAAATGCTGAAATGTAAAAACCACTAAGGAAAAAAATGCATGCATACAACTAAACCCAACCAACAGAGTACGATGGAAAGTAAAGTACTGAAATTAAATTGGGCCAGAATACAATCCCACAAAAAACAAGAGTCTGAAAACTACAAATTCCAACATAAAAACACAAATTGGTACTAGGACTGCTGCTCGTAGCCGAAGGAACGCCTTGGCCTATAGGGATCTCAAAAAGCTCGGTCCTTTCCTGGTTTTCCCTAGACTCTGTCAAAAGGATGCTCGTCTGTACAAGACATGACACGTGCGTGAAAAGACCATGCAGGGGTACGTATAACAATACTCAGTAGAGGTCCCTGAAAAACACAAATAAGTACACAAAGTAAAGGCACAGTCATCTCTACATAGTATATTTCTAGTGAACATATAATAGGAGGTCACAATCCAGATATACTCAAAACCCAAACTCCTAGTCTAGAAACAAGTCACACAACAGCATACCCCCAGTAGGAATTCAGTTTGAAGATTCCACGATGTACTCGTTCTGGGAGAACACACTCCACGAGTCTGGTATCTCTGATGACATTCGTCCAAGAAGTATTGTTCATCAGGAAATGTCACAAGAGTTAGATACACTCATTACAGGAGACACACTCTTTAGTGGGAAGATCACAGTAGATAGAATCACTCATTACAGGAGACACACTTCTGAGTGGGAAAGATCACGATACATAGATGAGGATAACTTCTAAGAACATGGAGGATACCGTGACTCATATGGATTCACCAGCTAGGTGATTCACCATCTAGGTAGAGGATCAACACCTGGTAGAGTTGGTCACATCGATGCCTGACTCTGCCTAGGGTTAGGAATGGCTAGAGGATATCGCTCTGGGCCTCTCAGAGGGATGTAGACTCCATCATAGAAAGTCTTGCTGAATGGATTATAATCTTGTAGAAGGAAACAATACATGACCTTCAGGGGAACGAGAAGAAGGGTTACTAACCCAAACGAAACATGTCCTAGATATGGTGAACAAGCAGACCATGTATTTTTCCAAAAAGTACACTGCATGTAGAAAAGTTACACACCGTGTTGTCTGACCCCGGGTACTGCCCGTGTACAACGGCCCGTGTCATAAGGCTGGTCATGTAGAAAAGTGAGTACATGGTATGTAGTACGGTGTACACGTTGTGTCCGAGTGACTGGGGTTGGCTCCGTGTACGCTAGCCATGTGCTTGTACACGGTCATCAACCCGTGTACTTCAACCCGTGTAATTGGTACTTGGGGTGACCCACGTTACTGGCCTCGCCTGGCTGTGTGATGGAGTACACACCATGTACTTCATCTCGTGTCCATTTATCCCCTGGATACATGCCTAGTCCCGCATAGCCGCCTCTTCCATGTTGCGTAGAGAGTACACGCTGTGTCTTCTGAAGGCGTATAGTCCAACCTGTGTCCGTGTACTTCCTAAAATACATGATAAGCTTCAGGGAAATTCCAACATGTCGTGTGACCATTTTCACACACCGTGGGATTCTTCTATGACCGCCAAAACCCTAGCTACCTCTGTCAAACTAAACAACGTATTTTTCAGAAGTACATGTCGTGTATTCTGGAAATTTCAAAAAACACAAACCTCCATCGTCGCGCCTTCCGTGATGCCCCGTTCATCGATCCATCCATCCGATCAGCACGAAACTCCCAGGTTTTGGTTTCCCTAACACCACGAAGATAATTCCATTTTTTCAGACCTCTAATAATCTTTGAAAACATGCAACTATCCACCCGCACGAAGAACACTCGAAGAACGACCCTTCCTAATCTGGTCTGATTCGTCATCCACTATCATCATCGCACCTCTGCAAGGTCGTTGTGGTGTCAAATCATCAATTAGGGATTATTGCGTCACAAAATGGATGTGTAATGCTCCGTTGTTTGTCGCCCCATGAAAAACATGAAGAATGTGTGAAAGAAAAAGGGGGAGGAAAATCCAATAAAAAATTTGAGGAATGAACCTTCTTTGTCATTCGTCAAGGCGCTGATATGCTCCTATTAGTAGGATTAAACAGAGAGGAATCAAACAACAACAATTCAACATGGATCAATTCCCAAAATCATCCCAATCAAACCCTCCCGCAAAAACCTACAAATATGGGGATCAACATGTTTGTGGTTGATCTGCATTCATCGTTTAAAACAAAAGTGGAGAAAAGAAATTAAATAAAAAACACCTACCTAAACTCGGATCGATCACTGATGAAGGGTTGGGTTGTCGTTATCTTTGAGATCCTTCAACTTTGTTGGCGTAGCGATTCACATCTTCAATCTATCGTCATTCGTCACCGAGGGTTTTCTTTAGAGTTTCCTCTCAATACTTGCCAACGAGTGACATTTGATTACCCCAATAAAAAGGGAAATGTGTCTGGCATTCAAAAATACATTGCGGTATTAATGTGTCCTGCATTCCATTTCTGAGTCATTATGACGTGGCATTTATTAAGGAAACAGTATCCCCGTCACCGCGCTGCAGCGAATGTTTCCAAATAAAAATAAAATTAACATTGGGAATTTATTTTTATTTTTATTTTACTAAAAAAGTCCAAAAATTAACTTTTTCCCTTGACCTGCACCGGTCAAGGTTAGACCTATTCTTAGGTAAAGTCGTCGTCCCAGACACAACGATGTCCTCAGATTTTTAATCTGGGCATCTATTTGGAAACTACCTCAACCGCACACAAGTGCCGACTCATTTAACATAAAAAAAGTTTGAACCACCATTTCGGGATCATCGGGCCTCGAAATGATGTGCCTTCTATACGCATGGTCTTCTAAAAATTACATATAATATTTAAAAATAATACACGGAAAAATACAAGACACTATATATAGGTCTTGGTTGTGTCCTTATGTCGAATTATAGAGTTATTTCCTATGCATCAAGGAAGTTAAAAATTCAGGAAAAAAACTATCCCACTCATGATATTGAGTTATATAATGTTATATTTTCTCTAATAATATGGAGAAATTATCTCTATGTTGAAAGATGTGGGATATATATGTATCACAAGAGTACTAAATAAATATTCTCATACAAAGAACTTGACATGATGCAATGATGGTGTCATGAACTACTCAATTATTTTGACTATTCAATACACTGCCACCCAGGAAAGAAAAATAAGGTAGTTGATGCATTGAGCAAGAAGGATCATGGAGTTTTAAAAAAATGAGCATTGAAGGGATCCTATGTTAATGGATCTAGTAATCATGTAAATGGGAATTATAAAAGATAGTGAAACATAACTACTTTTTCAATTGGTTTCCCAACCATATTTATTAGAAACAATTAAATGGTCTTATCCTGAATATGTGAATCTTCAAAAGAAAATTAATGTTGTAAGTGATGAGATGTTGAAAGACTTCGTATATAAAGATGGAATTATAAAATTTGGGAATATGATTTCTATTCCCAGTATACTGAAGATAAAAAAGGGATTTATTATATGATTTCTATAGTTTAAATTTCTTTATACACTATGGTATCGCTAAAATTTATAGATATTTGAGGGATCATATCTGATGGGACACCATGAATCAGGAAATTGATGATTATGTATCATGGTGTTTAGTCTTTCAATAAGTGAAGGCTGAAATACGACTTCCTAGAGGATTCATGAAACCTATACCTATTCCTACATGGAAATGGATTGAAATCACCATGTATTTTGTCATTTTATTATGCATAAATCTATTAAAGTAGGATGCAATATGGGAAATTGTGGATCGACATAAACAATATGCATATTATATCTCTATAAGGTAGGATATTCTACTTGAGCACCTATAAAAACTCTATTTCTATTATTTTTCAAGATATAATGGAGTGTATCCCTCAATTGTTTCAGATCGTGATACAAAATTCTCATAGAAATACTAGAAAATTATTCAAAAATATTTGGATACTGAACTTTGATGGAGTACTTCTTATCACCATCAAATTGATTGTCAATCAGAAAGGACAATCCAAACATTAGATGATATGTTGAAATCATTTTCATTTGATTTTCAAGGTATGTGGGATCAGTATTTACATTTTGTGGATTTTTCCTATAATAATAGTTTCCATTGAATAATTTAAATGAAACATTAGAATAATTGTATAAAAAAGGGATGTCCTACAACAACATGTGGGGATGAAGTTGGATAGACAAAAATTGTCTGTCCAAAGCCTATGGAGGAAATAACCGTGAAGGTAAATTCTATTCAAACACATATCAAAGGTGCTTAATGCAAGAAAAAGAGCTATGATGATAATAAAATGAAGGATTTTTAATTTCAATGAGATCATGTTTTCTTTAAAGTATCTCCATGGAAGGGTGTTATATGATCTGGGAAGAAAAGGAAACTAATCCACATGTACATTTTACATTTTAAAATTTTGGAGAGAATTAGAGCTGTGGATTATCATTTGGCAATATCGACTATTACATCTCTCATTTTTATGAAAATACATGCCAAACCGAACTTATTTCCTCCCTTCGAATGGTACAAAATTGGAAATTGGTTTATCTTACTATGATGATTCTATCTAGATCCTAGACACTAAGGAAGATGGGTTGATGAATCAGATGAAATTACTAGTAAAGATACTTTGGAAAAATCATTAAATTGAAGAAGCAACATGGGATCCTAAGGAGATTTTGATGGAGAAGAACCCAAATATTTTTTTGAGGTCACATTCTATAATTTCAAGGAAAACATTTTTTAATGGGGGGAGAATGTAATATCCCAATGATTTTTAAGTAATTTTAATGTTAATTTCCTAAAACAGTGAGCCTCTACAAAGAACCTATATTTTATAACCTATATAGTAAACATAATCTTTCCACCTTTGTTATTTGAATTTTGAGAAACTAATATACATGGTTGCGTTCAGTAAGATATTTAGATTCTGATATGATCAACTTAAATTTTTTGTTAATAGTAACTTGACCCTCATGAATAATAGTGTATCTTTATGAAGATAAATATTATCCTTTTTAACATTATCATCACCCAAGAAATTATATATAAAATTTAGACACCATATAAATGAAATAGTGTATTTTAGAAAATAATAATTAATTATTGGTTTTTTTGTTTAATTAATATTTAATTATAATTTAAATTTAATATATATATATATTCATAAAATGTATTCCTAAATAAATATTCTATTGTTTTATATTATTAGGATAATTTTACAAGACCTAAGTTCATGATTCAGTGTATTTTAAAATTATGTTTAGTTTTAAAAAAATCTATTTATCAAGAAAATGATGATTTAATTAAAAAAATTAATTTCACAAATATAAATATTATTTTGATAAAATTAAGTCAATAATTGAATTCTACACATTGAAAAATAGTTAAGGTGAGTTTTTGGGATTTATCTAAAATACTTGAATTTTTGGTGAATAGTAAAATTCGATAATTTACAAAATATGATAAATAATTGAATTTATGCATCATTCATGAGTCATGGATGATGTAAATGGCCATTGGTTCTAACTCACGGTCACTTATTACTATTTATATTGACAAGAAACAAGACTATTCCAAGTATTGAGTCAAAATAATAAAATAATGATTAAAATAATGGGAAATAACTCTTCTCCTCCATATAAAATCCACACATCACTCCCTCTTCTCCTAACACCTCTAATCCTTGAAAATTCTAAGACATCTTCCCAAATACGCATCCACATTTAGTCCCCTATTCAAGGATCCCTTGGTCTTTCCAAAAGTCCAAAACCCCTTCCCTTAATTGTGTTTTCAAAAAGGATATTTCAAGAGTTTAATCCTATTCCCTTTTATTAATTTCATTTCTATTAATTTTTTTTTCAAATTTTCTCACTCACCTCCTCTTTAAAAATGATTATAATAATTCAATTATAATATATATACTATAATAATATAATATTAATGGAGCATTATTCATCATTCCCTTTACTGTCTCTATTTTATTTAAAATGAAATCATTGTCCGGGAGGAGCTGATTAACAACTACCCTGGTCGACGAACCTTCATTATTTAATTTATCATTCATTTATATTAATGAAACCATTTTAATGGTCAAACCAAACTATAATATATTAATTATAACTTATTTTATGTTCAGGAACCTGTATATATACATAATAATAATAAATACAACAAAACTAGTTGGAAATATTCAATATACCACCAAAATAATCTAAATGATTGTCATTAATAATTCACATAATAACGCATCCTCATACCATATAACTAAATGACATATATTACCATTTAATATTTTTCATTTTCATTTTTATAATATAAATCCAACTTTGTATAATTATTTACATTCTAAATAAACTCCATTAATTATAAACAAGCAAATTAATTTTGAAAATCAAGGAAACAAACACTCCAGAATGATAAAATTCAATCATATAACATATAAATAAGTCCATAAATTAACCTAATAAATCTATTATTAATCAAATAAATATAGATAATTTTCTTATTTAATTAATTAGTGGGTTTAATTTTATTATCTAGGAAGTTGAGGTGAACTGCAGAACATGTTCAGACATAGGGTAAGAGTTTTCTTCCCGAACATCCATTTTCATTCGGGTTACTCTTATTCTATACATACCACCATGAAATTATTATTTATTCTTATTTAATCCATATAAATTTTATGTGAATATTCTATATGTGTGTGCCAAACATAATGGGGAGTTACATGTTTTGAAAGTATCATTAAAAACATTCATTCCAAAATACAAGCATAATTCAAGGGAATTTATCGAATTCTTAATTATTTTCATGGGAAGTCTAAAATCTATTTTCTACAACCATTATTCATCTAAAATAAGTCATATTATTTTGAAAAAAAATACCTTAATTCACTTCTTCTATTATTCATTTTTTTAAATAAATCTTTGTTTCAAAGAAAAAATGTATCTATCAAATATATTACTCGATGATTTTACATGAGTATTTTCATGTATTTCAATACTCTTGTTGATTCTTATGTTTAATTAGGATTAAAAATTTTGGATATCATCAACCATATTTTATTTAATGGTTTTTTTTACTATGGATTTTTTTCTCTATACCGTTGACTATATTAATCATAATGGTTAGTGTTTATTTTTAGTGATTGGTGAATGTTATTTACATTTTATATGTTAGTTTAAATATAAGTGTATACATTTTTATGTTTATACCTATCTATATGAGTACTCTAATTGACTTATTATGTGATGGGTGTGGCCCTCTATAGCCCCTAGATGCATCGATAGGTCTCATGAGACAAATTGTGTCTCGGTATAAGGCCTTGATAGTATGGTTTTTTAGGGTCTTGGAACGAGGCTTTGTCGGTATGGTTATGATGTCCAACATAATACATTTCTTCATTATGAATCTAGTAATTTATAGTTCATGCAGTTATTCGACGATAATAATAACCATGATTATTTTTTATTAGGTCGTTATTTATTCATCTCTTATTCCTTCTATCTTTTGTTCGTGTTTATTTTTTAAAAGTCATATGTTTTTAATTATTTACCATAGATAATGTTTATGTTTATGATATCTTCCATGGTATATCTTACCCTTACTGAGCATTAGTACTCCGCCCATTGTTATGTTTTATTTTCCTAGGATATGAATAAGTAAATAATTAATGAATTTTTCAGATAATCTAGGAATCATGGATGTTTCTAGTGGATTATATATATATGAGGTTGTGTATTGATTATAGGGAAATAAATTCATTAAAAATAACGAACAAGTATCCCCAATCTCACATTGATGATTTATTTGATCAACATCATGAATCCCAATATTTTCAAAATATTAAACACCAATCTGGATATCATTAATTGCATGAGGGGAAGGAAGATATTTCAAATACATCATTTCGATCCATTTATGGGCGTTACAAGTTTACAGTAATGCCTTTTGGATGGACTAATGAACCCAATGTCTTCATGGATCTAATTAATAAGGTTTTTCTAGAATATATTGATAAATTTTTAGTCATGTTTATTGATGATATATTAGTATATAGAAAAAGATTCAAAGATCGTGAGAATAACTTGAACATTATTTTTGAGGACTCTTAGAATAAATGAATTATATAGGAAGTTTAGAATGTGTAAATTTTGGCTTCAATCCATTTCTTTTCTTGGAGAAATTTTCTTTATGATGGGATATCCCTTGATCATGTGAAGTTATAGGATGTTTAGTAATGACATGCATTAAAGAACATAACCGAGGTATGTAGTATCATTTGTTTAGCAGGTCATTATCAATGTTTCATTTAGAACATTGCCAAATTAGGAAACCCGTTAACCAAGCATACTATTAAAGGGGTTATGTTTGTATGGAATAAATAATTATGGGATTGTTTCAAATAATTAATTAAGAGATTAGTCAATTATTCAATCCTAACACAACCATAGGGAATTATGGGTCTGTGATCTATAGTGATGCATCAAAGAAAGGACATGGATTTTTATTTATGCGGAATGATAGAGGTATTTACTATGAATCAATGCAGTTAAAAATTAATGTTCAAAACTATCCTACTCAAAATCATGAGTTAGCAAAAGTGTTTTTTCATCTCAAAATTTTGAGACACTCTCTCTATGGTAAAAGAAGTTATATATATATGGATTAATGGATTCTTAAATATATCTTCTCAAAGAAACAACTCAACTTGAGGACAAGGTGATGACTTGAACTACTCATGGATTATAATTATTCAATACACTACCACCCAAGAAGGGGAAATAAGGTAGATGATACATTATATAGGAGGTATTGTGGAGTTTTAAACAAAATAAGTATTGCAAGGGATCCAGTGTTCATGGATCTAGTAAAGAAGGACATGGTAATTATCAAAGAAGGTGAAACATAATTTCTTTTTCAATTGGTTTCCCAACCATATTTATTAGAAAGAATTAAAAGGTCTCGTTCTGATGATAAGAATATTCAAAAGAAAATTAATGTTGTGAATGATGGGATGATGCAATACTTCATATATGAAGATGGAATTATGAAATATGGGAAGAGGCTTTGGGTTCCAGCTATACCCAAGCTAAAAAAGTACTTATTGGATAATTCTCATAATTCATATTTATATTTACACCTTGGTATCACTAAAATGTATAGATATTTGAAGGAATGTTTCTTGTGGGACAACATGAAGTGGGAAATTACATATATTGTATTATGATGTTTAGTCGTTCAAAAAGTTAAGGCTGAATGAAAACATACTATATGATTCATGAAACCTCAACCTATTCCTATGTTGAAATGGGATGACATGAAAATGTATTTTTTCACTGGATTACCCCAAACTCTATGAATGAATGATGAAATATGTTTAATTGTGGATCGACTTACAAAATATGAACATTACCTCACTATAAGTTAGAATTTTCAACATGAGTGCCCCGAAAGGCTCCATATCAATTATGTTTCAAGATGTCAGGGATCATAACTCTTAGTTGTGTCAGATCGTGATCCACGATACACATAGAAATTTTGGAATGTTATTCAGAAATATTTTGGATACAGAGCTTCGATTAGGTACTTCTTATCACCCTCAAACTGACGGGAAATCAGGAAGGACAATTAAGACAATGGATGTTATGTTGAGATCATGATCATATAATTTTCAAGGAATGTGGGATATGTATTTACATTTGGTGGATTTTTCCATAGTAATATCTTCTATTGTAGAATTAAAATGGCACCATATGAATAATTGTATGGAATGGGATGCCAGACAAAAACATGTGGGGATAAAGTTGGTGAAAGGAAGCATGTGGGACTAGAGCTTGTGGAGGAAAAAATAACAGAGCTAAAAATGATCCAAACACATATCAAAGAAGATAATTGTTGGAAAAGAGGTATGATAATAATTAAATAAAAGATTTTGAATTTCAAATGGGATATCATGTTTTCTTAAAAGTATCTCCATGGTATGGTGTTATAAGATTTGGGAAAAAGGGAAATTGAGCCCCATGTACATTGAACATTTTATAATTCTAGAGAGAATTGGAGTTTTGGATTATCATTTGGAAATATCACCTAGTATATATAATGTAAACAATGTTTTTCATATCTCATTTTTGAGAATATACATGCTAGAACCAACTCATTTCCTCACTTCTAAAGGTACAAAATTGGAACCTGACTTTTCGTACTATGAAGACCTATCCGGATTATAGAATATAAAGAATAGATGTTGAGGATTTTAATGACATGACTAGTAAATATACATTATTAAAATTATAAAATTGAAGAACCAATATGGGAACCTGAGGATATTGTCATGGAAAACAACCCAAATTTTTTTATAAGGTCACGTTATGTAATTTCAATGACCAAAATTTTGTAAAGGAGGGAGAATATAAAAACCAAAGTATTATTAAATAAATTTAGTTTTGAATGTATGAAATATCCATCCTTTGAAAACACCAATTTTTTATAACCAATATAGTACACATAATCCTTCCATCTTTGTGATTCAAATTTTGTGAAACTGACATACATGGTTGCCTTCAGAAATATATTTAGAGTCTGATGGGATCAACATACATTTTTTTGAATAGTAACTCAATCCTTATGAATAGTAATATACCCTTATGATTAGTAATACAATCCTTTTGAATAGTATCCTTTCCCCTGAAAGTATAAGTAAAATTTAGACACCTTATAAATGAAATAGAGTATTTTAGAAAATAATAAATAAGCATTATTATTTTTATGAGTAAAAATATTTAATTAAAATTTGAAATTAAAAATATATTCTCAAAATGTATTCCTAAATAAATATTATGGTGACTTATAATATTATAATAATTTAAAAAGACAATAATTATTGATTTAGGGTATTATAAAATCATTTTTTATGTTTAAAAATTGTAGGTTTCGAGAAATTGATGATTTTAATATAAAAAATAAATTTTACATAAATAAAAAATTATTTTTATAAAATGGATTCCATATTTGAATTCTACATATTGAAATTCTTTTATGGTGTATTTTTTGGATTTTTCTAAAATACATGAATTTTTTAAGAATAATGAAATTCAATAATTTAAGAAATATGATAAATAAATGAATTTCATCATTATAATTTAGTCATGGATGATGTAAATTTCCAATTGTTCAACTAAGATGCACTTATTACTGTTTTTAGTCACATCAATGAAGACTATTCCTAGTCTAGAGACAAAATAATAATTAATGTTATAAATAATGGGAAATAACTCTTCTCCACTAAAAAACCATCCATCACTCCCTCTTATCCTCACTCTTCTAATCCTTGAGTATCCTTATAATTATTCTCAAATACTCTTTCCTAGTCAATCCCCATATAAGGATCTGGCCTTAAACATTACATAATATTGAGTTAAATAAAGAATTCACATTGAGGATCTTTTCAGGTTTAGAGTTTTAGAGAATTAGGCCATAACTATTACATATCATCTTGAATATTACAAGTAGACACTACTACTCAGTTTCCATTTTTTCAAAAAATATAAACTCGTAAAAATAAACATGTCCAGTTCCATGTTTTATACATCATGATATTTCCTTGATCACATCCTTGACCCTATTCCTCTTCATGTCCTATGAAAAACATTTCAAAAACTTAGGATGAGCAAAAAGCTCAGTAATGGATACACAAAGAAGGAAAACTGATAGTTTTTTAAAACAACAAGTAAACCACAAATACGTTATCATAAGTAATATTTTTCTCCTTTATGAATTAGTAAATACTCTTCACTGAATGAAAGATCATTGCTTATCCTTTTTTAACCAAAATACTACCATAAAACCCATATAAAGAACACATAACATATAAAGGTAAAATGGGACAAAAACATACTTAAATGGAATAACCATATGGTCAACTTCCACACATATCACTAAATGGAATATCTACACTTCCAACTTCCATACCCAATGCATTGGTGGTTATAACATAACCACTCGTCCTGGTTTATCACAGCACCACCCATCATTTGGTTTATCACGTAACCACCTTTCAAATGTCCAAGTATAATTATAAAATCATAGCACCTAAAATATTTCAAATATAAAAATTTCACTAATAACATTTCAACATTTAAAACACAATATATAATTTCAAGATATTGATATTATCAACGCTTAATCAACCCATTTTCAAAACCATTTAAAACTTTAAATAAAGGGATTTTTGAATCAAATTTTCCCATAACACTTTGAAGATGGTAATGAATTAAAATTTTAAAACATTAATGTCCATATAAATTAATAATAAAAACCATTTTAAAAAAAAGGACATTAATTAGAAATATTTAAAATAATAAATCTTTAAAACAATATTTTAGTTAAAGAGTTCTTAGCCAAAAGAGATATGCTTGAATAAATAAAATTGAGGAATAAAATTCAATCAAAACATTATAATATCATGATAATAAAGGTACTCATGATATAATATTCCAAAGGACTGTATATACACCATATAAAAGTGAATGGGTGCATAACAACAATGAAGTCTCAATGGAATGTAATTTGAGAAGAAATCCCTTATAAAGATGGTATCCTTTGATTAAGGATAAATAAATTACATAATTATGTGTTAGAAATATAAATACACTCAATATCATTTGATATTTAGTGTAAATTTATCAGATTACATTCACACATGTTCTTTTTAAGACAAAACCAATGACTTGGATGTTTATCTCAATGAATGGGAATTGAGTTAAAATTACTCTTATCAAGTTCATATTGATGACTTGTGAATTCATCATTGGAGTGATTATGTGTTTAAAACGTATATCCACAAAAAGTAGAGTGTAAATTACTACATAAATAAACAAATAGTTATTCCACACATAATCATAGCATGACATAATTATGAATTAGAAGATTAACCCAAGGAATGAAATTTGGGTTAAAAAGTTCCCTTACCGATTTGGTAACTTACGAAACATACACCACATGAAAGAAGAATCATTCAATGAAGATGTAAATACCCATAAATGAAAGAATATTACACAAATAGTATAAATAATTGGTTGTACGTATACCACACAAAGGAAATAGTAACAAATATAGCATGAATCTCACGGGAATAAAAGTGAGATAATAAATCCCTTACCACGTTATAATCAATCAAGTTATATGACCAAAAGATAATAACCACCAAATTAATCACAAAATACCATGAATATAAAGATAATCATGATATTATATATCAAATGGCAGTACACAATACACCACATGCAATAAATAAGTGGCGAACAAAGGAAATCTCACGGAATTGAAAGTGAGATAAGAGACCCATTACCTCTTGTCCGACTTGAATTGTTGTTCCTTGTTCTTCCAGAATAATAAAATTAAATTAATTTAAACTTTATTAAGAACCTTTTTCAAGTTTATTATTCCTTTTATATCACTTATTACCATGTTATAAATATTATGTAATCATTTAAGTTAATAATGGTCGTTTTGTCGATATTTGGTATTTTAGTGAAAAATGGACTTCTTATAATTACAAGTTGTTCATGTGGTCAAAAGTTCATTATATCCAGAATTATATTCATGATTTATATATCATATATATCATATATATCCAGTATATACATGTATTTATAATAGTACATAACATTTGGAGATAAGAAATGAAATGCATCGTTCATGGTGTAACACCCCAGGTAAATAAAGAATATGACATCTTTATATTTATCCATATTTGTAAATAAAATATTAATATTACTTTAAAGGGAATTCTATGCTAGATGGCGTACCCAATACACAACAACGAGTTTTTGGGAATCTTATGTTGCACTCTAATAATAAAATAATATTATTTTAAATAGTAGTTAACGCCTAGCCGTTGTAATGGCGGGAATGAACAGAACAAACAACAAAATGATTATATATGTTTGTCAAATATTTTTACTCTTTACAATAAATTTTAGAGGATTAAAAATGCGAATGAATCCAATTTTAAGCGTAGACATTCTAATATTCTTTAAAAGGTCGATTAACCGCCTTTTAAAGGCGAACCTCTTTTAAATACAGTTTTTGACAATTTTATGTGTTATATTTGACAAAATAAAATTATTCTTTAGAATCGGGACATCAAAATTTACTTTGTGTAAATTTTGGGTATTTTTCCGAAAAAGTTCAATTTTTAATGAATAGTGAAAAATGTTGTATTTTAATTCAAAACCTCTTTTTAATCTAATTTATTTATAAGATTAGATTATCTTTTGAATTGGTTTTAAAGTGAAATTATAATATATTTTTACCATTTAATCCAATAGTGGTCATTGGAATTAATTTCACTTTGAAATTGGACTTAAACTAGTGTCAATCTTTTAATAGATATTGTTTCATAAAAACACACTATTTGTTTTGACAACGGGAATTAATTATTAAATTAATTAATGAAACTTATATGTTTTGAATTTTTTAAAATAGACATCTTTTTTGAGTTCAGAATATCAAATATAGCTTAGTGTGAATTTTTGGTATTTTTCTGAAAAACTTTAATTTTTGATGAATAGTGAAACCACTAAGTGGTAGTTAAAGAAACTGATTTTTCCTTTAAATGAAACTTTTCCACCTATGTGTTTTGAATTTCAAAAATCCTACATAAATGTTTGTCATTAAGAAGTAAAATTTGGTTCAATGGGATTAAAATAGTTTTTTAGTGAATAGTAACTTATTAAGTTTTTAATCGCGATTAGAGGTAATTAGTGTAATTTAAGGTAAAAATAATGTTTTAATAATGTGAAATGACCTAGACACATGTCCTACCCTCATTGGATGTGTCATGGCCGACCAATACAATCCATGGGTCAACTTGGGGACCCCATGGAGCCACTTTGGTTGGAAAATGACATAAATACCTTTTTATTTAATTTTAAAATTAAAATGTCACAAACATGAGTTGTTTAACTAAAACAATTTTTACATTGGGTTATACAAGTCATATTTTTGACTATAAATAGTCATTGGAAATATAAAATGATTTCCTACATCATAGTATTTGTTTTATAATTTTTAGACATTAAATAAATTAAATTGTTTATAACATCATGATGATGCAGTGATGACCTCATTATTTAACGATTTAAATAAAATGGAAAGATAATGTAAAATCTAAGACGTACACATGTCCAAAACCTATTGAATGGGTGGATTTCTAACCCTTATCACCTTATCCTCTAAAAACATTAATGTGGGATCATTAAAATCCGAAAATCATTCTAAAATAAAGTAACATTTCTTTACTTTCCAAGAGTGCCCCTCCTCTCCTCTTATAAAAGGCCCCCACCTCTACCTCCTTACCCACACTTCTAAAGCCTTTGTCTCGGCCAAACCCTGCCCATTTTTCCTCTCCAAATCCCTCTCTTACTCCTAGAAGCCTCACTTTGGGCAGAAGTCTTCCTAATGAAGCCTTTGAGCTCAAATCAAAAAGAGTTACCCGATTTTAAGGTAATGTCTTCACTTGTGTTCTTTTGTTCTATTTTGCTTCTCCAACCCCCTAAACTATTTTTATTAATTTCTTTTGTAACAACTCCAGTATCTTCAATATACTAGGGTGTTTTTATAAGAAGCATTCGAGCTACACTTACACACACCTACATCAAATGGTTAAAGAACATACTATTTCTGTGGATGGCGAATTTCTGCCTCACGAAACGATGATTGTTCAACACTCATATAACACCTTAAAAGGTGTCCATTAAGATGTCACTATATTTATATATGATATATAATATGTTTATTTTTACTTAAGCTTCTATATTTTTCTTTTGTGGAATACCTTTATGGTTTCCATTGTGGGTAAACACGATAATTTCATTTTAGGAAGTGTGGACTACCGCCCCCTCAAAGTGAATTGATTCGTTAATGCCATATGTGGAATGTATAAAGGATGTATTTAAAGTTATTATATATTATGTATGTTACATATAAATGATTAATATAATTCTGTAATTAAAATATACATACCTCTCATTTAGTTTTAATTCCATTAATATGACATAGAAATCAAAGTAGCGTTCATGCGTACGTACGGCTTACCGTCTCCATTAACGGTGCATTTCATTTCTTACCTCTAAATGATTATGTAATATTATAAATACATGTATATTCTGGATATATATGATATATATGATATCCAAATAATGAATATCATTCTGGATATAATGAACCTTTGACCACACGAACAACATGTAATTGTAAGAAGTCCACTTTCAACTTAAGAACCAAATATCGACAAAACAAACATTATTAACTTAAATGATTACATAATGTTTATAACAAGGAAATAAGTGATATAAAAGGAATAATTAACTTGAAAAATGTTCTTAAGCAAGTAGAAATTAACTCAAGTTTATTATTCAGGATGTTAAAGAATGATCGAGTCAAGTCGGACCCGAGGTAAGGGATCCTACTCCTCTCTTTCTTTTTAAGTACACTCTTTTATTTCATTCCTTTTGAGCTCATCTTTCTTGTGATTGGGATGTTCTTTTATATTACTCTTACTGTAAATTTTATGTCCAAGTGATGAGATACCCCTTTTTAACTCTCATCAACTCATTTTCTGAATTTTGTAGTGACGCCGTTAGGTTGTCAAATTTTTTCAAGGGAACTTCTTAACCCAATTTTGATTCTTTGGGATAAGCTTGTACTCCTTGAATATGTCATTCTATGAATATGTGTGAATAACCTCTAATTGTTTTACACTTAATATCCACTTATATTTGGTGTATTAGTTTCTCACACATAATTATGTAATTGATTTATCCTAAATCCAAGGATACCGTCTTTCTATGGGACTTCGTCTCAATCTCCTTTCATTGAGGCATATTTTGTTTTATACACAACCTTATTTTATACGGTGTATAAACCCCTTTGAATTTTACGTTTATCCGAAAAGAATCTTTTTTATACAAAGCATTTTACTAAAAGACAAAAGGGAATGTTTTTGTTGTACGTATGCGGCGACAACGACTTCTCCGCCACCGTGACTATTTTTTGAGTTTCGGCTTCCTCTACAAGCCATACCTTTTTTTAAAAGAAAAATAAATACCATGTTTTACTTTTATTTTATTTTGGTATTGAAAATGGTTTTCATAATGTTTTTATATCAATGTGTTGTATTGATATCTTGTTATTGAAAGGTGGAAATGTTATGTTTCCTTTATGCATGTTTTATGTGATAAGATTATGTTATGGTTCTTGGGAATTGTTATGAAGACGGGTGGTTCCGTGATAAACTAAGGGCGGGTGAGCCCGATATAGCTCTCCAATGCATTGGGTAACGCTAAGGAGTGAAACTTTAAGGTATCTCTGAAGAGATTTAGGGAATATAATGTGGTGGGTATTCCAAACGTAACTAAGAGCGTTACTCCCTACGTAAGAATGTTATGAATGCCTCAAGTTACCTTTTATGTCTTATGATTTCTATGATTTATTCATGATTTGATGAGGTATGTTAAAGTGCCTATGTTTTATGGGTAAAGTATGATTTCATTCTTATGTATATATGAACTCATGTTTCCTTTCCCTATTTTTTTATAACCCTTACTGAGTTTTTTATACTCATCCCATGTTTTTTTGAAATTTTTTTCACAGGTCAAGGGAAAGGTACATGATATGATGATAGTGTCAAGGAAGTGTCAAGAAAGAATCCATGTTTTATTTTAAATATGTTTCTGTTGATGGGAAAAAATGAATACTATATTTATGTAACCACTTTATTTAAATGTGGAATGTAATGCATGTTTTATGATCTAATTCTCTAAAACTCTAAACCTGAAAAGATCCTCAATGTGTAATCTTGTAATAACTCAATATTAAGTAAGGTTTAAGGCTGGGGCCTTATAGTTGGTATCAAAGGTCGGTTTATATAACTATAGAGGTTAGGGTATTCTCTAAGCACAAGTGACATTACCATAATGGTTAGGATTTCAGAAAGAGTCCTAGTTTTAGATAAAGTGAATGAGTAAGTATATCTTAGTGTTTACCTTCGTCATTAGTACATGATGGTTTTGTTGATATACTCACACTAACATTTCTATTTTTAGTGAATGGATGGATCTAGCAGGCACCAAAGAGACAACAGGTTTGAAGGAAACTGTGGTGGTTCTCTGATTAAGATACTAGATAAAATGGGGGATTCAATGAGGAAACTCGTGGTTGTTCTAAACCAACTATCAAGGAGTCATGATCAACCACTTGAACCTTGGTATGATCTGTAATGCATCATGTATGAGATGACCAATCGATGTGGAAGTTCATGTAATAATTATAAAGGTAACTATTAGAGTTTATATGATCCTTACTTTTGAGGTAATTATGGGTTATTATATGTTATGATGGAAAATGAAATGAATGAGATAAACTTGAGGTTAAAATATGTTATGATCATTTTTGAAGATTTTATCTAGTTTTGGGGAATGTTTTAAGAATTATATAGTTTTGGAAAAAGAACAACACATAGACCGTGTGACAACCTGTCGCGTCGGACAAAGCTGCAGGAATCGAACCCACAACCAAAGTGCGACTGGTATTTATCGCCTACCACTGGACTACATGAAGTCCCTGGTTAGTTTGACTAATTCTTTTTAGTTAGATAATTTTAGGAATCAAGAGTAAGTATATTTTGGGTTATCTATGTAAATGACTAACCTATCATGTAGGATATGTGATTAGGTTAACTACTTTTCAATATGAGAATTTAAGAGCAACTGATGTTATTTGGAGATAAAATTTAATTTTTACCTTGGAAGACTATATGATTAAATCTTTCAAATATTTGGGTTTCAATCTTAGTTTGGTTTACTTTGATGAATTTATGGACAATTGTTTATCGAATGGTCCTCGTTGAACTTTGGGTTTTGTTGGACAAATTTTGGAGATTAAGAATAGATTTTCTTTTTATAAAGGGTTATCCTTTTCTGGATTATCTGATCTTGTACTAACCTTTTTGTTTTTGGTTTTGGTTAAAGACTAAAGACATGGGAAGTATATAGTTCTCTTTTGTGGATTAGGTGATTCTCTATAAGTTGATTATAGTAATCTTAATGTGAACAAGTCTTCCTAAATACTCATCTTTTGGAGAAAATATGAGTTTGTGTAAGGAATCTAATAAAAGTTGAAAGTCAACATGATAAGTGATTATGTTTCCTTATGAATAAATTCCTCAATAAAATGTAACTTAAAACAAAAATGTTGTCTATTAACTTTTCCTACTGGGGAATTGAATACCGTTTAACCCATCACAAGTTTGTGATTTTCTTGTGGTTAACTTTCTCCTAAACATGTTTTCTATCACTCTCTATCAGAACATGACCCTATGTTTTCTCCTCCATGTCCATGTTTTCCTACATGGAATCCTAGTATGGGTTAACTCGGGTGACCTCTGTACTTATCTTTATTTATTTTAAAGTGATTTTTTTACCGACTCTTGTTCTGATGTGGGACTTTCAAGGATGTTTCCAAGCTCAATTTTAAAATTGGGAGGACGCAATTCCCAAAAGGGGGGAAGGATGTAACACCCCAGGTAAATAAAGAATATGACATCTTTATATTTATCCATATTTTTTAATAAAATATTAATATTACTTTAAAGTGGATGCTATGCTCGATGGCGTACCCAATAAGCAACAACCAGTTTTTGGGAATCTTACGTTGCACTCTAATAATAAAATAATATTATTTTAAATAGTAGTTAACGCCTAGCCGTTGTAATGGCGGGAATGAACAGAACTAATAACAAAATGATTATATATGTTTTTCAAATATTTTTACTATTTACAATAAATGTTAGAGGATTAAAAATGCGAATGAATCCAATTTTAAGCGTAGACATTCTAATATTCTTTAAAAGGTCGATTAACCGCCTTTTGAAGGCGAACCTCTTTTAAATACACTTTTTGAAAATTTTATGTGTTATATTTGACAAAATAAAATTCTTCTTTAGAATCGGGACATCAAAATTTACTTTTTGTAAATTTTTGGTATTTTTTCGAAAAAGTTCAATTTTTAATGAATAGTGAAAATGTTGTATTTTAATTCAAAACCTCTTTTTAATCTAATTTATTTATATGATTAGATTATCTTTTGAATCGGTTTTAAAGTGAAATTATAATATATTTTTACCATTTAATCCAATAGTGGTCATTGGAATTAATTTCACTTTGAAATTGGACTTAAACTAGTGTCAATCTTTTAATAGATATTGTTTCATAAAAGCACGCTATTTATTTTGACAGCAGGAATTAATTATTAAATTAATTAATGCAACTTATATGTTTTGAATTTTTTAAAATATACATCATTTTTGAGTTTGGAATATCAAATACAGCTTAGTGTGATTTTTTGGTATTTTTCTGAAAAACTTTAATTTTTTATGAATAGTGAAACCCCTAAGTGGTAGTTAAAGAAACTGATTTTTCGTTTAAATGAAACTTTTCCACCTATGTGTTTTGAATTTAAAAAATCCAACATACATGGTTTTCATTAAGAAGTAAAATGTGGTTCAATGGGATTAAAATAATTTTTTGGTGAATAGTAACTTATTAAGTTTTTAATCGCGATTAGAGGTAATTAGTGTAATTTAAGGTAAAAATAATGTTTTAATAATGTGAAATGACCTAGACACATGTCCTACCCTCATTGGATGTTTCATGGCTGACCAATACAATCCATGGGTCAACTTGGGGACCCCATGGAGCCACTTTGGTTGGAAAATGACATAAATACCTTTTTATTTAATGTTAAAATTAAAATGTCACAAACATGAGTTGTTTAACTAAAACAATTTTTACATGGGGTTATACAAGTCATAATTTTGACTCTAAATGTTCATTGGAAAGCTAAAAAGATTTCCTACATCATAGTATTTGTTTTATAATTTTTAGACATTAAATAAATTAAATTTTTTATGACATCATGATGATGTAGTGATGACCTCATTATTTTACGATTTAAATAAAATGGAAAGATAATGTAAAATCTAAGACCTACACATTTCAAAAACCTATTTGATGGGTGGATTTAGAACCCTTATCACCTTATCCTCTAAAAACATCAATTTGGGACCATTAAAATCCGAAAATCATTCTAAGATAAAGTAACATTTCCTTACTTTCCAAGAGTGCCCCTCCTCTCCTCTTATGAAAGGCCCCCACCTCTACCTCCTTACCCACACTTCCAAAGCCTTTGTCTCGGACAACCCCTGCCCATTTTGCCTCTCCACATCCCTCTATTACTCTTAGAAGCCTCTCTTTGGGCAGAAGTCTTCCCAAGGAAGCCTTTGATCTCAAATCAAAAAGAGTTACCCGATTTTAAGGTAATTTCTTCACTTGTGTTCTTTTGTTTTATTTTGCTTCTCCAACCCCCTAAACTCTTTTTATTAATTTCTTTTGTAACAAATACAGTATATTAAATATACTAGGATGTTTTTATAAGAATAATTCGAGCTACACTTACCCACACCTACATCAAATGGTTAAAGAACATACTGTTTCTGTGGATGGAGAATTTCTGCCTCACAAAACGATGATTGTTCAACACTCATATAACACCTTAAAATGTGGCCATTAAGATGTCACTATATTTATATATGATATATAATATGTTTATGTTTTACTTAATCTTCTGTATTTTTCTTTTGTGGCATACCTTTATGGTTTCTATTGTGGGTAAACACGATAATTTCATCTTAGGAAGTGCGGACTACTGCCCCCTCAAAGTGAATTGATTTGTTAATGCCATATGTGGGATGTATAAAGGATGTATTTAAAGTTATTATATATGATTTATGTTACATATAAATTATGAATATAATTCTGGAATTAAAATATACATACCTCTCATTTAGTTTTAATTCCATTAATATGACATAGAAATGAAAGTAGCGTTCATGCGTACATACGGCTTACCATCTCCATGAACGGTGCATTTCATTTCTTACCTCTAAATGATTATGTAATATTATAAATACATGTATATTCTGGATATATATGATATATATGATATCCAAATCATGAATATCATTCTGGATATAATGAACCTTTTACCACATGAACAACATGTAATTGTAAGAAGTCCACTTTCGACTTAAGAACCAAATATCGACAAAACAAACATTGTTAACTTAAATGATTAAATAATGTTTATAACATGGAAATAAGTGATATAAAAGGAATAATGAACTTGAAAAAGGTTTTTAAGAAATTATAAATTAACTCAATTTTATTATTCAGGACGTTAAAGAACGATCGAGTCAAGTTGGACCTGAGGTAAGGGATCCTACTCTTCTCTTTCTTTTTAAGTACACTCTTTTATGTCATTCCTTTTAAGCTCATATTTCTTGTGATTGGGATGTTATTTTATATTAATATTAATGTAATTTTTATTTTCATATGATGAGAGACCCTATTCTCTCTCATCAATCCATTTTGGAAGTTTTGAGTGGCGCCGTTAGGCTGCCGAATTTTCGTAAGAGATCTAACCTCTCTCTTTCTTTTTAAATACTCTCATTTATGTCACTTATTTTAAGCTCCTCTTTGTTATGATGGGGGATGTTCTTTTATATTCTTATTTCTATACATTTTATTTTAATATTATGAGAGACCCTATTTGATCTCATCAATCCATTTTTGGAAGTTTTAAGTGGCGTCGTTAGGCTGCTGAGTTTTCGTAAGGGATTTTTCATCTCACTTTTATTCTCGTGAGATTTATGCTACATTTGCCACAATTTCCTTTGATTGTTGTATGTACTGACCATTATTTTACTCATTGTGTAATATAATTTCATTTATGAGTATTTACATCAATGTTGTATTGTCCTTCTTTCACGGGGTGTATGTTTTGAAAGATACCCATGTCGGTAAGGGAACCTTTCACCCTCCTCTTTTTAAAAGAATTCTTTTGTTATGTCTTTTAATTCACATAACATTATGTTGGGATATGTTCTTCTATATCCTTAGCGATTTAAATTTTATGTCCAAGTGATGAGATACCCCTTTTTATCTCTCATCAACTCATTTTCTGAATTTTGTAGTGACGTCGTTAGGCTGTCAAATTTTTTCAAGGGAACTTCTTAACCCAATTTTGATTCTTTGGGATAATCTTGTACTCATTGAATATTTCGTTATATGAATATGTGTGAATAACCTCTGATTTTTTTACACTTAATATCCACTTATATTTGGTGTATTATTTTTTCACACATAATTATGTAATTGATTTATCCTAAATCCAAGGATACCGTCTTTGTATGGGACTTCGTCTCAATATACTTTCATTGAGACATATTTTGTTTTATACACAACCTTCTTTTATACGGTGTATAAACCCCTTTGACTTTTACGTTTATCCGAAAGGAATATTTTTTATACAAAGTGTTTTACTAAACGACAAAAGGGAATGTTTTTGTCGTACGTATGTGGTGACAACGACTTCTCGGCCTCCGTGACCATTTTTTGAGTTTCGGCTTCCTCTACAAGCCATACCTTCTTTTTAAAAGAAAAATAAACACCATGTTTTACTTTTCTTTTCTTTTGGTATTGAAAATGGTTTTCATAATGTTTTTATATCAATGTGTTGTATTGATATCTTGTTATTGAAAGGTGGAAATGTTATGTTTCTTTTATGCATGTTTTATGTGATAAGATTATGTTATGGTTCTTGGACATTGTTATGAAGACGGGTGGTTCCGTGATAAACTAAGGGTGGGTGAGCCTGATATATCTCTCCAATGCATTGGGTAACGCGAAGGAGTGAAACGTTAATGTTTCTCCGAAGAGATTTAGGGAATATAATGTGGTGGGTATTCCAAACGTAACCAAGAGGGTTACTCCCTACGTAAGAATGTTATGAATGCCTCAAGTTACCTTTTATGTCTTATGATTTTTATGATTTATTCATGATTTGATGAGGTATGTTAAAGTGCCTATGTTTTATGGGTAAAGTATGATTTCATTCTTATGTATATATAAACTCATTTTCCTTTCCATATTTTTTTATAACCCTTACTGAGTTTTTTATTCTCATCCCAAGTTTTTTTGAAATGTTTTTCACAGGTCAAGGGAAAGGTACATGATATGATGATAGTGTCAAGGAAGTGTCAAGAAATAATCCATGTTTTATTTTAAATATGTTTCCGTTGATGGGGAAAAAATGAATATTATATTTATGTAACCACTTTATTTAAATGTGGAATGTAATGCAAGTTTTATGATCTAATTCTCTAAAACTCTAAACCTGAAAATATCCTCAATGTGTAATCTTGTAATAACTAAAGATTAAGTAAGGTTTAAGGCTGGGGCCTTATACATGGAGACGGTAAGTCGTACGTACGCATGAACGCTACTTCCATTTCTAGTTCATATTTTAATGGAATTGAAACTTAATGATACATAAGTATATTATAATTATGGTATAATATCATATATAATTTCATTAACTCTACCCTTTATTATTTCCATATATGGCATGAACGAGTCATATCACTTTGAGGGGGCGGTAGTCTACACTTCTTCAAATGATATTATCGTATTACCCACTATGGAAATCAAAAAGGTATTCTATAAATTAAAAATACAGAAGCATATAAACAATATAAATATAATATATATCATATATAAATATATTTCGACCATAATGGTCACCGTGAAAGGCGGTTGGAGATATTTTAACAATCATCGTTTTGTGAGGTAGTAGTTCACCGTCCACAAAAACAGTATGTTCTTTACCCATTAGACGGAGGTGTGTGTAAGTGTAGTTATAATACTTCTCAAAAAAACAACCGAGTATATTTATGATACTTTTTTTTAAAATATATGAATAAAAATTGTTTAGTGGGTAGGAAAAGTAAAATAAAACAAAATACAACAAAATAATTTAAGAGAAAATGTTACCTTTAATTCGGGTAACTCTCTTTGGTTTGAACCAAAAGTACTTATTGAAGTACCTTCTACCTACGTTAAGGCTTCTAAGTGGAATAGATGAATCTTGAGAGCTTATTTGGGTAGGGGTTGGAGGAGCCAAGGGGCTTGAGAGGTGTGAGTAATGGGTTAGAAGTGGTTTCCTTTTATAAGGGAGAGGAGGGGCTCTTTTGGAAAGTTTGAATCAATTATTTTATTATAAACGTATCTTCAGTTTCAAAAGGGCCAAAACTCATTGAAGTAAAATAAAAGATGACTAAAGTTCTAATGAAAATCATCCCATAAAAATTGGACAGGTTTTGGATATTTTTCTAATATTTATAATATTATTTATTTAAATCATTTATTAATTAGGTAAATAGTGCATCATTTTTGTGTCATAAATAATTTTACTTATATGATGCCTAAAAATTACAAAAATATACCATGATGTAAGAAATATTTTTAGTTTTCAAATGAATTTTTATAGTCTAAAATATAACTTATATAACCCTATTAAAAATATAATTTACTAAAACATATTTTTTTATGTCATTTTTGTCATCACTTTAAATTAATTAATCTAAAGTGTCATTATCACTCCCAAGTGGCTCCATGGGATCCCAAAATCAACCCAAGGATGCCCATGGTCATCGATGACACATAAAAGAAAGATAGTACAAGTGTTAAGTTAATTTTGTATTATTATGATATTATTTTTACCTTGAATTACCCAATTTATCTTTAACCGCGGTAAATAAAAGTCAAAAGTTACTATTCACCAAAAAATTATCTTCATCTTATTGAACCACATTTTACATACTAATAAAAACAATGTATGTAAAAGTTTATAAATTCAATTCATAGAAGTGGTAAAATTTCATTTAAATGAAAAGGTTAGTTTTTTAACTACTACTTAGTGGTTTCGCTGTTCATCAAAAATTGATGTTTTTTAGAAAAATAAAAAAAATCAACCTAAGCTATATTTGATATTATCAATTCAAAAACGATGACTATTTTAACAAATTCAAAACATAAAATTTGGATTAATTAATTTAAAATTAATTCCCGTTGTTGAAACAAAATGTGTGTTTTTAAGAAATATTAACTATCAAAAGATTGCCACATGTTTATGTCCAATTTCAAAGTGAAATTAATTCCAATGACCACTATTGTATTAAATGGTAAAAATATGATCTAATTACACATTAAAACCAGATAAAAAAACAATCTAACAATAAAAATAAATTACATTAAAAGGTAGATTTGAATTAAAATATAGTATTTTCAACTATTCATCAAAAAATGAATTTTATCAGATAAATACCAAAATATTACCCAAAGTGAATTTTGATGTCCCGATTCAAAATAAGAATTTTATTTTGTTAAATAGAACATATAAAAGTGACAAAAACTAGATTTAAAGAGGCTTCACCATCAAAAGGTAGAAAATCGACCTTTTAATGTAAACTATGCTTAAAATTAGATTCATTCACATTTTAAGCCTCTAACTTTTATTGGATAAATGTGAAAACATTTAAAAAATATTTATATTCATATTTTAGTTAGTTATATTCATTCCCACCAATAAAATGGCTAGGCATTAATTACCATTAAAGATAATAATAATATATTATTTTTCAGTATGACTCAGCATTGTTTGCAAAATAAGACTTCAGAGAACCCCATTGTTGCGTGTCAAGTACTCCCTTGAATATAACATCCCCTTTAAAATAAAATTAATATTTATTTCAAAAATATTATTAAATATGAAAATTTCATATTATTTATTTTCATGGGATGTTACACCCCATGTATAAAAGCCCTTGGTATTGCCAATAGTCAAATACACCTTCTCTTAAAGAGGTTCTCAAAGAGGATAGTTCAAGAGATAAATCCTCTTCCGTTTTATTTTAATTTCATTTAGAATAATTTTCTTTTCTTAGTCTCTGACTCACCTAATCTATCCAAATGATAATAATAAATCAATTATAATTTTTATAATAAAATTATATCATATTAATGTAACATTAATCTTTATTCTCTTTACTATATCCCTTTCATTTTAAAAATGAAATCATTGTCCGGGAGGTGCCAATTTAAAACCATTATGATTGACGAACCTTCATTCTTCAATTTCTCCTTCATTTAGGGTCATGAAACCATTTTAATGTTTGGAAAAAACTATAATATATGCATTATAACCTATATAATGTTCTATAACCTATATATATACATAATAAAAATACATACTATAAAACTAGTTTGCAATATTCAAAATACCACCAAAATAATCTAAATGAATGTCATTAATGTTTCACCAAATAACTCATCCACGTAAAATATAAAAAAATTAATTATTTTTTTATTTAAGGTTCATAATGTTCATTAGTATCTTATAAATCCAACTACATAGAATTATTTCCATTCCACATGAACTACATTAATTATAAACAAGTGAACCGATTATGAAAATCAAGAAAATGAACACTCAAAATTATATAATTCAATCATATAACATATAAATAAGCCCCTAAATGAACATACTAAAATTATAATTAGTAAAATACATGTATGTAATTTAATTAATTAATTAATTAATGGGTCTAATTTTATAATCTAGGATGTTAAGGGGAAGTGAAAATAACGTTCAGACATAAGGTAAGAGCTTTCATCCTGAATATCTATTTTCATTCGGGTTTGTCTTATTCTCTACATACCATAATGAAATTGTTATTTATTCTTATTTAATCCTTATAAATTTTGTGTAAAACTTATTTTTTGTGTTCCGACCATAATCCTTGTTTCATTTATAGGGAGTTTGAAATTCATCATTCGATGTATTGTATCACTAAGAGGGGGAGGGGTGAACCAGTTATACACATTTTCTTTTATGTTTTTTTCAATTGAAACAACCTTTTCTTCCTGTTAGGGGTTTCTATTCCCTACTGAGAATGAAATTAACCCACATCCAAAAGAAAATGATAATTTACAAGGTTCAATATTCAATAACAATAGATACGTCCTTGTAATGGTTTGTAAATGATCCCATACCATACAATCCACTAGAAATAAATCATTGGATTACAATGAGTAGGATGTACCCTTTAACTCATGTATTAGTATAAAACAATGCAACTAGTGAATATAAACCCTCTTAGAAAAATATGGTAATTCAAATGTTTTGTAACAACTCAAGTTACTTGTTCTTATCTTCAATTCAACAAATTTATTCGTATTGTAATATAATTCATCAATTCCTTACCCAGAAGTAAGGTAAGAACCACTTGGACTTTGTTATAAAACACTGAGTCCGATCATTTCTAAGTCTGATTCCTCCGAGTCCAATTTTTAAAAAACAATACCCCCAATAATATTTTTTTATATAATATAATATATCATAATCAGAACATCTTCAATTTTTGGATACCATTATAATGACAAAACAAATATGAATGAATCAGAACCACCCAAAACAATTATAAACCCAAAAAGAATTGATCTATTCTTCTATATATAAACAAGGAGCATCTCTCTCCTATGAAGTGAATAGTTCACACCTATAGAATGTACAATGTACTTGTTTCCCTTTTATAGGTGACTGAAAACATTTTTAGGTGGGAATCCTAAAATGATTACCGCTCTCACAAATTCACACACATTTGAATTTCACATGAAATATCAAAGAAATTATGACTTCATAAATGCTTATCGATTATTCTAAAAACATCCACAGTCTTCACCTCTTCTTCTCTGGACCCCCATTTCAATTACTAATACTGATTTCAATTGTTAGGAAAATATTGGTCGGATCAACTGAGTCTGATTTCTCAAGCTGATTGCTGAATACAATTATCAGAATTGATTTGAATCAAAATCTTGTATATGAAATTTCATCTCCCCCTTGACAAATCATTCATAAATATTATTCTCATTTCTTTTATCTTGAAGAAATTGAGAAACAATACTTCATTCATAAACTATTTCTTGATTCATGACTAACATTAGGAATTTAAATTCATTGAGGAATAGATTTAGCAACGTCGGACATCAATTAGAATGTATTGTGATATTTCATTCATTCATCCTTTTTTCTTATCATCTCAATTCAAGCATGATATTTTTTAATACAAATGGTATGGATATGATTATCAGGAATATGCTCATTTCCGGTTATGATCATTCTAGTTATTATCATTTTGGATATGATCAATATGGATATGATCATTTCTAGTTACGATCATTATGGTTACAATAATTCTGGATAAAATTACTTGTTACAATCATTTCTATATATGATCACTGGGTACAATAAAATACAATCTAAAAACAATGTTCTGCCTAAATACGATATAGTACAATCTAAAAACAATGATATGTCTGGATATAATGAAATACAATCTGAAAACAATGATCTTTGAGGGGTACCATGTCAATTATTTCACATTCACCAAGATACAATCATTTTGAAAAACAATCAACACCATTTATTCAATATGTATATTATTGTTTTAAAAAAAATAAGCACCACCTCTTTAATATAGATATGATTGTTTTGATAAACAATCATCAGTACCCCATAAATCTGGATATGATTGATTTGAAAAACAATTAGCACTGCCTATTCAATATGGATACAATTGTTTTGAAAACAATTAGCATTGATTTTTCAATCTAGATATGATTGTTTTGTAAAACAATTGTTACCACTTATTTCTCTCTACCATCTGAATATGATAAATCTGAATATGATTTTTTTCTGATTGTTTTGAAAAACAATTGATAACACATCTATTTCTATGCAATACAGATACAATAAATATGAATATGATTTTTTTCTGATTGTTTTAAAAAAATTGATACGAATTCTTTCTATGTACAATCCAGATATGATAAACCTAACTATGATTCTATAAAAAAAATTGGAAAAACAATCGATACCACTTCTTTTGCTCTTCCATAATGAAATGATAAATTTTAATATGATTCTTTACTGATTGTTTTGAAAAACAATCGATACCACTTCTTTCTCTCTACCATCTAGATATGATAAATATAAATACAATTCTTTTCTGATTATTTTGAAAAACAATTGATACCACATATTTCACTCTATCATCTAGATACGAACAATCTATATATGATTCTTTTCCAATTGTCACCATCTCTTTCACTCCCTCTTCCTTCTATCAATCTTCCATCACAATTTCAAAATAAAACTCACGATTTATATGAAATAAAATTCAGAAAATCATCATCACAATTACATCAGAATGTACCATAACATTCCATTAACTCATGTTTCATTCTTTCCTTCTCATTCTCATCCTGAGAATAAACTTTCTAATACATTAGTCTAATTTTTGGAAAGCATGGGTCCTATTATTTTCCAAACAATCCCCAAACAATTTCTTCAACAAAATAAAGTGATGTGATTTCATTTCTTTAAAACATACCTTGAGAACAAAAGATAAAACTTGAAACCTTCATCAATATTATCATTATCTTGGTCCTAATAATATCCCCCTTTGGGTTTTTTTGTCAACAAACTTTCATAAATCACTAAACATTGTAACCTCAAGGAATTAATTACATATCAATAATTCTAAACATAATTGAGCTAACTCATTGTAGGAAACAAGAATAATTAATAGAAAAATAATTATATCCAAAAAAATGATCATGAAAACCTGTTTATTTTATCTTTATTTTCTTCATTCTTCCTTGAAAAAAATTCAATTTCTTTTCCTATAACCACTCCAAAAAATAGTTAGAATTGTTCACACACTAAACAATGCTGAATTCACAACTTTCCTAAATCTCTCTCTCTCTTTTGTAGAAGATTTATGAAACAAAAAAATCCCCCCCCCCTTCCAAAAAAACCAAAGGTAATATGAGTGAAAAGAAAGATATACATACCACAACCTCAAAGAGAAATAGGTTGGATAACAATGTTCAACCTCATTTTTAAAAACTATTCCTTCAATAAATGTTTTGTGAAAATATCAAAAACATGATCTAATGATAGAACATACTCCATCGTCAATTCATTCTTCTCCACATGCTCTATGATGAAATGATATTTGATATCAATATATTTATAATTATAATTTTGTAGAAAATTCTTGATGAGATTAATATTACTTTGATTTTCACAACCCAATGGCAAGGGTAATATTAATTCATCAAGTAAAACATCCAATTGTATTTTCATCCACATAAGTTGAGTAGTGGCTTGAGTAGTAACAACATACTCAAATTCAACCATAATGGGAGCTGGTGAATTTTGTGCCATTGAATGCCAACTAATAAAATTATTTCTCAGATTGAATACACCACCAAATTTGGATCTTCTATCATCAAAATTCCATTCCCAATATGTATTTGAATACCCAAACAATTCAATACATTTTGAGCTATCATATTTGATTCCAAATATTATTTTTGTTTTGATGTATCTAAGAATTTTTCTTACAGAAAGTAAATTTTATTATTTTGGAGGAATTTGAAATATTTCACATAAGTTAACAACATAAACCATGTCGAGTCTTGAGGCATTCAAATAAAGTATACTTCCAATCAGATTTCAATACTCTTTTTCATCAAATTCATTTCATTCTCCATATTTACTCAGATTTGTTCCAAATGATATGTGTTTGAAAACATGTTTTGAATTTTTCATTCCAGTCCTCTTGATAAGTTATTTTTCATTATTTTCTTAGGAGATAAAAATTTATTCTTTCTTACATTGGATTTTTAACCCAATAAATTATTTCATTTCTCACATCATGGAAATTTCAAATACATTCCTCATTTCTTTAGAAAATCTTTTACAACATTGTTCATCATTCCCAGCAAAGATAATATCATCAACTTAAACAATTATAATGAGGGAATAATCTTGAATTTTTATGATGTAGTGATTATTATCCACTATTCCTTTGTTTGAATTAATATTTCTTAATTATGTATCCAATTTTAAATAAAATTCAATCGAAGAATTTTTTAGTCCATAATGTTCCCTTTTCAATTGGCATACATAAACTTAATGTTTTCGAATAACAAAGACACATTATTTTTCAATATAAAACTCTTCTTCAATATCACCAGTTAGAAATGCATGTTAAACATCCATTTGATAGATCTTGTATCATCATTGTGCAGAAATAGCAGGAAAGATTTCGATTGTTTCAAGTGTTTCAACTAGAGAAAATGTCTCATCAAAATCAATACTCTCAATTTGTGAATACCCTTTGCAAACCATTTTTCTTTTTTTCGTATAACTTTTACTTTTCCATTAAGCTTGTTCAATAAAACCCATTTTGTGCCAATGGTTTTTTTGTTTTTAAGCTTGGGTATGAATTCCCATGTTTTATTAATTTCAATATGATCCAATTATTTATTCATAGATTGAACACATTCTGACAGCTCAAATTATTATTTCACATCATTCGATTCCACTTTTTACTACAAAGAAGTATGTGTAGTAGAATTGGTATTTCATCTTGTTTGAACCTTTTGGTATTGATCCCTAATTATATTATATGGTTCCACATGTTTCCTCATACTAGGATATGAATTTTGATTGTTATCCTCAACACTTGAAATAGATGAGTCTAATTCTTCACCATTATTAGGATTACAATCATTTTTATCATTATCAAAATAATTTCATTCATCCTTCGTAACTTCATTGTCCACATGAACATGTTTCTATTTCTCAGATACTTTAATCACTTTTACATCAAATGAATCAACAATTCATTTTGTTTAATTGTTGAAGCATTTGTACCCTCATCCTTCAGATGAATATCTAAGAAAGATTCCATCCTCACATTTTTTCTCTAACATACCATGGTCTTCACCTTTCTTCTTGATAATAAAATGACTCCCAAAAATAAGTGATTCAAACTTAGATTTTTTCCATAAAACAATTCATAGAGAGTCAGACTCGATTGATTCCTATAGAAATAATGGTTTTGAATATAAACAACAGCACTCATGGATTGCCTCCAAAAATAATGATAATTTCCATGCTCATGTAAAATGGTTCTTCCTATTTCAACTAGGCATCTATTATTTCTTTCGGTAATCACATTTTTTTGGGAGAGTATGGAGAGCTATACAAATGTCAAATTCCATGATTCTTAGGATAATCTTCAAACTACTCACTTTGGTATTCACCACCATTATCATTTCTCAACTTCATTAAAAAATATTTCAATTCTTTCTCATATTTTCTTGTGAAACTTTTATACCTTTTCAAAGCATCTGATTTGTTTTTCATGTACAGAATACAATTAATGTGGGAAAAATAATCAATGAATGTAATTATGTTCTTATCTATATGTATTTATTTTTTTGTTATTGTCCCACATATATCAGAATAGATCATCTCTAGGGGTTGTTTAGAAAAAATATCAAATTTCTTATGCACATCATTTGTAATTTTTACATTCTAGAAAATTGTGAAACACCAATCTCTTCTTCATAGAATACCTAGAATTTATTGAACACTGTATCTTTTAGATAACATTCTCATGTTTCTCTAACACATATGTCCAAGTATTTTATGCCATTACTAATTCCTTTCCACCATACTCATTTAACATGAGTTTTTTGAATCACCAACTTGAAAGCAATTTCATTTTGAATGTTGGACTCTTATAGCAATATTCACATATTCTTAAATCATTACCACAAATACATCATTCATGAAGATAACCATATCACCATTATCACATAATTGTGACACACATAGCATATTGTGTTTCATCCCATCAACGTACAGTGTTTTCTTTGATTTCATCTTTTCTTTTCCAATAATGGATGACCTAAAACCTTTGATTTTCAATGATTTTACATTGTCAAATTTCATTGTTTCTTGTTTATAATCATTCAAATCCTTCAAATATTTCATGTGTCCTGTCATTTGAGAATAACACCCACTATAACGTATCTAGGGTCATTATCCTGTAATGGATTTTAATGCATTTTAAAAAACAAGATCCTTTTCTCTATTCTTTTCATTCATCACCTTTTGATTTTGAGAATTAGAAATATTTTAGTGAGAATGTGACAAAACAAGACATCATTTTGAAAGGGTTCCAAGTTTTTCACATCTTTGACAAATAGTTTTAGAGGTTTGGATCTTATTTTCAATATTCAATTCATCCTTTTCAAATTTCTTCAAGACAAACTTATCATTTTTCAATTTTGAATAGTTTTACTCTCCCTGAATCTATTCATTTCATATCCTATAAAACAATAATAATACTATTGTTGATTAAACCAGAACATAATTTATGTTTTCCCAAATCCCCCACAATACCAATAATACCCATAGAAATTTTATTTTCCTCTCAAACCTCCACAATGATCATAATTTTTAAAACATTTTTCAAACCTATTCATTTTACTTTTAATTGGAGTATTCTTATTCTCTTATTCTTTGATAGGATCATAAGTATATGGAACATTTCCAGATCTAGTTTAAACCTTTTCAGACATAGGATGTTTTTTAACTATTTAATTCTTCACTTTAACCACATATATAACTTTCCCATCATTCTTCTTCTTAGACACAGTTCCATTCCTCTAGTAAACTTTTGAAGGTATATTTTGTTGAACCTTCTCATGTTTCTCATAATTATAACATTAACCACATTCAGTGATAGAGTTTGGGAAATTTAGACTTTTATTTTCAGATTCAAAGATTTTTTGTTGAAAAAGTTTCAACTCCACTTCATTTTCTTTCAGGTCACATCCAAATGAACATTATAATTCTTTTCTTCATCAAAAAACTTCATCAAATCATAAAACTATTTTACCATCTTTTCTTTCTCACCAAAAAAACATTCTTGGTTTCTTGAGCATCCATCTTCAAACTTTTTGTTTTCATTTTTATACCTTCTGATCTTTATCATACATTATTTCAACTAATCTTTCAAATGTATTTCAAGCTGAGTTTCTTCTTCATCGAAACTACTCCTTTTGAATTCTTCTACATACATTGTTGAAATGAAATTATTTTCATTACCATACTCAACGCATTTTTTGGATTCATCATTACTCTTTTCTTCTTCTTCTTCATTGGACAAGAAACTTCTTCTTTTTTATATGAATAATTCCTTTTCCTCTCCATTATCTACCTTTTTCCACGATCTTCTTATCATTAATTTTTCAATGTCACTATCCTCTTATTTCATTATTTGAGGACAATTAGCCTCAAAGTGACCAAAACCTGCACATTTAAAATAGTTCAAGGGAAGTTTCCCTTTGTATTTCTATGTACCTCTTTTCACATTGTTAGAAAACAAGGATATGATTTCATTGACATTTTTACATACCACATTTTTATATTCAGAAAAACTAGCATCATCATCAATAACAATATTATTTGACTCACTATCTTCATATCCTTGAAATATATTTCTATATAAATATTTTTTTTCACTTCATAGTATTCTCTATTATCATTTGATATGTAATAAGAGTGTAATGTTAATCATCATGATATAATGTTTCAAAATCTTTGTCTTCTAATGATGAAAATTTTTCATCAAATTTGTCTTGTAGGATTCTCAATATATTTTAAACCACTGTAGAGTATTTCATCATTTCACCAAGACATCTAATAGTACTCACCATGTCATTCACCCTTTTAATGTATTCACCCACAGATTCATGCTCACCCATCTTTATAGCTTCATTCTTCAATCTCCATATTTGTAACATTTCCTTCATCACTTTTTTATTACCTTCTTAAATGTTTTTAAATTTATACTATATACCTTTAGCTTTGAAAACACCTTTCACTCTCAAGAATTAAATTTTAGAAAGTGGTGACAATATATCATTCTTGTCCCTTCCATCATTCTCAAGAAACTTCTTATAAAAAGGTGTATGTGGGGTACTATCATTAGTTTGAGGAAACACAATTGTTTCAACTTCATGAACATCATAACTGATAGAAATAAGATATAAAAACATTCTTTCTTTCATGATATGATAGTTCATTCTATCAAAGACCTGAATACATTTATTGTTCATATAGTTCATGTTCTCCATCAGTAAAGAATAACGAAAGGAACCTACCTCTAATACTAATTAAAAGTGTTGAGTCAGATTATTGTATCAATGAGAGGGGTAGGGGTTAATTAGTGATAATTTTAATCTTTAATGATTCATTTCAATTGAAACAACCTCTGTCTCCTATTAGGGATTTCAATACCCTGCTAAGAAACAAATTAACACACATCCGAAGGAACACAAAGAATTACATGGTTCAGTATGAAATAAGAATATCAACATTTTGGGGATGGCTTGAAAATGATCCAATACCATACAATCCACTAGAAATCAGCCCTTGGATTACAATGAGTAGGATGTACCCTTTCACTCATGTAGCATTATGAAATAATGTAAATAGTGCATGTGCATTCTCATATCACAATAAGGTAATGAATTTTTTTTGTAAAAACTCATCATACCTGTACTTATTTTCAATTAAACAAATGTATTAAAATTGAAATACAATTCATCAATTCCTTACCCATAAGAAAGGTAAGAACCACCTGTACATTATTATGAAACACTGATTCTGATATTTTCTAAGTTAGATTCATCCGCGTCTGATTCATACAAAACAATAGTCCTTGTCCATTTTTCTGATAAAATATGATATAGTATAATCGGCACCACTTTATTACCCAAATATAATTTTCAATCTGAATAGAATATGAATGAATCGACACTAAAAAATACAATTGTAAAGTGGAAATGAATTGATCTCTTCTTCTCTATAAAAACCCAGAGCTTCTCTCTATTCTGAAGTGAAAATTTCACTCTTCCAGAAAGTACAATACAGTTGTTTCTCTTTTATAGGTTACCCAAAATAGGTTTAGGTCAGATTCCCAAAATGATTCATGCTCACAAAAATTCACCCACATTTTAATTTCACCATAAATCTCGGAGCGATTATGACTTTGTCAACGCTTCTCGATTCTTATCAAAAAATCCACAATTGTCACATCTTCTTCTCCAGACTATTATTTCAATTTTTGAGACCGATTTCAATTGTTAGGAATACATGGGTCCGATCAACTGAGAATTATTTCGCATGATTATTCCTAAATACGATTCTAAAAACCGATTTAAATCAAAATCATGTATATGAAAGTTCATCTCCCCATCAACAAATCATTCAGTGAACTTCTTCTCTTTTATTTTCTCTTGAACCATTTGAGAAACAATACATTATACAAAAACCAGTTCTTGAAACATTAATACCATTATGAATTTGAATTCATTGAGGATCAGCTTTAGTATCGTCTGACTTCAATTGGAAAATATTTTGAATTTCCATTCATTCCAACTTCATTATTTTAATCTAAATCCAAGAATGATATTTTCTGAATACAAATAGTATAGATATGATCATCCTAAATTCAATCATTTCTGGTTAAGACTATTCAAGTTATGATTGTTCCTGTTTCAATCACTATAGATACGATCATTATAGAAATGATCATTTCTGGATACAATCAATTGGGTTATGATAATTATTCCTAATATTGTTAGTTACAATCATTTCATCGTATTGTCACTGGGTATGATCAAATACAATCTGAAAACAATGATTTTTTCGGATACGATACAATAAAATATGATAACAATGATCTACCTGGATAAAAGGCTATACAATCAGAAAAAAATGAACTTTGATTGGTTACATGTCAATTCATTCACTTTCACCTATATATGATCATTATGAAAAACAATCAGTACCATTTCATAAATCTAGATATGATTGTTTTAAAAAACAATCATCACCGCCTCTTCAATCTTGATACAATTGTTTTGAAAAATAGTCAGCATTGCCTCTTCAATATGGAAACTATTGTTTCGAAAAACAATCAGTACCACCTTTTCAATCTGGATATTATTATTTTGAAAAACAATCAGCACCACCTCATCAATATGAATACAATTGTTTTAAAAAAATCTGCACCACCTCTTCTGTCTTGATAATATTTTTTGGAAAAACAATTGGTACCATTTATTTCTCTCTTCCATCCATATACGATAAATCTGAATATGATTCTTTTCGAGTTGTTTTGAAAAACAATCAATACCACTTATTTCTCTCTTCCAACAAGATAACAATAATCAAAATAAAATTCTTTTTGGATTTTTTTAAAAACAATTGATACCACTTCTTTCTCTCTTCCATCCAGATATGATAAATCTGAATACGATTCTGTTCATAATTTTCTATAAAATAATCGATACAACTTCGTTATCTCTTCCAAAAAAATATGATAACTCTAAATTCAATTACTTTCCTATTGTTTTGATAAACAATCGATACCACTTCTTTATCTCTACCATCCAGATATAATAAATCAGAATACGATTCTTTTCCAATTGTTTTGAAAAAAAATCAATACCACTTTTTTCTCTTTTCCATCCAGATACAATAAATCTGAATAGGATTCTTTTTTGATTGGTATCATCTCTTTCACATCCCCTTCCTTATATCATTCTTGCATCACACATTCTCAATAAAACTCTTGATTTATATGAAATAAAAATCATCAAAGCATTATCACAATTACATCAGAATGTATCAAAACATTTCATTCCCTCATTTTTCATTCATTACATCTCATTCTTATCTAGAGTAAAAACATTCTAAATAAATGAGTCTAATTTTTGGATATAATGGGTCCATTTTCTTTTAATAAAAAAAACAATTATTTAAACAAAAAAAAGTGAAGTGATTTCCTTTATTCAAAACTGACCTTCACAACAAATGATAAAACTTGAAACCTTCATCACCACTATCATCATCTTGGTCATAAAAGAGTTACATGTTTTGAAATTATCTTTCCAAACATTCATTCTGAATTTCAATCTTGAATCAAGGTAATTTTTCAAAATCTTACATATTTTCATGGGAACTCTATAATCTATTTTCAATAACCATTATTCTTCAAAAATTACTCATTTTATTAGAAAAAAGGTTCCTTAAATAACTTCTGTTATTATCTAATTATTTTTTTAAAAATAACTCTTCTACATTTGGCACACATTTCATTTTTTAGGATGTTTCTCTATGACAAGTGGTATGATAGATGTTGCTGGTCGAATAGGTGGATTCCGGTTTTTATGGGGAATATCTGATTTTTCACTAGATAAACCATGAAAATGACTAATAGTTGAATACCATATAGCTTATGTGAGGCCACAACTAAGGGATAATAATCATAATGAAATGGAGGGTTTTGTTCCAGATCGATCAAAAAAATAGCATTGGTCATGAGCCTAATGGGATAGGATGAGATGACTGAACATATTGAGCTCTATGTTGGGCCTAATGTTTGGTCTTAGTGGCATGCACGTCATGGATAGATGCAATGTCCAGTGCATTATGATAATTCATGTATCAACATCTTCATTAAGGATGGCATCGACTAGGAACATTTGGAGGATCTAACTAGTGCTCCATATTTCCAAGAACCATGTAAGGTTCTACCATGTGGAAAATATTTATTAAGGCATGATCTTGATCATCACTTGAAGAACCCTATAATGCTGGGAAGATCTTGTTGGGGACTCTAATCTCTAGGGGAATGAAGTCTCCAAGAGTGTGTCGAAGCTTTATCACTGGAGGGGGACTTTGTTTTTCCTCAGCACCATTAGCGCCATCCCTTCTAGGAGGTAGAAGGCTGATATACGGATACAGCAACAACAACTAGTTGTGATTCGACAACTTCAACAATATGGTTATGATTCATATATTCATAGATGATATTGTGGGCATGAGAGACGGCCTTAAAATCCATTACTTCATCATAATTTTGAAACTCATGGCTAGAGACTTTCTACCATTCACCCTTGATGTTACTATCCGGCCTCATAGATATGCATTACACATGCATCGAGGTAGGTCCAAACCTTACTTTTTTTCAACCTAGTCCTTGATCCAATCCTAGAAGACGTAGCATTAATTAAGAGTGTGTATAAGGAACCATTGTAAGGGGCAGTAATTATGGAAATCAGTGAGATCAACCTATTGAGGTCTCCATCATTCCAGAATCTGTAGGATTCCCTGATCTAATGCACTCTAAAAATTAAAAGGTTCTTGAGCCTTGTCAAATAACTAATCCTAGTTTCTCCTATCTAGAAAGGGGTCTCTGGAAGCCTTACCTTGATGAGGGGATAGAGCCTTATGATTAGGTGAATCTTTTTTACCACTCTTGGGTGGTGTTGGTGCATTACCAGTTTGTTCCTAGAGATTCTAAGGTGGACGATGCAGAACATGTGGCTTCTCCTGAGGCTGGGACCCTCATTGAGGCTTCGAAGGAGGGTCTGTCACCAATAAATCTATTGGTATGGGGGCCTCTACCTTTGCAATGGTAGTGGTCTCAAACATAGGTTATATTAATGGAATATATGTGGGAGATAATGAGATTGATTTTGTGTCTTGCTTCAAGGATTCACCTTGGCACTGAGCCTTATCAGAAAAACCCTAGAATCCACCTAGGATGGCCTGAGTGATAAGATATTGGACTAGTTCAGTCAATAAATTACCCAGAAACATTCTTAATAGAATCTCTTGAGTCAGTATCTGGTCAGGTGAATACATTAGGCCCTTCCACATTGAGAAAAAGTCTGCAATGCTCTCTTCATGCATTTCCTTTCACTTTAAGAGGTCAGTGACAATAGACTTCAGCATGGTGGTACAGAACTGATATAGAAACAACCTATAAAGATCCCCCATATAATTTATGATCCCAATGGGTAGCTAGATATACCAAATGAATGTGGGCCCTTCCAATGATTGTATAATGCATATGATCTTGGCAACCCATTATTGCACGTGAGTTCTGAGCATATGTGCACACCTTGAGATAAAGTGATCCAGATCCTGTAGGGGGTTACACATACCATTGAAGGGGCTATAGTCAGATTCCATAAACATATGGGTGCTAGAATAATATCGACCCATGTCAAATTTAGATTTCCATTAGGTCAGATTGCCACTTGTCATGTTTTAAGAGCCTCAAGGAGACCAATAAGATGGGCCATTGGATCAACCTTGGAATTGTTTATGTCTTGGGGAGGATTCCCAACCACTAATGCATTGGGGAGTTCTTCAACATGATAGGTGGGCCCAATGGATCATGGAGAAGATGGAGGATTGAGTCGAGGAGATTCTAGAGGGATGACCTATAGTGAAACATGTGTTTTTTTTGGAGGAACGACCCATGGAGTGGGGTCTTGGAGAAAATTCTCACACAGCTCGGATAGAATTTTTGAGGCATACCCCAACCGCCTACCATAAGGTTTGGCCTCTATCCTTATGGGATATGAAGGGTTTTTGGGATAAATGGGGTGAAACATGCCAAAGGGATCATGTACCCTACCTTTCTACCCTGGTAGAGGATGGATGAGATCATACTGGGGATCAACATAATCTTGTCAGTGTTCCGCTACATGCTCGACCAGGATCTCATGCACAAATTTATTATGTCATGCAATATGTTGGAGAAAACGGATTTTTTTGGATTATCCTCTTCGTTTCACATCATTCCAGATAGTTAGGAGGGCGTAATAGTCCCAGTGTGACCTTTTCCCATGTTGGGGTCCTGACTGAGGGGTAACAACTCGTTGTCTTCAAGTCCAAGTAAGTGTCTTTGATGGCGAGTGTCCATACTTGGGTGATACAATAAAAGTAAAACTACCAAGAGGTGTAGGTTCACATAAATGAGTCCATCCTCAATATGTTTTCAGGTGAGGTAAACTATTTTATTTACAACCTTTCTTGGGAGAATATCCTTGATATCACCCAAAAAATCAGGTGGATGTGGATGGGACTAAATTAAAGTGTAGAATATTTTCCCCAACCATGGATTGATACATGTGGAGACACATCTTCAATAATCTTGCAGGATATAGTTAAGCTCTAAATTCCTCATTTCAGAAGATTCTAGTGATCATTAGGAGATACAGGGTGATGGGCCATGAGAAGCACAAATAACTCAACCAGGTAGAATTTCTGGACAATATAATCAAATGTTTCCATATTTTTGGATAAGACAATTTATGATTATGGAGTAAGATGTGCATCATCACTAGGGTTTGACGGATACACATGAATTCTTCATGGGTGAGCGGATCATGAATACCAAATCTGAATTAGTGATCATCTAAAACATTTTCGGAATATAGTCTTCCATGAGAATTCCATTCAAAAAAATTTGATTGTAATTGAGATCCGACCCATGGTTTCCTCATTTTTCAACTAGGGGTGGATTAGGAATCAGAAATGGTACTGAGAGGAACCATTGTGGTGGGATGACCATTGGATACAATGTTACATGCAATGAAAAAATGCTTCATATAGGTTCATCTCATGAGGGTGGAACTGACCAAATAATCACATATATGAAAGACAAAAAGTGGACTATCACTTCATTTGTGTAGTTGGTGGCATCTGGTGTTGAATCTGCGTGGTCTTCATCATCTACCGACCCCCAAAACATCTCTTTGAAATCTGGTGTTGAGGTAGAGAATGATAATGTTGAAGATTGAGAGTATTGAAGGAAAATTACTAAATAAAGAGATATATCTTCCTACTCTTCTATGTACATATTGAGGGACTCAGGTATCTGGTGAATTTACCTTTCCAGAAGGACTAATCTAATATACCTAGTTCCTACCGCAGACTCTTGTGTAGAAGTTCGGGGTGAAGGATCTATCAATGAATCACACTCCACTTCAGATTCATAAATTCATAATAGATTGACAATGATCTGGAACTACATAGGATTCATCCTTTAGAGGATACAATTCTCCCTTCTTCCCAGGTACAACCCCTCTGGGCTTGGTAAATCTTCAATACAGGGAGGGACTTTATGTGGGATGGTGCTGGAGAGGGGAGCGCCTCTTCCAGAGCTTGTAGTGGCATGGGAAGTCTTCCTTGCCTATTTTTTCACTGTGGGATGGACCTCCTCTATGAGTACTGATAAGAACATAGGGAGGTCCTCTATTAAGGGTGAGAGTGTGGGGAGGACATCCACTTGGGTGTGTTTGTGTTCGAGGAGCACCAATGGAGATATCGAATTGAATAAGGGGAGGACCTCCATGCTGAGTGTGGGACATGTGGGGAGAACCTCCTTGGTTAGCATTTTTGGAGTATTTTGGGTCTCCATTCGATCTTGTAAGTACATGGGGATGACTTCCTTGTCAACCAAATATGGAACAGGAAGGTGATAAGTTCTATTTGGATGTTGTGGTATGAGGAGAGAATTTGTAATGATCAAACTGGACATGGGGAGGACCTCCAGATTGATGGGTTACCGAGCGAGGATGACCTTTTCCTTTATAAAGTAAAATATGGGGAAATATTGCATACCTTAGATGATGGGATCATGGAGGACCTCCATGTTATACATCAACAAGAAGCAAAGAAACTCTGATTTCACATGCAATGGTGGATTGGGGAGGACAACCACGATGGGTGAGAGATTGGGGAGGACCTCTAATCAGACTGGCGAGGATATCAGGAGGACCTCTATACAAGATCATGATATCATGGGCTGGCTCAAAATGGTTGTTGCTCATGCCCATGACCGAAAGAGTCAGCCCAGCTTTCCCAAAGGGTGTATGGGGTCTCAATCCAGATCAGGCATAGAAGTCCCCCTAATCATTAGCAACATGGAACCGACAGTTTTCATTATTGGGGGAATGGGACACTAAATCTGTAGAAGAAGGAACCTCGTGATGGAATTCCTTTTTAGCCTACACCCAACATTGATGTTGGGTTAGCCAAACAAGGGTCAGAAATGCTAGGGTATATACCACTAGTTCCTTGACATATGGTATCGGCTGGTGCTATTGACACAACCTAGTGGGAGCCCTCCTTGGCGGCTCCCTAGATGAAGTTAAATTTGGGATGAATTGAATGTCCATACATCATTGGAATAGGGTAATGAACCATTGAAGAATTACAAGAAGAGGTTTCTGAAACTGTTTGATGTCAGAGTGGGGAGTAGCAGCTCCCAGCATGACCCATGAGGTCGATGGTGACGGCAAGGCACAAAAGCCTCTAGATCTTGGCAGGCTATATCCCCTTTTGGGTTGACCCCTTACTATTCATAACATCGAATAAAATAATCACACTCCTCTAGATTAACATTGAGGTTGATTTAGGGAGTGGGAACATGTTACCTATGTTTGTGGATGACATATTGGGAGAGGTGGAGCTATGCAGAATTTCCACATTAGCATTTATCCTACCCCAAAGTTTGCAGGGGGGATGTGACTGGGTTCCTATAGCTTGGGTAATGCAATGTAAAAAGATTCATCTATTAGAACATATATTAGGAAAGTATTGCCTAGTTCCCAAATGTAATTCAGTCTTCTATAGCCTTATTGAAAGATCCACACTGACGATGTCACGGACTAAAATTCTTAGTGATTAACTGCACCAAATTTTGGTAGCATCCATACTAGACTTACTATTTTTTTGGCAGGACCTGGCACCGAATGCCTAGATATGGAAACATTCATATTTGCTGATGTATCTAATGCTACTAATACCTATGGTTTAAGGATAAAATATTCACCCTGGGTTCACCATTTTTGTTTCTGATTATTCTTATAGGGGAATCACCCAATAATGTCTGACGTTCGCATTGATAGACTACACATTATAACCTTCATTCCAACTTTAAAAAGGAGGGAATCATTCATCACATCTTTAGTGTTGTCTTCTTCTTGATTGAAATGGGATTATGGGATGTTATTCCCTCCTTCAGTGGATTCTTCCTCAGAACTCATTGACTATTCTTGTTCTCCCTTATAGATTACAACATTGTTCATGAAACTCTTCCTAGGGCCATATCATTATGGAAACCAGTTATTTACATTGTCTATGTTAGGAAATTCCAAATGGTAATGTAAGGGTAGAAAACATCAATTAGTGAAGTATCCAACTTGGGAATCACTGCCATGTTCATACGCTAGAACCATGATACACCATAATTCTCTCTTTTGAGATGGCTTCTCAAAGGGATCGAATAATGAGGCATCCCTCATAAAATTAAGGGAATCTTATACAGGATGATTTTCCCCATAGCTATTCTTGACATCCAATGTTTAAAAAGGGGTATTCCATAAGTTTAATGACTAGAAGGGATGGATCAAACTGATAAAAAATAGAATATTGTGGATAAAATGAATATTCCCCTTGTAGGGAGCACCTAGATGGTTTACCAGGTAGATGGGTCAAAACATCTATACAGAAGGACACTAGATGATGTGTCCCAAAAAGGGAAGATTTCACACCATGAGGGCTGATCGAAACACTGTAAAGAGAGGATCATAGAAGGTGGGTCATGTAGAGGGGGACCCCAGGATTTACTAATGGATAGGAGTGAACCTTAGAGATACATCCTACATACCCTTTTGTGGAATGCAGTGATCAAAACCCATGTAGTTTGAAGTGGAAATCTGGGCCAGCACATTATTATTATCTCGTATGTATGGCATGATCCCACTGGGATGTAGCTACTTATATATGAATCAATATTTTTGATTGGGAGATGAATGATGTGGATGAGATAAATGTGATGGAACCGACATTACGCTAAGGGTGGTGTTGGTATTGAACCTTTGGGAGGTTTCCTATATCTCCCATCTGATGGGAATCCATGTACAAATAGTTTGGTTGGGTGATGAGACACCTAAGTTGGTGGCCCTTGATAATGGAAATAATGGATGGGGACCCAAAGGTAGTAGAACCTACGTGTTTGGGCATGATCTTCCTGAGACACAAAGACTCCAAGGAAAGGTCATTGTGGGAAATAGATGACGGGCATGAACCTCGAGGAGGATTCATATATATCTTAGTGGCTGGGAATCAATGTACATGTAGTTTAAGAGGATGAGGGTATAGAATTGGGGCGTATACAAATGACATCGACCAGGAGACATGTTGGGACTTTTTCATGGTTAGTGTCCCATAGAAAGTGGGCCACTCTTGATTAGAGAACTATGGTGATGTGGGGGGCTTATGAATGGTTTTTAGCTCTTGGGGATCACAACACCTCAGAGAGGCAGATCTGATATATGCATCCCAAAAAAAGTATCACATTAGAAGGATATATCCCCATAAGGGGGTACCATAGTTTACTATAGCTTGATGTTGAAAAAATGAGAGGATTCCTACATATCCAAGTTTATGGGAATCAAAACCTTCATATTTTTAAGGGGAATATAGTTTAACATCATGCACGATGTAGGTGAACTAACATGAAAATGAAGGTGGTTTTGCGTTTGAACCTTAAAGAGCATTCTTATTTATCCCAATGTATGGGATTCAAAGTCCACAATGTTCAATGGTTTATATATTTTAATGTCATGCAGGACGAAGGTGAAATAACATGAAACACATATAATTATTTTGTTTATGGGGAGTGAACTGCTTGAACCTTATAGAGGATTCTTACATACCCTGTTTAGGAGACAACAATCATTGTCCATGTAGTTCACAAGAATGATGTTTAACATAATAAAGGATGAGGGGAATGTGACATACATTATTTTAGTGTTCTGGGTAGATGTCATGGTCATTGCTAAACTCTAATCCCACTTGATTCAAGCTCTATGTGAGAAATAAGAGATAACATTTGGCCATATTATTGTGCCTCAAATGATGGAACAATGAGGGATAGTGTGGGGAATATGCTTGGTTAGTAGCCCAGTTAGGTGGAGATTGGGACATAGTCCAGAAGAGAAGCATGATAAGGTCATCCATGGCTTATGTGGAGACTGATCGAGTCTCCCATGGTGACAAAACCCAAAGGGAGAGAGAGAGAGAGTGGATAGAGAAAGGTGGATAGTAAAAGGTTCATGATATCATCCCCTCTTTGATATTCCCAAACATTTCTTGCAAGTAGAAACATATAGTTTAACATAATTTTTTGGGGACATGGGTACTTGAATTTTTAACATCCTAAATCCCAGATGATGATGACTTAATCCTCATCCTTGTGACATACATAACATGTTTCAACACACACATGGGTGGAAAGGTGGAGAAACCATGCTAGGAAACAATGGGGTGTAGCAATGGTCACTCGAGGTGATAACATTAGTGTGGATATGCAATGAACTAATATCCATTAGCATGCCCATATGAATAAGCATAAGTCCATGAAACGCTATATAAAACACCACTCAAGAAACCATAAAATCACTTTGCACAAGCCTATATTACAATGCAAAGAAGCGGTTTGTGAGGCCAGGGGAATGATTGGGAGATAATGAACTAATGGTTCTTCGTAGAGTAAATTATATTTTCAATCTAGTTGTTCTACAAGAAGGAAGGTTTTTTCATGAATAAATGGGTCATTACGAAGGAAGGAATTTGGAAAATTAGAGATTCACCTTACCAAAGAGCTATTTGTAGAGTGATACATGAATGATTAATGCTTCAAAGAGTCTCAAAAAACACTAATGGGATCCTCTATTTGCGAAGGGTGAAGGTTTTTGAAAAGGGAATCTACACCATAGGAAGTGTCCATGAAGAAAAAATGGATGTAAAACTTGCAATTATATGGTACCATGGGTGGTCGGTATTATGGTTCGCAAAGATCTTTGAGAAAATTGATCAAGGAAGGTGAATGGTTGCCGTAAAAATGGTTTAGAAGGGTTGATCATTCCATTTATTAGTAGTAGAGGTAGGTGGTATTTGCAAGGGTCACTGTAGAGAACAAATGAGTCCGACGAAAAAAGTGACATCATGTGAGATATACATTCATGGTCGAATCTACGAAGGAAAAAGGACACAATGGAGGAGATACATTCTTGGGTGGGTCATGAAGGAAAAGGTGTGCATAGGAGGAGATACATTTATAGTGGGATCACAAATGAAAAGGGACACCGCGGAGGAGATATGTTCATGGTATGATCATGAAAGAAAATTGGAACTATGGAGGATATGCATTTTCAATCATATTGTGAACAATAAGGGGCACTACGGAGGTGGTACGCTCACAGTCAAATAGTAATGGAAAAGAGGGTCCAAAGAAGAAATTAGTTCACAGTTGAATTGCGAATGAAAATGGGTGTTGTAAAAAAGATATAATTGTGATTGTTATAGAAAGGGATATGTGGGGAGAAGCATTGTTTAACAAACCCCTTTTGATGATTCTTGATGGATCCTAAGGCTACTCAGGTCTTCATTTAACTTTTAATCAACTGTGACTTTGTTCATGCCTTCGAGGGCAGGATTTTCAATGCAATCACATTCTATTTTTAATGTCAAAAAAATGTAACATTGAGGGATGGTCAGGGGCAATAATATGACTGATATATTTTTTGGGATTGATCACTTACTCATGTTTAATGTGTTATATTTGTATAATCTGATATATTCCTTTTTCTTTCTCTAATCAAAGGGGTTGTTTATATCCTACGTTCTTGTAGAAGGTTTGGTTGGATGGGATATTCATTGATGAAATAAATTGTATGAAATATAAGGGTTGTTTGGATAGAGACCATTTACATGGATATCATCAATCTAATAAATAATATTTCTTTTCAAATAAGAATCATCAAGTTGGTATAGCATTATCTTCTCATGTTCTTTAAGATATGGGGGAATTCACATAGTTGAATTGACATAGGGATAATCTTTATATAAAAATAATTATCACTATATGTATGTATTTCCCTATGAATACCATTATAGGGAGGACTGCCATAATTGATCAATTTAGGAATTCATGGAGGGTACCTCCAATATATTCCATATATTGTACCTTTAGGGTGGATAATTTAAAGGGGAGGACCTTTATGTTGTTAGTTCTTCGAAACATGAGGAGGGATTCCATGTTATGAGAGGATTTTTTATTTTCGATATTACAATGGTGATTATCTACTTAAAGAGGTTTATATTCATTGTTTATTTTATAATTTTCATGTTATTATTTGTTAAAAAATATTAATATGAGGTATTTTTACAATAAAACATATTTTCATGTCACATTTTTAATTATCACTCCAATGCAATAATACTCGATACATTTTTTGTCATCTTATAAAACATCCACTGGTATTTTTTTGAATTTAATGATTCAATTAGAGGATAGACATGTTTTTTTGGAACATTTTACACTACAAGAGAACTTTTATATCATCATTGAAAGAATACCATTTTGGAAATTCAATCTGAAATATTTTAGCTGAATTGAATTGGTTAAAATCCCACAAAAATGAAAACATATTCCATTATTCAAGCCCAATGATCCTAAAATTTTATATGAAGATAGAGGAAATCATAGGGAACATTTCATTCATCATTTTTATAGATAATGTTAATGTTTCATCATTAATATATACATCTCATATGGAAGATCAAATTTTGGTCCAGATTCAGTGGCCCAGAATAACAACCCACAATTTTGAACAAAAACACATTGTATATAAAAGAAAAACATCTATAATTGTGTAAAATCTTGTAGTACATCTAGTTTATAAATTTCTTCTTCTAAACCCCACACAAATTTCTCTATCTAGAAGCTCGTTTTGGTGGGTTTATTGGGTGGAAGATATCAGTCTCTGATTTTGTTTCATGGGTTGGAAACTAAACACTCGGTTAATTTTCCACAAACCTATGAAAACCCTTAGTAATTTTAATATCATGTAATGTTGGGGGATCTAACTAATACATCCAAAATTCCTCTTTAATGTATCATTGTTGATGGGTTTTGGAGGATGTTGTGTTTGTTTTAATTGAAATGTTATGCTAACAATTTTATGTTGTATTCACATTTATTCAATTAGTTGTTTTTAAAACCTACATAGATGCTTAATAAAACATATTATAAATATAAATTATCTTTTATATGGTATAATTTTTATGAATCTTAATTAATAAAAAAATTTATGCAATCAATAATGAGGGAAATCATTCACAAAATACAAGAGTGTTCATTTTTTCTTGTACTTTTTAATTTTCAATTCCCCACTCATTTGTCTACACTAATTTCACATTGAGATATTTTCATCAGTCGGGGAAAACCCCCTTACATAATGATATAAAGGGATACTTTGTGGATAAGATGGATGGGATTTCTTATTCAATAATGTTATATATTAGTACTTTTGATGAAATTTCCATTTGGGGGTTATCTTCCTATTTATACTTTTTTATATTTTGAGGCCACAGACATCATGTACTTATGATAATTTAAATTTTTGTTCCATTAAAATTAATCTTACATGTGTATAGGTGATTGAAATAATGTTTCTACTGATATTAATCCAAGAAGTGAACCAATTAGTTTTATCTCACTTAATAAATCACTCTCGAGTTTACAAATTTGAAATTGTAATATAAATAATTCATTAAACTAACCCTTTGTAATAAATATTGATCCAACCATTCAAATTAATTTATTTAACTTGAATATTTAGTTCCTTATAAAACAACTCCAATTATACCCATGATGAAAATAATCATATCAAAAAAATCACTCCACAGAATATATATCTCTATAGTTTCGTATTATGATTTTGAGGATTCAAAAACCAAAACTAAACTACAAATGACTACTCCTACCCAAATATTTTGTAAAATTGGGCCAAACCAAATTTTAACAACATTCAAGGGAACCCAGGTAAGTCATGTTAGGAAATCACATTCAATTCTTTCTCTTTATATCAACACAAATTTTTCTTATATTTTCCCACTATTTTTTCTCTATTTTGAAATAGGTCATCCTATACAAATGAATACTCAAAACGTTATGTTAGAATAGATAATTTATTGAGTAAAAATTCAATGATTATAGCGGTCTACATCATGTATATCATTATCATGAAAAGAATTTGGATTGTATATATTATTTAAATTATAGGGAATTCTCCTAAACACCAAATAATAAACCCAAATGGGGAGCAAAAAGGAATCAAAAATGAGAAATCCCCCAATATTGGGAATGAAAAAAAAAACATGGATGACTACATAGAAACATCCTAGACCAATTCAGTCTCATTGATTATTCATGTTTCTCAAAGAGACTTCTTTTAAATCATTAAAAACTATGTACTAAAACACCTACAAACCATTTATGGGATGTTGTCTAAAATTTCATTCCATAATTCCAAGGAGTTCAATGGAGTTGTTGAAACCATATTCCAACAAATGAAAGAAGAAATTGGTAAAATGATACTCATTCCATTTTCTCAATTTCATATATAACTGTACTAGTTGAAATGTATTTTACCAGCATACATAATATTATAGGAAAACAATAAAGAGAATATTAAAAGAAATACTTCCCCCACCATTAAACTATTTGACTAAAAAATCATACAAAACATTTTCAAAAAATAAGGGAAACGTTATATTGAAAATGGGAAGGGTTAAAAAAACATTATCAACAAGATACCACGCTATACTTAATCATTGCATATTAAATAATAATTTTCTAAAAAGGGTTGGTTCTGGGAGACAAAATATTTATTAACATGATGTATAATGGAACATTAAAGAAATTCCCAAATGACTCATACTTTAATGTAAAAAATCATGCTTAATATAAACATATATGTGCAAAATCCATGTATTGTGATATATGATAGAAATATAGCAGATTGGAAAAAATTATAGATGAATAATGTCTGACCGAAAAATGTTCTACATTCACTTGGAATGTTGAATTTATTGTTATTAAGAATTTATATACGGGATAAAATATTGAACGTTCTTGTATAATTTTTGAATAAAATAACCACATTAGTAGAATCTAACTAACTATCCCTTCCATAGGGATAATGATGTTAGGAGAACAAAAAAAACCACTATGCTAAGAAATTTCAAAATACAAAATAACAAAACATATTAAATTATAGATAATATGACCCAAAAATGGTACCATTAGAAATAATCTCAAGGGGGTTTACCTAGATATAGTAGGGTAAATATTTAGAAAGATATTTTCTAGGACTCCTATTTAAATTTACATATCATCATAATCTCAAGGGGGTTTACCCAGATAGAGTAGGGTAAATATTTAGAAAGAGATCATGATTATGATTCTATAAATTCTTTTAGGAATGGATAAGTTTGAGGTTTCACATGTGGGGAGAGGATGAGTACCATGTGGTTTCAGATTTTGACAACTGACGAACACTCTCTTCTAATTTGTTCTTATATTGTGTAATCTATTATGAATTTAACTTGAAAACATATTTTTTAATGAAATATGTTTTTTTATTTCATCAATACATTTTAAAATAGTTTATTATTACAGTTTTTTGATCAATGATGTAAAATATTTTATTTCACTATATAAATGTCCTTGGTGAGGTTTTGATGTTGAATATAGTGATTTAAATTAGGATTGATTGATTTGAGGAATTCATGTAATTGAAGCACATATATATGATATGAAAAATAATATTTATAAATTATTATTATATCCTTGTACATGAAGGAGTTTATACAGAGGTATTTTGGGTGGAATTGTGAAATTTAATTGGGAAATAATTTTAAAAAAGGAATATGGGTATGTACGAAATGTTAATTCTTATCAAAAAAAATTGTTTTGTTTTTTATTTCAATCCCATTATATTTTATTTCATTTTCTTATCTTGTTAATGAAGTTCATATCATATTATTTTATGTTTATTTTTTGTTCAATATTTTTTTTTCAAAATCCCAATTTTGTCTTCTTACAAGAATGAACGAAACTAAAGTGGCAGTTTTGTAACTCAAAATGAAACCTCCCCAAGAGAAAATATAGGGACTACTATATTTCATTTTTATTGGGATAGTATTCATGATTGAGGTTTTAATGAGAAAAAACCTCACATCTACACTGCAGAGATGAATGGTTACCATAAGAATATTCCATTCTAAGGCATCTATATGGGTTCTATGTGATAATTCCCCATAGAACCAACATGAATTTAAAATTCATGATAATGAGTTTTTATTGGTGTATATTTTTTTCAAATATAAAATAATTCATCTGGCTAAAGTGAATATATTTTAATTTTTGGGTAAAATGTAATGTTTTCAAGGAACGTGTTTTTCAATTGTTTTCATGTTTTTACTGTACTAATGGTTTCCATTATTTTTATGTCCTTAACTGAGATTTTTTTCTTATATAATGTCAGAAAATATTTTTCACATGTATTAATATTGATAAGGAAAATGAATATTTCTTGATGAAATTATTGATGGCATGTCTTGAAGAGAAATAATTTTTTATTTTTTGAGGGTTAAATTTGGTTTGAAAAAGGATACATTTTATAAGTTTCAATGTATAATGTATAGGTTAACTATGTAATAGTTCTTCCTAATTATATAATACTCTATATATAAAGTATCTTTGTGAAAATATTGTGATTTATAGTTTTTAAATAACTAGAATATGTAATATTTAAGTTTAGGTCCTTAAAATAAGTATGTATTATTGGTTCTCTATCTTGGTTCACTATTTTTTCTTTTTTTGATTTTTGACATTATGTAACTATGGTTTAGTGAAAAACATATAAGAACTCTTGATTTTATCATCATCTATAAACACAATAAAAAAATTTATATTTGGATCTATCTCATGATGGTATTCCAAATGAAACCATGTAGATGTAATTAAAACCCACATACCCACATAAATGGACACATACTACCTTTAATGTTCCTATGATCAAGACCAAACATTATAATTTAATATCATATTGAAATGTTATACAAGAAAAAAGTTCATATAAAATAATTGTGGATGGATTATACATAAGTGACATTTAATAGTTTATAAGACAAAGAAAGAATATATCCCCCATGGTGGGGGTATTATCTAATTTAGAGTACTACACAATAAGAATAGTGATAGGTTTATTTTCATGACCTGTCCCCCAGGGATCATGCTATAACTACCCTAAGATCGCCTTCCATAGGCCAAGGGCTAGTGACTAGCACTGAGAAGGCATAACCCATAAAGGGTAGGTATTGCCTTTAAACTTGTACACATGCACACATCAAAAAAAATGGAAAGTATAAATTGATTAAACCACAACTATCACTGAGATAACTAATGAAGGTATAGTACAAAGTGAAATTAAAAAGGGTACAAAATTCAAGCCCAAAACCACAAAGTAAAGTACTGTCATCCCCCCCCCCCCCCATCTCACTAGGCACCACTGGTCCCAGACCACCAAGTTCTCTATCGATGCATCAGTCACCTGCACGATACATGACATGTGTGGGAAAATCCCACATAAAGGTGAGTAACACAATACTCATTAGGGACCCCAATCCACAAACGAAAGACTACAATACAAGACCACAATGTAAACTCCAAAAAGAATAGTCACAACATAATGACATCTCACAACAAGTATAACTCATATTATAGAAAGTATGATTATCAGTCATAAATACGAATCAACTTGTACTACAGAGGTATTCATCCCAGATGAGTCACTGAGGTTCGCTCAGATACTGGAAAACTTTGGTATACTCCGCTACTAGGACACTGAGTTCTGTTGGGCATCTAGGCCACTGAGGTCCGCTGGGCTACTGGGCCACTAAGGTCCACTCGTCTACGGGACCACTGAGGTTTGCTTTCCAACTGGACCACAGAGGTATTCTCAGATAATGGACAACTGAGGTCCACTTAGCTACTGGACCACTGAGGTCTGCATGGATGTTGTCCCACTAAGGTCTGCTAATCATATCCCTCATACCATATCCAACCATAAGATTTCCCACTCTATAGTGCACTAGATTCTGGGAGAATCTAATCCACAAGACATCAATCATATATCAACTACAACAAAGACTCACTTAGAGTATACCAAAAGTACCCTCTCGCCATAGGGGTCCCAACGCCACAAACGTCGCGTCAATCCGAATTCTGGTCTGAAATATATTCAAGTATTAGTATATAAAGACCGGTTGTGTTTGGGCCAAGTCCGACATGGTTGGACCATTCTGAACCAACCTGTCATGGGGTCCCACATGACCCATCCTGAGATGGCTGACCTGACCCGACCTGGTTGTCACTAGGCCAACCCTGCCCGGCCTGGGCCAGTGACCAGGCCCATTAGGCCTTACTGGACCTGGCCTAGTACAACTGTGGGTTGAGATTTCTAGGTAACCCAGTGGCCCTAAATTCCATCTGTCTTAGCCCACATTGGATTTCTAGTTTTCTTACAGCTCGGGCTGCATAGTGGCTCGGTTCTCTCCACCATCCCATCCTGTAATGGCAGGCTGGTTCGCTCCAACAGCATAGATTCCCGTTGACATCTAGTTCATCCCACACAAAACCAGATAAGGTCGGGATTTTCCCTCACTAAAAAGAGTTATGTGGACCGCGTGTCCATATTAGCATCTAGGTCAACCCATGGGTTGACCACACTGATGTGGCGTCGGTTGGCACCGCCACCCAGCTCTGTCGCAGCCTCTTCAACATCAGCATGCATCCGGGGTGTGATGCCTCCCTCCTATAGCTGCCACCTTGGGCAATCGTCGACCCCCACCACAGGCCATCATCGGCTGTCATAACCGGCATCATTATGTCAGTGGTCTCCTCCACAAGGCATCAGACTCGCTATGGCGGTCCGTTTCATGATCTATATTCACCATTGGGGTTCTGGGGGTGTTACTAACACTAATGCGCACTCTTTTCCATTTTTCCATCACTACGTGGGTTCAGCCTCTTTAGGACCCCCCCCCCAGCAAAGGACTGATGTGACCTCATGGGTCTATCGGTGAAGAACTATAGGAGATAGAGATCGGGATCACAAAGAACACCCCACAAACAATTCAGGCCTTTGTTTGTTTTGGGCTTGATCGTTTCTTATTAGCAGGGTCAAGAAGCATCATTCAATCACTATGTTTTTTTATCCCCAACATCAACCTGAAATATTTATTCCCATTATCATGAGAAAGAATCATCCATATATCAACTAGTTAGTGAGTTTAATTGTTTTCATCATTTAAAAGGGATGAACAAGGGAAAAACAATCACACATAATTAAACAACATACATAGAAAATGGAGATTTGTCGAGGATGATCGACTATTGTAATATGTCGATCTCTGGTCCTTCATCCTCTCTCAAAGGTTTTCATCGCCACTTTCTGACACATCGTTGTTCATCATTGGAGAGTTTTCCTTCATTCTCCTTCATTTCTCTCCAATGGTATTCTTCCAGAGCCTCAGATCATTCTCTCGGGTAATCCCTTGATCACGTATCTCTGTTAATAAACTTAATGGAGGAAACAAATTTCATATTTTCTGTTATGATGAGTCACCACATCATTTCACTATTTAATCTATGAAATGAAATAACTACCTCATCACTGTGTTGTAGAAAAACATTTTCTAATAAAATAATCATTTTAAGTTTATTTTACATTTTCCATTAATTGGGTTGAATTTATCTTTTACCCTTGAATCATGCTGGTCAGGGAAAGATCCCACCTAAAGATAGATCACCCTCACGCACTCATCAATACTCTTGGATTTCAAATCCTAGTTACCATTTATGAGTCATCAGAAATAAAATAATATTTATTTAATTATTTTACTTATGGTCAAATCCAAAAACTACATTTCTTAGATGGCCCGCATCGGCTAATGTTGGGCTCCACAAATGGAAAGAACACCCTTAAGAGATCAATGTTGGTATCATATTTTCAATCTGATACACAGTTTTTGAGTTATAGTGATTTGATGAAAAATTATTTTATTTAATTATTTTATTTACTATTAGTTCATTTTTTGGTTTTCTCACTAGAGACTTGCACCGACTAATCTTAATTCATGCATAGGTTAATACTACTACATTGGTCACAATGGTGCACTTGGATTTCTAATCCGTAAATTTTTTTCTGATTTATTCTAATTTTTTTAGCAAAACTATGCACACATGCTAATTAAAACATAAACATTTTCAATGGATCGTTCTAGGCACTCTAGGCCTCAGAATCACATTTTGTCTCAACACTTGGTCTCGAAATAATGCACCTTCCTAAAAAATTACACAGAATTAATGAACATTACATTACCCTCACCATTATGTATTTACATCCTTTTATGAAAAAAAATGTTCTAAACAAAAAAAATGGGGGGTACTGAGCTCAGATCTAAGCCCACCTCTCCTAAGTTCTCTCATGGAGATTCATGTGTTTCCACTTAACACTCACTAGAGTAATCAATCATCAACAAATGACCCTCTCTTGTTGATCCACTATCAGCATTGGGTACTCTATTAATGTCACCCAGTGATCAATCTCCTATTCACCAGGTCCAATGATGTGAGAAGTTTCATTCACATATCTCCTCAGTTGGAAGATGTGGAAGATGTCTTCAACCATCTCTAACTATAGTGGTAGAGCAAAGTGGTACACCACCTTTCCTACTCAATTCAGTATCAAGAAAGCCCTGATAAACCTTAGAGATAACATTCTTCCCTAGAAAAATCTACGGATCCCTCATCGAGGATAGATACATAAGAATATGTGGTCCCCCTCCTCTAACTCCAAGTGTCTTTGTCGCCTATCAGTAAAAGACTTTTTTCAGCTCTTAGAAGTCTTCATCTGCTCTCAAATGACCTGAACCTTCTTATTGATAGCATGTACCATCTATGAACCCATGATTTCTAACTCCCCTGGGTCTATCCAGCAAATCGATTACCTACATGGTCATTCGTACAGTGCCTTGAACAATGCCATACTATTGGTGGAGTGGTTTCTGTTGTTGTAAAAAAACTCCACTAGTTGTAGGTGGCCCTCCCAACTGTTAACAAAATCAAGAATGCAAGCACAAGTAATTCCTTCAAATTACTATATGTTCCGCTCTTTCTGACCATACATATATGGGTAAAATGGTGTGCTCAAGCACATTTGAGTCCCAAATTCCTCCTACAATCTTTTCCACAACTAAGATGTAAAGTATGTGTCTCAATCTGATACTATCTTAAATGGGACATGGTGGTGTCAAACTATCTACTGTATGCAGATGCATCCCATTATCTCAACTGAATGTATCTCTCAAATGGGTAAGAAGTGGGATAACTTGGTGAGTCATTCTACAATCACCTTGATGATATCTTTCCCCCTAGACATATTGGGTAATCTCATAATGAAGTACATAGATACCCAATAACACATACAATTTGGTACCATGAGGGTTTACGTAAAATTTTTTAGATCCAAGTGCTTAACCTTCACTTGCGGACAAGTGAAGCATCTCAAGAAAAACTCTTTCTCTTCCATCTTCATCCCCAGCCACCAGTACTGACGGCATAGGTCCTATTACATCTTTTCCACACCAGTATGTACCACCAATTAAGATGTATATAACTCTCCCAACACATCCTCCATTTACTCCACATGTACTAGTTTATCCTATGAAAAGGATAATGTGATTCCCACCTTTTGAATATCCATATGTGACATGCCATGTTGACATCTGGGCATGTGTAGTTTCATAGATGGCATCCCCATGTTGTGCCTCCCTAACTCACTGTAAGAGTGGAGTGGCAACTACCATTCACTGAACAATTTTTTTTAATGTTTATCAATGAAGGATATCTGAAGTGAGGACAAATTATCCATGGAATCATTCAATAACTGTGAACTCAATCTCATGATGAGATCATCTTCCACCTCATTCCCCTTCCCATGAGTATGAACTATCTTGAAGTCCTAGTCCAAGAGGAACACTATCCAACATCACTATCTCAGATTTTGATCTTTCTAAGAATATATATAATTGATACTCTTGTGGTCAGAGTAGATGATGAAACTCTCACCCATAAGGTTGTGTTGCTACATATTCAGTGTGAACACTACCCCTACCAACTAAATATCAGGGTTTTTGTCAAACTCTATCTTAATCACTGAAAATCCTACGGGCACCATTCGATCCATGTGAAAGGCCACTCTGTTCAATTGATCGATGCATTCATCTTCCCATTGGTATTGGGAACATTTTCTCCATAGAAACTTTTTTAAAGTGATGGTAATCCCCACATAACCTCAAACATTGGGTATTACTATACACTCCCTTAGCAAGTCCCCTGCCTATACTCTTATCTCATGATGCTCTGTGAAAGCCATCTGAGATACTGATTCTAATATCAGTGCCATCTCGGGGTTTAGAATGATGTAGAAGTTCATCTCCCTATAGGGAGGTAATCCTTGAAATATCTTCTGGAATGACATCCACATACATTGTCACTACTATTGGAATCTAAAAATGAAAAACATCCACTACCACATGGGTAAGGCTTTCCAACTTATATGTGATCGGATGCACCCTCCTATGAATGAGTTTATCCCATGCTATATGGGTTTCCTTTTTCTCCAACAAATGAAAGCCCCATTCTAACACTACAGACATACCAAATCCTTTTATCCAAAATAGTCAGTCTAATCAAGAACTGTGGATGATCAGTACATAGCCAAACTAACATCGTAATGCCTCGACGCTGTAACAATGAGGTTCCAACCGAATCTCTCACCTCAAGGGTTAGATAACATTGTCAGTATAAGTGTGATTATTAAGTCTATACCCATAGGTATCTCCAGACATAACGGTCATGAGAATGGTTTGATCGTAACCTAAAGGTATTGAGCAAGACTCGTGACAAGGAGGAATGCTTATAACCTGTGTCTGTTATTACTATCACTAAGAATAGACAAAGACCAAATCATGATTCATTCAGGGCACCCTTGGGTTATAATCCTTGGCCGCATGTAGCTACCCCTTCTCATGTCCTCCAGCTCCATGATCCCGGTGGGGTCTACATTTGGGTGGTGGTTGTAACATGTCGAAATGTATACCACATATTGCTTCTCTACGAGCTCATTTTCAATGTCAGCCGCCCTGTAGATTAATCTGTTCCTATCAATGTCTTTTCCCCAATGACCTATCCAACATTTCATTGTCATCACTACAATCTTGAAAATCTCTAGCATGAATTCCCATGTCACCTTTTAAAAAGAATTACCTCATTCTTGGTCGACAGGACTCATCCTATGGGACTTGAGCTATGGATCCCCTATATTTGGTCCTCTTCTCAGAACATCTCACATGTTCAAGTCCCTATGTATAATATCAACTTCCTGATTTCCAACTACTAACATCCAATAGATATACCTGCTCAACCTATGGACTTTGAACTAGAATGGTTCTTCCAAGAACCCTAGAATAAGTAAGAATACGCTGAGGAATAACACTGGCTCGAATGTCTATAAACACATCTCACTCTGAGGTCTGAGTCCTAAAGTACTGGTTGTATCTAATTCATAGAGTACCTGTAAAGGTCATTAATCCTTGATTAATACTCAGATACTGACTTGTTTTTCTACCAAATCTGTAGAAGATCTTGGGTATGCATAACACATAACATTCATGGAATGATCCCCTTCCCTAAGAAAGGATCTCTTTCTTTGTCCACAGAAAATTCACATCATCATAATATTGGGAAATGTAAACCTTATCATCTCCCTGATGAGCCACATAGATGGCTTGCTGCTATAATTCTCATCTGATCTAACAGTTTCTTTGAATAGACGGAAAACTCGGTCGCCACTTCAGGCCAGTCCTTAGCCTCCTCTAAGTAGTGCTCACCTAAAAACTTAAGGGGAATCTATTGTAGGAACTCGTGTCAGATACTGAGCCTATGTGAATCCTATACTAGTAGAGTCGGTAGTAACTAGTAACCAACAGGTGGTTGTAAAGTTGGGACACCTCCAAAAGGTTCCATCTCATTCAACAGTACGTGTACCGAATCCTCATCACTCTATAGAACATCCTCATGTTAAATCACTGGAATCCTTGCTGGCAGTCTACATAGAGGCATCCTTAATGAGATTATGATGGATCGTGATTAATAGATTATACCTGGTGTGCTTACTATAACTCAGAAATATCACGAGGAAACACTCTAAGATGCATGAAAGTAGTGTTTTCCTGTACTGAGTTGGAAAGCATAATTTAGGATCCTAGTGTATGGATATGTCGACTGAAGCACTGACACTGGACTCCCTAGCATGATATCCAAACTCAAAAAACATAACACTTTTTCTGGATATAAATTTACAGACTCTTATTTCATCTTGTAGAACTGACCTCCTCTAATACCACTTTATCACGACCCATCCCCCAGGTCCCATGACTTGACTATGCCAATTCCTCCTTCCATAGGCTAGGGATTGGCGACTAGTACCCAGATGGAATATCCAAAAATGGGAAGTAATTGCCTTTAAACTTGTACACACTCACAAATAAAAAACTACAGAAAAGTAAATAATACGTAAACCACAACTATTACTGAGGAAACTAATGAAGGTACATTACAATCTAAAAGTAAAAAGGGTCCAAATACACGAAAAAAACCAAAAAGGAACGGGAAGATGTTACATACTATCTTCACAAGCCATACATTAAGTTTATTTAGTGGAATTTGTCTTTATCCATAGAAGTATGTCACGCCTATCCCATCTCACTAGGCACCACCTGGTCCCAAACCTCCAATGTCTCTGTCGATGTGTCAGTCTCATGCATGAGATACCACACATGTGGGCGAATCCCGTGAAGGTGTGAGTAACCCAATACTCAGTAGGTACCCCAAACCACAAAATAAATACCACAAAGAAAGAACATTATTAAAATCCAAAATGTGAAGTCAAAGTAATGACAACTCACACCAGGGATAACTCAAAGTATAGAAATTAATATTATCAGTCGTAATTTTGAATCATCTTATAGTACTGAGGGGATCATCCCTGCTAAGTCACTGAGGTTTTCTTGACTACAGGACCAGTGAGGTCCACTCCACTACTAGACCAATGAGGTTCACTGGTCTACTAAACCATTGAGGTCTTCTTGGCTATTAGAATACTACGTTCTGCTCGGCAATGTGACCACTGAAGTCTGCTCATCTACCGGACAACTGATTTCTTCTCGAATACTAGATCACTGAGGTAAACTTGTCTATTATACCACTAAGGTCAACTCGTCTGGTGAACAACTAAGGTTCGCTTAGCTACTAGACCTCAGTGGTCAACTCATCTACTGGACCACTGAGATCTTCTCGTCTTATCCATCATCTCACAACCAGCTGTAGGATTCCCACTCTATGGTGAACATGATTGCAGTAGAATCTAACCCTTAATCCATCAGTCCTATATCAAATACCACGAAAACTCACATAAATTACACCAAAAGAACCTTCTCATTGTAATGGTCCCAATTCCATAGACAATGCATCAATTAGACTCCTGGTCTAAAAGATATTGATGTCTTAGAAAATTGGGGTCGGTTGTATCTGGGCCTGGTCAGTCTTAGTTGGACCATCATGATTCAACTGAGTCGACCAGAGCTAGTTAGGTCTGGGTTGACCCTATCAGGCCTGTCAAATTGGGGATTGTTGTACCCTACTCGGAGCATAATTCAATCACTAAGCATAATTCAATCTTGATGATTTTTATCCCCAACATCAACCCAAATTATTTATTCCCAATATCACGAGAAGAATTCATATGTGGATCAACTAGTTAGATAATTGATCCTTGTTATACATTTAAAAGGGAAGAATTGGGGAAAACAATAACATGGATTTAGACCCCAGCCTGGGAAAACAATGATTGTTCAAGGATGATCATATGTCATAATTTTTTTATCTCTATCCCCGAATCCAGTCTCCATGGGTGTTGTCACCGCTTTACGATTCACTAGTATTCATCGTTGGATTCTTTTCCTTCATCGTTGTTCATTATATACCAACATAATTCTTTGAGAGTGTCATAGAAGTCTCTCGGGTTATCCCCTAATCACGTATATCTATTAATCAACATAATGGAGGAAATGTGTTTCAAAATTTATGTTGCACTAAGTCTCTATGTCTTTACATTGTTTCATTTATGAAATAAAACATCTTCCTCAACTATGTGTTGTAGTGAAACATTTTTGAATAAAATAAAATTTTTAGGATTATTTTATTTATCCATAAAATGCCCAAATATTAACTTTTACCCACATCCTATACTAATTGAGGTTTGGTCCCACCTATGGAAAGCGCATCCTCACAAGCTCATCAGTACTCTCGGATTTCGAATCTGATATACCATTTTTGAGTTACAAGAAATAAAATAATCATTATTTAATTAGATTACATATGATCACGTTGAAAAGCTACATTCCACAATTGGCACATGCCGGCCAATATTAGGCTATTGCTATTGAAAGCACACACTTATGAGTTCAACGGTGGTCTTTTATTTTCAATAAGAGACACCAGTTATGAGATATAAGGATATGAAAAATAAAATTACTTTATTTATTTATTATGTTTCTGGTTATTCCATTTTTTGTTATCTCATTGGAGACATGCGCTGACTAATATTAAGTTGTGCCTAGGGTAAACCAGATACTCTGAATGAAATGGTGCCCTTAAATTTCTGATCTGGGAAATTGTTTAAGATTTATAGAACTTTTTTCAAGAAAATAGCTCACATGCACTATTTAAAACATTACATTTTTCTACAGAACATTCTCGGCACTCTGGGCCTCAGAATCACACGTCGTCTCAATTTATGGTCTTGAAATAATACCCTTTTTAAAATAAAAATATCTAATTAAGGGACACTACATTAATGATTTTGTTTTTCAACCACACAGAGGAATCTTTTATATCTCTTTGGCATGAGAATTGAATCCCACATAGTTCGTTTTTTTTGGAATTACACCTATAGGGAAGGCCTAAGGATGGAATTTTCATTATTCTTGTGATATGATCGACTCAAGTCCTTAAGACCACATGATTCATGAATGGTGTGATAAAAAAGTAAAAATAGAAGACCAAACAAATTTTTTATATGATTTAAAATGGGACTTTCACTTGAACTAGAATCAAAAATGTAATCTTCCATTATCAAATACTAATAGAATTGGGTTAGGATATAGAAGGCCTCTGAGGTATAACATCCTAAAACAAGGGAAATGGGATTACTCTAGAATGGATTCCCAAATAAATTTATTCAACATCCATGGATGGATATGTGTAGGGATATTAATATTAAACCATAATACAAGATTAAAGTATTAATCAATGAGGAATACCCACCAATTTCTTCATTCATATTTCTAAACACTATATCAGAGCATATAAATCCACTAATTATAAAAATTAATGTGTAGATGTTTCATGAGACACATTATATTTCACGAAGAATGATAAAGTTGAAAACTACTTCTTGAACCAAGAATAATCCAATAACAACATCTAGAATGTTATCCCTCCTCACTAAGGGGAATCATAATAAATAATAGAAGTATTACTCCACCGATTTGGGAGGTCATATTGGGGATATCAGTTGAGAAAGGAATTGATTATCAAAATGGGATGAGTGGTATTATATATTCCCTGACCATGGATATTGGATGGCTATGGGGGGGTTCATGATGATTAGATTATCTAATATAAGAATTGAGTAATGGATGATAACATTTTTATAGAAGAAAGATCCCTATATCGATGAATGATTTTGAGGGTATCCTAGAGAGATGATTCACAAAGGGGGATTACCCTTAGTAGATGGTCTCTTAGGATAGAATCTTTAAGAGAATATTCCATAAGGTGGAAAACCTTGGGATACTTCTTGATATGTCTGAAATACTTGGAATAATGTTTCTGCAGCGGTATTCCATACATAGATGGTCAATTGGGTGTCCATCCTGGGTTGTTGGTCACTATAGTGAGCAACCCTTGAGTGGATTTTTTCTAAGGTGGCAACCCTGGGTAGCTAGTAGCTAGAGTGGGAACCCCCTGATTGAATAAACACTATGGTGAGGGACCCTGGGTGTTAGGTCACTAAGTATAAGCACCCTATATGGTTTGTCACCCATGAACGACCCACTAGTTACTTTGCTTCATAGGTGATTTCTTTATATCACAACATCATATTACATATGATAATTTCTATAATACCTCTAGTTAATCAACATACCTATGATTGGTTATGTAGTACATAGTAATGTTTTTATGAAGGATTTATCTATATTTTTTTTGTTGTAAAATCATGCTCTATAGGGTGGCTAAGGGAATCTATTTATTAGATAAACTATCAAGATGTGAAAAATAGGCTGAGTGGGTGTGGTGGATAAAATAGGTTTGTGGGGAATATCATAAGTGCATATAGAGGAGAACCCATTGAACAAGGCATAGTGGACATAGAGTAAATGGTAATGGAAATCATAGGGGCTAAAGAGGGCCAAAATGAGGCATTACAAGTTATCAGAGATGACCTATGAAAATTCACCTATGAGAAGTGGACATAAATTTCTTATAAGAATTTAATGTCCATATATATTGATCCATAAGTGAATTTAGTCATCACCAATTATCAAATTTTAGGTTGCAAAGATAGATTATTCACTACCTGTAGATTATAATCCTTACTTGGATGTTTTTAAATTTCAAAAAGATCTACAAGTACAACAAAAATATATTTCCAACATTGACACCATTATTATTATAATTTGGTGAAATAAATGAAAAAATTAATTCAATGAATTTTTAGATTCTACAAAATGTATATATTAAATCAATTCATTCAATTATTCAATCAATATATTCAATGGATTATTTTTTTACTTTTATTTTTATATTAGCTCCATTTATGATTTAAATGTACTAAAATTATAACAATATTAATCCAAGAACATTGTTTGTATCAACACTCTAGAATTCATAAAACATACAATGATATCTTATTTTATTCTCAGATATTACATATGTATCCAATGTTACATCATGAAGAAACATTACACAACATTAAAATGAAAACATAACATCATGGAGAATATAGAGACTATGTCACCCACAAACAATATTTCATAAATATAACTAAAAACATATCATATTGATGGAATTTGAATTACAAACACATAGAAATATTGATATCATTTCGACACTCGATATGAGAGATATTTGAATCCTCATAGTGATATATTCTAAGAAAAACAAAACATAGGCCTAGGAGGAGACAAAAGTAGCATTCACTACCCAACCTATTCTGAATGACCAAAACATACTAATGTAAATGAAAATATTTTTTGATCATTAAGATATATAATGTTTCATTCCATTAACATAGAATGTGTTGATAATAATATAAAAATAACAAGTCAGATACCCATTAATATAATTTAATACATATATTAATCATCATATATATAGATACTTTCCTAAAGGGATGAAATGAAAAAAAAATGTTACTGATTTAATCACATGTTCATGTGGATAACATTAAATAACACAAGAACCATTTTGGATTCCCCATAATGAACTAATTAACCAATAAAAATAATTCCTCAATAAACAAGACAAATTTTGAAATATTTGGTATAGATAAATTATTTTGATTTCATGTCATAGGGTACTTAAATAATAATTAAAATAAATGGAAATAAAGGTATAGCATGTATGTGATCAATTATCCCACTTCATCATGTCTAGTTTTAATAGAATTATTCCAATTAGAAATTCAAAATTGTGTGTAATAAGAATAATCTAATACTATTAGGGTGATTTTTCAGTCCATGATCTAAGGAAACCATGCATAATTTTTTATTTATTAGAATAAATGTATATTCTAATGATCGTGTCAATGTAATAGAAGAAACCCATCATTTTAGGGATATACGGAATTTTTTTTTCAAATCATACTCGTCTTTATTTAATAAAAAATATGATTATTGTTTTTTCTAATATTTGTGGATCAGACTATTAATTAATGTATATGTGGAAAAAAATTCAATTTATTTTATCTATGATGAACTATTATGATTATTTCATTTATGATTTTGTTAGATCTCGTAAATGATATTTTTACAGAATGTGTATAGAGACATTGTATATATGACTGATGTATTGAGTGTAAAATCTCATATACTGACATGGGTGTCTAAAAATATTTCAATGTAGAATCCTATGAATTTGGGGAAGATAAAATATTTTATCTAATATTATAAATATAATGAATATCCCATCTAATCATACTAAGGTATGTGTAAAGGAGTGAACAACTAAACAAATGTGATTGATACCCATACTAGTATGGTCCTAAAAAATGGAAAACTTCAAATACTAGAGAAATACTTGAATCTCAACACCATGTAATGTAATACTAATTTCAACTTTTTTATGAGTTAGAAAAGTACATAGGGGCTGACCATGTCAATAAGCTTTCAAAATGGGAAACATAAAGAAATATCTCAAATGGAACAAAATTTGTTTCTCAATTAAATCAATAGGTAATTTGGTAAACACATGTGCTAAAATGTTATTTATTTCCCTACATATTTGTTTCCACCAATGTGAATTTGAATTCATTGGTTATCTATTTTATTATACATTTCAATACTTTTCCATGTCCACTTATCTTATACTCCTCCCTATACATGCCCTTATTTTTTATTTCTATCAACAAGCCACAGAGAGTACTAGTAATACATCCTATCCCTATAGAGTGAAATGAAAAGATATTCAACCATTTTATGAATATAAATACACACACTATAAATTAGTACCTTCTTTGGGGAGAATATTAGTTAGCTTATATTTTTACAAAAACCTCAAAAAACATTTGAAGGACAATTACTTTTATAGAAAATTAAAAATATCTATATATATAATAGTACATTCATTTTAATATTTTTTAGTTAAAATCATTAATAGTGAATATTTTAATATTTTTAATTATTATCCTATAATCAATAATATTAAATAACCATATATTTTTATTATTTAAATTTTTTTCTATGAATGTTAATAATCATGTGAAGTGTCCAACAAATGTATTTTTTTCATTTGTGGATTATGTGAACACCAATTTTGGTGTTTTTCATGAATTGGGAAAATCCAACCACAGTACAAGGAAGAATAGAAAATAGATATTTTTCCAAAAAAACTACAAATAAAAAGGATATTATATAGAGAAATATGAGGGTATATGATAAGAGGTAATCTGACCATGTAGATTAGGATCTGATCAGCCCAACCAAAACTAATGAGTGGATTTTTATTTTGATGAATCAAGAAGTCCAAATAAAATACATACATGGAAAATTCTATCTTTTGAAATAATATATGTTGGAGTATGATCAAAAGGATAAGACCACATTGTAACATCCCGGGTAAATAAATAATAAGACATTTTTCATATTTATTAAATATTAATTTTACTTTAAAGGGGTTTCTATGTTCGATAGCGTACCTGATACGCAACAACGGGTTTCTTTGAAATCTTACATTTCATACTAATAATATAATATTATTATTTTAAATGGTAGTTAACTCCTAGATGTTGTATTGGAGGGAATGAAAAAAATTAACTAAAGTATGATTATACATGTCTGTTAAGTGTTTTTACATTTATCCAATAAAATTTAGATGCTTAAATTGTGAATGGATCTAATTTTAAGCATAATTTACATTAAAAGGTCGATTTACCACCTTTTAATGGTGAACCCTCTATAAATCTAGTTTTTGTCATTTTTATATAATCTAATTGACCAAATAAAATAATTCTTTAGAATGGGGACATCAAATTTTTCTTTGGGTAATTTTTTTGGTATTTTTCTGATAAAGTTCATTTTTAATGAATAATGAAAAATATTGTATTATAATTCAAAAGTGAATTTTAATCTAAATTATTTATATGGTTATTTTATATTTTTAACTAGTTTTAAATTGAAATTAAAATATTTTTTTACCATTTAATCCAATGTTGTTCATTGGAATTAATTTCACTTTGAAATTGGACATAAATAAGTATCAATGTTTTGATAATTATTGTTTCTTAAAAACACGCTATTTGTTTTGATAACGACAATTAATTTTAAAATTAATTAATTCCACTCCTATGTTTTGAATTTTTCAAAATATACATCATTTTTTAATTCAAAATATCGAATATATCTTAGGCTGAATTTTTTTTATTTTTCTGAAAAACTTCAATTTTTTATGAATAGTGAAATCACTTAGTAGTAGTTAAAAACTGACTTTTTCATTTAAATGAATTTTACCACTTCTATGAATTTAATTTCAAAAATAATACATACATAGTTTTTATTAGTTAGTAAAATGTGGTTTTTCAAAATGAAAATAATTATTAGTGAATAGTAACTTTTGACTTTTATTTACCACGGTTAAAGGTAAATAGGGTAATTTAAGGTAAAAAGAATATTATAATAATTCACAATTAACTTAACACTTGTCTAAACCATATTGGTTGAGTCATTGATGACCATGGCCATCTTTGGGTCGATTTTGGGACCCCATTGAGCCACTTGGGAGTGATAATGACAATTTAGATTAATTAACTTAAAGTAAAGGCAAAAATGACAAAAGCAAATATCTTTTAGTAAATTAATTTTTAGAAGGGGTTATATAAATTATACTTTCAACTATAAATATTCATTGGAAATATATAAAAATTTCCTATATCATGTTATTTTTATTATAATTTTTTGACATCAAATAATTTAAATTATTTTTGACACAATAATGATGTAGTGGTTACCTCATTAATAAATCATTTAAATAAATAAGATTATAATGATTAAAATATTATCCAAAACCTGTCCAATTACTCTTGGATGATTTTATTTCGAACATGAGTCATCTTATATTCGTCTATAATGATTTTAGGACCATTATAAATCTAATATCATTATATAATAAAATAATGTTTTCACACTTTCCTAAAGAGACCCTCTTCTTCCTTATAAAAGGATACCACTTCTAACCAATTCCACACACCTATCAAGACTTTTGAATCGTCCAAAATATTCCCAATTAATCTCCCTACATCCTTATACTACTCCTAGAATACTTACCTTGGTCATAAGGCACTTCAAGAAGTCCTTTGGTTCAAACCAAAGGGAGTTACCCGAATTAAAGGCAACAGTTTCTCTTAAATTATTTTTTTTATTTTACTTCTCCAACCACTACTCTTTTTATTCCTTTCATTTGTAACAAAACCAGTATCCTAAATATACTAGTATTTTTTTATGAGAAGTATTTGAACTACACTTACATACACCTTCATCTAATGGATGAATAACATAATGTTTCTGTGGATGGAAAACTAACGCCTCGCGAAACGATGATTGTTCAAATATCTCCAACCGCCTATCATGGTGGCCATTATTATGGAACTTTATTTATATATGATATATATTATTTTTATGTTTTCTTTATGCTTCTGTAATTTCCATTTATAGCATGCCTTTATGGTTTCCATTATGGGTAAACACGATAATCTCATTAGAGGAAGTGCGGACTACCGCCCCCTCAAAGTGATATGACTTGTTCATACCATATGTGGTACGTATAAAAAATAGATTTAATGATATTATATATGATAAAATACTGGAATTATAATAATACTATGTATCATTAGGTTTTAATTTCTTTAAATATGAAATAGAAATGGAAGTAGCATTCATGCATACGTACGGCTTACCGTCTCCATGAACTGTGCATTTCATTTCTTACCTCAAAATGTTATGTACTATTATAAATACATGTATATACTCGATATATATGATATATATGATATCTAAATCATGAATATAATTCTGGACATAATGGACTATTGACCACATGAACAACATGTAATTATAAGAAGTCCATTTTTGACTCAAGTACCAAATATCGACAAAAGGAACATTATTAACTTAAATGATTACATAATGTTTATAACATGGTAATAAGTGATATAAAAGGAATAATAAAATTGAAAAAGGATTCTTAAGAAAGTAGAAATTAACTTTAGTTTATTATTCAGGATATTAAAGAATGATCGAGTCAAGTCGGACACAAGGTAAGGGAACTTCTTAACCAAATTTCTATTCTTTGGGTTGATCTTCTCTTTCTTGCTTATGAAATTCTTTGATTATGTGATAAATTAATTGTTATGTATCTATAATTGCTTTATGTGTGATTATATTGAATTCAAATAATCGTTCTATTTTATTTTCAAAATTATCTTTTTAAGGGACTTCGTCTCAATCTCCTTTCATTAAGGCATATTTTGTTTTAATACACGACTTTCTTTTATATGCTGTATAAACACACTTGACTTTTCAAAGGGAATATTTTTCTTCGAATCTTTTTACTAAATGATAAAAATTAATGTTTCTTTTAACGAAAGCGGTGAAAATAACCTTTCCTCCACCGCAAGTATTATTTGATCTTTGGCTTCCTCAACAAGTCGTAATGTCTTTTAAAAGAAAATAAATACCATATACTCTTTTATGTATTTTGGTATTGAAAATAGTTTTGATAATGTATTTTTATGTCTATACATTTAAGTGATATATTTTGATTGAAATGTGGACATGTTTTCTTTCCTTTATATTTGTTTTAAGTCTTATGATTTTATAATGGTACTTGGACATTTGATGGGTGGTTACGTGATAAACCAAATGACGGGTGGTGTCGTGAATACCAGGACGGATGGTTAAGTTATAACCTCCAATGCATTGGGTATGGAAGTCAGCCGTATGGCTATTCCATTTAGTGATATGTGTGGAATTCGACCGTATGTTTATTCCATTTAAGTATGTTTATGTCCCAATTTACCTTTATATGTTATGTGTTCTTGATTTGGGTTTTATGGTAATATTTTGGTTACAAAAGGGTAAGAAATGATATTTTATTCAGTGAAGAGTATTTACTACTTCATAAAGGTTAAAAGTGATACTTATGATTATGTATTCATGGTTTACTTGTTGTTTTGAAAAACTAACAGTTTCCTTCTTTGTGTATCCCTTACTAAGATTTTTATGCTCATCCCAAGTTTTGAAATGTTTTTCATAGGATATAAAGTGGAATAGGGTCAAGGATGGGATCATGGAAAATTCATGTCGTCTAAAACATGGAACTAGACATGACTCTTTTTTTCAAAGAGTTTTATTTTATGAAAAAATGTAAACTGAGTATAAGTGTCTTCCTTGTAATATTTTTCAATGTAATAGTTATGGACTAACTCTCTAAAACTCTAAACCTGAAAAGATCCTCAATGTGAATTATTCATTTAATTCAAGGTTATGTAATGTTTTAAAGTCGAGTCCTTATAGTTGGTATCAGAGGTCAGTTTAGATAACTTTAGGAGTTAGGGTATTGTTAAATAAATGTCCATAAAGTAATTTATGATAATATTGAAATCAAATAGCATTTAGAGATTACAATGTTTCTTTGCCTAAGATATTTCTGTGTTGAGAATGGTTTTTCATAGAGGAAACAGGGCAGTTGTGATGGGAAGTCATACAGAGGGAAATGACCTTCCAAATCAACATCTTGAGATGGTCAGAATCAGGATTGAACAGTTTACTACAGTGATGACTCAGTTGATTCTGGTGATAAATGATGGTTATGTTTATTGGTGATATTTTGGTTTATTCAAAAATTAAGGAGGAACATGAAAGTCATTTAAGGGTCATCTTGAAAACCTTAAAAGAAAAGAAACTGTTTGGGAAATTCAGAAAGTGTGAGTTTTGGTTGCAACAAATTTCTTTGCTTGGTCACATTATTTCAAAAAATGGAATAACTATTGATCCTACAAAAACAAAATTTGTTGAAGAATGTCTCAGACCCAAAAATATAACTGAGATTCATAGTTTTCTTGGTTTTCCAGGTTATTAATAAAGGTTTGTTGAATATTTTGCACGATTATCTAGCCCAATGACTAAGTTAACTCGAAAAGGTGTTAAGTTTATTTGGATAAAAGAGTGTGATGATTGTTTTCAGGAATTGAAAAAAAGATTGGTAAATGCTCCAGTTTTGGCACTGCCATCCAGAAATGGTGAGTTTGTTATCTACAGTGATGCTTCGTTGAAAGGACTAGGTTGTGTCCTAATGCAGAATGATCAGGTAATTGCTTATTCTTCACGTCAGTTGAAACCTCATGAGTTAAATTACCCTACACATGATTTTGAATTATCTGCTGTTTTTTTTGCTTTAAAATTTTGGAGGCATCATTTTTATGGAGTGAAGTGTGAAATATATACTGATCACAAAAGTTTTAAGTATATATTCACTCAAAAATAATTGAACATGAGACAGAGGAGATGGTTGGAATTAATCAAGGATTATGATTGCACGATCCTTTATCATCTGGGAAAAGCAAATAAAGTGGCAGATGGTTTGAGTCAAAAAAATTAATACTTCATTAACCATGTTATGTTTGGAACGAGATCCTTTGGTTTTTGATTTGATGAAATTTTTCATAGAAGTTGTTGGTGCAAGAAATTCTTCTGTTTTGTTTCAGGTGTCAGTAAAATCATCTCTATCAGACATAATCAAGCAAGCGCAGAAGGAAGATTGTGAGTTGTAGAAAAAGGTATAGTTGGTTCAGAAGGGTAAGTTATCTGATTTTAACATTGATAATGATTGTGTTTTGAAATTTGGGAAGAGATTATGTGTGCCTTGTGATTCACAGTTGAAGAATGAGTTGTTATGTGAAGCTCATAGTTCTCCGTTTTTAGTTAATCCTGGCAGTACTAAGATATATAGAGATCTTCATGAGTATTACTGGTGGGATGGAATGAAAAGAGATATTGCTGATTTTACTGTGAAGTGTTTGACTTGTCAGCAAGTTAAAGCAGAGCGATAGTTACCGAAATGAATGCTTCAGCCTTTACCGGTGCCAGAGTAGAAATGGGAAAATATATCCATAGACTTTGTTGTGGGATTACCAAAGACATCTCAAGGTAATAATGCAACCTGGGTTATAGTTGATCGATTGACTAAATATGATCATTCTCTTCCAATTATAGATACTTTGTCTATAGATCAAATTGCTCGGTTGTATTTTAAAGAGATAGTCAGGTTGCATGGAGTTACCATCTCCATTGTATCTGATCGTGATCCCAGTTTTAATTATAAATTTTGGAAAGACCTTCAGAAGTCATTGGGTACTAAATTAAATTTCAGTACAGCTTTTCACCCTCAATCAGATGGGCAATCAGAACGAACAATTCAGACATTGGAAGATATGTTACGTGCTTGTTCGATGGATTACCAGGGAAGCTGGGACCAACATTTTTCTTTGGTAGAATTTTCATATAATAACATTTTTCATTCCAGTATACAGATGGATCCATTTGAGGAATTATATGAAAAGCGTTCTCAAACTCTAGCTTTTTGGGATGAAGTAGGTGAAAGGAAGCTGATGGGACTAGAATAGGTAGAAGAGATGGCAGAGAAAGTTCAGTTGATTTAGAAGCACATGAGAACAGCTCAGAGCAGACAGAAAAGTTATGCAGATAACTAGAGGAAGGATCTTTCTTTTGAGGTAGGTGATCATGTCTTTCTCAAAGTTTCTCCATGGAAAAGTGTGATGCGTTTTGGTAAGAAGGGAAAGTTGAGTTTGAGGTTCATTGGACCTTAAGAAATTATGTAGAAAGTTGGATCAGTTGCGTACAGAGTGTATTTTCCCCCAAGTTTATCCTAGGTACACAATGTTTTTCATGTTTTGATGTTGATAAAGTATATGCGAGATCCATATCATGTTTTGAGCCCAGAGGTAGTTCAGTTGGAAGAGAATTTGTCTTATGAAGAACAACCAGTCCAGATTCTTGACCGTAGAGAGTAAGTGTTGCAGAATAAGGTAATTCACCAGGTAAAGGTTTTGTGGAAAAACCATATGGTTGAAGAGGCAACGTGGGAATCTGAAAATTCTATGAGGGATAAATACCCCCACTTATTTGATAAGTGAATAAAATTGTGAGGACGCAATTTCCAAAAGGGGGGAAGGATGTAACATCCCGGGTAAATAAAGAATAAGACATTTTTCATATTCATTAAATATTAATTTTACTTTAAAGAGGTTTCTATGTTCGATAGCGTACCTGATACGCAACAACGGGTTTCTTTGAAATCTAACGTTGCACACTAATAATATAATATTATTATTTTAAATGGTAGTTATCTCATAAACATTGTATTGGAAGGAATGAAAAAAACAAACTACAATATGATTATACATGTCTGTTAAATGTTTTTACACTTATCCAATAAAAGTTAGATGCTTAAATTGTGAATGAATCTAATTTTAAGCATAATTTACATTAAAAGGTCGATTTACCACCTTTTAATGGAGAACCCTCTTTAAATCTAGTTTTGGTCATTTTTATATTTTCTAATTGACCAAATAAAATACTTCTTTAGAATGGGGACATCAAATTTTACTTTGGGTAATTTTTTTGGTATTTTTTTGATAAAGTTCATTTTTAATGAATAGTGAAAAATATTATATTTTAATTCAAAAGTTCCTTTTAATCTAATTTATTTATATGGTTAGATTATATTTTTAATTAGTTTTAAAGTAAAATTAAAATATATTTTTACCATTTAATCCAATATTGGTCATTTTAATTAATTTCACTTTGAAATTGGACATAAACAAGTATCAATCTTTTGATAGTTATTGTTTCTAAAAAACACGCTATTTTTTTGATAACGGGAATTAATTTTAATTCCACTTCTATGTTTTCAATTTGGAAAAATAGACATCATTTTTGAATTCAGAATATCAAATATATCTTAGGCTGGATTTTTGGTATTTTTCTGAAAAACTTCAATTTTTGATGAATAGTGAAATCACTTAGTAGTAGTTAAAAAAACTGACTTTTTCATTTAAATGAATTTTACCACTTCTGTGAATTGAATTTCAAAAATCCAACATACATAGTTGTTATTAGTGAGTAAAATGGGGTTCATTAAGATGAAAATAATTTTTGGTGATTAGTGACTTTTAACTTTTATTTACCGCGGTTAAAGGTAAATAGGGTAATTCAAGGTAAAATGAATATTATAATAATTTTAAATTACCTTAACACTTGTCCAAACCTTATTTTTTGAGTCATTAAAGAACATGGGAATCTTTGGGTCAATTTTGGGACCCCATGGATCCACTTGGGAGTGATAATGACAATTTAAATTAATTAACTTAAAGTAAAGGCAAAAATGACAAAAGAAAATATCTTTTAGTAAATTAATTATTATAAGGGGTTATATAAATTATCTTTTCTACTATAAATATTAATTGTAAATACAAAACGATTTCCTATATCATGGTATTTTTGTTATAATTTTTAGACTTCAAATAATTTAAATTATTTATGACACAATAATGATGCAGTGTTTACCTCATTAATAAATCATTTAAATAAATATGATTATAATGATTAAAATATTATCCAAAACCTATCCAATTTATATTGGATGATTTTATTTATACCATGAGTCATATTATCTTCGACTATAATAATTTTTGGACCATTATAAACCAAATATCATTATATAATAAAATAATGTTTTCACACTTTCCTAAAGAGCCCCTCCTCTCCCTTATAAAAGGAGACCACTTATAACCAATTACACACACCTCTAAAGCCTTTTGGCTCATCCAAAATCTAAAAAATTAAGATCCCTTCATCCCTCTCCTCCTCCTAGAAGCCTTAACTTAGGCCTAAGGCACTTCAAGAAGTCATTTGGTTCAAACCAAAGGGAGTTACCCAAATTAAAGGTAACGGTTTCTCTTAAATTGTTTTCTTTTATTTTACTTCTCCAACCCCTAAACACTTTTTATTCCTTTATTTTGTAACTACACCAGTATCCTCAATATAATAGGATGTTGTTATGAGAAGTATTATAACTACACTTACACACACCTCCATCTAATGGATGAAGAACATAATGTTTCTGTTGATGGAAAACTAACGCCTCACGAAATGATGATTGTTCAAATATCTCCAACCGACTCTCATGGTGGCCATTATGAAGGAACTGTATTTATATATGATATATATTATTTTTATTTTTTCTTTATGCTTCTTTAATTTCCATTTATAGCATTCCTTTATGGTTTCCATTATGGGTAAACACGATAATCTCATTAGAGGAAGTGCGGACTACCGCCCCCTCAAAGTGATATGACCCATTCATACCATATGTGGTACGTATAAAGGATATATTTAATGATATTATATATGATACAATACTGGAATTATAATACTACTATGTATCATTATGTTTTAATTTCATTAAATATGAAATAGAAATGGAAGTAGCGTTCATGCGTACGTACGGCTTACCGTCTCCATGAACGGTGCATTTCATTTCTTACCTCTAAATGTTATATACTATTATAAGTACATGTATATACTGAATATATATAGATATATATGATATCTAAATCATGAATATAATTTTGTATATAATGGAATATTGACCACATGAACAACATGTAATTATAAGAAGTCCATTTTTTACTCAAGCACCAAATATCGACAAAACGAACATTATTAACTTAAATGATTGCATAATGTTTATAACATGGTAATAAGTGATATAAAAGGAATAATAAAATTGAAAAAGGGTTCTTAAGAAAGTATAAATTAACTTAAGTTTATTATTCAAGAGATTAAAGAATGATCGAGTCAAGTCAGACACAAGGTAAGGGAACTTCTTAACCCAATTTCTGTTCTTTGGGTTGATCTTCTCTTTATTGTTTATGTCGTTCTTTGATTATGTGATAAATGAATTTTTATGTATTTATAATTTCTTTATTTGTGATTATATTGAATTCACATAATAGTTCTATTTTATTTTCAAAATTATCTTTGTAAGGGACTTCGTCTCAATCTCCTTTCATTGAGGCATATTTTATTTTAATACATGAATTTCTTTTATACGCTATATAAACACCCTTGACTTTTCAAAGGGAATATTTTTCTTCGAAGCTTTTTACTAAACAACAAAAAGGAATGTTTCTTTTAATGTAAGCAGTGACAACGACCTTTCTTCCTCTGCGAGTATTATTTGATCTTTGGCTTCCTCAACAAGCCGTAATGTTTTTTAAAAGAAAATAAATACCGTATACTCTTTTATGTATTTTGGTATTGAAAATAGTTTTGATAATGTATTTGTTATTTCAATATATTTAAGTGATATATTTTGATTGAAATGTGTAAATGTTTTCTTTCCTTTATATTTGTTTTATGTCTTATGATTTTATAATGGTACTTGGACATTTGACGGGTGGTTACGTGATAAACCAAATGACAGGTGGTGTCGTGAATACCAGGACGGGTGGTTACGTTATAACCTCCAATGCATTGGGTATGGAAGTCGGCCGTATGGCTATTCCATTTAGTGATATGTGTGGAATTTGACCGTATGGTTATTCCGTTTAAGTATGTTTATGTCCCAAGTAACCTTTATATGTTATGTGTTCTTGATTTGGGTTTTATGGAAATCTTTTGGTTACAAAAGGGTAAGCAATGATCTTTTATTCAGTGAAGAGTATTTACTACTTCATAAAGGTTAAAAGTGATACATTTTATTAAGTATTCATGGTTTACTTGTTGTTTTGAAAAACTAACAGTTTCTTTCTTTGTGTATCCCTTACTGGACTTTTTATGCTCATCCCATGTTGTGAAATGTTTTTCACAGCATATAAAGTGGAATAGGGTCAAGGATGGGATCAAGGAAAATTCATGTTGTCTAAAACATGGAACTAGACATGAATCTTTTTTTCAAAGAGTTTTATTTTATGAAAAAAATTGAAACTGAGTAGAAGTGTCTTCTTTGTAATATTTTTCAATGTAATAGTTATGGCCTAACTCTCCAAAACTCTAAACCTGAAAAGATCCTCAATATGAATTATTCATTTAATTCAAGATTATGTAATGTTTTAAGGTCGTGTCCTTACACACATCACATTAGAAGATTGAGAATGATGATTTCAATACCACATCACTATGGGTGTGAATTATATGATTATAATTTGTAAGCATATTGCATATCATATTGATAGTGAATTGGTAAAAAAATATCTATGAATGATGTAATTTGGATTTATGTTTAAATAATTGACTCAAAATATACTTTTTCACCATATCTAGTAAAGAAATATTGTTAAGTAAATAGGATGGTTAAATATCCACAAAACACCAAATTAAAATCATTATCATCACATTAAGGGTAGTATAGGCAGAAAAAATCACATAGTTGTGATTTAAAACCACAATATTATAGGTTTACAATCCCAAACTCTATACTCGAGTTGTGCAGAATGTGAAAGCATTGAAACCACAATGAGTTTTCATTTAATGACCCTAAATTTTAATTGATAGGAAATATAATTGGGGCCCCTAATCAATGTATAATGTCCCTTGTGTGATTTAAAATAGAATTTAAAAGGAGAATAGTGCTAGTTTCTCATTAATTAATTTAAATAGAGGGATAAATTTGGTGGTTTATGTTTATATTAAAATACATTACATGATTTCACTGATATTATGGTGAAAAAATCAATTTTCAATATATAATATAAGAAACTTATCCCTTTATCCATTATATTTGCACACATGACCAATCTATATGTTTCCACTATAAATGAGATTAATATAGAGCATGAGATTAATAATTTGTATCTATGAAATAACCTAGAAACCAAGTATAAATTTAATTATAATCAATAAAAAATACATTTAATGCTGATTCAGTATCAATAATCCAACCACATGACCAATTTATTTCATATTTTCAAAATTGTTGACATATTATGAAATGAATTTCCCTTGTTTTTTTATCATATTGATTCTAAACCAATTCAAAACCTTTAAAAATACATGATCTGTAACATAAAATATCAATTATATTAATTGAAGATAAAAAAAACTTCTATCAACACTATATTGAAATTATAAAATTCTTATTAAATTTAACTCAAACCATTTCCTATTTCCCTATATAGGCCAAAACTAATTTTTTTCAGTAGTCTAAAGTTGATATATTAGTGATGTACATAATCAAAAATATAATCTAGTGTAGTATATCATAATGAAAAAGGAGTGATAAAGTTATTTATCTACAAAATCTGTCATTAATTAATTATATTCCTAAGAGTTTAAAAATTTGAGCATATATTTTTAGATCTTATATTCAAAAAAAATTGATATTTAATTTCATCAATCCATTTTTCTATGGGAACTTTTCCCTACTCTTCTTAAAAAACATTCTAAAATAATTATAGAATCCAATAAAATATATATATATATATGGGATATTAATCTAATAAAATTATCTTTAATACTCTTTTAAGTCTAACAACATTCATTATTTAACTATTAAAATGTTTATAACATGAATATGTTTCCTAAGTAGTTAAAAACATATTGTTTTCTTTTGTTGATCCTCCATTATGAAAATATTTTATTTCATATGTGGTGATCTCGATTCCCTAATTATGAAATCAGTTAAAATAAATTTCCATTTACATTATTGAATTCTAAATATTCACTAAAATATTTTATGAATTGGTTATCCGTGTTAATAGTTGACTAATAGAACATATATAATAAAATTCAACAACATCATTAATTATTCATTATAGACAAAAATGTTGTCAGATTTCATGATACATTATAGTACCTCATGGATAAATTTCTTTGTCTGTGAAATGAACTTTTTTTCAAAACATTTTTCCTTAAATCCAATGGTACTACCATATGATCCTTGATATACAGATAAAAAACTTGTGAAACAATGCATCAATTATTTAAATCCGAAATATTTAATGTATCCCACATCATAAAAAATTAATCATTCGATAAATATTTATCTTTTACATGTTCTATGAAAATGAATATCATATATTTTTTTAGATAAGAAAAAATCTATTGTTTTCAACACATATAGCTCACATTTTTCCAACAATGTAATTAATAATGACAACACTTTATCTTCCATTAATACTTAAACTTATTTTATTTTCATAACAAGGATCTTGCATCACATATAGTTTAATTTATATAAACATAAATTCAAAAATAAAAAATTATATTTACTCCACAGAATAATTTTTCTCAATTTAATATTACCCTATAGGATTATTTTTATTAAAATATTATTATTTATAAACATTAAAAATATCACATAAAAAATACACATCCTCATAATCATCAAATTATGAAAAAACAACTTCTTTCAAGTCACATGTAGTTAAATTCATCTCATGGGGTCATAAAATTCATTTATTATAGTATATAACCTTAATATCATACATAATAACACATCACAGTCATAATACAAGTGTTTCATTGATTATTCTATAATCATCCCACTACATAAGAAATAATTGGATATATAATAATATTTTATAATTATTTTTAAAACATATAAAACATATCAATTCAATGAAATTTTACAACATTATTAGTCAACTATATAAATGGATAGAATATTTATAAAATATATTAATGAATAGTTAATAATATTATGTAAAAACTATAAAACTCCATTTTTTACATTTTCCATAATATTTATCCAATGAAATAAATATATGTTCCATTTCATGATAAACTATTTTTCATTTTAGAAATGTAATTACTTCCAAAAAAAATCCACATCCAAAATAAAAAAAAATTAATACTGAGATCATATTAAAAAACTAATGTTTCGGAATACATTTTAAAATAATCTTTATGTATCTCTCGTGATCTTTCATTGATACAGAATATATTAATACTTTTTCCACAAATAGAACTATTAATGTTTTATTATATTATGGAAGATTATTTTTATAATTTAATGATCGTTATAGTTGAAATAGTTATTCAAAATGCTATGAATAAAGTGGTATAATGTCTGTATAGTCTTACATAAAAAATTTGGAATATCATTATCATTTAACTCTAATTGATCACATCCAAAATAATGTAAGATCATGAAAAACTATTGAGATACCTTAATGTATTTTATTATATCAACATTTATCATAACAAATACTTATTTTTCAAAGTCACTTGGTTTTGTTTAAAATAATATTAAGATAACTGCAATAAACTATTAGCTTTTACAAAAAATAAAAATAGTGCTTCCCAAGGTAAAATAATTGGAAAAAGGAATCCATTCTTCTCATAATCATATATTTTCCCCTTTAACATCCACAATTCAGGTTATTACTTATGATAATTTGGTAGAGAGTTAGTTATTATTTTATTCACTTTGTTGATAGATTATTTCTCTTAATTAAAATAGTTTTATTATAGAAAAACGAAATATAAAAACATCATGATGTTAATACTTTTCCTTATTAATTATAGGATAACCAATTTGATGTTTAATTCAAATAAACATCATCTATAACTATCATGATGATAATATAACACAAATAATATTTTGATTTACCCTATGTGAATGAATATCCCACTTAATTGAAAATGTTGGAAGTTTCATCTATTTCACTAAAGAGAACTTTATTTGTATTATAATATATTTTATGATTTAATTTTATAGTCAATCCATCCTCAGAATGAAATCATATATTTTTATGTTATGGACTGTGAATTACCTTAATATTTTATTAATTTTAATAATAATAATGTAATATATCATTTCAAACAATTCAATAAAGTCTGTTATGATTTCCATGATTTTAATCACAATTAAGCTAGATATCAACTATAACCATTTAAAATTAATTTCACCTAGGGGTGTCTCAATAATTATATAGTATAACACAAAATTCATTGGTAATATAAATCGATAAACCAATCTTATAAAAATTAAATAATAAAATCGCCTAGCATGAAAAATATAAATAATTATAAAATCAATAAAATTAAACCTCTCACTACACAATGTTCTACTTCATTCATGGTAGCTCATAATGTATCCCCAACTATAAAGTGTTATCACTGAAATTTTGAGGATTTCACTACTTCTTTTTATGAACCCATAACCATTATGATCCTCTGAGTCATTCCTTCTCATCCAATCAACCATAATTTCTAATCCCCATATTAAGATGAATACACTACCACTACTCATCTATTGAAGTATCTAAAAATAATTCTATAGGAAACATTTACTAACAACCTAAAAATGTGATAATTTTAAGTTAGACACATTAATTTCTTAATTTACACTCTATAATTGTAAAATAACTCTAGTTGACTCAACGTAATGTGTTAAATGATAATAAGATAGTATTAATTTCCCCCAATATCCCTTTAACATATTTTTCTGACTGTAGATAAAATTGATCCTCCCAATTGATTGTGGCTAAAATGTGATCACATTCCATGTAACTTTCCTTTCCAACCAATCCATAGCTTCTCTAAAAGCCTCGTATATATAAATAGGTAATTTTAGAAAAGTAATTATCAATCGTGTCACCAATCATAGGAAAATTATGAAAATTGGTGCCTTCAGGTTCACATCTCTCCTTAATAATGAAACTTATCATGCAACATTACAAAATATAATTTCATATTTTACTATACTCATTTTAATAATAGATCATAAAATTTACCTATTTGATCATAATAATTCATTCATAACTTCAACCTATTGATTTCAAATTTGATTTATTATTTTTGTATTTTTTTGTTTTATAATTAATATTTCTATAAATATGACATTATGATGCTTAATCATAATAATTTAATATTAATATTAATATTTTTAAAAAAAATATCTTGTTGAAGATACTCAATATGTTGATCAAAATCTATCCATAGGAAAAAAAAAATCTCCCTAAATAGTTAATCCATGCTTAGTAAACTTTTCACGATGCAATGGTGAAAAATAGTTAGAAATATATTTGTGGTGAAGGTTCAAGGGTCCCCAAGAAACGGAGGATCTCATGGTTACATATAAATATTATAGAAAAAAACCAGATAAACTGGTAATCACCACCTCATGTTATCTCCTTGATAGTTTATAGTGGAACTGATCACATACTTCTAATAAAATCCCTTTATTATCATTCATCTTCCCTCTTATCCTCAAATTTGTTGCGGGGAAAATCTAAAATAAAATAACAAAATAATTCTTTATTCATATTTATCCCCAAATATATATCAAAAATAATATCTATCCATGGACAAATAATGAACACTTAACCCCCTCAAATGCACTTGTAACTAGAAATGTACAATTAACCATATCCAATGCACTCTTAGATTCTAAAATATGTGTAACCCTTTTATGTATATATCAACCACCCAAATAATCCCTTTACCACTATAATAAAAAATTAATCACCTGCACTCACTAGATGGTATTATGTAACTCTCTAGATGAGAGATAATGTTTTTCATCACATCTTATCTCCACATGACATCTGTTTATACTGAGAGAAACACTTATGTACCCTTTGTATAACCATTTCATAAAATGTATGAATGGTGTTTATATGTGCTCTATTTCATTAAAATGTTGTTAAATGATATCCTTGTGTTATTTTTCGATGTAATAGAAAATGTAATAAATAATAAAGAACATGTATTCCTAGATTGATCCTCTTAGTTGATCCAATGTTGATGCCATTGAATACATACTGAATAATTTTTGAAGGTTCTCCAAGGAGTATTTAAAAATGTAATCTCTTTAATTGTAGAATTATCAAAATTATTCCTATCATTAATCGTCATGGAGTATCAAAGGGTATATATCAACCTTTATATAATATTTTATTATTATATATACAATACAATTGATTTTATATTTATTTTATTAGTCCTGTTTTTTTTCTTTTTGTTATCCCAACCATATCCCTCAATAAATATTATATTGGGTAGATAACTTGAGGGATTGATAACATTGTAGGGTTAAGTTAATTGATGAATCTTCATTCTAATTTCTTAAATATTTTTCTTCCATTTTGATGGAATGATGAGTACATCAACATTTGGTCTGGTGCTTGTGGACCATTCTATGAAATTTATTCAATATCATACTTTTTTCAATATTATATTTTCTTTATACCTTCTATTGGCTCATTTAAAAAACATTGGAATTAGGTGGTACAATACATGAATATTTTATTATGGGATTGTGTGGTGATTTTCTTCATGCAACAAAAAAGGTATGTTAAATGTTATTTACTATTGAGGAGGTTAGATTTGATATTCCATGAAGAAATCCAAAGAATGTGGAGTTTCAATATCTAAATAGGGTATTGAAATTGATCAACAATATTAATTACATTTTTAAATTGATTTCATTTTAATATTTGAAATTAACTAAAGTATATAAATAGTATTTTTTCCCTAAAATGAATGTGTGTTATAATATGTTATAGACTATTATATACATAAACAAAAATAAAAAAAATCTTAAATTTATAAATAATAATACATTAATAAAAAATCAGTCCAATTAAAATCCCCAATACTATAATAAGAATAAATTCTAAAATATAAATTCTAAAATGGGAAAATATTGATCACCCCTTTATGCCAGAATCTTTTCCCTCACTCCTAACACTATATAAAAAACAAAATTTTACTAATCAAATCAACATCATAGAAAGTTGAAATATATAACCTTGAGATGAATTTAGTATAATAGTGAATGAATGAATGTATAGTTTTTTAAAGGAGAAAATGTTGCTGTTAGAATAGTAATACAATCCTTGGGAATAATAACATGCCTATTAGAAATTATAACCTAACCATTTGAAAAGTTATTTTGCATCAAAATATTAATAAAAAATATATATAACATTTATAATTATTAATATATGTAAATATAAAAAATATAATTGTAAAAAAATAAATAACTTGATTAAAAATATCAATGAAATATATGTAAATTTTTAATAAACTATATTATAAAGTATTTCTCAATAATCATAATATTTATATTAAAAATTAAAATCACATATGGTATAAATTTTTTCTCATAATATTAATATCATTTTTTAAAATTAGAATGTCAAAATTTTCCAATACTGTTATGTTGGAAATTTTCCAAAAATACATCAATTATCATCTGAACTGTAAAATTAATATTTTTCACCTAAAAAATTTATAAAAAATTACATCATTCATGTCATAATAATATAATAATACTTTATACTAATTTAATATCAGACATTATATATATTATTTCATAAATTATTCTTCAATACTCAATTAACATAATTTCTAAAACTAAAATAAACTTTCCAAAATCTACTGTAAAAATAGATACCCTAAAATATCAATTTCACTTTTTTCAATATTCTCTTTAATAATGTAATGATTTGAAATTATATTTTGGATTTAAGGTATTAAACATATTATATTATAATGATATATGATTTATATAATCGTAAATTCTCTGTTAAATGATATAAAATTGATATAAAATTTTAATAAATACATTATTATAAAAATACCCATATCCTCACATATAAATTACCCCTCTCCATCCCCTTGGAAAACTACTCAAACATATCAATCAAATGCCAATCCACTTCCAAAATCCTGCTTATCAGGATCCTTAAAATGCCTATGGATATTCATGAGTAAAACAACTCAAAAAAAGGAATTTTTAGAAGATTAAAAGAAAACATACATCGAGTATTAAGAGGAAAAAATGTGATGAAATAAAGAGGGAATAAGTTAGTCAGATTCTCAAATCCAACTCCCTTTTTTGTATCATCTCTATTTCCTATTATATTGTTTAATATATTCATATAATTTAACATGATCATCCTTTAACTATCCATTCCTTTTCTTTGAGGATATACATTCTTTCTCCGTGACTTATAAGACAAAAAGAATGATTTCCCAAAAATAATTCCATTTAAAAAACATCATTTACTCTTCTTTATTTGTTTCTTATTCACTCAAGAATTATGATGATAATTCCAAATATTTTTTCCTTTATTAATTCTATAACCCAATGTTTATTAATCAAATCACTTTTGATGAAATCTTTATGAGTCCCATTCATTTGTATGTGTAATTTTATGTTTATGATTGTTATACGTTCTATGTGGAATGGATGATAATGTAAATATTTGGATGATATTGGAGGGCCTATAATTATATATCCCTCTAATGAATTGGGTAATAAGATGTATCTAAATTGATAATTTATTTTATGCAAGAACATGAGGCTATAATTTCTCATAGTTATGATTTTATGATAAATCATATTTGTTGTCTGTGATCATGATGCTACTTTTTTTCACAATTATGTGTGTTGTTTTGCCATGATTGCATAATATTTAATTATTATGAATTTCCAAATTCCATTCCATTATCACATTATTCACTCATGATTTTTATAATTATCCTTTTATTATCATATGATGATGATTATGCTCATCCTTGCTATATTGAATCATGTCCCATACACATACTCTTAGAGATATTTTAGTTGATCTATTTTGTTAAAGTATATCATTATGTGATTATATGTACTAAGATTACTTTATTAATTTAATGTAAAATAAGTATTCATTTAATAAATTTATATGTTTTATTATTTACAACTAAGGTATGTGAATAATTTTCCATAGATATTAAACATTTTATTCATGGATTTTGTATATGTTATGTTGTTTAACATAAAATGAAGTAAATTTAGGTAATGAAAAATACAGTCTCAATTTTTTATATCATGGAATGGTCTAGTTAATTTTGTAATTAGTATTAGAAAGAAAGTGTGAAAACAATAATTATAAGCCTATGTATAGGTAAAAAATCCTAGAAGAATATTTTTAGAAAATAATAAATATAAGTATAACCAATTATATAGAACAACTATTAATGGAAAAAATAATAAATTACTCAAGCTTTTTTGACTCATGCATTGTTAAAAAATATTCTATTTTAGAAAATGGAATGAACCAAGAGAAACTAGGCCAATAATTCATATGAGTCATTGTGCAATGCTTTTTGGAATGACATCATTAATGCCATGGGAGGAGGAGTTAAAAAACATGATGGTGATTATACCTAGAAATCTAAGGTTACAAAAAATAACCTGAACCATAGGGGACATCTATACTCTCCTAAATGGATAAACCAGAAATTAGGTTCTTTTGTGGAATATCTAATCTACTATTCATGGAATAGTGGTCTAACTCAATAGAGATGATATTTTCTGTAATCTATTATTCTGAGAAAGAGAAGGATACTTGAGGCATTGATTTTCTAGATAGAGTGGCTGATCAATGTTGGGTATTGATTATGAATAGTAGATGAAGGTTTATTCGATGAGTTGAAGTGGGGATACATAATGATTAAATTTCTTAACCAATATTTTGATCAAAAAATTTGAACAATGACAGAGAGGGAATTTGAAGAGCTAAACAAAAAGGAAGTTGAATCTATCATGAAAAATGAGGAAAACATCAATAATCCTCCAAGAAACACCTCGGGGTTTTTATCAATAATGATATAAAAATAGATATCTTCATTATTTGATAAACACTAAAACATTCAAATTATTTGGTTATCCAATACCTATGGAGTGATGAAGAAGTGGTGTGATGTGATATAAATATTGATGTAGAGTATAGGGAAAATTACCTTGATTATGTAAATAATAAGAGAAAAATAGATTTTTCGGATCATTGGTAAAGGGTCAAATAAGGAATGAGGATCCAATGTGTCGCATGTCAAAATCATTGGAAGAACCATAGTGGTAATTGATTAAAAGGGAGGAGGAAATTAATCACATGCGGGAGAGAAGGTCATTAATATCTTGAATAACGAAGAGAAATGTAGAATCTATCCTACATGATAGAGGAAAAGAAGAAACCTCTTAATGCACCAATCATTTTCCACTACTTCAATTATAGGGATCACATTAACTATTCAATCCATTTCACTTAACCTCGTGTCCTTAAGGCTAATCAGCATCAACAACCACAAATTAGAAAGGATTAATGAAATGATTTTTCCATCACAACTATTTATGTGGAAATGAAAAATGATGTTTTAAGAGGTAAAAATCATATTCAACCATGAATGGAAAATGTTTTAAATGATTTTGATTATATAAATTTCTTCATATCCTACATGAATTCAGGACTTGTTGAATCAAATACACAATAACACCATGTAGATATATCTATAAAAATACGTAGTGGTTCATTAATTGCATCCTATGTGTTGGAATATTTTTCTATAAGCATATTTCAGAATATTATTCTATATAAACTAATAATAATTCCTTTGGTTAAATTTGATGAGATATAGGGCATGGATTTTCTCTCACTATATAGAGCACACCTCAACTTTCAGAAAAAGGAAATCTATTTTCATATTCATATCCACCCCATGATCCTCTACAAATTTTAGGAAGATCATGAAACTCATTTGAAAAATACATCAATGGTGTGTGTGTTGATACCATGTTAAGAAGCAAACCATTCCAAAATGGTTGAGTGAATGGAAGGAATCAACTTTATGGAAATAATTTTTTATTGGGAATACATTTAAATATTTTTCAAAGTGTTACCATGACACCCCTGGACCATGAGTAAGATTTATCAACAGAACGTATACAATTTTACAATCCTATCTAAAAATTCATTTATATGATGGCCCCTTGGAAATAATGCAATTAAAGAAGCATGTGCAAGAGTATTTGGATACTCGGAACATACAACTTAGTTTATAACCTTAGGGTTTTCTAGTTCTATTTTTTAGGAATAAGTACAGATGAATGAATCCCTCTATCAATTTTTTAGAGATTAACAAGTGAATTATAAAGAATAAGTTTCTTTTTCCCAAGGATTGATGGATTTTCAATTAAATATTGATGATATCTATAATTTTTCTAAGTGGATCATAGTTCTGGTTATCATCAATTGAGGTGAAGAAGGAAGATATTTAAAATAATTATTTTTTATAATGAATGGGCACAATGTTTTTATAGTTAGTTTCATCAAACATACTAATTCCCCATTAATATTCATTGATATGATTTATAGTTTCTTTAAAGAAACATGCAAAAAAATATTTGTTGTGTTTATAAATGTTATTTTCATTTACTCAATGTTAACGAATGAAGATGAAGATCCTAAAAAGATTTTATGGAGATATGAAGGATAGATAAAATGTATCTTATGTATATTATGTGTGACTTCTTAATGAAACATGTCAGATTCACGAGGAATTTGACCAAAATTAAGGGAATTTTGTATACCCTTTACAAAACGAAATTGTGGAATGGACTAGATCCTGTATTGTGATTGAAATCCATAGTTTTTTGGGATTTTCTACATACTACAGATGATTTGTGAATAATTTCTATATATTTTCTACTCTTTTAACTAACATAACATGGAATGGTTTAATGTTAGTTTGGATGGTAGAATGCAAGGAAATCATTTAGGATCCCATCAAGAGGATAATATCTACACCTTTACTCACCCATAAAACATGTGTATAATATATTTCGATATATAATGATGCTTTAAAAGAATATATTTTTTTTTACTCTTTCCAAATGATAAAGCGCTAGCCTAATTCTCATGACTATTGACGATCTATTTGTAGAACTACCTTATGCATGATCTATATTTAGCAGTTGTGATGTTTTCCATTATGTTATAGTGACACTACCTCTATGGTTTAATGTGTTACATATTTACTGATCAAAATATTATGTAATATATGTTCACATATAATGTGAAAAACATGAATTAAAGAAAACAGTTAGAGGTAACCGGAAACAATGACTTATCTATTCAATACCATTTAGGAAAGGTGAACAAGGTAGCTAATGATCTTTGTTGAAAATAACATGATACATTATATATTATTTAGATTTATAAATACCCTAATTTTAAGGATATTCAAATGATATATTGAGAAATCATAATCGTAGAGAATACATCAAATTTTCCCCAATTTTTCCACAAATATCTATCCAAGTGAATATCAAGGTGGAAAAGAGGTATTATCTGGTGCTATAAAAAAAGTGAGAGAAGTAAGAATAAAAAAAATTACAAGAGTTCCACATCGATGATGATAGTTTTATTTCATTTGGGATGAGAATTTTTGTGCCTTTATCAGTTGAGATAATTAATGAGCTATTGGATAAAACACATATCACATATTTCTCAATCAAAACTAAAGGTACCAAGATGTACCATGTTCTTCGAGATCAATTTTGGTTGGGAAAAAATGAATGAGACTGTTGGTCGGAGTGGATACTCAAGAGGGGGGTGAATTGAGTTCCAATTAAAAGTTTCTGTTAAAAAGTATTTCTAAAAAGGTTTTCCCCAAAGATTAGATACAACCCAATTAATCAAGGTTATACTATTATAAGAGTTTTACTGTTTAAGTAACTTCTTAAAAGATTGACTAATTCTCAGTAATATTAATTTGTGTTATTAATATTACTTTTGATGTTATTCTACTAAGACAATCCAGTTATAACTTCTTTCCAAGATTAATTATCAAAGTGAAATTAGTGATTTCTGGATTATACAATAAAGTAATAAAACAGAGATAACTAAATTTAGCAGCATAGTAGATATGAAAGAAGTGGTTCGGTCTCAAACTGAGACCTAATCCACTCCACTGGGTGATCACCTGCCACCAAGTATTTTATATAAATAAACATTGATCCACACCCTGGATCGGGGTTTACAACAGTACTCAGACTATCCAGGTCCTCAGACCTCTACCACAGTTCTACGTGGGAAAGAAACAACAATAGCACACAGGCTGTCCAGGTCCTCGGACCTCTAACACAGTTCTACATGGGATACACATTGGTATACAGAGTTTGGTGTAAGGATTTAAGTATCCTCCAGTTCAGCTTAGGAGTCAGTGTGTGTCCATACAGACAGAATCACACACTGCTCGTAATTTAATGAAAAGAATGATCACAGTAGAGAAAGAATATATAAATGAGTTTAGAATGCTCTTGTGTGATGTCAATGAAGCTTTGGACTCATTTGTATTGAAGTAGATGAAACTTTGAGTCCTTTTCTGGAAGTTGTGTGAAAAACAGAGTGTCGCGATTCAGCTTGTATTCTTTGTGAGGTTCAACAGAGCAAAGATGTTCTTTAAACTTCAAATATTCTTCGTGTGTTCAGCAGCTGTCGAGTTTCATGCAGTGTGTCTTTCTTTTGAAACTTGCTCTGAGTATCTTCTTCGTTAGCGTGCTCACGGCCTTGCTTTTCATTTTTGTATCGTTCATCCTAATTCTTGGCCACACTTTGATTTTATCATGTAAATGCATGTATTGGAGCCGACGGGTTGCATGTGTTCTGTACCTCGTACCTCGTACTGTCTGATGATATGTCTATAAAGAAACATTAATTATGTCAGTGTATTAAAATCATCAAATATGACCGTTAGAAACTAAATTGAAAAACTAAAAAATAGTTTAAGAAACGGTGTCACAGTAAGTCATGGAAACAGTGTCTCATTCACACGGTGTCTAGATTGATCACGGTGTCTGAGTGTCACGGTGTCTCATAGTCATGGTGTCTCGCAGTCATGGTGTCTTGTTCATGGTGTCTCGTGATCACGGTGTCTTGTTCACGGTGTATGGGGTCACGGTGTCTCGTGGTAATAGTGTCTTGTTCACGGTGTCTGGCTTCACGGTGTCTGGCTTCACGATGTCTGGCTTCACAGTGTCTGCATCACGGTGTCTGGCTTCACGGTGTCTGTCTTCACGGTGTCTAGCTTCACGGTTCCAGAAATACATAGCCAGTGCCAGACTCATGGTGTCCTAGAATTTTCAAAGTAACTGTGTTCAGACTTAAATAATGATGATAATAGAAAGGATTATACTTAAGCATTTGTCAAAGAAGTTATTATGAGAGTAGATCAAAGATTGTATAAAGTAGGTAAACAGAATGTAGAGCAATTAAGATCTTGCATGGCTCTTATTAAATCAGGAGAAAACTTTAAACATAAATACAAATGATTGTATATAATTTATAGGAGTTAACTAGGTTGAATAATATTTGTGATCATTAAAACATGATTAATACATGAGGAGTCCAACAATCTCCCCCTTTTTGATGATCACAAATCATATTCAGTTAAAGTGTATATTGGATTCAACTATAGAGATAATAAGAGATAAAAGGTTATCATATAGAAACTTCTCCCCCTTTTGGGATTATCAAAAACATGAAATAATATAATTAAAAAAACATTCTATTAATAGAAAACAAGGTTCAGTACAAAACAGAAGAGTGATACAAAAGCAAAAGCATCCCTATCAAAAAAAATTAATCACCATTCTTCTTCATGGGATGGCCTTCTCTTTGCCTTTAGTTGCAGTGGAAAAAGAGGAAGCCATAGGGGCAGAGGTAGAGGTAGTGGAAGGCAGTGAGGTGGTTGATAAAGAGGGTAAAGGAAGGCCTTCAAAGACTGAGAGAGTCAAGGTAGGAGTAGTAGAAGATCTCGACAGTTGTTGATCGAGAATCACAGGCCTGATCTGACTTAGTGCTTGGCCGACAGACATAGTGTTTGAGGCTAGGGCAGAGGTGAAGGTAGGCATCCCTAGTCTAAGAGGTGTTGCCACTGGAGCAACAATGGCTATACCATGTACATGAAGATGGGACCTCAAGAGTTTGATGAAATCTGTAATGATTTCTCCACCATACTACATGGATTTCTCAAAATCATCCTTGTTCTACATAAACTTGTCCAACAATCAAGTAAACTTTGTGAGCTTCTGGAGTTGGGTCTTGAAAGCATGAGTCACAGGAGGAAGGCGCAGATTTTCTACAAGATACTTGAAATGGATTGTCATATCGGCCTTGGAGAAGATTCTGTTGAAGTAGAAATCCACTTTCTTGGCAATCTCTTGCTGAGCATCATTAGAAATTTTGGAGTGGATTTGTACTAGATCAATAACTCTATCACTTTTCATGATCACTTCAGATAAGGAATCCATATTTAATCCATTGAGTATATTCTAAAGTTCCTCTTTAACTATAGTTCTGAGAATATCACTGTCCAAAGAGGGTTTAGAGGATTGACCAGATGCTTTGACAGCAGTGGTCAGAGATTTTAGTTGATTCAGCACCTTTTGAAGACACCCTGTATACTCATCAGTGAGTTTATTAAGATTTCCAACAAGCTCTTTCATTTACTTCACAATTTGGCCGTTCCTTTCAGCAATATTTTTATCTAAGTATGACAGATAAGGTTGAATCTGAGACACACCAACCAATGGGATTTGAGGAGCAACAGGTTCTATAGGAGGAGCAACAGATTCAAATCTCGAATACAGCTCTCTCTGCATGTCTTCATCCATACTTCTTAGGGTCTTCGCTTCATTACTGAGCAACTTATTTCCAACTCTTACTTCTTGAATATAATGGAGCATCTTAGGTTGTATTTTCCAAATAATTTTCTCCAATAATAGTGAGGCATATCTCTCACTTAAATTTTTCACATGATGAGGTTGGGTATTCATGAGTTTCTCAACTCCAGATAATAGGGAAGCACCAAATTCCTTCAGATCATCCTTACTCACAAAGTATGGTTGTTCAGACAAGGGTTCAGGAGTAGGGACTGGTATAGGCTCAGGTTCCTTCTCAGGTGCAATATTGGAGACTGATTTTAACTGAAATAGAGAGGAAATATCAAGTATGGTTGTTGTAACCTGCTGAAAGACATCCACATCATAGAAACTGGGAAATTTATACTGAGTGTCTACAGGACTTGATTCAGTTGGATGTGAGGCTTCAATAGACTCAAGATTTGGGGTTTTCTCCCCCTCAACTGATGCCTCATTCTCTACACTGAGAGGCTTAGTATCTTGGTCTAATTCCACAGACTCAACTCTAAGTTCCTCACTCATTTCTTTTCTAGCCAACTGAAAATATAGCTCCATCCATTTTTCAGTTGTAGGTATGATTTCAGGAATATATTGTTCCACAGGGAGTTCCTCAAGATTAACCTCATGCAAAATAGGTAGCTCTTCCACTATAGGCTCTTCTACTATAGGCTCTTCCATGAAATGCTTTTTAGGTTCTTTGGAAATAGATTCTGTTACAGCTTCGGGTTGAGTTTCCAAATTAATATATTCTTTAGAAGTAGGGACTTCTTCTTCAAAAACTACATGAGGGGTAGTACTCCTGTCTTCCTCAAAAATAATAGTTTCCCTAGGTGGCACTTCAGCCTCTTCTTCCTCTTCTTCAGGATACTCAACAATATCATCTGGTTCCAAACCAGGATCGGAAATATCTCATGGTCTTGATGGATAGTCCACCGGATTTAATTTCCAATAAATTCTATCATTGTCTTCCACCTATTCCTTTTTCCAAGGATTCAAGTTTATCTTCATTATTTTGATAGTGGCTTTTGATAGACAGTACTCACAGTCCTTAATAAATTCCTCATTTGGTCCAACCATACCCTTGGAAAGAAGCATGGCTGAGATTAGCCAAGAGTAGAACAGAGAAGTTGACTTGGATGTGACTTTGATCAACTCACACATATGGTGTATGATATACTTTCACAGGTTGATCTTATGACCATTTTTTATAAGGTGAACCAGAAACACATCTTAATATTTTAAGACAGCAAAATCACCTTTTCTCAGACTAACCAAATTCTGTATAAACATGAACACAAGCCTTGATTCTCCATATAATTCAGCGGCAATAGATCTCCTCTAGGTGCCATTTCCAGTTAGGTTTTCAAGGTATCTTCTAAATCAAAGAAATTGGTTGAAGGAGGAGGTCCTCTCTGATAATCCTCACAGATGACTTCATGAGGTATCCTAAGGCATGCAGCCCATAACCTTGAATAGAATGAGCATCTATGGCCATTGACCCAGCTTCTTACAACATAACTATCACCAAAATCAAAAGATAATTGAACATACTGGTAAAAATGATCCACTAACCTATGGTATATGGGTTTTTCTTCCTTCGAGAACCACTCTAACCAACCATGTTTTTCTATCACTTTCAATACCAGAGACTTACTAGACAGAATCTATTTGGGGAAAATCTCTTTCTCAAGTATAACAACATGGTTTACCAGATTCAGATATAAAGGTCATTCTGGTGTTATCTTAGGTGCAATCTTCTTCTTCTTCGATCTGCGCTTCTCAGGTGTCGATGATGATGGATGTTTCATTCTTGGAATTCACTAAAGGTTCGAGCGAGAAAAGGGTTGTAGCGACGAAGAAGGGTTCGAAAGGAGTAAGTAGAAGAAACCTCGAGTGAATAATCAAGTGATACTTCCTTTGTTTTATCATTTATGAATACCAAACATTGCAAAAATATAAATGTGGGAAAATAAAAAAGGCGAAAAGGATAATTACCGTGATACGAGTTTAAAGAAAAACATAAAGAATTTTTACGATGAGATTGTGTCTGGTCATTACGGTGAGAAAGTAAATGAGATTCACATTGATACCATGAACAAACTTCTCATTGTGTGTTACGGTGAGACAGTAAACGTCAGATAGTAAGTACAAAATACTAACGGTGAGACCGTAAACATAAAACTTTACGGTAAGACTGTAAACATAAAACTTTACGGAGAGATAGTAAACGTGAGAGATAGTAACTGAGAAACCATAATCATGAAACAGTAAAGTATAACACAGTAAAATATTGAACAGTAAGACCTGAATCAGTAACAAGTAAGGTATCTATTTGAGATTTATCATGCCTAGTTCATGTATGATGTAGTCTATTCTCTCAGAATTTAATGGTTTGGTGAATATATCATCAAGTTGATATTCAGTACCAATGAATTCCAAAGTGATATCACCTTTTTGATAATGATCTCTCAAAAAGTGATGTCTTACATCAATGTGCTTTGTCCTGGTATGTGAAACAAGATTCTTTGAGATGTAAATAGCACTCGTGTTGTCACAATTTATAGGTACATGTCAGAATTGATATCCATAATCTAGTAATGTGTGTTTCATCCACAAAATTTGTGCACAACAACTGCCAGCAGCTATGTATTCAGCTTCTGTAGTAGATAATGCAATAGAATTTTGTTTCTTACTACACCATGATACTAGTGACTTTCCTAAAATGTCACATGTTCCAAAGGTGTTTTTTCTATCTAACTTACAGTCACCGAATTCAGCATCAGAATAAATAACTGGTTCAAATGATTTTACTTTAGGATAAAACAGTCCTAGATTGGTTGTATGCTTGAGGTATTTGAAAATTCTCTTTATAACATTTAAATAGATTCCTTAGGGTTTGCTTGAAAACAAGCACACATACACACACTAAACATAATTTCAAGATGACCAGTAGTTAAGTAGAGTGAACTACTAATCATTCCTCTATAAGTGGTTTGATCAATAGATTTCCCATCTTCATAAAGATCCAACATACAAGTGGTACTCATGGGAGTGTCACTACTTTTAGTGTTTTCCAATCCAAAACATTTTAGAAGATCCTTTGTATATTTACTTTGATTTAAAATAATACCATTTTCATTTTAAAAAACTTAAAATCCAAGAAAATATTTTAGTTCTCCCATTAAACTCATTTCAAATTTGTTTTGCATCATTTTATAAAAATCAACACATAAATAATTCTTCAAAGATCCAAAAATAATGTCATCTACATAGATTTTAACAACTAAAACATCATTAGAAATTCATTTTATAAAAAGGGTAGGATCAAATATTCCTTTTGTAAAACCTTTGAAAATAAGGAAAGTACTCAATCTGTCATACCAAGCTTGTGGACCTTGCTTCAAACCATATAAGGCTTATTATAGTTTAAAAATATGATTTGGAAAATGGGGTTTTGTAAATCTAGGGGGTTTTTCAAAAAAACATCCTCAGCTATATACCCATTTACCTCCAATGGGCCGAAGGCCTTCATTTTTTATTAATTTTTGATAATCCACCTTTCAATTGGTGAGGTGGAACCCTTACAAAGCCTGTAGGTGAACGTATTACATGGCTCATAGGACTTAGAGGAATTCATTTCCTGTAGGCTTCAAAAATTACATGCAACCCAGACTAACTACTTGGAACTGCTCCTCCCTAGCATCTTCTCGTGAAATCAGTTATCCACCTTCACAAGGATGATCGGATAGGCTTTCTTATGCATGCACAGGATTGTCCCGATGGCAGGTGTCATACCCTCTCATTCATGCAATCCGTTTATCTTTTCTCTGGTGAATGCTCCTTGCTCCACCTTCTTCTGAAGCTTATTCCTTGTAGGCTGTTTGGTTTACATCTGCACTAAAGGTGGCCTGAAGGCCTTGAGGTGGCCTAAAGGCCTTACTAACCTGAAGTCCTGGGTGGCCCGAAGGCCTTAAAGGACTCGGGGACCAAATCAGTGTCCCAAAGGCCCAAACAGGGGAATATTCCCGGCTGCTACAATGCCAAACTGTGCCTGCTATAGTTCCCGCTATAGTACCTGCTATAGTTCTGCATAGTTCCTGCTACAGTACCTACTACAGTTCTGTATAGTACCTGCTATAGTACTATTACAGTACCGAAAATTAGCCTTTTCCTGGATTTGATATAGTTCGAAATTCAAATGTGCATCATAGTCAAGCAGGATTCTGATGGCTTCAAGTCTAGTTACTGGTGAAAAGGTCTCCTCATAGTCAATTCCTTCTTCTTGACTATAGAATTTTGTAACTAGTATAGCCTTGTTTCTATCTATGTTACCAGCATCATCAACATTATTCCTAAAAACCCATTTAGTGCCTATGGTCAAAGTGTCCTTAGGTCTGTCTACTAATTCCCAAACATTGTTTCTTTCAAATTGATTCAATTCTTCTTACATAGACATCACCCAAAATTTATCATTGATTGCATCATTGATATTTTCAGGTTTAAGTTGTGAAAGAAAAGATTGATGTACAACCTGGTTTCTCAGAGAAGCTCTAGTTTGTGTCCCTCTATCTAAATATCCTATTACAGCATCTAAAGGATTTTTTTTAAGGGTCCTAGTTTGTCTAGAAAAGGTAGGGCTAGAAATTTCAGTTTCATTTATAGGTTTAGGTTCTATAGAAACAGGTTATGGAAAATTTCTGGAACTGGTTGTCTTAACAACAGGTTCTGTGTTTCTGTCATTGAGGTTTATAATGAACATATATTCTTCAAGATTTTCAAGAGGGGTCTTAGGTTCATGTGGATCATTTTCATCAAATTTTATGTGTATAGATTCTTCCACACATTTGGTTCTCTTATTGAATACTCTATAGGCTTTACTCGAGATTGAGTAACCTAGGAAAATTCCTTCATCACTTTTGGAAGCAAATTTGTCAAGATTATATTTAGTGTTAAAGATAAAAACTTTTCAACCAAAAACTCTAAAGTAATTAAACTTAGGCTTCCTATTGTTCCAAATCTCATAAGGAGTCTTTTTAATAATTGGTCTAATCAAGAATCTATTGATAATGTAACAAGCTATATTAACAACTCCATCCCAAAAGTAAATTGGAAAATCATATTCATTGAGCATTGTCCTATCAATCTCTTAAAGAGTCCTATTTCTTCTTTCTACTACACCATTCTATTGATGTGTTCTAGGAGAATATAAGTTGTGATTATTGCCATTGTGTGAGCAATAAGATTCAAACTCTTGATTTTCAAACTCACGGCCATGATCACTTCTCAAGGTCTTAATCCTAAGTCCACTAATGTTTTCTACAGACTTGGAATATTTGATAAAATAAGAACAAGCTTCACTTTTGTGAGCAAGAAAGTATACCCAAGTTTAACAAGAAAAATCATCAACAAGAACATAAACATAGTGTTTCCCATTTAAGCTTGAAACTCTTGATGGTCCAAACAAATCCATGTAAACCAACTCGAGAGGTTGAGAAGTAGAAACTCATTTCTTTGATTTGAATGAAACTTTGTGTTGTTTTCCCTTTTGACAAGGATTACACACTTTGTTGAGTGGGAATTCTAGTTTAGGGAAGTTTCTAACTAAACCTTTCCTAGTCAGTTTACTAAGTGAGTGCACATTGCAGTTTCCTAGTCTTTTGTGCCATAGCCAATATTCTTCATGAAAATCATTTAAACAAGTAACATTTTGTTTAGCTAAAGAATTCAAATCTACAGCATATACATCTTCATTTCTTAATGTAGTAAATACCAAAACATTTTTATAATTAAAAACATTACATGAATCATTTTCAAATTTTACATTGAAACCATCATCACACAATTGAGAAATTCTTAACAGGTTCTATTTTAATCCATCAACAAATAATACTTTAGAAATTAAAATTGAATCACTATTACCAATCTAGCCTAAACCGGTGATCTTTTCTTTTGAGTTATAACCAAAGGTGACATGTCCTCCATCAACTTTGATTATGCTCCTAAAGCATGAGTAGTCTACTGTCATATGCCTTGAACATTCCCTTTACAAGTACCATATCTTCCTACAGGATCTTTCCAATCAAGTTTCCTACAAAATAGATTTATATAGAAGATAATTTTGTTACCCGGATTTTCTTGGGTCTAGAAAGGTTATCAAGTAAAACTTTAGGCACCCATATTTGTTTAATGGGTTTCCTATAATTAATAGATTCAAATGATTTTGATAAATAAACTTTTTTGATATATAAGAATTTGAATAGGTAGATGAAGCATATGAGCTTCCAGAACTTGAACTAGCAGCATACTGTCTAGATTTTGGAATAAATTTATTCTTAACAATCTGTCTCTGTCCAGGTTGGTATCCTAAACCAGTAGTATACTTTGATGCAACTTGTTTTCCAAGCATTTGAGTTAGAGTGTTCTTTCCAATTTTGAACTTCTCAAATTATTTTCTAAGTTACTCATTAGACAATTTGAGTTCAGTATTCTCCTTTAACAGTTGAGCATTCTTTTTATTTTCTATACTAAAATCAGATTTAACAATACTAGTCAAGGGATACTGTTTCTTTAATTATTTGTACTTATCTTTTAGCTCATTACAAGTATCTTCTAATATATTATAGTATTCAAATAATTCATCTTTAGACATATTAACATCATTATTTGAATCACTTTCATTCCCAGAATAGTAATCATTCAGCATAGGGGAAATAGGTACCTCAGATGTTTCAGTCATGAAACACATGTTGGCATGATTCTTTTCTTCAGAATTTGAAGCTTCAGATCCACTTGATCTGTCTTCATAATCACTCCATGTTTCCTTCATATATTTCTTATATTTTTTGTCCTTATAATCATATTTATTCATAAACCTCAATTTTGGACAGTCATCCTTAACATGTCCTTTCCTTTTACATTCATAACAGACTATCTCATCATTTTTATCAGCTTTCTTCTAATCTCTCTTCCAATTACCTTATTGGTCATACTTACCCTTATAATTTGATTTTCTAAAAAAAATCTTCTTTCTATAGAATTTCTTGAATCCTTTGGCTATATGAACCATCTTTTCATCATTGTCTGAGTCAGAATTTTCACTAGATGAGCTTTCTTCAGTTATGTAAACTTTCTCTTTGTCCTTGCTTTTTGAAGCTGTAGACTTAAATGCCACTAACTTCTTCTTAGGTTAATCATCTTCCTATTTGTTTACCTTAATATCTTCTTCATACATCATCAATTTTCCAATCATCTCCTTGACAGGTATCTTGCAAATGTCACATGATTCTCGTATAGAGACAGAGGTTCCTCTCCATCTGTCTTGTAGGCATCTTAGTATCCTTGTGATTTTCTCCTTTGCTGCAATAGCTTTTCCTAGTGATCTCATTGTATTTACTATCTCATTAAACCTGGGATACATATCATAAATAGATTCATCAAATTTCATTTTGAAATTATCATACTTAATAGTGTATGTATTTAGTCTCATTTCCTTAACATTGGTTGTTCCCTCATGGGAAACATCCAGAGTATCCCATATTTCATAATCAGTCTTACAAGCAGATATTTGATTAAATTCTTCATCTCCTAAAGTACAATATAGGGAATTCATTGCTTTATAATTATTATTGTAATTAGCTTTTGTAGGTTCATTCTAAATAGTTCTAACAATTTCTGGAATCTTATACTGAGTCTCTATAGCAGTCCAAATGTCAAATCCCATACTTTCTAAATGGATTTTCATTTTTATTTTCCATTGGGAATAATTGACACCATTAAAGAAGGGTGGCCTGTTGGTAGCTACACCTTCTAATATTTTATCCATAGTTAGATTTTAGCAAATGTATTTAAATAGATAAAGATTTAGAAATAACATAAATTTATGATCTTTAAGATACAACTAAAATCACAGTTGAATAAGATTACACAGATTCCTAATAAACTGCCTTTGATACGAAATTTTGGTCAGAGTGGATACTCAAGATGGGGGTGAATTGAGTTCCAATTAAAAATTTATGTTAAAAAGTATTTCTAAAAAGGTTTTCCCCAAAGATTAAAAACAACCTAGTTAATCAAGGTTATACTGTTATAAGAGTTTGACTGTTTAAGTAACTTCTTAGAAGATTGATTAATTCTTAGTAATCTTAATTTGTGTAATTAATATTACTTTTGAAGTTATTCTACTAAGACAATCTAGTTATAACTTATTTCCAAGATTAACTATCAAAGTGAAATTAGTGATTTCTGGATTATACAGTAAAGTAATAAAACAAAGATAACTAAATTTAGCTGCACAACGGATATGAAACAAGTGTTTCAGTCTCAATTCGAGACCTAATCGACTCCACTTGGTGATCACCTACCACCAAGAAGTTTATATAAATAAACATTGATCCACACCCTGGATCGGGGTTTACAAAAGTACTCAGACTGTCCAGGTCCTCATACCTCTACCACAGTTCTACGTGGGAATGAAACAACAACAGCACAAAGGTTGTCTAGGTCCTCAGACCTCTACCACTATTCTACATGGGATACACAAAGGTATAAAGAGTTTTGTGTGAGGATTTTAGTTTTCTCTAGTTCATTATAGGAGTTAGTGTGTGTCCAAACAGATAGAAGCACACACTGCTCGTAATGTAAGGAAAATAATGATCACAACAGAGAAAGAATATAGAGATGAGTTTAGAATGCTCTTGTGTGATGTCCGTGCAGCTCTGGACTCCTTTAGATTGAAGCAGATGAAGCTTTGAGTCCTTTTTCTGGAAGTTGTGTGAAAAACAGAGTGTCGTGATTCATCTTGTATTCTTCGTGAGGTTCAACAGAGTAAAGATGTTCTTTAAGCTTCAAATATGCTTCGTGTGTTCAGTAGATGTAGAGTTGCATGCAGTGTGTCTTTATTTTGAAACTTGCTCTGATTATCTTCTTCGTTATCATTCTCACGGCTTTGCTTTTCGTTTTGGTATCGTGCGTCCTCATTCATGGCCACACTTCACCTTTATCTTGGAAATGCATGTGTTGGAGCCGACAGGTTGCATGTGTTCTGCACCTCGTACCTCATACTGTCCGGTGATATGTCTACAAAGAAACATTAATTATGTCAGTGCATTAAAATCATCAAATATGACCTTTAGAAACTAAATTGAAAGACGAAAAAATAGTTTAATAAATAGTGTCACAGGAAGTCATGGAAACGGTGTCTCCTTCACACGGTGTCTAGATTGATCATGGTTTTTGTGTGTCATGGTGTCTCATGGTCACGGTGTCTCGCGGTCATGGTGTCTTGTTCACAGTGTCTAGCTTCACGGTGTCTCGCGGTCATGGTGTCTTGTTCACAGTATCTGGGGTCACGGTGTCTCGCAGTCACGGTGTCTTGTTCACGGTGTCTGGATTCACGGTGTCTGGCTTCACAGTGTCTGTCTTCACGGTGTCTGCTTCACGGTGTCTGGCTTCATGGTGTCTGGCTTCACGATGTCTGGATTTACGGTGTCTGCTTCACGGTGTCTGGCTTCACGGTGGTTGGCTTCACGGTGCTAGAAATACATAGCCAGTGGCAGACTCACAGTGTCTTATACTTTTCAAAGTAATTGTGTTCAGACTTAAGTAATGATGATAATATAAAGGATTAGACTTAAGTATTTGTCAAAGAAGGTATTATGATAGTAGATCAAAGATTGTATAATGTAGGTAAATGGAATGTAGAGAATTTAAGATCTTACATGGATCTTCTTAAAGAATGCGAAAACATTAAACATAAATACACATGATTGGATATAATTTATAGGAGTTAACTAGGTTGAATAATATTTGTGATCATTAAAACATGATTAATACATGAGGAGTCTAACATAGGCTTCAATGAATATCCCATGGTGTCATGTGCATTGGAATGTTGAATCCTAGTGGTTGAATTCTAAAGGGTTGATATGAACATTTACTATACAAATGTTGAAATGAGAGAATGTAAATATAGAATTTTTCACTAGTCTCCCAAATTGATCCAATTAAAATAATATCTTATGGGTTCTTTTGGATCATATCACCAGAAAAGCTGACTTAATTTAATTTTATTAATATTTCATGATTTACAAACTTTTCATAATATATGTGAAAGAAGTATTGAGGCCACATTGAGTTCAAATTTTAGTTCTCAATGAACACGATGGAAGGATCATATCAACATTCTGGAGATGTCTTCAACATGGTTTGAGCATGGAATGGAATTACTACACATCATATACCCCCAAGATATTTACCAATATAAAATGACAATTTAGATTATCAAATACATGATAATATAATTCTAAATGGAATTTAAAGGTGTATGGGATCATCATCTCTCATTTTCTAAGTTCTTATATAATAATATATACCACCCAAGTATTCAAATAAATCCATATAAATTAGTGTATGGGAAGTCATGTTGAACTCTAGCTTCATGGGATGAAGTTGGAGAATGAAATATAATTTAACATTACCTTGTGAAGTATATGATAGAGTAGGTTCATTCCATATAACAACATAGAAAAGATTCTCAGGTTTATAAAAATGGATATGATGACAATTGTCGAAGGGCCTTGGAGTTCATTAGGGGAGAAAAGGATTCCCTTTTATTTTCATAATGTAAGAGAATCATTTGGTCTGGAAACAAATGGAATCATATCCCAAGGTACATTTTCCCCTTTGACATCCTTGATCACGTAATACTAGTGGCATATCAACTTTCACTTCCACTAAAAATGAATCAGGTTCATAATGTGTTTGATGTACCACTACAATGGAATTACATATAAAATCCCTCATATATACTGAGTCCATAAGTGGTACAAACAGAGAAATACCCCTACTGTGAATAATGGTTGTTGAATATCATGGATGTTAGAGAGAAATTTCATCAAAATAAGACAAATCATCTTAACAACAGTGTTTTGGAGGATCCATTTGTAAGGAGAGGTGATTTGGTATCCAAAGGAAATAATTAAATAGATGTATGGACAACAAAATTCATCTGAGAATAGAATAATATATTTCAGGGATGAAATTTCTAAAGGGGTGAAGAATCAAACAACCCGTATTTCATAAATGATATTTTTCTCTTCAAATAAATGTTTGTTATAATATATTATATAGTATTAAATACAAAATGAAACAAAAAATAATAATAATTCATTATAAAATACTATTAAACTCATATGATATTAACCAAATTAATATTCCAAACATTGAATTTGTAATACAAATATAAAATATAATTTCTAATATTGAAAAATTTAGTTCGCCCCAATCTACTAGAATCATCACCCCCACTACAAAAACTATTGAAAAGAAACAATATTAATTATCCAATAAAAAAATTCTAAAATTTAAATATATAACATTGAGAAGAATTGAGTTGAATAACGAATGAATGAAATTATACATATTTATAAGAGGTAAGGTGATGTTGGAATAGTAACATCGCCGTTGGGAATAGTAAAATGATTCTTGGAATACTAATTTTACCTCAAAATATAAAAGTGTGACACAAATAACATTAATCATGATTAATATATGTAAATATAAATATTATAATGACTAAAAAATAAATTCCATGATTAAAAAACTCAATGAAAAAGAGTGCACAATTTTAGTAAATAGTATTTTAATGTATTTCATAGAAATCATAATTTTATATTAAAAATTAAAATTAAATATGTTGTAAATATTTTTTGATAAAATGAATATCATTTTTCAAATCATCACATTAAGACTATCCATGTGTAATTTTTTGGTAATGTTATAAAAAACATCACAATTTAGGTGAATAGTAAAAAAAAGTGTTTTTCAAATAACTGATGTATCTTAAATTACATCATTAATGATATAATAATTACATAATACAATCTATAAGTTAGGGTTTTGAAATTATAAGTGTTATTTCATTAATGATTCATTAAAATAAAATAAATATAATTTCAAAACCTAAAAATAACTGTCCAAAACTAAAAGTCAAAAGTGATTACATTAAATGACAATTTATCTTTTTCTTCAATCTCCTTGTTAATAAACTAATTAAATAGAATTATAAAGGGGATTAAAATACTTATTCCCAATATATTATATTTTCTTTATGATTAATGTGAAAAACCACTATTACATGCTTTTCATTGAAAAATAATTTTATATTGAATATTTTATTCAAAAAATACCCCTCCCCTTAAGTATAAATTACCCCTCTCCCTCACCATGGGAAATCATTAAAACATCTCCTGAAAAATTCAATAAAATGCCAAAATCATCTTGTTATTCCACTTAGAAATCGAAGATACATTCTAAAGTAAACCAACTCAAAACATCATGGTATTTATTGTCACTTACATAAGAAGCAACATGTGGGATTAAGTGGAATAAAATTGGTGAAATAAAGCGGGAATAAATTTAAAGGGATACTAAAACCCTACTCCTATTCATTGGGTCATACCTATTTCACACCATAATTAGTATAAATATTTTTCTAATATAATTTAAAAAACGTTCCACTATCCTTCCATTTTATTTTTGGAGATATACATGATTTCAACATAACTAATAAACCAAATAAAAAGATTTCCAAATAATTCATCCTTTCAATAAGGCATACTTTACTCCTCTTGAGTTATTTCTAATTCACTCAAGAATTATGATTATGATTCTAAATTTATTTTACCTTATTCATTTGGGAACCTAAGGTTTATTCATTAAATTATATTAGTTGAAATCCTAATAACAAATGATACATTTAATGGTTAATTTTATGATTACGATTGGTATATGTTCTATGTGGCATGCATGATAATGTAAATATTATGATGTTAAGCATATTTCTGACATTATTTATCCCTCCAATTCATTGTGTAGTGTGATTTATTTTATGAAATAATGTTTATTATGAAAGTACATGATACTTCATTTTTTCACAATGATAATGTTATGATTAGTAAAATGGGTTATACATGAACATGATGAAAGCTTTGTTCACAACTATGTGGTGTACATGACCACTATTACATGATGATTCAATTTTTTTCATTTCCACATTTGATTCCTTTGTCACATGTTTCCCTCATGTCATTTATGATGATCCTATTCTTATAATCTAAAGATGAATATGCTCACTAATGTTATATTTAATTATCTCCCTTATTCATTCATAACATTAAATATTAATTTTCAATAAAAATGGTTTTCAAAAGGATTTCTATTTTAAAATGAATTCATCAATGAAGAAATGATATTATCCTCATGAAATATTTTAAATGAAAAATAAATCATTATTTATAAGAATTAGAATTCTTAAATGATTTTTTCAAAATAATTTTAAATGAAAGTATATTTAAAATAATAAGTGTTCAATGTGATATTTCAAAATCATTTTCAATATAAGATGACATACTTTGTTATAATTTATTATTTACTAGGTGTGTGATCTAAGAATTCCATTCATATTATTTAATGAATGGTTTATGTTTTGATGGAATGATGGTTATGACTTCCATTTCGCTTCCATGGATTATATGATTTTGAAACATACTTCATATCATTGGTTATTCTTTGATTAAATGATTATGAGACCTATATATTTTCCATTGATAAGGATAAAATTAAATATTTATGATACCCATTTTATTTCAGTGGTTATGACGTGATGTTTGTGAATCACATAAACAATTTTGGTTCATGATATGATGCAGGTTTTATTATCATGTGGCACATATATATAGTATTTTATTATGTGATTGGTGAGACCTAAATCATCCTTTAATGCATTTGGTAATGATTTATATCTCTTGAGATATTAATTAATGGGAAACAAGTCGATGGGGTTCATACATTATTGGAAACATGTGAGTCCTGGTCCCATATGGGAAAATGGGGAATCCCAATATAGAATGCGAAGATGGGGAAACCCAATTCATTATGGGATGATGGTAAAAGCCAAACCACTAATGGAATATGGGGAAACCCGATCCACTATAAGATGATGGCAAATCTTAATCCCTTATATGGAAAGGACTACAACTAGGGATGGTTATGTGCCCCTCTATATTGATGCATACCCCATGAAATTATATAATATGTTATTGGAAATGATCCTTCAATTATAGGGAATGATATTAAAGGTTTGTGTGTTTTTTAAAAATTCTATGTAATTTCTTGGCCCAACTTACCATGAAATTGGTAGCAAGGCAAGTGGGTCACATGACCTCAATCGTGGCTCCACATACACCAGAGACGGCCAAATACTATTGAGGGTGTAATTTTAGTTTAATGAGGATACTATACACTCATAATCAGAGTAGAAAATTTTTATAATAGTCAGTCAACTATGGAAGAAGTAATGAAATTAAAGACAAAACAACGTGTGAATAATATAATATATGGATATCAGTGGCCAACACCAATTTAAAACATTACATGTATGACATGATGATGATTATACATGAAATAAAACAATGAAAATATAATGTTCTTTATAATAAAATAAAAAATTAAGAAAATACAGTAATGCCCCATAGGAGATCTCAATGATAATCCCGATCACCAGCTCGATCCTTTGCTATTAACTCCTAAGTACAAGCAAAAAAACAAATAACCCAGATCCTGCAAATATAAGGTCTACTCAGGAATCATGGGTACCCTAGCAGAGAGTGAGATATAAATATCAGTTGTCTGGATCCCACTGTGTCTAGCCCAATCTCGGAAGTATAATATAAATTAAATAGTGTGTTGGTATAAAAAATAATATCAAACAGAATAAATATAGGTCACCCTTCTAGGTTCTTATGGTAAAACAGATGTTTATACCTCCTTTGTCCCTTGGATGGGGTTTGAACATGTAACCAGGTAATTAATTAATTAGTATTAGTTCATAAGTATGGAATATGTTTGCAATAATAAATGTTCCCTGATGTAACAAGGCTACCTATGATGATATTTAATACTGATGTTCCTTGGTAGTAACAAAAGAAATGTATACCTCAAGGTTCACCAATTAAAAAATAAATATAGCCTAGTTAAGGTTAATAGTGTAATAAAAGGAGAATACTCCAATGAATTACATAATAATATGCCTACCGATTCCAAGGATTGCATCCATGGTAAAATGGGGCTATGAAATGACTACACTCAATGGGCTTTAAACATGGCACATACTAAACAATGCTTGATCCAGGAAGTGTATCCAAGGAATCTTGTAGAGGGTTCAGTGTGTAATCTAAAGAGAATAATCCATGCAATTCCACAATAAGATGCCTACAGAGTCTATGGAGTTCATCCAAGAAAAAATATGGATATGCAATAAATGGGCCTGATGGGATTTAACCATGGAACCTACTTTTCAACGATGGATCCAATGAGTGTATATGAGGCATCCTATAGATCTACATTAAGGATTCTGTAATTTCATACCATTCATCCATGGATAGAAATGTATCATGTTCTCAGTGGGTCTCAACCTAAACAAGTCTTATCATTGAATTCAGAATGGGGTCCTTGAGTGCTCAAGGCATTCCCTTAGGAATCCAAGGCACACTCAAGTCACACCACACCTATATTGATAATGAAATCATATATAATTCATATGGTTCAAGACATTACTTTTCATTAGTGAGACAAGGATAATTGGGAATAAAACCATTTAATCATGTCATAATAATTTGATATGTACATTTGTTTCAAGCATTTCCTTTCATTTATGTGATAAGAACAAATAGCATGCAACCATTCATTTAATCCATTTATGGAATTTTCAATAGTCAATGATCATTCTGCAATCATCAATTATCATGGTATGGGGTGCTATGAACATGAAACCTATTATCCAATTACATTTAATTTGGAAAATTCATATACTTAGTATACTTTCCAACTTCTATTTCACATTTAACTATCGTATTAATACAATTACCTAAGGAATGTCGATTGGTGATCATACATGGTACATTCCATTACGAAATTTACATGATAAGTCAAAACATTTAATATCAAAAAAGATCCCCTTTAGATAGATCAAGCCATGAACACCTGAACGGTGGATCAAATGTTTTAAAAGACTAAAATAAAAACTATAGAAAACATCTAACATGGGTAAATATATCAAAAACTGGGCCAAGCACATAGGTGGTGCCATGGTTCATAAATCATTTAAAAGAGAAAACTTAGTTTTTCTAATTCCATTAGTTGCCTTTTCCTAATAATGTCATAATTCAAACACAACATCAAGTAATAAGAAATATAAATTCTAACAAGCTAAGAAATAATAAAGTTATATTCTTTAATTTTTGGATTTAAGATACTACACCTCCATTGGTGGGGTTTTATTATATAATCATGGAATTTATCTTCAAAAAAATCATTTATCATATTTATCATATCAATCATGAAAACATACTCAATTCACATTTAATAGGATTTTAATCTAAATATCATGCTGTAATAATTAAAATAAGGAAGGTGAGATAATGAAATAATTAATTTCATCTATAAATTAACGGGGCATGGAGAGGGACCCTACCTTAAGTGATTTCATAGCCAATGATTTATAACTCAAGCATCCATCCACTCTCACGCACATAACATCATATATATATATATATATATATATATATATATATATATATATACATATATTCGTTATCCTTACACATGTGATCCTCATTCCATGAGGGATCATGCAAATGGAGGACACACACACACACACACACACACACACATATATATATATATATATATTCATACTTGAGTATAAGAGTGTGCACCCTCGAATTTTATCAAAAATTATTAAATCAATTCTTGTGACTCATAAACACTAGAAGACCCAAAATTAGAGGCTGTGAGAAAAATCAGAGGTATAAATCTATACCTCAATTCAATGATGGCAGACTGGATTGACTGAAATTGTCTTGACATTGGCGGTGGTTACCAGAAAATAGACCAACATAAATTGGGAGGCCATTTCCATAACCCTACAACCAAGAGGACCCAAAAAAATGGGTTATAATCAAACCCTAGGTTCAGTCGTACCCATAATAGACATTGGAGTGACCGATAAGCAGTCAGAAACTCAAATGTGAGGAGAGGAGGATGATTCCCTATGGAGATTCAGAAAAATACCCATGATGAAACAGACGAAATCGCTAGTCAATTGGGGATCTTGAGGAGAGGGGTGTGTCACTCCTCAAATGGGAGCCCCTCCCCCCCCCCCCCCCCTAGTGCATCATGATCAGGTATGAAGGGTTGGGGAGTGTTTATATCATTTTCATTTTAATTTAATTTTATATAATTTAAAAAAATCATTAAAACACACACTACATAGTTTAAACCACATGGTTTGGAAAACCATGCACCAACCGAGCAACACCCACTTTTTAAGAAACTCCCCTTGCACAGTTTGTCTCACATGGTTAGCCTAACTATGCGAAGACCATGTGATGAAAAATGTAGAGGTATTGCATCAAAACAACTACCATGCATTGTAGGAACATAGTTTAGTAAACAATGTGCATATAGTGAGCAAAACCACTACCCCCAAAAAACAAGACTACAAGGTAACCTGCAGTGGGGCAAAAGTTTTCTCACAACCTGTGTGACCTCGGTAGCTTTTCAAATCATAGATTTTATGAGTCCTCTTCTTCTGAAACTGCCTGAGCAAACTGGTAATCTTCTTGGTTCTTTAGTAAAGTTAAAAAATGTCACATTAAAGTGTTCCAACTAACAAAAGTGATTTCCAATGTTTTGTTTTAAATTTGACCCATATAGTTATCAAGAAATTTCATAACCACATTGATTTTAGTTCAATTCAAAAACATATAACTCTATAATTTTAAAATCTTAGAACTTCTCATACCAATGAAGCCTTAATGAAAGCACCAAAAATCACCCAACCAACTAGGTCCATGAGGTTTAATTCAAATGTGTGTAGTGTGTTTCCAATGCCCAATTCCCCTTTAAGAAATTCTTAAGCATTCTGAACTTAATCATTCACAACCTAAGACCATACTAATTCTCCTACTGAAACACCAAAAATGAACATACATGATCCCATTATGATAGAGACATTATCACATCATCATATGGATAAAAATATGACCAATGTGGCTCCACAACATATAAATTAACATAAAAGGTGTAAAATTATAATCCACATTACCCCCACCATCAGAATTTCCATACAAAACATGCTTTCAATCATCCTAATGATTCTCCAGGAGTTATTTCATTAAAATGGGATGGTTGAATCCCAATCTACATAACAAATACTCTTCAAAAAATAAATTTACAATGACTCTACCAACCTTAAAACCACACTCGCCTTAACATAGTAATGTGCATCAAAATGGTACTTTATGACCATAAACATTGAACTATAAGAAGAGTGAATGATTCAAGACACTTGAAGACTTATCTCAGTGATGTCCAGCAGAGGTTTCAAGAACAATTCAAAAGAAAAGGATAGAGTTCGTGAGTCTGACCAAGGAGTTCCTACTTGGGTACTTAGGAATCAATAAGAACATACCAAGACTCAATGAGACCCACTTGTGAGCACGTATCAATGATATATATAACCCAATAAGCTCAATAAATTTTAAAGCACCAGTGCAACATAACACTGACTCTGCCTTAATGCATATAGGATGACATTAATATGGGGTACATGATCCTCACATAGTAGAATACATTAAGAGGTTTGAATCGGTTTCTAGTAAAAATCCCAAACTTATGGACGGAAAAATAGTCAAACCACAACTGGTTGACTTCATGGAAGAATATCGGTTTCACCTGTCGATGCACCAACTTTTAAAAAAACATATCCCTTTACTACCCAATGAATTTATTGATTTCTCTAGATATATATATATATCTCTCTCTCTTCCAAGACCAATGGCATTTTCTCGAGGTAGCATACACTATAAACCATATCAATGTCATGTTGTCGGGCAAGAACCCACATAAAAGAACACCTACAAGCCATAACGGAATTTATGCATAAACCTCAATTTTCCCATTGGTACTCTTAGGTTATGCTCCTTCTACATGGAAGGAAATATTTACCATGTTCAAAATGGAACTCCTCACCTTAGGATTTTCCTAGTAAAAAAATAAGGAATACTAGCCATTCATAAGCATGCTCGAACAAAACAACTTAAACGAACATTTGATGCTCCTCCAGTCCATCATTATAGAGCATTCTATGAATTCCAAACCAATGAGACTGGAATTTCAAAACACCTGATTGATTATAAACTCCATCCCAAGCATTATGATTAACTTGATTCATTATTTCTCAAGATACATTACAATGAGATGACACAAGACATTACACAACTCCACTAGAGATTTATTTTAGATTCACATTGCCTCATAAAATCATTAACCTGGATGAAACCATGACCATTATCACATTACTAAGGAGAAGAAAGGGTCAAATGACCAACTATGTATTCGATCAAGCCCAAGGCATGACTAACCTCATGAAAATGAGCTTTACTAACTACTCACACCCAAAAAAATCAAAATAAACCATGACCACCCATATAGAAAAGGGTGTTATTGGAAATTGAAAGTTCTAATAGGGAAAAAAACAGCCCAAAAACACCAAGCATTAGAAATCTCAAAGCACAATCCAAACATTTAAATTCAACTTGCACTACCTACCATGGGTTAGCCCGTTATAAAGCACAAGCAGAAACCTTAACACTAGGTCACGTCAAAAAAAAAGTCACTAATCTAAAAATACCACCATCAATCCATTGATAAATGTAATATTATTCCAGAAATCACACATGCATCATTTCTAAGGAAACTCAATGGGAAAAACTCAAACAACCCTTACTGGGGGGGTTTAAAAACAGATGACAACACTACATGTTCCATTTCCAATCCCTTTACATTATTTACGTTTTATCTTTAACCATTAAACATTTATTAACATCCCATCATAAGTAAAAAAAATTAGCATCTAAATTACTTTGTAATAGACAATGTGACTAACAATGTTCCCACCAAGACAACATGGGTTCTCTAGAGAGGAACCTGATAGTAGTTTCAAAAATTATTAAAATTCAGACACCCAAACAGGTCATCTAATGAGTTACATGTCTCAAATTAACTACATGGGTGTAGTTGCATTTATGAACTAACCAATTTAGGTCTGATAAAAACTAAATAGATCTTACATATATAACCATTTCAAACAATGAATAATTATGGAATTTAGTACGGGTTTCCATTTCCCAATTCATGAAGCTCACATACCCAACATAAATTGAAAAATGAAACCCATTTAGCAGAACAACATACATATTAGAATTTAACATGATTACATACATTGGTCCAGTTATATGGGTGTCCATATACCAACCTATAAAGAACTCATACACATTATTGTTTGGAATTTGGATCCCATTTACTAAACAATTTACCTTTTCATTTACATTTTAATAGTATTTTACAATGGATTGAATACTCGGGTTACCTTTTCCCAGCTATAAGGCATCCATACACTTTGAAAATGAAAATTGGTTCTCTTCATAATCACAACCATTTAATATAATAAATGGAACCATTTATATATCAATGCAAGATAACATGTCACTACAAATTGCTAACATAGAGAAACATGCTTATATTAGGGAAGCATGGTATAGCAGTAAGTAAAAATATAAGGCGTGAAAATGAATTACCACAATAGTTATAAATATAAGTATGGAATAGCACTAAAGGCACCAATATCTAATCTGTAGGCAAACTAAAATGTAACTACATGGAATGGCACTATGCATGGCTTGTTAATTTCTATGTGCCTAGTATGATGCATGCGATGAAACTACCTTTCCATAATAGGCCAAGGGTAAAAATATGAGATATTCCATAAATGATTATGAAGAGGATAATTACTCCAACAAATCAAGCTGAATCACATCATCTATAATAGAAAACCCCATTAAAAAAATTCACATCCCTAGAAACTTGGTCATTTCCCATACATGGGGTGATCAGTCCCAAGAACGAATATTAATCACGTTCCAAGGAATTCCAATTATCCTATATATCAACCCAAAACAGTAAGAAAAATGAAATATTAACCTCTCTAATACCATATTGTGATGTATCAAATCGGCTTACAATGAAACAAGTAATTGGACTAGTGGGTAACAAGGCCTCAAGAGCCCCCCCCCCCCACACACACACACCTGAGGCTTTCGACTAGCAATGTTGTTGTAATGGTGGTTCAGTGGGAAGACTATAACCACATAATAATAGTATTCAATGGTATAAGAAAATAAAAAATAGTCAAAAATAGAAGTAGTAAAGAAATAGAAGATTAATTAGTAGAAGAGTAATATAATATTTGAATATCAATGGGAAATTCCAATTTACAACATCTACTATATCTAATAAACCTGGGTGTTCCAATACTTATGTGTCACCTCCACATTAATCTACGTCACCCATTTCTCGTATGCATTTACCATTAGGCCCTCCACTATCCGCTCGCACAACTGCAATACCACTCTCTTTTCGTCTCCGACATACGCAGAACCGCGCCCCAACTTCGTGAGTAGGGTTACGTTGTTCGATCTTCTTCCTCCCACTTTCAGCTCAATCTCCCTCTACCGCTCGCGTACTTGCCTACATCTCAGCCTTCACCTCCGCCTGCTTCCCCTCCCCTCTTCCTACAGTTCCTGCAAAAAAAACCTCCACCGTCATGCTTCATATTTCAATCCCATTCGAAATCAGTTCCTCCCCGCTAATTCTTTCGAGAGAATCCATCCTCCATTTCAAACAAATCTCATTCCATCATGTTTAACCCCCACCAACTCATGATTTTCATCGGGTCTTGCTAAGGTACCAACTGTATTTTTACTGTCGTATCCTCCATGCCCTAATTCGGCTTCTGCGAATCGCAATTTCTATCAGGTCTTGCTACGACACGCACTGAATTTTTACTGCTTCTCCACACCCTCCTCTGACATGGGCAGTAGCCATCTCTTTCTGATAAATCGACTTTCGACCGACCTGCTACTCCATGCACTCCATACCAGTGTTGACCTATCCACCATCGCCAAAGGTATGGTTTCACCACATCCTATTTTACTTCATGACAAGTTGTCATTTTACTCTACTGCATCCTAAAATATGCAATTTAACCCCATCACATGGGCCAAATGCTAATCCCAATGATCACTTTTTTATTATGATTTCAATGTCTCTATTTTTTATAGGAAATTTCTTTTTTGTTATTTCTCATTGTCCATTTCAGAAGTTAATGCAGTGAATTGTTTCACCTATATTGGAGGTAAGCCCGCATTTACTAGAATGTTCTTAAATCTTAAATGTTGATTGATTCATTATACATTCATTGATGTTCACTGTGTTGTTACCAGCAATTATATTTGCAGTTGACTTCGAGCTCAAACCATCTACTACGAACGATTCGCTTAACCAACTACTGATCTCATACGATATCAGTACAATCCTTCAAGATAGCTTCAGCTCAAGAATTGTGTCCCCTATATTGAAGGTAACCCTGCATTTACCCAGACATTCAATCTTCATTTGGGGAAATAATAAGAACCAGTGGCATCATGGGCCTGTATGTCGGGTTGTCTCCTACCCTTGTGGAGATCATACCATATTCTAGCATACAATTTGGACCTATGCTACATTCAAGCTCTAGGGCTTGGTTAGTTTCTTGTCATCATCATCCAACTACTTTTTCTAGAATAACTGAGATGAATCATGTTGGGTGACACATGAAAGGTCATAGCTTGCAACATATGTATCCTAGCTGGGTCGCAACTGATTCCATACAGACTTTTTCAGGATGCTTATACATAATTGTTTTCACATTATATATTTCATAATGCATATACTTAATTGTTTCCAGATTGCTTATACCTAGGTGTTTTCTTATACATAACTATTTTTAGATTTCTTACACATAGGTATTTGCAAATTGCATATTGCAGATTGTTTGCTGATTGCAGATTAGCAGACTGCATGTTCAGTAAGTGTTGTTATAACATAAATCATTAGTTTCTATATATCATATATTTGTTCTTGTATCAAAAGAAAAATTATTCTATATTTTGTTTCAATATACAATACTTTCTATGTTCTCTAAAATATGTTTTTTTATTTCATTTTATACAAAACAAAAAATCGTATAGGTATTCATATTTATATTATCATTGTTTTCTTCTAAACATAACATTGAAATCATTGAAATTTCAGTTTTTATGAAGGATGATAAAGAAATTGAGTTGAACACAAGTTGTTGAACTGATGTTGGGTTCGTAAAATTAATCGTACATGTTTTATCCACTCTGATATATATCTGTACTATTGATTTATAGTTATTTTTATTGAAACATTATAATTAAAAAATATTCATTTTTGTTATCATTTACATTTTTTTGATAATTAAAACATAAGATTCATTTATTCTTTTCAATTGTTTATATATCAAAATTATTTGCAGATTGCTTATACAAAAATCTTTACAGATTGCTTATACATATTCATTTTTGAATTTTTTGTCAACATCCATTCAGATTTTCAACTTCAGGTTTTCCACTGCACTGGGCCTAAACATTTACCACATAGACATGTTTTTTCCAGTATGGAGTTTTCCTGGTAATGGATTGAAATTTAAATTAAGTATTATTTAATTTACATAAGCATTTGACAATTAGCTCAATGATGTTTTCTTTCCCAATTTCATAATATACCTATTTCAATTGATTCTTATTTACTTCTGCTTGGGTTTAACTAGGTTGTTCCTTTTATTGATGCTAGATCCAGTGGACATGGTTTGTGGGAGGATTTTTGAAAAACATATACACTAGTCTGCTAGATCAAGTGGACATGCATCTGTTTTCCTTTTATCCAAGGCTGATTGAATAGCTCTGGTGTGGGATTATCATGTTTCTACACCATGTTTTCTTTATCTAATTGATTATAATTGAGACTCATTATACTTATACGGCCTATCAGGAGTTTTCATGCGCCCCACTAGCTATTTTTGTATCTACTGTTCGAATGGATCATTTGATTTTGGTCATCTATATGGCTTCCATACCACATGTCATGCTTTCTTCGTCTGTTATATTTTTTGTGCCACATGATATTCCTACTGCTTTATCTTACTACATTTGATAGGAATCTCTCATTCAATTTTGTTTTTCATTGAGTGAGTATAGGAAATAAGTTCATGTTTTTAGCAAGATCTCAAAAAAGATGAAGTGAGAATTGAGGTTCCCAATTGGATATGTTCACCTCAATCCTTGTCGCGATGAACCCCTATATCAGGTCCTATAGTATTGTGGAGATTTGGTGTAGAAGACGAGTTTCTTGGAAGATCTATGGTGGCAATTCATGTGTGGAGGATGCAGACTTGATACGTTATATCATAACCAGGTTTGGATCAAGCAACATGTCTTTATAAGTGATTTATTATCTTCTCTATAGTGTCCATTGAGAATTGCTTCATAATGTTATATTATTGAGAATTCTTTTTTCCCACATAGTTCATGTTATAGGGAAGAGGGTGGATATTTATGCAGAGTTCTTGGGTGGAAGTGTCACCTATGATGCATACCACATAAAAAAAACCTCACCCAGAAGGTAAGTGATTATTTTTGTTGAGTTAATTTATAACAAAACACTTGAGAAATTTGAATCAATGCTGATAGTTTTTATGTTGTTTTCTCTTAATATTTTTGTTCTGTTTTCAGAGACGGACATCATTATTTGCATTGAGAAATCCCTAGCCCAGTCCGAGGCTGCCAAAGGAGATGTTAATTATGTAAATGTGCATGCAAGATCAACACTGGTGGGTGACCTGATAAAATATGAAGCTCTAACTGACTGCTTTGTCTAAAATCCTGGGGTAAGATGATAGTTCTATCATTATCAAATTAGTGTGTATGCCACATAATTTATGTGCACTCTGATCCACTTGTGACCCTTTTTTTCTCTAAATAATTTTTTCTAATCCATGTTTCATGTTTGCAGCTAAAAGTTAATTTTACAAGGTTTATGATTGGCCACCTTCTTGGAGCTGCAGGTGTTGTAGAAGCTATTTCAGCAGTGAAGGTATTGCATATATCCCTATCTTCCTTAGAATTATGTTGCATCTTTCTTATGTTGTGGGTATCTAATAACATGCCATGTTTGTTACTACAAAGATCCAATCAGCAATATAAATTAATAACAAACCGTTTAAAAGGAATTAAAGAAAAGAGTTAAAATCGATTGAACATATGGAATTTATCATTAGTTTTTTTTTTACTTTAACATTTACCGTATACTCTATTTTAATTAATGAATGTTGTTTGTGGGAAAATAGAATTGAATCAACTAATTGACAGAGTGTTGTGCAAATGATTAACCAATCTGGTTAGGCTGCAGCTTAATAAATTTTCCTTAATTGTTGTCCGATTTCAGTTTGGGAGCATGGGATGACTCTGTGCCAATCTTTAAACACAAGGTAGTTTTGAGAATTTATATGAACTGTATGTGCCTTGCAGATTTATTCTCTTATTTCTATGATTTGGTTATAGTGTAAACTATAATTGATATTTTAGATTGTTTTTAGTGAAGTGGAAGCATTTCTTTGAGTAGTGGATATTTTCTTATTTAATTGAGCAGTGAATCGATTTTTACAGCATTCTACAATATGTGGTGTTTGTTATATATAGGTTTGTTGATCATTGATAGTGAAAGATGTTCAGTTATCAATTAATTTTAGGATTCCCTAATTTTAACTTTTGTGTGCAGGTTCGATAGCAACTTGGGGTGGGGGTGAATTGCAAGGAACTCCAGGCAGATATTCAAAGTACGTGCTTCTGTAATGTTATGCATTACGTTTTTATTGGCTCATTGGATGAATTATATGAATGACATTACACAACACATAAATATTGGCTATCTTAGACTTTATTTTTTTACTACAAAAACCAATCCTGTGAGGTTATTGGTGATATTCTCTTATGCATATTTCATATTTGAAAGAAGGTATTGCAGTGTGTTATTGTTATTAAAAGGTAACAAATTATAAACTATTCAGTAGTCTGCGCTACATTACTTACTTCTATAGTTGTTTTAATGTAGTCTATAGATTTATGATTCCTAATAATTGGTTTCCATTTTGTTTTACATAGAAATATAAATGGGCTAGATAGTTTGACTCCATTACTTTCAGATGATTATCTATACTTGATGAAGTGTAAAACCATAGTGGTAAGACATTGCAGGTCCATGATGGAAGAGCTGGGCAGGGGGGATGGGAGGGGGAGATCTGAGCAAGGGGGAGGGGCTGGTGTGGGAAGGGGCTGGGCAGGGGGGAGGAGGAGGTGGGAGGGTGAGCTATTGGGAAGGGATGAGAAGACAAGTTGGTTAGAGGGGAGAGGAGACGAGGAGATGGGTAGGGGGAGTAGGTGGGGGAGGAGGGGGAGGAAAGGGTGGGAGGAGAATCTGGTTAGTGGGCAGGGGAGGGGAGGGACTGGGCAGTTTGGAGGGGAGGGGACGGGAGAGGAAGATGAGGGCAGGGGGGAGGGGGCTGGTGGGGGAAGAGGTTGGGCAGGGGGAGTGGTGGGGAAAGGGGCTGGGTAGGGGGGAGGGTGAGGTGCTGGGATGGGGTGGGAGACAAGATGAGGAGGGGGGAGGTGAGGGTAGAGCTGGGTAGGGGGTAGGAGGAGGTGCTCGAAAATTGGGGGGTGACAAGCTGGGCAGGGTTGGGGGGAGAGGAGGGGATGGGCAGGGGAGGGAGGACTGGTAGAGGAGTGGGTAGGGGAGGGGTAGAGCTACACATGGGGGTAGAAGGAGGTTCTGGTAAAGGAGGAGGGGACAAGCTGGGCCGGGGGGGGAGGGGAGGGCCTTGGCGGGGGGAGGGGCTTGGCGGGGGGGAGGGGCTGGGCAGGGGGGAGGGGAGGGGTTGGGCCGAGGGGGAGAGGAGGAGCAATGAAGAGGTGAGGGCTGCAAGATGTTTACCAATAAGTATCTGATGTAATGGGTCATGGGTAGACATGTCAAACTTGGAGAATAATGGGTCCTGCAAAATAGAATTGACACAATGCAAGAACAAACATCTTTCATTCTGAAAACTCCTGTTAGGTATTCTTGAATGGCCCGAAGGCCTTCATTTTTATTAATTTTTGATAACCCCCCTTTCAAGGGATGAGGGGGAACTCTTAAAAGGCCCGTAGGCTCAGAGATTACATGGCACGTAGGCTTAGGAGATTATATGACCCGAACGTCTTAGGGAATTCAACCAGACTATCTACAAGGAACTGCCTCTCCCCAGCATCTGCATCCTGTTAGGTATGTCATTCCACCATTTATCCTTGCGTTTTTCACTTGTAAAAACATCTTCTACATTAGTTTTTCCAATATTTATTCTTATTTTTAAACATTATAGTGTGTAGAAAAATGTGTTGGGAGCTTTTGAAGTTGATGATTCAGTACAATGTGGAAACAAAATTTGTTCATTCTACAACCAAGTGACTGTCAATGACAGATAACTTCGTAAATTGCATTATTTAAAGAAATAAATTCACATTAAAACATACTTTTTCACCTTACTATATTTGATCATTATAGCAGTGAATCTTCATGAGTAAGTATTACCATTTACCATAACCAGTTACTATTTTTTTACCTTGTCCATTCTAATTTATTTGAAAAAATACCACTTCATTGTAATATTCATTTTATCCTTGAATGATAGTGACATCAAAGCAGTATAACTTTGGGAGTCAGTTGCAACCAAGGGTACGTAATGTTTTCTTTGTTTCAAACTATTCCTTTTATGTTTCCATTCACAATGGTACTAATTCAATATTTAGTTTTGAATTCACTTCTTTTTATGACATTGTTCAAAAACAGGATCTGGAATAACACTTAATAGGTACACTTCATAACCAATACATTTTCTGAAATTCTATGATTATTCAAGACATGTTTACTGCATGCTTTTAACACAAGTACAGGTTCCACTACATAGTCTTGAGTTTGATCATTTCCTGTAACATATAATACTGTTTCAGTAGAGGGTGCCAACATAATGTTTTACTGTTTTTCAAATGGTTTTTAATTTATTTTAAAATGTTGACTTTTTTATCTTTCATATCCTATAATTGTGACTGCCAACCAAAACATCCAAATTGTTTTAAAGGACGAGAGGTTAGTAAGTTTCTCTTTTAACTTCATTTGATTGAAATTTTATAATTAACAACAATGTTTCTGTATTTTTTTACATAGGCTTACAAATTAACTGCAGCGTATGGGGAGATTATGCCAAAATAATAACACAATACCTGGAAACCAAATATGACTCCTCTATGGGTACTTATCATAAAATTAGTCAGATAAAAGAGATTGATCTATATGCTTTTTAGGTAACTATATATTGCAATTACATAAATTGCATTAATAACCCTATAAAATTCAAATAACAACTCTTTTTAACCTTATTATATAGGATCATCATTATAGTGAATCTTCACAAGTATTACCATTGACCAATGAGAGGATCTAATTTTACCTTTTTAATTTATATTTACTAGAAACCATATGCCAAATTATTGTAATATTCATTTTACACTTGTGTTGTAGAAAAATAAAAGTGCTGGATGTTTAGGAGTCGGCTGCAACAATGAAATTGGATTTCTTACAACTACAAATATTTCATCTATTCAGGTAGATGTTTTTTTCATCATTGTCTTTTATATTCATTACATCATTGGAGTAGAAAATGCAGATTTTTTCAGTTTTATTTACAATGTTTATATTATTAAAACACATTGCATTTGTTGTTCTCATATGATAATAGGTAAACATCAGAATTCTTCTTCAGTATTTTTCCTTTCTAATGAGTATATACTGTACACTAAAAATAATTCTCTGCTTCTTTTTTCTCAGCTATTATTAATTGTTGTAGGGATTGACATTACTGTCAACCAACATCCAGAACTGTTGGTCCACTGCAGCAAAATCACACAACATTCCTGGTAGGCTATTACAAACATGGAAGTATGAACATATATTTTGTCCAGAAGTGTTGGTCAACTGCTTTAGTTTCTAGGTTCTATTTCTTCTAACAATGTCCTCTATGTAGAACAATATGTTGCATTATTTTGATAGTGAGGATGGTCTACAACATAGTGACAAGACCTCTCAAGACTGTGTCGCTACGACAAGTCATATTTCTGAATTACACACCATACCAAGGGGAGATATAACCAGGAAAATAGAAAAAATAGACTGAAATCTACTGCTGCAAACACAAGGTAACCATACATATTCACTATTTGTATTCATTTCATTATTGTTTTCAAAATTACAATTGTAGTGCAATTCGTATTACACTAGATAGAGTACAGGCAATTCATTTAAAATGTATTCTACTACTCATTTTCTATTTTCATATTATTAGTATATCATGTGTCATGGAAAATACCATTGCACCTGAAATTTTTCCAGTATTCAAGCTATACAATAATATTTTTCTAACTGTTAGGATGTATCAATTGTTGTTCACTTGTAGCATGTATCATTTGTTTGTTCAATTATGTGTTCAACTATTAGGATGTAGGAAATGCCTCCTCTTATATTGAATAAAGGACTTTGTTTCTTTTGAAAAATTCTTCAAAAATGAATACAGTGTTGTTCTTCATGAAATATAACTCCATTTTTTAAATTTTATTTAACTATAGGAGCTACAGAATACGCACTTTTTGAAATCAATATTTAGCAGTTGAACCTGTAACATTACATCCACAAAACAACCTCTTTAAATTGTATGACAATTATTCAATAGTCTGTATAATTTCTTCCATCTGTATGCTTTTGATATAGTTCTTTATACATTCCTCTAATAAAGATTCTCTGCACATGAATTCAGTCTGAAATTTCTAGTATCCACTAATCCCTTTACTATGCAGTTCCATAACAGTCATTTATGTTGCTACAACTATATTCAATTTACCTGGTACATTAGATTTTCATACTTTCATATTCATCACTTTTTATTAATGTTAAAATTTTTATTCTTGCAGGATGCAATTCGTGGATGATAAAAAAGGTGAAGATGACTTAGGAACAAGAACAATTTCCTGCAGACTTTGCCACTTCAATTACCTACACAAATTCTTCAAACATGAAGTTCATACAATTCTGTGTAGTTTTTAACATTAGTTTATATCATTCTGTATTGAAATTATTCCATTTCATAGAAAACATGTTTTATTACAACAACCACTCATACAATGATAATGTGTTTCTGTTTTATTTACACCTCTATTATATATAACTTCTGTTATCATTTACTTTTTCTGTTTAACTTCATTTTACATAATTCATTGTTTACTGTTACTTGTTCATATTTGAGAACTGTTACCAGCATTGTAATTTCAACATATTCCTTTTCAATTTTCATTGATAACTTCTCAATTTATTAATGCATTTTGATATTCAGCTTACATTTATGGCACCGTGCGTATACACGAGCGGGTACTAGTTACATATATTTATAGATGGTGATGGTACATGAGAAAAAGTAGTGAAAAACATAATTCATTACAATACAATATAAAAATAAATAAAACATAGCATATTCCAATTGTTTATCTACATGATCATCCTGAACTCTAGCTAGGTCCTTTTCCCATAACTCCTAGGTACATGAGATTCATCAAACAACCTAGATCATATAAATATAAGGTATAATCAAGTATGAAGGGTACCCAAGAATGGTTTGAGATATAAATATTAGAAGTCCGGCATCGATGGTGTCCAACACAACCCCGACAGGGTAATATAAAATTAACATTGGGCAGGTATACAGAATAATAACAAACAAAATATATAGAAATCACTTGTCTAGGTTCTTATGGGAAAACTATTGGTTATACCTTCTTCGGTCCTTGGCTGGGGTCTGAACATGTATCCAGTTCATTAATTGATTATTTCTAGTTTAAAAATAAGTTACATGTTTGTAATAATTAAGGTTCCAAGATGTAACAAGGCAACCAATGATGATATTTAATAATGAAGTTCCATGGTAATAACAAAGGAAATGTAGACCTCAAGGTTCTCCAACTAAATAATAATTATAACCTAGTTAAGTGCAAGAGTGTAATACAAAGATCATAGTGTAATTCATTCCACAATATTACACCTACCGAGGCCATGGAGCTCATCCAAGTTTAAATGGGGCTATGAAAAGATTGGGCCTGATGTGATTTAACCATGGCACCTACTTGCCTATACTGGATTCCATGATTGTATCACAGACATCCTATAGAGTGGTGATAGTGTAATCAATGGATCATCATCCAAGGCATTCCATAATAATATGTCTATCAAGTACAAGGACTTTATCCAAGAAAAAATGGGGCAAATCGGTGACTAGGACCGATGGGCTTTAAACACAGAACATTCTTGTCAGTGCTGGATCCAAGTAGTGTATACAAGGCATCCTATAGTTCTACATTAGGTATTCTACATTGTTATACATGTCATCTAAGGTCAGACATTGATCGAGTTCAAGTTGACCCTGAACCTATCACATGAGTCAGTCCACAGAATGTCCCTTGGGGCATTCCCGAACTCCCCAGGATGGAAACTAGTGTCAGGCATCAAACATACAACCAATGGGGATGATTTGGACCAAAAAAGTAAATAACTAAAAAAGAATAAACGTAATGAAAAAATCTACTTTAGTAAAAGAAAAAGAGTAAAACTGAACAGCTCAACATACCTCCATGTGACTTTCTAGGTCACCACTCCAATCAGAACCATGTTCTATCTCTGAGCGATCCAACAATATAGGAACCTAAATTGAGAAACTGGACATGCATCTGAAAAGATATGAAAGGCATGAGCATTAAAATGCTCAGTAGGGCTGCCAAAAGTGAACCACAGAATCCATGCATTTCCAATTTTCAAAACAGTCTAATAATACTAGTTTGAACTATAGTTATAAAAATAAAGATTTCACATATACAATGCATTTTTAAAACTAACAATCACAATTTCATTTCCCTTATAATTTAAAAAACAAGGATTGAAAATATATATGGGCGCACATAAACGCTTCCAAAATAAATACATTGAAATCCTTTTTAAAACCAACCATGCATTCAATGTTTTTCCAAGAAAACACCAAAACCAATATCAAGTTTATAATTCAATACACAATAAGAGAAATATTACTAATAGTGCTCGTATCAAAGAATCAAAAAAAAACCCAGGAACTCGGAGGAAGACCATAACATACTAATACATGTGACTCCATCCCCAGTTGCATGGCACACATGACAGAATCAAACACCCTAACGCCCAACAACCCTTACACGGGTAACACCGAGGGGCTCAGTCCCATAGCAATAATCTGGAATTTCCACCTACTATGGGCTACTAGACAGTATATGAACCTCCAGTGTAGCAATCGTTCCCAGTAAACCTCATTGTTATGCCAGGTTTACATGCTATGTTCATAAAGGGCTATGCCACAAATTAATACAGCATGACTCATTTCTAACCAAGCACACTACATAATCCAGCAACACCTCTCCACTTCATTGTTAGTCCCCTGCATTAAATAATAATTAACCAAATAAGGTCCTATATCGAGGACCCAATTGTATCATGATCAACATCTAAGGCGAGAGACCTAACTAAAGAGGGGTTTTCCAAACATAATGTTTCAATGATGCCAAACGGGCCTCATTTAAACTTGACACATCAAACCTTTTATAAACAACCAATTTAAAATTCCAACTGAACCTTTGGCTTCATAATGCTTGAACATTTATTAAAAAAATTATTAACCATTTCTAAACAACCCCCAAATACCATTTATATACAGAAGTTTCCAAAACGGGCCCTTAAATCTAGTCTTCCCCAAAAGTGATCAACTATTTTTTAAAACCAAATTAAAACACACCAACATTCACAAAATACCAAATGGGTCATAGCTTACAATCACACACAACCCTAACCACGTCGAAATCGCCAAATGAGCCTTATCATTTCCATCCACCCAACCAAACATGTTTCAATCCACATCAAATGAAAACACTTTATTTCACATATAAAACCCAAAATGAGTTCCAAACCAACATAACCAAATACTTCAATAAGGAAAATAGAAATCACCTTTCCAAATTACCTTTGAAAGTTCATTAGTCATTTCATCAAACACTTTTCGCACATACACACAAGAGCATAAATCATGTTTCGTGTAAAATCATATTGTTAATAATATCAGTCAACATTAAAATGTCACAGCAAACTAACTATAGGTACCATAGAGGTGCACGACAAGTTAATAAATAGATTCGAAACACCAAGCATCAAAGGAAAAGCAATGGGATGGAAAAATCATGGGTTCATCTACCTCAAACCATGTTCGGACACAACAACGCTTACGCGGAATGACAAACAACACCCTATGGACCAACTGCATGATCTAAGCAATGATAAATTAAATGTGCAAATTTCCAATTGAGATATTAGGATATTGGTTAATTTGAGCAAAACACCGAAAATAGAGGGATGGAAATATACCTAAACCGAAAGAGGAGAGTGCTTCCGGCAAGGGAAATTGCAGCCACCAAAGAAAGGCCGAAACACTACAAAGGTGGTCCGGGTTTGCACTGGAAGACCGCCGGACAAGGAGGTGTCTGTGTTCTACGGAAAACTGCCAGACAAAGGGGGTTTGGTTGCTGGCAGAAGTGCCGAGGGTAGGTCGAAGCGCGGAGGGGCAAAGCTTGATGGCGCAAGGTGGAGGGAGGCATTCTGGAGTCATGGGAAAGGACATGATCGGCTGGTGCAAAATGACCTGAGTGGGGAGGGCAGAGCTGGACTGTAGCGCTGAGGCGGAGGCACGACAGGTGTGTGCCGGAAGCTACGGGAGGCGGGCGGTCGCTAAGCGCGAGGAAGGCCGGGTGGGGGGGGGGGACATAGGAAGAAATGGGGAGGGTTGCATTTGCAGCGCCTTGTGCTGAGGAAAATTAGGGGCGGCTGCACCTCCCCCATAGGGTTTCGATCCTTTTTAAAAATAATAATAATAAACATAATAATAATAACAATAATAATAATAATAATAACAACAATAATAATTGTATTTATAATAACATAAAAATTATTATAATAAAAATTATTATAATAAAAATTATTATAATAAAAATTATTTCTTACCATTCATTTAAAATCAAAATGGCCTTAATATTTAAATATTAATATTAATAACATAATGAAAGTATTAACAAAAATAATAATAAAGATAATAATAATATTAACATTATTATTATTATTACTATTATTATTATTTATACAAAACTAAAATAATTTTATTTCTCTAATTTATTTGATCCTTCACTTCAACTGTCCACTATTTATTAATTAACTCACTGTACATCAAGCTGGCCGCACGGTAGTCTGGAGAAGCCACACAACTTCGACCGTGCCCTGTGCGTGCGCTGAACTTGGTTAAGACAAAACACTCACTTATTGACAGAAGCGCACAAACTCATGTCGATCCCGACTTGCACCTCCAAGAGACATTTTTAAAGCCGTGTAAAATTTTTAAAAAATAAAATTATTTTAAAAACTTTTAATAATAATAATAATAATATTTGCACAATATTATTAATATTATTATGTTTTAAAGATTCATTTATTTTATTCCCATAAAATTATATTATTTTATGATGTGGGCAACCGAAAGGGCACCTGGGCCGACCGCACGGTTACAGTCAATCATGAGGTGCCCACACACCATCCCGAAACCCACCAAATATAGAAACAAACTTCAGGAATTTCATATCGGGACCCAAACTAATCCTCGTCTTAAAAATGCGAGACCGAGAAATGATTAGAAAAAGGCACATGCAGTCAGGGTGTTACAATTCTCCCCACCACAGACACATTCGGGCCCCAGAAAGTCACCAAGCCCAAAGATGACCAAGAATTGAGTCCATGCCCAAATGTAGCCATAAGATACAAAGTGCTTTGGAGTGACTATTTATTCTCAAATTCACACCCGGTCAACCTTGAAGAAACCAAAGCTCAAAAAAAAGGGAGTATGAGAGGGTTCTCCCCATCACAAGGATTCCACTAACGCGAAAAGAAAAAACCAAACATATCACCCGGGCGAGGGAAGGGGGAGAAGCACGCAAGAACATCCAACTAATCCAATCCAACTTCTATAGCACAATCAAAACAATTTCAACCATCAAAACTAAGATATGGAACCCTTACAGGGCCAACCGATGCATCGAGAGACTGTAATGAAGTAATCCCCCACATAGCCAAAATGCACTAGGGGAAAACCCAGAGAGGTGCCCGAACTAAGAAAGACCTTGGAGGCAGCACCCATTGATTTCACCATACATCATCATAAAGAACAAAACTGATACCAAACTCAAAATTAGAATATGTCCATTCATTAATGGGCCCAATACCCTCTCAAGGAATCTGAATGACTTAGAAAACACGATAAGAGTAGATAAGGCGGCTTGGATTGCAGTAGAACACACTCATCACACCACACTAATGAGGATAAGATTACGAAGGTAGCAATAATATAACAAGGAAGAATTGGAAATTTCCATCCAAAAACTGAAAACATAAACTGGACCGGGGTTCCATACACCTTCAGAAACTCCAGACTGAGTACGAGCTTCACCTCAAGACCTGTGGTAGGGTCCCTGATGGTTGAAGCATCTCCGACCTCATAGCTAGGCATTTCCATCCTCTGGTGCCCTACATCCTCTTCCTCCTATTGATTCAATCTTCCAAAATGTTGGTAAAATATCAAAGGGATGCAACATGATGGATTAGAATGCTAGAACTGGACATACTTGTGGCACACAAGCGAACAGTCCGACAAATTGGCTGACAGCACCGATGAAGACAGTTTCATGGAGATAGGTTCATCCGGCATACACTCTTTTCTGGATGGGGAACCATCGTGAAATCCGACCACAATTAACCACACCTGAAACACTAACCATGATGAGACCTATCGTATTCACTAATCCAGAACTAAACCCTCAAAAATCTCTGGGACGGTATGAACTTTAACCCCATCAGGAGTTCCCAACAACCCGAAGGCCCACTCTAATTCCTCAAACCACACAACTACCTCTAACAGAATTTGAGTAACTTGATAGATATGCAACACATGAAATGAACCAAAAACAGGGCATAGCTCATTGGAAACCATAACGACCTTTCTTGGTGGCATACTTAGAACAACACGAAAAACACAACTACGATTGGAATCAGTCCAAATCTCAATCAAAGAAACAGTTCAAGCTAAGGGAAACAAGCACATAAGACAACATAAACAAACATAAGTAAAATTTTCTTTTCTAGAAACCTCCATTTATATTAAAATTTTAAAACTCACATATGGAACCTTATGAACTGTCACCTGTGAATTCATTCAATCCTACTTACATTAACTATGGATAATTGCTCCCATGCACTTTCTACATATACACGTTCACATGTGCCCCCTTCATAAAGAAGGCCCAGGTCTAAACATCTCTTTCCCTTATCAAATCCAATCCCATTTTTTTTCAAATCTAAAAACATGTTATTTAAAAATCCACTTTACCAATTTTAAAAACAATTTAAAAGAAACAATTTTCCATTTCAAAACAAATTTCATTTTTAACACAAACTCAAATCAACCGAGGTAAAAAAACACAACCAACAAAACCCTACCAGAATGAGGAACAAGTTCATATGTCTAAAATGACAACACAGTTGTAAGCCATGCTCCAGGTATGTCATAACACAAATAGTTCCTTGAACTAAGAACTTGGACACCACATTGTTCAACACCCCATATGGGGCCCGAACATGAATAGACTCGCCTCCATTTTCATACAACATTCCAAAACAACTAAATAAAAATGACACAAAACCTGGACAATCCATGGTAACTCTGGTCACATCATGAGCGATGGTGATTAGGAACTGACTCGTAACCTACATCCTAAGTCCCGACAATCCTAATATCAATCTACCATCCATATCAAATATTAAGGGTATCCTCTTATGCTTATTTATCATTAACCAGCCCGATTTGACTCTGAACTGGTCACCTGAGCTGGTCCACCGCATGTCCCAAGGGGCGTTCACGATCCCCATTATATGGAAACTAGTGACGATCATAAAACATACAACCAATGTGAATGATTTCTTGGTCACCACCCAACTCAGAACCATGTTCGTTCCAAGAGTGATCCAATAATAATGAACCTAAATCGAGATACTGAACCATAATATGAAATGATAGGATAGGCATGAGCATTAAAATGATCACTAGGAATTCCAAAAGTGGACCAGAGAATCCATGTATTTTCGAATTCTAAAACAGTTTAATAATACTAGATTGAACAACTGTTATAGAAATATGTTTTTCACCTATTCAATGCATTTTAAAAACTAACAATCACAATTTCATTTAACTTAGAATTAAAATAACAAGGTAAGGAAATAAATAGGGGCACACACAATCTTTTCCAAAATAGTTAATTTGAAATCCATTATAAAACCAACCATACATTCAATGTTTTTTCAATAAAACTCCATAACAAAGATATTGGTTATGAATATACACACAACATGGGAAATGGTAATAATAGTGGTTATATCAAAGGATAAAAAAACATAGGATCCCGGAGGAAGAACATAACATACTAATACTTGTGACTACATCCCTAGTAGCATGCCACACATGATAGAATCAAACATGCTAATTCCCGACCACCCTTTTTTTGTTTAGACTGAGGGGCCCAATCCCACATAAAAAATCTCGTATTTCCACATACTATGGGCCACTGGACCATACATGAACTTCCATTATAGCAATAGTTTTTAGTAAACGTCCTTTCTATTCGAGGTTTATGTGCTTTGTTCACAAATGGGTGTTCCACACATTGGAACAACATGCCTCATATCTAACCATGCACACTAAACAATCTGGCACCACCTCACCTCCTCATTGTTAGTCCCCTGCATTAGATAATAATTACCCAAAGGTGTAAGGATCCATCCTTAAACATTATATAATCTTGAATTATGTTATTAATTAATATTGACGATATTTTCATGTTTAGTTCATTAGGGAATTATGTCATAACTAATACACAACAACTTGAATATTACAAGTAGACACTTCTACTCACTATCCATTTTTCATTATATAAAAACTTTTAAAAAAAAGAAACATGTCTAGTTCCATGTTTTATACATCATGAATTTTCATTGATCCCATCCAGGATCCGATTCATCTTTATGTCCTGTGAAAAATATATTTCAAAACATGGGATGAGCATAAAAATCTCAGTATGGGATACATAAAGAAGGAAAACTGTATGTTTTCCAAAACAACAATTAACCCATGAATACTTTATCAAGAAGTAACACTTTCCATCATAAAGAAGTAGCAAAAACACAGCACAAAATATATTCTCATTGATTAACCTTTTTAACCATTATATTTCCAAAAATCCCATAGAAAATAATGTATAGAATATAAAGGTAACTTTGGACATAAACATACTTAATTGAAATAACCATATGGTCAACTTCCACACATATTGCTAAATGGAATAACCATATAACCGATTTTCATTCCCAATGCATTGGAGGTATAATGTAAAAACTCGTCCATGGTTTATCACCGAACCACACATAATTGTTTTTATCACGTAACAATATTTCATTTTTTATCACGTAACCATCTATCAAATTTCCAAGTACCATTACATAATCATAACACAAAAAGTATTACAAAACAAAACATTTGAGTAATAAAATATAATTTGAAATCACAAGATATCATTTCAATATTTTGAAACACTCCATACATTTAAAAAAAATTAAAAACAAAACACCCAAAAAAGGAATAAGGGATTTCTTTTCATTTTAAAAACATTAATGCTTATAGAGGAATCCAAATAACGATTACAATGGCGGAGAGTTCATTGTCACCGCATATGTTAAAAACATTTCTTTTGTGTTTTAGTAAAATGCTTCATAGATTAAATATTCCCATTGAATGAAATTAAATTTCAAAGGGTTTTATTATACACCATAAAAAAGTTGGATGTATATATTATCGAAATATGTCTCAATGAATGAAGATTGAGACGAAGTCCCTTACCTAGTGTCTAACTTTACTCGTTCGTTATTTAATTTCCTCAATAATAAAAATTAGTTAATTTATAATATCTTCAGAATATTTTTCATTTTTATTTTTCATTTTATATAACTTATTACCACGTTATAAAAATTACATAGTTATTTAAGTTAATATTGGTCATTTAGTCGATATTGGGTACTTGAGTCGGAAATGATCTTGTTATAATTACAATTTTTAAATGTGCTAAAAAATACATTATATATATTATTATTATATATATATTTATATCATATATATCCATTATATATATATTAATAATATTCAATAACATTTGGAGATAATAAATGAAATGCACCGTTCATGGATAGGGTAAGCCGTACGTATGCATTATCACTACTTTCATTTCTATTTCATATTTAATGGAATGAAAACATGTTGATACCTAGGAATATTATAACTCTAATATAATATCATATTTTACATATGTTACAAAATTTCATTAACTCCATCCTTTTTACATTACATGTATGGCATGACTGATTCATATCACTCTGAAGGGGCTGTTGTCCACGCTTCCTCAAATGAAATTATCGTGATTACACATCCTGAAAAGCATAAAGTTTTGTCATAAATAAAAATTACAGAATCATAAAGACAATATAAAAATAATATATATTATATAAATATATTTCCATCATTATGGACACCATTCAAAGTGGTAGGAGATAATTGAACAATCATCGTTTCGTGGGGCAGTAGTTCGCCGTCCAAAAAAATAGTATGTTCTAAATCCATTAGATTGTGGTGTGTATAAGTGTATTTCGAATACATCTAATAAAACATCCAAGTATACATAAGATACTGATTTTGTAACGTAATCAATGAATAACAATATAATAGAGAGGGAAGAAGTAGAATATTGGAAAGAAACTTTAGAGAAGAAACTACCTCGTAAAATGGGTAACTCCCTTTGATTTGAGTCAAAAGGATTTCTTGAATTGCCTTCTGCCTACTTTAAGGATTCTAGGAGGAATATAGGGATATTGGGAGCTTATTGGAGAATAGGTTGGACAATAATGGGGCCTGAGATGTGTGACTAAGCGGTTAAAGTTGGTGGATTTTTATAATAGGGAGGAGGGGTACTCTAGGAATGTCTTGAAATATTATTTTATTATAAGCTGAATTTCGATTTTAAAAAGTGAAAAAAATCATTCAATTCTATGATAAGATGAGTATTTTTTAAAATATTATCATCCAATATATTTTTTACAAGTTCTTGTTTCAAATTTATCATTATCATCTAACTTAAACCCTTAGTTAAATAATTTAACTATTAAAATTTCTTCTGGAATATTCATAATATATTGTTAATATAGTTACTATAAAATTCCAATAGAACCTCAAGTGGTTGATTAATGAAATCTAAAACACTATCAAAGTTATTTGGAAAAATATTATATTTTTATGAATATTATAACATTTAATAAAGTAGTATATGTTTTAAAATTTCATTTATGTCAATTTTTAAACTATTTATATCCTGAAATTTTAAAAATCCATAAAAACATCATTATTTAGAAAAAAATCATAAAATAAATGATAACTAGTCATTATCATCTATAAAATTCTTGGATGGCATAAAAAGTTTCAAAATAAACTTATTTTTATATTTATAACATCATTTATTTAAATCATTCATTAATAAGGTAATCACTACATCGTCACTATGTCATAAATATATTTATTTATTTGATGTATAAAAATTATAAATAAAATTAAATGATGGAGGAAATATTTTTTGTTTTAAATGAATATTTATTGTCAAAAATAAAACCTATATAACACCATATAAAAATTGTTTTACTAAAAGATACATGTTTAGGATATATTTTCCTTGACATTAAATTAAAAATAATTAAATTTTATTTTTACACACAAGTGGCTCCATGGTGTCCTAAAATATACCCAAGGATGCCGATGGTCATCCATATCTCATCCAATAGGGTTAGAACAAGTGTTAGGGTAATTAAATATTATTAAATATTATTTTAACCCTTATCTACTGGATTTACCCATTAAACGTGCTAAATAAAATATTTCCTAAGTTATTATTCATAATGTCTAAAAATAATATTTAGTTATTTAAAAAATTTGGACCTATTGATTCCAAATGTGGAAATTTTTTTACAAAATTCAAAACACATAAGTTGTAGAAATTAATTTGAAATTATTTCCCATTGTTAAAACCATAAAGCGTGTTTTTAAGAAATAAAAACTACCAAAAGATTGACATGTGTTTATATGAAATTTCAAAGTGAAGTTACTTCCAATGAATAAAATTGGAATAATGGATAAAAATATAATCCAATTACAATTTAAAACCAATTAAAAGTACAATACAAATATATAAATAAATTATATTAAAAGTCAATTTTGAATTAAAATGCACTATTTTCACTATTCATTAAAAATGAAATTTTGCTGAAAATATCAAAATTTCATCCAAAGTAAATTTTTATATTCTGATTCTAAGGAAGTTTTTTATATTTTAAAATAAATCAAATAAATTTTTAAAAAACTAGATATAAAAAGGCTCCCCATTTAAAGGTGGTAAAACTAGATTTTTAGAAAAATACTTCATTTTTTCAAAAAAATGAATTTATTCTTATATCATATCCAGAAAACATATAGGATGAATTTAAAATATTAAATTGAATATATATCATATATTTTTAATTAAATAAAACTCCATAAATTGTGATATAAAAATACAATTATTCTCTTTTAAAAATATTTTCATAAAAAACACATATATCATATTTAATTGGTTTTTATTTCCATTTCTAATAAATTTAGTAATCAATGAATCACCATTTAAACATGTGTAAATCACATTTCAAAATTCATTTGACACTATTCATTCTCGCCATTTCAACGACTTGGCATTAACTTCCATTTAAAATAATAATATTATTATTTTCTTTTTTTTAGTATAACTCAATGTTGTGTGCAGTTTCTGATTTTGGAGAAACTCGTTGTTGCATGTCGAGTACGTCATTAGAAAAATTTATCCCTTTAACATAAAATTAATTTATTATTCATATGTATTAATATAAATTCGAAAGTATTATTCTATAAATACCTAGGACATTACATCTTTCCCCCTTTTGGAAATCACGTCCTCACAATTTTAAAATTGGGCTCGAAAACATCATTGAATGCCCCACATAAGAAAAAGAGTCAATATAACTACAACTTTAATAAAAATACATAGAAGTAAAATGGTCACCCAAGAAAACACATTCTAGGATTCCATGTAAACATGGATATGGAAGGGGAAAATAACCATCAAATTCTCCTGGAGACTGATAGAAAACATTAATAAGAGAAAGTTAACCACCAGAAAACCACAAACATGTGATTGGTTAAATGTTCTTTTATTTCCAATTAATAAAAGTAAATGGATAAATTTTTTTAGTTCCATTTCATAAATTTGGAGAATTTATTTATGATATTTGTAACGACCCAAAAATTCATTAATGAAAATTCATCTTGGTCTATTTAAATGTCTTCTTATGGTTATGTAAAATGTATGAACTTATTTGGTTTTATGTTTTGGATTTTAAAATACCATTATGAATTGTGACCGTTGCTAATATAGCTATTGAACAGTGATCACATGATTAGTATAAATATAGGTTTTTAACAAATCTCATTGACTCAGACAAAGAAAGTGATGGCCTCATCCAGTAGACATTCCCCATACGAAGCCCATTTTTCGGAGCTTGGAAAGGAGGTGGCGTCATTGGGATTCTCTCTTGACCAAGCCCAATATGATCATCAACATGTTAAGATCAATCAAAACCACCTACGGGAGAAGTAGAAGTTGATAGAGATTACCACCCGAGTAATTTTATCCGAGTCACCCCAAGAGTCTGTCACCATCGCACAAATTACCCTTCGGTCTTATGTAAGTTTTATAAGGGGTTATGTAACAATAACCTAGCACTATAATTATGTGAATTATTTTTGTATATAATAACTAATATACATTCATTTTATTATTGTTACTCTCTAAATAGTTTTTAAAACACAAATAATATTTTTAGTTAATTTTAAACTAAGTAATATATTTTGATAAATTAATGAATTTTTGAATTAAATAATATTTTAATAAAATATTATTACTATTAAATTACTTTCTATTAAGTATAAATGATCATATAATTTTTATGAATGCATTTTTAATTTTTTATTAAGGTTTGAAAGTTGTCTTTGTCAAAACCCATGAATTTTTTATAAATGTAAGTTTTTATATTAAAAGTGAATATTCACATATTTAAAAAATTATTTTTATAAAATTAATATTATTTTTGGAATCATGATGTCAAAATTATCCAATGGTAAATTTTTTATAATTTTCCGAGACAGTCGAATTTTTGGGTAAAAATTAAATACCATTTAAATATATAATTTGTTTTATGACATCATAATGACCCAATAGTGATGTAATAAAATAATATAAACATTATGTTTGTAAAATATATGATTTACCATTAAAATAATGTGATTTTAGTTTTGGTTGATTTATTTTACAATGCATTAGTGGACCCTTCAAGACTTATAAAACATTTTTGCTTTTTAAATTGATTTCCTCAAGAGTGCGACTCACCTCCACATAATCTACCCTATAATTTTAAATATTTCAACCATTTACCATATAAAATATAGTTTTCCCCTCCCCTTTGGCCAAAACCATGCACAAGAACCATGGGTGGAATGGTGGTTTTGATTAGTTTAATTGGCGGTGTCCAAAACCTAAATAACAAAGAATTCCCTCCCCTTTCCTATATAAACCCACCCAGGCTCTCACTTACGCCTCACTCAAAGCCTTTGGAGTTATACCAACCCATGCTATAATATCTCTAGAATCCTCCCAGGGTGAGCCAATCTCCCAAGAAGCCTCTATGAAGCCTCTCTCAAGCTTTTGGGATCACACATCCCAGTAAGGGATTCCTTCCTTCCTCATTTTATCTGTGTTTATTAATATTGTTATTCCCTTCTATTTTCAATTATAAATTTTGTGGTATGATTTATAACCTCCCCCATACTGCCCTATTTATGTTTTAATGGTTATATACCCCTTTATCTCTCGTTAATGCCTCTCATGAACACCTGTTACCATGCTGAAATACAGTAAGGAATTTCTCTCTCCTCATTTACATTCAAGCAATTATTTTATATTATGATTATAAATTCCATTCCATATGTTGGTATATTATGTTCCATTATCCACTTACTTTCCATTAAAGGTATATATTATGATATACCCCTTTCACTCTCATCAACCAATTTGATGAATTTCTATTTGACGTCGTTGGGGTGTCTAAATTACATCAAAATTTCTTTGCCAAAATCATTGTATAGTGAATACCATACCCACTCCTCTATCAAGGGTATTAAAATTTATGCACATGTACTTGTTGATTTAGGAATTACATTCATTTATTACATATATCATATTCTTGAAATGGATTACGATGTTAATTAATCTGTGTTGTATGATCTATGTGGCACACTTATGCATGATATGAAATGATTAAGAAGGGTGCACCCTAATAGCGCTCCAATGCGTTGGGTAAAGTAGAGATTCATGATATGTCATGTTCAATGAGTGTTAACTCATGCTAATTCTAGTGCAATGAGGGTTTACTCATGCTTTATGTGCAATGCGTTTTTACTAATGCTCCCTGAGCAATGAGCCTTGGCTCATACTAACTCTCTGTTAAGTGATGTTTCCACATTTCCATGTTATAATTATCATGCTTTATCGTGCCTTTATGTTAATGTTTTTATTATGGTCCATTGATATTCCTATTTACTAACATGTATTTTATTCCTCATTTTATTACATGTTTATTCCCTTACAAGACTTTATAGCTCACCCCTTTCATATGTATGCCATTAGGTTATCCCATGCAATGCTAAGTACGAGGGAATGTAGTGGTCATGTTAAAAAAGTTTTCAATAAGATGTTGTGTATCTTGTTTTAATTTGTTATTAAATGTTCCTAATCCACAAATAAACTAGAAATATCTATCTTCCATGTCGTATCATGTGATGGTTTTATGAAATAAATCATGTCTAAGTGTTTAATAAAGAGCATGGTTGTCATAGTTGGTATTAGAGGATAGATTTAGTTGTTTTTGGGATTAGGATTAGAAAACCCTAGTGAAGAAATAAATACTAGACTAAGTGTAATAAAAAAATCCCTAAGTTTAGGTGAGTATTGAGTAAGTGGTTTATGACAAAATACATTTTTTTCTAGATATGAGCAGTTAGAGGGAGCTCTGGCATAGATGTACCTAGGATTGAAAACTCAGACAAGGAGTTTTGGGCTAGACACATGGTATCCTGGTACATGACAACATTACTTGTTTCTCTCTTGGTTATGACACTCCTAGGTGATATGATTTGGTAAAGTAACAATCTTAGTATGAAACATTATTAAGGTAATTTTAAAAAAAATCCTCTAAGAATACATGTTAGAATGTAGATCGTGGATATCATTGATTGAAGCTTATAGATTCATAAGTTAAGGAAATAAAAGAAATTTATAAGTCATCTATTTTTTTCATTGGATTAACCTTTATTTTTTATACCTAACTATCCTTTAATTCTTTCCAATGGCTAGTAATAGGATGACTAGGGCTTAAAACAAATGTGAAGATCAATGCGATGAATGTTATAATGAGATACCAAATCCTATGTGGGAAGGAATCGTGAACTTTGTCACGATACTCTACCAGTTAACTCAAGATTTGAATAGAAACATGGGTCAAGAGTGACGTTCAACCCCCAATCCCCCACAATAAAGAACAAGTCGCTATCGAGAGATTCAGTAGACAAAGGCCTCCTACTTTTTGATGGATCATTTGATCCCAAAATCGCCAAACAATGGATCCACTCCATTGAAAAGATCTTCTATGTCCTTCAATATTCCGTACAAGAGAAGGTTCTTTTGGCTTCTTATCATATGGATGGTGAAGACAGTCAATGGTAAAAATTGAACAAAAATACAAATCCTGAGGAGGATATCGAGGCATTAGAATGGAAGGATTTCCATAAAATGTTTTTCAATTAATATTTTCCTCGCACCATGCGACTTAATATGGAAAGAGACTTCCCTATCATCAAGAAAAAAGTCAATGAATCCATAAAAGTGTATAAGGAAGACATCCCAAGGCTTGCTCGATACACCTCCGGCTTTGGTATTACCCCCGAATGAAAGGTTTACCACATCTTTGGTGGGCTAAAACCCAACCTACAGAAAGACCTAGCGATTCGTGACTTCAACAGTTAAGAGGAAATTGTCCGATGTGTCCTCAAGGTCAAAATGGAGCTCTTATAATCTCATGGGTATCATGGGTATAAGAAGTGTAAGGTGGACTTCATTTCTATTGGTCGAATGGATAAATCCAACGGTGTTAAGAAGATCCAACACCCCACTTTCCAAAGGCATGGAAATAATCACCCAAGAAATAGATTTAAGAGGATGAGGAAATTATTTAAGTGTGGAATAGAAGGACACCTAGTTGTTAACTGCAAACAAAAAAACCCACGGCTGCGACTGAGGAGAGAAACACTCTGTTCAACTCTCAACGCGTTGTTCATTGCTTAAAATACAAAAAACCAAGGCATATTGCAAATTATTTCCCTAATCCAAGGGTTTTAGGTGGAAACCAACAACCTCCAAGGCAGCAAGGGTGATATTTTTCCATCAGTATTACTGAAGTGAACCCCGACAACAATGTAGTGACATGTACGATAGTTATTCATTCAAGAATAGTGAATTAATTTTTTGATTCTAGTTCTAAAAATTATTTTATATCCCAAAAGTTTAGTAGAAAAATCCCAATACCACAAAAATTCATGGATGTGAATATGTCAGTGAGTATGGAAAATTGGGTAATCATTGCATCCCATGAATATAACTCCACCCCTATCATAATTTGTGGATTTAACTTCCTGGTGAACCTCATCATACTCCCTCTAGTGGAATTTGATTCAATTCTTAACATGGATTAGCTTTCCCTATATATAGTAGATATAAATTATTGTGATAGGGAAACCACTCTCCGTATAAAGAATCAACCCCTGATTCTATACAAGTTAAAGGAGGAAGATGAATATTCTTTAGCTCCATCGTCTCAATAGTGGATTTTAATTCCCTTTGAGCATGCCTATCTGGCTCAGATGACTGATTCTATGGAGACAACCAGCCTTAACGTCATGCCTATTGTGAGGTAATTTAGTGAAGTGTTTCCTAAGGAATTGCATGGTCTTCCTCCTAGAAGTGATGTTGAATTATTAATTGACCTTATACCTGGGACATTTCCAATATCCATGACTCCATATAGAATGGCTATTATGGAGAATGTGGAGCTGAAGAAATAACTACAAGAGAATATATTTAATGGGTTTATATTCCCAAGTGATTCACCATGGGGTGCACCGGTACTCCTCATCATGAAGAAGGATGGATCAATGTGCCTTTTCATTGATTATCATGATCTGAACAAAATCAATATAAAGAAAAAGTATATGATTCCACGAATTGATGACATGTTCAATCAGATACATGGAGCACAATACTTCTCCAATTTAGATTTTCATTTGGGATATTATCAAGTTAGGGTGAAGAAGGAAGATATCCCCTAGACTACTTTTCATATAAGATATAGGAACTATGAATTCATAGTAATCCCTTTTAGACTCACTAATGCTCCAACAATCTTCATGGACATGACAAATAGATTCTTTAGAGATTACCACGACAAATTTGTGGATGACTTTATAGATTATATTCTAATATACTCCATAACCAAGTAGGATCGTGAGAAGCATCTATGAACTATACTAGAGACCTTGAGAAAGGATAATCTCTATGAAAATTACAACAAGTGTGAGTTCTGGTTGAAGGAGGTCTCATTCTGTGGCCATATCATCCCAAGCAATGGGATATTTGTGGATCCCTCAAAGACTTATTCAATAGAGGGATGGCCAAGCCAACATCGGTAACAAATTTATATAACATCTTGGGGTTAGAAATATATTATCGCCTATTTTTGAGAAATTTCTCACGACTGTCTAACCCTCTTACCAAGCTAACTCGGAATGGAGTAAATTTTTCATGGAATGTTGATTGTGAAGAATACTTCAAGGATTTGAAAATGAGGCTTATCACCGCACTCATGATCACATTACCCACTAGTGGAGAACTTTTTTGTGGTATTCAGTGATGCTTTTAAGAAGGGTCTGGGTTGTGTGTTGATGTAGAATGACAAAGTCATTACCTACAATTCAAGGCAATTAAATGTTCATGAGAAAAATTATCTAACACCTAATCTAGAGTTGGCTGTTGTGATCTTCACTTTAAAAATTTGTGACATTACCTCTCTGGGTAGATGTGTGAAATATAAACTAATAAACAAAAACCTCAAGAATATATTCACACAAAAAGAGTTGAATATGTGCCAACAAAGATGGTTTGATCTGATCAAATATTATGACTTCTCCATCCATTACCACCATGAGAAAGCAAACAAAGTGGAAGATGCTCTAAGTAGAAAGGATCAAGTGATTCTTTCATTGATGAAAATTGGGAAGGGTCCAATATTTTTAGATATGATGAAGATGAACACGGGAGTAATAAAAAAGGGAACATCCTCAATACTTTCCCAAATTATTTCTCAACCGTCTCTTTTGGAAAGGATAATGGATGCTCAAAGAAAGGATGTGGAAATTCTAAAAGGGTGGAAGCTATCAAAAATGGGAAATCCTCAGAGTTCATTGTTGACTATGATGGAATTGTGAGATTTGGTTCACGATTATGTGTACCATCTGATCTAGAGATAAAGAAGGATCTTCTGAATGGCGCACATATCTCAACCTTATCTATTCACCTGGGGAGCACAATGATGTATCGAGATATCTGATAAAACTTTTTGTGGGAAAATATGAAAAGGTAGATTACTAAATATACATCACATTGCCTGGTATGTTATCAAGTGAAGGCTGAGGGAAAAAAGTATAAGGGGATGATGCAACCACTACCAATACCAACATGGAAGTGGGAAAACATGACCATGGAATTTGTCACGGGACACCCAAGGAAATCGAGAGGAAACAACGCTATATGGGTCGTTGTTGATCATCTTATGAAGACTGCTCACATTATCAAGATTCAAGAGGGATTCTCATTGGATCAACGTGGACATATTTACATCAAAGAAGTGGTATGGCTGAATGGAGTACCACTATTTATTGTATTCGACCATGATCCAAGATTCACCTCATAGTTCTAGAAAAGTCTACAACAAGATCTACGCAAAAAAAATGAACATCAATATGGCCTATCCTCCTCAAACTGATGGCCAATATTTCTGAACTATTCAAACACTGGAAGATATGTTAAGATCATGTTCTATAGACTTCATAGTAGGATGTGACCAGCATCTTCCACTAGATGAATTCTCCTACAATAACAGTTTCTACTTGAGTATCTGAATGACACCATATGAATCCCATTATGGGAAAAGGTGCAGAACACTAGTGTGTTGGGATGAAGTCAGTGAGTGTAAGCATCAAGGACCTGAAATGATCGATGAAATGGTGGATAAGGTGAAAACCATTCAGCAGCAAATCAAGGCAGCCCAAAGTCGACAGAAGAGTTATACTGACAACCATCGATGAGACCATGAATTCACAAATAGGGACATGTTATTTTATAGATATCTCCATCGAATAAGGTTATGAGGTTTATAAAGAAAGGGAAGTTAAGTTCTAGGCATATCAAACCCTTCTATATTATTGATCATTTCATGGATGTGGCATCTTGACTAGCACTTCCACCTACTTGTTGGAGTTGGTGGTCTAGAACCAAATACTTTGTACTTTATTAAATAAATAAAAGCCTTATCACATATTGATTGTTCTTCTACATGACATGTCATGTGATAATGTCCTAAGGATAGCTGTTGCATTAAAGGGTCATAGTAGATCCCTGTTATGATGAGAACCCGAAAGTGCCATAACACTGTTCTTGAATGTATGTTCTATGGACAGATGATATTATTTGAGGGACACAAATAATACAAGTCATTAGGGGTGAGGAATCATAAAACTTTGAGGCACATTCTCATGGTGTGCGCCCTTGGTAATATCTAGGAGGATATTATGAGAACGAGACCCATCAGTAGGAAATCCACATTTCATAGTGTCATTGGATGTTCCTATCTGCGGACATGTGTATTGATCCTTAGACTTTAAGATTATTATTAATGAGTATTAAAACTCATGCACTTAGATGTATTGATGAAAACTGTGATGACACACTGTTCGCAGCGAGGTAGGATACATTGGGTGCATCACGAGTAATACCGCATTAATAGAAGATGCGAGAAAGGATTTGTCCCTTCCGTTCCATAACGGAAGTAGATATCTCAGGCCCTTTGATGGAATTGATATAGCCTAAATAAATCCATGGCCATGGTAAGGTATGGGCAAGTTCAATTCCGGGAAGTCAAAGAAAGAATAATCAAGCACATGGGTTGATGGCACTAGCATGCAACCCTCTTGATTGGAGATATCGAGACAAAGGGATTATATTACATGGTAAGCGTTCGTTGGAGGTGACACGTCATTGTGTCATTATCTTCTTTCTCTATGGGTGTCTTGGCATGTTTCTAGATGCTAACCTTGGACTTTAGGCAGACTCAACCCAATGCCACTGAGAAAGAGGCCTAGAGGGTCACACACTAAGTGTGTCCATGTATCTCAGTTAAATATTAATTTAACAAGTTAAATAAATATTATTCCCGACTATGGTTTAATAATTATTTAAGGATGTCTGATCACATTTATTTTGACACTAGTTATTCGAGAGAATATATTGTGGATGAAATAATATATTTATTAGCGAGTAATGCAATTACATTTATTTAAGAAATAAATAGTCATTACTCAAGGTCTAATAAATGTGGTGGAGAAAAATGGAAAATAAAATTACACGCCATGTATATTAAATATACATGCCGTATAGTTTTATGGAAAACAAGTACACGCCGTGTATTAATTATTACACGCCGTGTAGTTTTTCTAGTTGGGATTTTGAGGATTTATTATTGTTTTATTAAATGATATTTATTATAATCAGCATGGGTGCATGTTAAGGAATTAATAATTCAACATGGGGGTTTTCAATAAGAGTTAATGAAATAAATAAAACGCGTAACGCGTTTATTTATTGTCATAACTCTATTAACCTCAAACCTGATTATAAATATCCTCGTAACCCCAACATTTTGAAGAGCCATTGTTGTGAACAACAGATTTGGAAATACTCTCAAGCCAAGAGAGAATTCCCTTTCCACCAAGAACGCCCTCAAGTTATGAGAGCAAGATCCTCCACCAGATCAAGGCGATCAAAGGCGGACATTGCAAGTGAAGGTTCTTCCGCGCTAGCACCTGGAGATCCCTTCGGCGACGTCCGGAGATACGTGACACACGTGTGGATCATCGCTAGGGGAATCCTACACTTGGATTCTATGACGCAATGACGAATCACCGAATCGTGACCGAACACATCAACGAAGAAAGAATTCCAACGAGGTAATTATTATGCATTAATTAAATTAATTATAATCAACATATGATGATCCTCCTCAAGGGTTCTGGGAATCTTTTTTTTTTCTTTTCGTTCTTCGTTATATTTCGAAGATTAGGCATTTTATATCATGACAGATCTCGGATTGAATGTTGTTTAACGTTAAAATTAAATTTGGGTAACCCACCAATGTGCTTCCGCTGCGCCCGGAACCTACAAGTGGTATCAGAGGGGTCATATCGCTGGTTATAATTATTTAGTTTTTCATTGGTGATTTACACATTTAATAATTTAGTTATTTCAATTCATGTTTAATCATTCTGGAAATCTGAATCTCGAGATCTGTTCCTCCTCCCTCATTTCTCGTTCACCTCACAGAAACAAATTTTTCTTTTAATTTTGATTAAAATAAAATAGAAGAACTCATCCAGAGGAGCCAAACGTATTTGGCCGTATAACACCAGAATACACGACGTGTATTCGGAAGTACACGCCGTGTAGTCTAGGTTCAATGAATTGACTGATCCGCCAAATCAGGCTGTGTATTGGATTCTTTCTATGAATTTAAGACACCGTGTGTTGACCAGAAACAGGTGGCACACGGTTTCCGGAATACACGCCATGTGGTCCAATGAACATGGCGTGTAGTCCCTTCGGGTTAGGGTTGGTTCGTGTACTCCGTACACGGCCTGCCCGGCTGGAAACCATGTAACGCGGAAACTACACGGCGTGTGTCCCACTATACATGCCGTGTACTCTGAAAATTTCCGAAGTACATTAACACGCCCTGTCCCCGGGTGTGTACTTCGGATGGACGGTGAAGAAAAGTACACGCCGTGTAGTCGGAACTACACACAGTTTACTCACCCAAATTACACAGATTTATTAAAATTTATTATTATACAAACCCTTGAGACGTGTACCATGGTGCAGGCATAAAGCTGAGGCACAACACGTGATAGGTGTTTTATATATATGTGTTTAATTTTACATCTGCGTAATAAATGGGAATTCGACGGGTTTCCTCCAAGGTACAAGTTACGTACAAGGATAATTTTAAATGAATTTATTTGTTTAAAATTATGATGGATGAGAATCTCAAGGAAATTCATAAAAGAAATTTAAGATAAAACAATTGATTAATTAAAGATAATTAATTGATTCGAGCATGATTTATCTTAAACAAGAACGATTAAAGAATTGAATTCTAGTTTTATTTATGCATAAATATCATTGCATGTATAGATGATCATGATCTAGACCGAGACCTTTGTATTTGAATGGTCTCTTTTAATTTATTTATTTAAATTAAATTTGTTGGCCTGCGAGCCATCTCCTTATTAATATGTAGGGCCTGCGTGCCCAAGGATTATTTTATTTAAAAACCCCATTTAACCCACACCTACATGTGAGATAAATGCATATGTAATACGTGTTGTATGATCTATGTGGCACACTTATGCATGATATGAAATGATTAAGAAGGGTGCACCCTAATAGCGCTCCAATGCGTTGGGTAAAGTACAGATTCATGATATTTCATGTTCAATGAGTGTTAACTCATGCTAATCCTAGTTTAATTAGGGTTTACTTGTGCTTTATGTGCAATGAGTTTTTACTAATGCTCCCTGAGCAATGATCCTTGGCTCATACTAACTCAGTGTTAAGTGATGTTTCCACATTTCCATGTTATGGTTATCTAGCTTTATCATGCCTTTATGTTCATGTTTTTCTGGTGGTCCATTGATATTCCTATTTACTAACATGTATTTTATTCCTAATTTTATTCCATATTTATTCCCTTACAAGACTTTATAGCTCACCCCTTTCGTATGTATGTCATCAGGTTATCCCATGCAATGCTAAGTACGAGGGAATGTAGCGGTCATGTTAAAAAAGTTTTCAATAAGATGTTGTGTATCTTGTTTTAATTTGTTATGAAATGTTCCTAATCCACAAATAAACTAGAACTATCTATCTTACATGTTGTATCATGTGATGGTTTTATGTAATAAATCATGTATAAGTGTTTAATAAAGAGCATGGTTGTCATAGTTGGTATTAGAGGATAGAATTAGTTGTTTTTGGGATTAGGATTAGAAAACCCTAGTGAAGACATAAATACTAGACTAAGTGTAATAAAAAACATCCCTAAGTTTAGGTGAGTATTGAGTAAGTGGTTTATGAAAAAATACATTTGTTTCTAGATATGAGCAGTTAGAGGCAGCTTTGGCATAGATGTACCTAGGATTGAAAACTCTGACAAGGAGTTTTGGGCTAGACACATGGTATCCTGGTACACGACAACATTGCTTGTTTCACTCTTGGTTATGACACTCCCAAGTGATATGATTTGGTAAATTAACAATCTTAGTATGAAAAATTATTAAGGGAATTAAAAAAAATCCTCTAATAATACATGTTAGAATTTAGATCATGGATAACATTGATTGAAGCTTATAGATTCATAAGTTAAGGAAATAAAATAAATTTATAAGTCATCTATTTTTTTCATTGGATTAACCTTTATTTGTTACACCTAACTATCCTTTAATTCTTTCCAATGGATGGTAATAAGATGACTTGGGCTTACAAAATATGTGAAGATCAATGCGATGAATGTTATAATGAGATGCCAAATCCTATGTGGGCAGGAATCGTGAACTTTGTCATGATACCCTATCAGTTAACTCAAGATTTGAATAGAAACATGGGTCAAGAGTGACGTTCAACCCCCAATCCCCCCAAGAAAGAACAAGTCACTATTGATAGATTCATGAGACAAAGGCCTCCTACTTTTTGATGGATCATTTGATCCCAAAATTGCCAAACAATGGATCCCCTCCATTTAAAAGATCTTATATGTCCTTAAATATTCCGTACAAGAGAAGGTTCTTTTGGATTCTTATCATATGGATAGTGAAGACAGTCAATGGTAAAAATTGAACAAAAATACAAAGCCTGAGGAGGAGATCGAGGCATTGGAATGGAAGGATTTCCATAAAATATTTTTCAATTAATATTTTCCTCGCACCATGAGACTTAAGATGGAAAGAGACTTTCCTATAATCATGAAAAAAGTCAATTAATCCATCAAAGTGTATAAGGAAGACATCCCAAGGCTTGCTCGATACACCTCAGGCTTTGGCATTACCCCCGAATGAAAGGTTTACCACTTATTTGGTGGGCTAAAACCCAGCCTACGGAAAGCCCTAGCGATTCGTGACTTCAACAGTTAAGAGGAAATTGTCCGATGTGTCCTCAAGGTCAAAATGGAGCTCTTATAATCTCATGGGTATCATGGGTATAAGAAGCGTAAGTTGGACTTCATTTCTATTGGTCCAATGGATAAATCCAATAGTGTTAAGAAGATCCAACACCCCACTTTCCAAAGGTGTGGAAAGAATCACCCAAGAAATAGCTTGAAGAGGATAAGGAAATTATTTAAGTGTGGAATAGAAGGACACCTAGTTGTTAACTACAAACAAAAAAAACCCATGGCTGCGACAGAGGAGAGAAACACTCTGTTCAACTCTCGACGCATTGTTCATTGCTTCAACTACAAAGAACCAAGGCATATTTCAAATTATTTCCCTAATCCAAGGGTTTTAGGTGGAAACCAACAACCTCCAAGGCACCAACGGTGAGATTTTTCCATCAATACTACTGAAGTAAACCCCGACAACAATGTAGTGACAGGTACGATAGTTATTCATTCAAGAATAGTAAATTAATTTTTTGATTATAGTTCTACAAATTATTTTATATCCCAAAAGTTTAGTAGAAAAATCCCAATACCACAAAAATTCATGGATGTGAAGATTTCAGTGAGTATGGAAAATTGGGTAATCATTGCATCCCATGAATATAACTCCACCCCTATCATAATTTGTGGATTTAACTTCCTGGTGAACCTCATAATACTCCCTCTAGTAGAATTTGATTCAATTCTCAACACGGATTGGCTTTCCCTATATATAGTAGATATAAATTATCATGAGAGGGGAATCAATCTCCATATAAAGAATCAACCCCTGATTCTATACAAGTTAAAGGAGGAAGATGATTATTCTTTAGCTCCATCATCTCAATAGTGGATTTTAATTCACTTTGAGCATGCCTATATGGCTCAGATGACTGATTCTATGGAAAAAACCAGCCTTGAAGTCATACCTATTGTGAGGGAATTTAGTGAAGTGTTTCCTAAGAAATTGCATGGTCTTCCTCCTAGAAGTGATGTTGAATTATTAATTGACCTTATACCTGGGACATTTCCAATATCCATGACTCCATATAGAATGGCTATTATGGAGCATGTGGAGATGAAGAAATAACTACAAGAGAATCTGGTTAATGGGTTTATATTCCCAAGTGCTTCACCATGGGGTGCACCGGTACTCCTCATCATGAAGAAGGATGGATCAATGTGCCTTTGCATTGATTATCATGATCTGAACAAAATCAATATAACAAAAAAGTATATGATTCCACGAATTGATGACATGTTCAATCAGCTGCATGGAGAAAAATACTTCCCCAAGGTAGATTTGCATTCGGGATATTATCAAGTTAGGGTGAAGAAGGAATATATCCCCTAGACTACTTTTCGTACAAGATATGGGAACTATGAATTCATAGTAATCCCTTTCAGACTCACTAATGCTCCAAAAATCTTCATGGAAATGACGAATAGATTCTTTAGAGATTACCACGACAAATTTGTGGATGACTTTATATATTATATTCTAATATAATCCATAACCAAGTAGGATCATGATAAGAATATATAAACTATACTAGAGACCTTGAGAAAGGAGAATCTCTATGAAAAGTACAACAAGTGTGAGTTCTGGTTGAAGAAGCTCTCATTATATGGCCATATCATCCCAAGCAATGGGATATTTTTGGATCCCTCAAAGGCTTATTCAATAGAGGGATGGCCAAGGCCAACATCGGTAACAGATTTCTGTAACATCTTGGGGTTATCAAGATATTATCACCGATTTTTGAGAAATTTATCACAACTTTCTAACCCTCTTACCAAGCTAACTCAGAATGGAGTAAATTTTTCATTGAATGTTAATTGTGAAGAATGCTTCATGGATTTGAAAAGGAGGCTTATCACCACACTCATGCTCATATTACCCACTAGTGGAGAACTTTTTTGTGGTATTCAGTGATGCTTCAAATAAGGGTCTGGGTTGTGGGTTGATGTAGAATGACAAAGTCATTACCTACAATTCAAGGCAATTAAATGTTCATGAGAAAAATTATCTAACACCTAATCTAGAGTTGGTTGTTGTCATCTTCGCTTTAAAAATTTGTTCCATTACCTCTCTGGGTAGATGTGTGAAATATAAACTGATCACAAAAGCCTCAAGAATATATTCACAGAAAAAGAGTTGAATATGTGCCAACAAAGATGGTTTGAGCTGATCAAATATTATGACTTCTCAATCCATTACCACCATGGGAAAGCGAACAAAGTGGCAGATGCTCTAAGTAGAAAGGATCAAGTGATTCTTTTATTTATGAAAATTGGGAATGATCCAATATTTTTAGATATGATGAAGATGAACATGGGAGTAATAAGCAAGGGAACATCCTCAATACTTTCACAAATTATTTCTCAACCATCTCTTTTGGAAAGGATAAAGGATGCTCAAAGAAAGGATTTGGAAATTCTAAAAGGGTGGAAGCTATCAGAAATGGGAAATCCTCAGAGTTCATTGTTGAAAATGATGGAATTGTGATATTTGGTTCACGATTATGTGTACCATCCGATCTAGAGATAAAGAAGGATCTTCTGAATGGCACACATAGCTTAACCTTATCTATTCACCTGGGGAGCACAATGATGTATCGAGATATCTGATAAAACTTTTTGTGGGACAATATGAAAAGGTAGATTACTAAATATACATCATAGTGCCTGGTATGTTATCAAGTGAAGGCTGAGGGGAAAAAGTATAAGGGGATGATGCAACCACTACCAATACCAACATGGATGTGGGAGAACATGACCATGGAATTTGTCACAGGACATCCAAGGACATCGAGAGGAAACAACGCTATATGGGTCATTTTTGATCATCTTATGAAGACTGCTCACATTATCACGATTCAAGAGGAATTCTCATTGGATCAACGGGGACAGATTTACATCAAAGAAGTGGTATGGCTGAATGGAGTACCACTATTTATTGTATTCGATCATGATCCAAGATTCACCTCGTAGTTCTAGAAAAGTCTCCAACAAGATCTACACACAAAAAATGAACATCAATATGTCATATCATCCTCAAACTGATGGCTAATCTTAACTAACTATTCAAACACTGGAAGATATGTTAAGATCATGTTCTATGGACTTCATAGTAGGATGCGACCAACATCTTCCACTAGATGAATTCTCCTACAATAATAGTTTCTACTTGAGTATCCGAATGACACCATATGAAGCCCATTATGGGAAAAGGTGTAGAAAACCAGTGTGTTGGGATGAAGTTGGTGAGTGTAAGCAGCAAGGACCTGAAATGGTCGATGAAATGGTAGATAAGGTGAAAACCATTCAGCATCAAATCAAGGCAGCCCAAAGTTGACAGAAGAGTTATACTGACAACCATCGACGAGACCATGAATTCACAAATAAAGACATGGTATTTTATAGATATCTCCATGGAATAAGGTTATGAGGTTTGGAAAGAAAGGGAAGTTAAGTCCTAGGAATATCACCCCCTTCGATATTATTGATCATGTCATGGATGTGTCATCTTGACTAGCACTTCCACCTACTATGGCCAAAGAACATGATTTCATTCATGTATCCTTCTTAATGAAATAAATATCAAAACCTTCACATGTACACTCTTCAGAGGTAGTACTATTATAGGATTATATTTCTTACAAGGAGCCTCTAATGAAGATCATAGATCGTAGAGAAAGGTTCTATGAAATAAGACAATTCCCATCATCAAGGTGTTGTGAAAAAACCACAAGTTTGAATAAGCTTCATTGGAATTAGAAGAAGTGATGAAGTAGAGTTACCCACATCTGTTTTATGGCGGGAAACAGAAATTTCAAGGGCACAATTTCTTAAGGGGGGAAGATCGTAATGACCCAAAAACTAATGAAATTTCCTCTTATTATATTTAAATGTCTTCTTGTGGTTATGTAAAACATATGCACTTATTTGTTTATTTGTTTTAGATTTTAAAATATTGTTATGAATTTTGACCGTTAATAATATATCCATTTAACAGTTATCACAAAATTAGTATAAATATAGGGCTTTAACAAATCCAATTTACTTAGACAAAGGAAGTGATGGCCTCATTCAGTAGACATTCCTTGTATGAAGCCCATTTTTAGGGCCTTGAAAAGGAGGTGGAGTCATTAGGATTTTATCTTGACCAATCCCATGTCAAGATTCAACATATAAAGCACAAACTGAACCACCTACGAGAGAAGTGGATGTTGATAGATATTACAACCAAGTAATGTTATCTGAGCCACCCCAAGAGTCTGTCACCATCACACACCAAACCTTTGGTATTATGCTGGTATTATAAGGGGTTATGTATCAATAACCCAGCACAATGATTATGTGAATTATTTTTTTTGTAATAATAAATATACATTTGTTTTATTATTGTTACTCTGTAAATAGTTTTTAAAGCATAAATTCTATTTTTAGTTAATTTTTAACTAATGAATATATTTTGATAAATTAATGTATTTTTGAATAAAATTATATTTTAATAAAATATTATTAATATTAAACTAATTTTTATTATGTATAAATGATCATATAATTTTTAGGAATGCAATTTTAATTTTTCATTATGGTTTGAAAGTTGTCTTTGTCAAAACCCATGAATTTTCGATAAAGTCAATTTTTTTTAAAAAGTGGAAATTCACATATTTAGAAAATTATTTGGATAAAATGAATATTATTTTTGGAATTAGGATTTCAAAATTATCTAACAGAAATTTTTCCATAATTTTCTGAGATAGTCGATTTTTTGGGTAAAAATGATATATTGTTTAAATATATAATGTGTTTTATGACATCATAATGACCCAATTGTGATATAATAAAATACTATAAAAATTATTTTCCGGAAATATATTTTTTAACATTAAAATAGAGTTATTTTAGTTTTGTTTGATTAATTTTACAATGCATTAGTGGACCCTTCAAGACTTATAAATCATTTTAGCTTTTTAAAATGATTTCCATGAATGCGTGACACACCTCCACATAATCAACCCAATTATTTTAAAAATTTCAGCCATTTTACATATGAAATATTTTTCCCAATCCCCTTTGGAAAAAAAACATAGAAAAATACCATGGTCTAGTTTGTGGTTTTGATTACTTTGTTTTGTGGTGTCCCAAACCTAAATAATAATGAACTCTCTCTCCTTTCCTATATAAACCCAACCAAGGTCCCACTTCCTCCTCACTCAAAGATTTTGGAGTTCGACAAAACCCTTCCCTATTATCTCTAGAATCCTCCAAAGGTTACCAAATCTCCCCTGAAGACTCTCTGATGCCTCTCCCATGATTTTGGGATCACACTTCTAAGTAAGGGATTCCTTCCATCCTCATTTTATCCTAGTTTCTTAAAATTGTTATGCCCATTTATTTTTAATTATAAATGTTGGGGTATTATTTATCACCTACCCCGTACTTCTAAATTTATGTTTTAATTATGAGAGAACTCTTTCGCTCTCATTAATGCCTCTCGTGTACACCCGTTACCATGTAGAAATTTCGTAAGGAATTTTTCTCTCCTCATTTACATTTAAGAAATTCTATTATATTATGCATCAAAATAACATTTCATTTGTTTTTATAGTATTAAACATGATACCCTTACTATCCATTTACTAAATAATTGATTAGATATCCCTTTAACTCTCATCAACCCATTTGAATAATTTCTATTAGTCGTCGTTATGCTGCCGAAATTACACCAAACTTTTCATGCCAAAATCATTGTGTAGTGAATACCATACTACTCCTCTATCAAGGGTATTCACCTTTATGCACATGTACTTATTGATTTCGGACATGTATTTATGTATTCCACAACTCCTATTCATGTAATTAATGATGATGTTAATGAATCCATGTTGTCGGATCTATGTGGCACACTTATGCATGAAATGAAATTATTAAGAAGGGTGCACCCTGGTAGTGCTCCAATGCATTGGGTAATGTATTGTTTCATGATACGTCATGTGAAATGGATGTTTACTCATGCTAATTCAAGTACAATTAAGGTTCACTCATGCTTCATGTGCAGTTAGGGTTTACTCATGCTTTATGTGCAATGAGACTTGGATCATGCTAATTCCATATTAAGTGTTGTTTCCACATTTCCATGTTATGATTATCATGATTTGTAATGCCATTATGTTCATGTTTCTCTTTTTCTCCATTTATATTCCTATTTAATAACATGTATTGTATTCCTCAAGTTATTCCAGGTTTATTCCCTTACTGGGCTTTATAGCTCACCCATTTCTTATGTATGTCATCAGGTTATCCCATGCAATGCTAAGTACGAGGTAATTTAGTGGTCATGTAAATTATGTTTTCAATAAGATATTGTGCATCATGTTTTATGTCTTTATGTAATGTTCCTAATACCTAAATACACTAGACCTCTTGATCTTCTATGTTGTATCAAATGAATGTTTTTTGTAATAAATCATGTATAAGTGTTTAATAAATAGAAGATTTGTCATAATATTGACAAAGAACACAAGGAAATATGATTACTTTTCAATTATTGTTTCATCCTATAATTAGTTTCTACCAAAAATTCATCTTTTCTCCAAATGATGTGTATTCAAGATGACTTGGTCACACCAGAAGTGATAGAATCAAAAACATGATCCACAAATTATAAACCACATATTTCCCTTGTCATTTGGAAATAACCAATACCAAAATGGCTAGTTCAAGATTAGATAATCCCTAAAAAGTATAATATTTTATAAAAAAATATTACACTCACTTGAAAATTGAACAATAAATACCCAAATCTCAACAAATACCATTCAATACAAAATGTTATTTAATATAATTAAAAATAATCTAACTAAATTTAGAACACTATATTTAGAAGTATTTTATCACATACTCTCTCAAAAAAATCATAACATTTATCTCCAAATAACATTGGCTACTCTGAAAGTCTCATACTAAAAATTAATTAATCTAATAACATATTCTCTATGATAGGTAAATCATTTCCATAAATAAGACAAATTTCTCTATGACCATAATAAAAACATTTATTCCCCCAAAATAAAATACAACAATTACTCCCCAATTGAAATCCCTAAGTATTCTATATTCCATAGCCATATACTGTTCCCACAAGAGTAAACATCTTCCAAATTAACCTTTATCACATAATCACAAAATCATTTTCTAATAAAAAGGATATATATTTGATAAAACATAAGATACCAAATCAACTTATACATGATTAATAAAATAATTTATATAAAATTAATAATTCATATGAACCAGTGACATCACACAGGCCTTTGGTAATAGATGTGCCCTTGTCATCCTTCGGTTGTGGGTTCGATTCCCATGGCATTTCTGGAAACGATGGGTTGTCACCCATCATGTGGGTTATCCTTTTTCTAAAACCATATCATTCTTATAACATTTTAAAAAATTATTTAATTTCCTAAAAAATAACCATAACCTATTTTATCCTCAAAGGTTATCTAACACCATTCATTTTGCATCCAAAAATATAATTACCATTTATCACCTCAAAAACAAAAGATCATATAAAACCCTAAGGTTTTCCATTATGACCAAACAAGAAAAGATAATTCATTCTTGAAAAACATTTTCACAAATAAAACATTAGGGTTACACATACTAGAAAAATTCATCCAATGTAACCCCATCATCAAAATAGCCGTAATAATTTTAAGCATTTCATCATCATAAAATCTACCATAACTCTTGAAACCTATATATTTAGAATTCTTAATCATTCAACATTATTTATGATCCGTTTAACCATTATTTACCAACATATTACTTAATACTTCTTTCCTATAAACAAAATCATGAATCATATCCTAAGATTCAATAATGTCAAAACATCAGTTATGAAATAATCCATACCTTTCATTGTTTATTGTTAGTTTCCTCATCCTCAATTGGAATGGAATTACATATTGGTAAAAATATATTTTTTTGTTCATACTCATCCCATTCTCGAACCTTTTTTATATGACATCAATTTTTATTATGACCATGTGGACCACATTTAAAACAATCAATTGATCCCTCAGAAAGAATATCTTTCCCTTTCCTAGAGTCAACTGGATGCTTCCTTTTTCTATGGTAGGTTAATGATTTATGACCTTCATTACCACATCTATAGTATCTTCCCATCCCATTGAAGCATTTTCCTAGGTGTTTCTTTAAACATCATTGACACATAGGTTTTTTAATATATTTACATTTATTATTATTTCCTGATATTCCATAGGGATTTTTTTCTTGCATATATGATGCCTGTAACGTCTAGGTTCTAGAACTTTCCCAGAGGTTCCCCATACCTGATTGGTTACATGGCCTCAAGCACATTTCCCCTAATTCCAGAGGCTGCTGACTAGCATAGAGGGTCTTGGGTGTGATAGTGGGGAAACTATGCCCTCATTGGCAGAGTAACACAATGGAAGAGAAACAAATAACAATAGCGGAAGCAGTAATAATGGCATACAACAGTAAACAACGGAATACTGGAAGAAATAAGTAGCTGGAGCACATATATAATGATAAATGATACATATGTCTTGGAAAAAAGTAAGTCACAATGCTGAAATACAGTACTAAACCAAAGTACAAGAAAAATAGTAAACAACTCCATAACATCACAAGACAAAGCTCGGTCCCATGCTCTCTAGCTCCAATGTAGTCAAGTACCTGTGGTAGAAGGGAACTTGCCCTTATCTATACCTACAACAATATAATCTGTTTGGGCCCAAAAGCATGGCCTAAATAGGGTGTGAGACTAAATACTAGTAGGAAACCACCAAGAGATCTGTGCCTAAAAGTCAGTGAATATATATGGTAGGCAATAAAAATAATAATTAGTAAACAAGGAAGTAATCAATAGTAACAATTCCACATTTTGAAAGCATTCATTTCCACATAGAAAGTAATAGATAATCACAAATAGGTTACCCTCTGAGATGTACTCACAACCTAATCCTCTCTGGTCCTACCTAGTAAACACAATAATCTCTATGGGAAGTACTCACAGTCTAACCCCTTCGGTTTAGATTTAGTATAGACTCTCTAGGGAAGCACTTGGTGTCAATTCCACCTATTGCCTCATGCCGGTAACTAAAAGGCACTCTAGGGGAAGCACTTACGTCTCATTCCCCCTGTGGCCTGCATTAAGAAAGTACAGACACTATGAGTAAGAACTTACGTCAATTCCCCCTATGGTCTCACATCGTAATAATAATAATGGAAACTCTAGAGAAGCCCTTACATCTATTCTCCCTATGTCCCACTAAACCAGGTTCTCACGGCCCTGTGTAAGTCAAACAAGCATAACAATGCAAAGCGAACAAAGTAAATCTCAATAAATACTTGTCTAACCAACCTAAAACATAACAGTAAGACATATAAGAATCACTTCATCCTACAATTCTAGGCATGGAAAGTAAACAACAGCCTAACAGGCAAGGCTAGACCAAACGGTCAAAATAAGAAAACATGAATGGGGAAAACACTTCTGAAGCATAGAAATTAATCCTATTCACAATTAATTAACCTCTACTCAAGCATACATACATAATAGGCAATTAACAGGGCTAAAACCGTAAACACACAATACCCCAATCAAGGGTATTGGGCACTTTTGCCCATAAAATTTAAATACTACCTACGGAAAGGCACAAACCACCTACCTCGGCATTGTGGGATCATTATACGTGAACCTTAGGCCTTGAATCACCCAAGAACACCATAGATCTACAAAACTGCTAAAAATTCTCAACCAAAGATAACATGAGAAACAGGAGGAATCAGGAAATGAAGCTCTAGAATAAGGAAAATATTACTGAGGCGATCCCAATGGAATCGACGGTGGCCGAATTGGATATCAGATGCTCAATCGAGGGTTTGGATAAGGATTGTGGTTGTACTCTCACTCTCGGAAGAACCGAACATATAAAGATGAATTTCTGCCAATTAGATGCGACACCGGTGCATTTAATGAAAAAAGGTACAGGGAATGTACTTTAGAAGTACATGGAGTGTACTTTCCTTCATCGGTCCCTGCATTAGGTGGTCTCCAGGTCACTACACATGGCCGTGTGCATGGCCGCTACACGGCAAGCACCCGACTACCCACTATAACTGAGTACACGACATGTACTTATAAAGTACACATTGTGTACTTAAAAAATTTCTAGAAACTTCTATTTTTCCCAAAAAACCAGAAAAAGGAAAAACATACCTGAAAAGAAAATTTGGGTTCTTACAAACTTCCCCCCTTAAATAAATTCATCCTCGAATTTCCCTATCTAGGTGGCGTAGAAGAAGAAACCTCAAACAACTCCGGCTACTGTGATCATACATCGGCCTCCCTCTCCCATGTCTCATCCTGTACTCACCCATGATTCTGTAGCACTCGTACCAAATAAACAGACCGGCCACAGAGAACCTTCATACTTCGATCAACAATCCAGATATGATGCTCCTCAAATGAGGCGTACACCTCCAACTCCACCTATTTGGGTCGAATAACATGAGATGGGTATTAGAAGTAACGTCAAAGCTGAGAAACGTAGAAGACGTCATGCATAGCATGGTACCTCCAAGGTAATTGCAGCCAATAAGAAACTGGACCGAATCTCTCCAAAACCTCAAATGGCCTGACATACCTCGGTGAAAGCTTACCCTATCTCCTAATCCTCCTGTGCCCTAACCTCGATGTGACATGTAGGAAAACCTAATCTCCAACCTCAAACTCCATAGGTCATCTACAACGATTAGTATAAGACTTTTTTCACGACTGTGCAGTATCCATCCTCTTCCAAATCAACTCTGTCTGCTCCGTCATATCCTGGACAAGACAAGGTCCAATCATAGCTGCCTCTCCTACCTCTAACCTACATAAGGGTGATCGACATGTCCTATCGTACAAAGATTCATAAGGTACCATCTGAATAGTTTCCTGAAAAATATTTTTTTAGGAAAACCCCATAAGAGGTATGCGCTTCTCCCAGGTACCTCCAAAATCCAGGATGCATGCTCGAAGCATATCCTCACGCACCTGAATCGTACGCTCGGACTGACCATCTGTCTGATGGTGGTAAGCTGTACTCAAAAGTACCTATGTACCCAAAGCATTCTGAAGCCCCTACCAGACCCGAGAAGTAAAATGGGCATCCCTGTCTGAAACAATGGAGTGTATAACACCATGTAAATGTATAAACTCTCGGATGTACAATCTTCCGAGCTCATTAAAACTGAAGGTCTCCTTGATTGGAAATAAGTGAGAAACCTTCGTGAGTTTTTCAATGAAAACCCATACAACATCATTTCCTTGAGGCAACCTCGGTAAACTTGTCACGAAATCCATCGTGACATCATTCCACTTCCACTCGGGAATGGGTAACTGCTGCAAAAGCCATGCGGGTCGCTGATTCTCCACCATCACCTGCTGACAGGTTGAACACCTCATAACGAACCCATCAACATCCCTCTTCATACCTAGCCACCAATACTGATGGTGTAGATCACAATACATCTTGGTGACACCAGGATGAACTACCCAAACTGAGTAATGAAAGTCCCACATCAGCTCCTCACATATGTCTGTTGTCACCCATACACGCCCATGAAAAGGCAAGATCTCATCCCCACCTATTGTCAATCCAGGAATAGGGTCCTATCCTGACACACTCTCCCATAAGACCAGTCCTTCAGAATCTAATAGCTGCCTCATTCATACTCAATCAAATAGAGTAAAGGTAACAACTACAGAAGAAATAAAAGTCTACCCCTATCTATCGTGCACCTCCAAATGCATCTCAGAGAAAAGATCCATAAGATTCCACTCACTATTGGCCTCCTGGACTGCCTGTATCTGAGTCCTCATACTCAGTGTATTAGCCACAACATTGCCTTTCCCAGGCATGTAGGAAAGCTCAAATTCAAATGACTGAAGGTACTCAAACCACCATCACTATCTCAAATTCAGATCATGCTGAGTGAAGATACAATTGAGACTCTTGTGGTCGGTGAAAACCAAAAAATAATCTCATAGAAGATAATGTCTCCAACAACGTAAGGCATGAACAACTGCTACTAACTCAAGATCGTGCGTCAGGTAATTCTTCTCATGTGGCCTCAACAGCTGAGACCCGTACGCAAAGACTCCTTCCCCATGCATAAACATAGATGCCATCTTGGCACCTGAAGCATCATAGTAAATAGTATTACTCTTACTTGGATTTGGAAATACTAGTATCGATGCTGATGTTAACCTCTCTTTCATCTCCTGAAAGGCTGACTCACATGAATCTGAACATAAGTATTTTGAACCCTTCTTAGTCAATCCCTTCAGTGGTGCTGCTAAGCGTGAAAAGTTCTATTTGAAATGTTTGTACTATACAACCAGCCCTATAAAACATTGTACCTCAAATACATTCTTTAGCTGATCCCAGGAAACAACAACTCTCACTTTCTCTAGGTCTACTAATACGCCTGTCTTCAAGATAACATGACCCTAGAAGTGAATTTGGTCCATCCAAAAGTGTCATTTTGAGATCATAGAATATAACTGATGCTCCCTTAGTGTACTCAAAATGATCTCAAGATGGGTAGCATGGTCGTGTCAAGTGTGAGAGTACACCAAGATATCATCCACGAAGACTACCATGAAAGAATCCTAGTATGGATGGAACACTCTATTCATCAGTGCCATGAAAAATGTAGGTGCATTAATAAGACCGAACGACATAACCACATACTTGTATAGACTATACCTACTTTGAAAGGCTGTAAGAGGTACATCAGATGGTCTAATGTGCAATTGATGGTAACTGGATCTAAAGTCAATCTTCTAGAACACTTGTGATCCTTAAAGATGATCAATGAGATCATCAATCCTCGATAAGGGATATCGGTTATTGACCGTCAACTGGTTCAGCTTCCAATAATCCACACAAAGTCTAAGGGTATCTTCTGCCTTCTTCACTAACAGAACAGGAGAACCCCAAGAAGAAGTATTGGTTCAGATGAAACCCCTTTCCTGAAACACCTCCAACTACTTCTTGATCTCCTGTAACTCTGGTGTAGCCATCCTATAAGGATGAATGGACACCGTTGCTACTGTTGTCACAAGCTCGATAGAAAATTATACCTCACGCTCCAGAGGCAAACCTGAAAAATCCTCTTGAAAGACATCCCTAAAATGATCCACCACTAGAGAAAAGTCCATATGTGAAGTCCCCTGGTCATCCAGATAAAGACAAGAAATATGGGTTGTAAATCCTCCCAACCAAAAATGCTTGGGTTCTTCTCTACTCTCCTGGACATCCCATTCACCCTTGTGAAGAAAAGATATGTCCTCTAGTGATGTGAAACTCACCCTACAATGATAGTAATCAACAACAGCCTGGAAGAGAACTAACTAGTCCATTCCAAGAATGATGTCATATCCTGTCATCTCTAGGACATAGAGATCCCAAGATAAGTGACACCCACCAACCTCTAAAGGGAACTCCTTGCACTATATCACACTAGTCGTTGTTGTCCCCAATAGTGTGTCTAGCGTCAAGAAATTAGTAGAAGAAAAGATACAGATCCCAAGGCTCTCCATAATAGAAACAGATATAAATCTATGGGAAGCCCCTATAAAGAATATCAGAAGCTAAAACTAAGGCAACTAGGATCATACCTCGAACTGTAGAGGGTCTAGGGTCTTTCTCCTACTGGGTCTACTCCACTGCAAATGTATGACCTGCACCATGACCTTGTGACTATGTCTAAACACTCTCAGCTGATCCACCCTGTTTTCGTTAAAAGCTTGGTGAATAGATACCACAACCATGACCTCCTCCTTGGCCTAAATGGATGGAAGAACCCTAGTTCCCAGAATATTGAGAAACTGGTGGCACTGATCCTGAATGAGGAGTCGTAGAAGAACCCCTGTCACCAGCTGTTGGAGAAAATATCTGATAGAAATGCTAAAGATGACCCATATTGCTGCAAGATCAGTACTCCACAAGTTCCCTCGGGCAATGTGGCCTCGTATTCTTGCTCTTCCCGCACTGGTAGCACACCACATGGCTACAAGAGGGAATTTCATGACTCCTTAGATCACCACTCGAAGACCCCATGAGGCGCTTCCTGATGTCAGTAGGAGGGATACTAGCTCCGGATGTCGAGCCACCCCGGTTCACAACTCCAAAATCCCTCAGATTGCGCTCCGTGATCAACGCCTGGTTGACGATATAAGTGATGGAAGTCAGCCTGAAGATGTTCACCTGCGATTGGATGTCGTAACTCAGACCATCCTCAAACTTCCTTTCTAGGAATAACTCATCACCACCTGGAATAGGTGTAAAGTGATTCAGCTCTCTGATGCGAGAAGAATACTCCATAACAGAAAGATTACCCTGCTCCAGACTCATGAACTCTCGGGCTCGATTGGCCCTCAAAGTCTCCGAGTAGAATTAGTCGTAGAAGGTACGTTGGAACTCATCCCACACCATAACTTGTTGGCGTCCCACCATCTCTTGGTGGAATCTTGATGCATGTACATAGCAAGATTGACCCTCCACTCTAGAGGCGTCTCTAGATGCTCAATGATAGAAAGTATGGCATCTAACCATGACTCTGTAGCCTAAGTTCTTCATTCCCCTATGAAGGTGGGAGGATGTTGCTGCTGGAAAACCCGCGTTAGATCTACCATAGAAGGGTCAGGATGGGGTACTCCTCAAAAAGTCTGCATGAACCTTATAAAGACCTCCCGGAACTATGCATCAACACCTGTGTCCGGAATTATGGTTGGTGCCAAAGACTGGCATAACTGGAGGATATGAAGGTAGTGCCTGATCTGTAATGTCCAGTGTCTAATCGTTGCCCTGAAACTGTCGTACAACCGGAGGACATCTCAATGGCATGACTCTGAAAGGTCAAATGCACACCTTTGATCAATATTATCAAGGAATGAAATCTTGATGGGTAAAAATGGAACAAGGGAAGGAAAGCATTCAAGTTTTACAAAACATGGATACACGGCATGCATAATGCCTACACGACGTGTTCCATTAAGTATTTCACATGGGCATGTACTTCTACCAAAATTGGTCGTGTAACACCCCATACACAGCATGTTGTCCTAAAAAATGGCGTGTACTTGAATCCTCTTCCCCTGACCGAGTTCACTTACAAGGATAAGCTACACAATTCTCCTAGAACAAGACTACACATCATGTTTGTGCCAGACACGACATGTACTAGACGAGCTTCACCGACCTGTGTTGTTAGTGACACGGTCGGATACATGACTCACACTACACAGCGTGTTCCAGACAGACACAGTTTGTACAAATGGATTTCCACCGAACCGTGTTGTTAGTTACACGGCTGGATTCCAGGGATTACACTGCAAGTCATGTTCAAGATTAACACGACATGTATTGCTTATGTTTTTATCCATATGTGTCATTAGTCACACGGGTGGACACATGGTCTACACAACACGGTATGTACATCTGGTACAAGGCGTGTTCCCCCAAGGATTTCCCAACCCTGGGTCTCTGCTCGCACAACTAGTGACATGGTTAGAGACAACACAACGTGTACATACAATATACAACATGTACTTAAGATAAAATAGTTTCTTCCAAAGCAGAAGAACACATGGCATGTATTTATCATTACACAGCGTGAATTCTGGGTTTTTCTAGACAGTAAGCCTCATAAACTACTTCGAAGCCTATAAAAACACTGAAATAATATTTATGTGCCAATTTTTGATCCGTGAGGGCCCATAATCCCCACGAATCAGATCTTGGAATCATTTAAATGTCATAAAGAAGCATAATAGATCAATGATCCACCAAATTCGGATCCATGAGGGCCCATAACACCTCATGAACCAAATTTTGGAGTCCATTCAAACCAAGCCTTACATAATCCATTACCCTATCAAAAAAAATTCATTTTTATCAAGTCATCTATCACAAAAACATGCATATCTAGCACAACATTTATCACAACAACATGCAATTTCTAATGCACCCTAAATGGCATGGAAAGAGTGCATGACATGTGATTTCTAGCAAGTGCCTATATGATGCATGAGATGAAATACCCTCATCTCATCAGATTGAAACAGAAATAGAACCTCAATAACATCAACAATAACTACACAAAACATGTGAATAACCCAACAGTGAAATAAAATCAACTGTAAATTTGAAAAACCAGAAAATTTGTAATAACGAGGTAGATTGGATTTTCCCTGTATACAGGTTAGCTATTCTCAGGAACATGCTTATTACAATGTACCTATTCCATCCTATTCCTAGATATAGGCTCTAAATAGCATGTCAAGATAAAATAAATCCTCTGATAACACTTTGTAATGACTCGGTTCTGGAAGCCGCCTAGAGGAACCCCATACCCGGTTGGTTACATGGCCTCAAGCGCATTTCCCCTAACGCCAGAGGCTGCCGACTAGAAGCAAGGGCCTGAGATGTGATAGTGGGGAAACAATTCCCTTATTGGTAGAGTAACACAACAAAAGAGAAATATATAACAATAGAGGAAGAATTAATAATGGAATACAATAGTAAACAGTGGCAGACTGAAAGAAATAAGTAGCTGGAGCACATATATAATGATACATGATACATATTTCTAGGAAAATATCCAAACAAGTCACAATGCTGAAATACAGTACTAAACCAATGTACAAGAAAAACAGTAAAAAAATCCACAGAATCATAAGCCAAAGCTCGGTCCCATGCTCTCCATCTCCAAAGCAGTCAAGTACCTGAGGTAGAAGGGCACCTTCCCTTATCTATACCTGCAACAATATAATTTTTTTGTCCCAAAAGCATGGCCCAAACAAGATGTGAGACTAAATACCAGTAGGTAAACACAAAGAGATCTGTGTCTAATAGTCAGTGAATATATGTGGCAGGCAATAAAAAAAGAAGTAGTAAACAAGGAAGTACTCAACAGTAATAATTCCCCAGTTTCAAAGCATTCAGTTCCACATAGCAAGTAACAGATAATCATAAACAGATAACCCTATGGGATATACTCATTTCCTAATCCCCTCTGGTCCTACCTAGAAAACACAAGAAATCCTTTGGGAAGTACACACAATCTAACCCCTCTGGTTCAGCTTTAGTATAGACTCTCTGGGGAAGCACTCACCATCAATTCCACCTATAGTCTCGTGTTAGTAACTAAAAGGTGCTCTGGGGAAGCACTCACCATCAATTACACCTATAGTCTCGTGTTAGTAACTAAAAGGTGCTCTGGGGAAGCACTTATGTCACATTTCCCCTATGTCCCGCGTCGAGGAACTACCGACACTCTGAGAAAGCACTTACATAAATTCCCCCTATGGATCACATAATAACAATAATAACGGACACTCTGAAGAAGCCCTTGTGTCTATTCTCCCTATGGTCCACTACACCAGGTTCTCACGGCCCTGTGTAAGTCAAACAAGCATAGAAATGCAATGCAGCCAAAGTAAACCTCAAGAACTACTTGGCTAACCAGTCTATATCATAACAACAAGACAAATAAGAATCACTCCATCCTACAATACTAGGAAGGGAAAGTAAACAACAAACTAACAGTCAAGGATAGAACAAATGGTCAAAACAAGCAAACATGAATGGGAAAAACACTTTCGAAGCATAGTAATTAACCCTATTCACATTCAATTAACCTCTACTCAAGCATACAAGCCTAGCAGGCAATTAACAGGGCTAAAACTGTAAACATGAATTACCCCAATCAAGGTATTGGGCACTTTTGCATATAAAATTCAAGGAATATCTATGTAAAGTCACAAACCACCTACCTCGGTGTTTTAGGATCATCATATGTGAACCTCAGGCCCTGAATCTCCCAAGAACACCGTATATCTTCAAAACCACTAAAAATTATCAATCAAATATAACTTGAGATAAGGGAGGAATCAGGAAATGAAGCTCTAGAAGAAGGAAGAGCTTACTGAAGCAATCCCAACTCAATCGACGGTGGTCGAATCAGAGATCAGATGCTCGATCAGGAGCTCGGAGAAGGATCACGATCGTACTCTTGCTCTCGAATGAACCGAACCTAGAAGGAGGGATTTATGCCAATTAGACACGACCCCAGTGCGTTTAATGAAAAAAATAAAGTACACAGTATGTACTTTATAAGTACACGGCGTGTACTTGCCTTCATCGGCCTCCGCATTAGGCGGTCTCTAGGTCACCACACATGGCCGTGTGTAGGTCTGCTACACGGAAAACACTCAGCTACTCGTAGTAACCGAGTACATGATGTGTACTTATAAAGTACGGAGCGTGTACTTCAAAAATTTCAAAAAACACCTCTTTTTTCCACAAAAACACCATAAAAAGGAAAAACATACCTAAAAAGAAGATCCAGGTTCTTACAATGCCTTAATTACCAAGGTTCAGTTGGTGAATCATGACTCCAAATTGTTGGTTGAGAATAACCACATGATTTTTCATCACATCTCCCATTTCATTCAGTTGCTTATTATGAAAATCATCACAGTTTTCTTCACCACCATTGTTACTTAGGTTCTTTTTAGATCCTACCATTTACTAAAACCAATAAAGTTAGTGTGAGTATATCAGTAAAATCAACATATAATATCTTAGGAGGAGGGTAAACACTAACATATACTTATTCATGTTATCTTAAACTCATTAAATTTATCTAAAATAACTATGACCCTTTATAATAATCTAACCATTATGGTTATGTCACTTGTGCTAAAATAACACTATAACCTCTAAAGTTATCGAAATCGACCTCTGATACCAACTGTAAGGCCCCATACTTAAACATTAAATAATCTTTAATTATGTTAATAATTCACATTGAACATGATTTTAGGTTTATAGTATCAGAGAATTAGGTCATTACTTATACATAAAAAATTGAATATTACAAGTGTACACTTCTATTCACTATCCATTTTTTCTAAAAACAAAATCTCATAAAAAGAAAAACATGTATAGTTACATGTTTTTAACAGCATGAATTTCCTTGATCCCAACCATGACCTTATTCATCTTTAATTCCAATGAAAAAAACATTTCAAAACATGGGATAAGCAAAAAAATCTCAGTAAGGGATATGTAAAGAAAGAAAACTGTTATGTTTTCAGAACAACATGTAAGCCATGAATACTTTATCATAATGTAATATTTTTCACCTTAAAGAAGTTTCAAAAACATATCACTAAATATAATCTCATTTATTACACTTTTTGTAACCAAAATATTACCATAAAGCCCATAAAAACAATTTATAGCCAATAAAGGTTTCTTGGGACATAAAAATACTTAAATGGAATAAACATATAGTCAACTTCCATACATGTCACTAAATGGAATATCCATATGGCTGACTTCCAATGAATTGGAGGTTATAACGTAACCACCTGTCCTTGTTTTATCTCAAAACCACCCATCATTTGGTTTATCACATAACCACCCTATACATATTTATCATGTAACCACCCATAAAATGTCCAAGTACCATTACAGAATTATAACACATAAAATATTTCAAATATCAACATCTGAGTAATAACATTTAATTTTCAATCAGGAGCTATAATTTCAATATATTGAAATACTCAATCCATTTCAAAAAAACATTTTCAAAACCAAAACACCGTAAAAGATAATAAGAGATTTATTTTCCTTTTAAAACATGAAGGCTTATAGAGGAGGCCTAATAACGATTATGGAGGCTAAGAGGTCATTGTCACCACATACGTTAAAAACATTCCCATTGTGGTTTATTAAAACGTTTCTAAGATAAAATATTCCATTTGAATAAATGTAAATGTCAAATGGTTTTATTATACACCGAATAAATGAAAATGATATATACTATCGAAATGTGCCTCAATGAATGGAAATTGAGACGAAGTCTATTACCTCTTGTAAAAATAGACTCTTTAGTTAATTAATTTCCTAAAAAATAATATTAAGTTAACTATTACTTGAATAAGAAACTTTTTCACATTTAATATTAATTTTAAATCACTTATTCCACATTAAAAAAATCACATTATTATTTAATTTAATATCGTTCATTTTGACAATATTGGGTATTTGAGTCGAAAATGATCATATTATAATTACAATTCTTCCATGTGTTCAAAGTCCATTATCTCCAGAATATTATTTATATATATATATCATATATATATAAATTATATATGTATTTATAATATTTCATAACATTTGGAGATAATAAATCAAATTCACCGTTCATGGAGACGGTAAGTCGTACGTACGCATGAACACTACTTTAATTTCTATTTCATGTTTAATGGAATTTAAACATAATGATACATAGGTATATTATAATTACAGTATAATATATTATTTTATATACGTTACATTAGTTCATTAATTACATCCTTTACACGTTCCATGTATGGAATGAATGAGTAATATAACAATGAGGGGGCGATAGTCCACGCTTCCTCTAATAAAATTATCGTGTTTACACATCATGAAATAGATAAGGTTATGTTGTAAATAAAAATTAATGAATAATAAATATAATTTAAACATAATATATATCATATAAATACAGTTCCATCATAATTGACACCATGAAATGTGGTAGGAATAATTGAACAATCATTGTTCCGTGAGGCAATAGTTCGCCATCCACAGAAACAATATGTTCTAAATTCATTAGATGGAGGTGTGTGTTGGTGTAGTTAGAATAATTCTGATAAAAACATCCTATTATATTTATGATATTTATGTTTTTACATAATAAAAGTATTATAATAGAATAGAGAGTGAGGAAGTAGAATATTGGAAAGGAACTTTAGAGAAGACGATGCCTCTTAAAACGGGTTACACACATTGATTTGAGCCAAAAGGCTTTCTTGAATTGCCTTATACCAAAGGAAAGGCTTCCCGGAGGAAGATAGGGGTATTGGGAGCTTATAGGAGTATTGGTAGGATGAGACAATGGGATTTGGAGGTGTGAGTAAGGGGTTAGAATTGGTATCCTTTTATAAGAGGGAGGATGGGTACTTTAGGAATGTCATGAATGATTATTATAATATAAACTGAATTTCAATTTTCAAAAGGTCCAAACCTCACTTAATTAGAATATAAGATAATTAATGTTCTAAATCCTCTCAACCAATTGGTTTTAGACATGTTTGGGTATCAATTTTAACCTTATCATTTAGTTTTAACCCTTAGTTAAATAATTTTACTATTACCTTGTCTTCTTGTATATTCACAGTATTTGGTTAATAGAATTACCATAAAATAAAAATAGAGACACAAGTGGTTCATTAATGACATTTAAAACATTATATAATTCATTTTTCGGAATCATATTATTTTAGGACTACTATATTATTTAATAAAATAGTATTTGTTTTTAAAACTCATTTATGTCATTTTTTATACTATTCATATCATGACATTTTTAAAAATACTTAACAACTTGATTCATTTGAAAAAACACCATAAATTAAACTATATTAGTTCATATTCATAAATAAAATTCTTGGATGTCATATGAAGTTTCAAAATAAGTTTATTTTAATATTTATAATCTCATTTATTTAAATGTTTCATTAATAAGGTAATTATCACATCATCATTGTGTCATAAATATATTTATTTATATGATGTATAAAAATTATAAATAAAATACCATGATATAGTAAATATTTTTATATTTTTAATGACTATTTATAGTCTAAAATATAACTTATATAACCCCATATTAAAATTGTTTTACTAAAAGATACATGTTTATGTTATATTTTCCTTAACGTTAAATTAAAAGTAATTAAATGTCATTTTCACAAACAAGTGGCTCCATGGGGTCATAAAATCGCCCCAATGATACCAATGGTCATAAATATCTAATAAAATAGGGTTATGATATTTGATAAGGTAATTTAATATTATTATAATATTATTTTTCAAACTTATTTACCAGATTTACCTTTTCACCATGGTAAATAAAATATTTACTGAAATTGCTATTCATAATGTCTAAAAATAAAAGTTACCTATTTATACAATTTGGCCACCAGATTAAAAATATGGAATTCATTTTTCCAAATTTAAATCATAGAATTTTCAGATATAAATTTTAAATTAATTCCCGTTGTCAAAACAAAAAAACATGTTTTTAAGAAATAAAAACTACTAGAAGATTGACATGCGTTCATTTCCAATTTCAAAGTGAAATTATTTAAAATGACCAAGAATGTATTAAATGATAACATATTAATCAAATTACACTTTTAAACCAATTAAAATTATAATCTAACTATATAAATAAATTAGATTAAAAGAGAGTTTGGAATTAAAATGCTATATTTTCCACTATTTATTAAAAAATGAACTTTAGAAAAAAGATACCAAAATTTAATCAAAGTAATTTTTGATGTTCCTATTTTAAAGAAGAAGTTTATTTTGTCAAATAAAACATATAATGGTGTCGAAATATAGATTTAAAATGGGTTCAAAATTAAAAGGAGGTAAAACTTCATTTTTATAAAAATACTTCTTTTATCCGAAAAAATGAATTTAAACTTATATCATATCTACAAAACATATGAGATGAATCTAAAAAATTACATTGAATATATATCACATATTTTTCAATAACTAAAAATACATAAAGAGTGATATGAAAACACAATTATTCTCTTTTAAGAAGGTTTTCATAAAAACACTACTATTATATTTAGTTGGATTTTATTTCCATTTCTAATAAATTTGATAATTAATGAATCATCATTTAAACATGTGTGAACCATATTTCAAAATTCAGTTAATACTATTCATTCCTACTAGTCCAACGGCTAGGCGTTAACTACTGTTTAACATAATAAAAATATTATTGTATTATTTTTCAGTATAACTAAATGTTGTGGGAAATGTAAGATTTCAAAGAAGCCAACAGTTGAGTTTCGAGTACACATTCAGAAAAAAGTGTTCCCTTAACTTATAATTAATATATTAATCCTAATTATTAATAGAAATACAAAAGTATTATTCTATAAATACATGGTTTGTTATAATAAAAGGTCCTATATCGAGGACCCTCTTATCTCATGATCAATAACCATGGTGAGAGACCTAACCAAAGAGGGGTTTTCCAAAAATAACATTTCAATTATGCCAAATGATCCTAATACAAATCCCGCACATCAAAACTTTTATAAACAGCCAATTGGAAATGCCAATCGGGCCTTTAACTTCACAATTCTCATCATTTTATTAAAACATTTATAAACCATTTCAAAACAACACTAAATACCACTTTTATACAAAAGTGTCCCAAATGGGCCCTCATATCAAGTCTTCCCCAAAAGTGATCAAGTTTTATTAAAACCAAATTAAAACTCAGAAAACATTCGAAAAATACCAAACGGGCCATAGATTCTGAACTCACACACACCCAACAACTTTGAAATTGGAATACGGGCCGTAACATTTCCAAACACCCACCCAAGCATGTTTCAAACCACAACAAAAAAAAACACCTTATTTCACATATAAATCCCAAAAAATATTCCAAACAAACATAACCAAATATTTTAATAGGAATAACTCAATTATACCTTCTAGATTACATTTAATGTTCATTTGATATTTCATTAAACACTTCTTGCACAAACCCACAAGAGCATAAATCATGTTTCAAGTAAAAACCTATTGCTAATACAATCATTAAACTTTAAATTATCATAAAAAGCTAACTAGAGGTTTCATAGAGGTGCAAAACATGTTAATAAATTAATTTGAAACATCAATCATTAATGGAAAAGCATTGGAATGAAAAAATCATGGGTTTTCCTACCTCAAACCAATGATAAATAAAATATGTTAATTACTAATCGAGATATTATGATTTGGATAATTTGATAAAAAACAAAAATAAAGGGATGGAAATATACCTAAAGAAGAAGAGGAGAGAGTTCTCAGTGAGGGGAATCGCAGTCACAGAGCAAGGCATAAATGCTACAAAGGAGTTTGGGTTCACATAGGAAGAATGCCAGAAAAAGAGGGGTTCAGGTTCTCGAGATAATCTCCAGACAAAGGGGGTGCGGTCACTAGCCATATCAGTGATGGGTGGTCGGAGTGTGAAGGGGTCTCAACTATCTAGCGCAAGGAAGAGGGTGGCAGTCAAGAGCCATGGGGTAGGGAAGGATCAGCTTGTTCGACCAGAACTGAGGGAGAAGGGTGGTGCTTGTCGGCAGAATTTTCCTGGACGGCACCACCCCCCATTTTGTCAAAGGGGGCTGGTAGCGAGGTAGATGGTGGGTGGACAAACCCCCACCAAACTTCCAGCGGGAGAAGGAGGATAAGGGGTGAGGGTTGCCTATAAAAGGCACAAGCATCCTCTCCCTTCATTATCCCATCATCACTTGTATCTGGTTTCCCATCACCGGAAGATCCTATTTTGAGCGGTTGTGTTAGTCAGTTTCCCCTTTATTCAAGAGAGAATATTATGAGAGTTTTCTCCTTGTAATAGTGAGGTAGTATGTACCCACTTTTACTCTATAGTGATCCTTCTATTTGCCCGTGTTTTTTTACCACTTCCATTTGGGGTTTTTTCACGTTACATCTGGTGTCCCATTAATTTCCGCCTTTGCACTTTATTTTTATCTCGTGATTATTGCTGCACTATGGAACAATCATTTACGGTCCTAACAAGTGGCATCAGAGGAAAGGTTCTGGCCCAGTGTTGTTCACGTTTTTGGGTATTAATAATTTTTTTAAATTTGAGTATGCTCTGTGATTGCGACTCCAGTTGATCTTTCACATCAGAAAAAATTTATTGTGATTATTAAATACACCATTGAGAAACAGAGGAGGTTCTGGACTGAGAGTGTGTCTATATGGTGGTAAAATTCAAGATCGAAAAATTCAATGGGAATAATTTTTCTTTGTGGAAAATGAAGATGCAGGCAGTGCTACGGAAGGATAATTGCCTACTGGAAATTGGAAAAAAGCCGGTGGGTGTGATGGAGGAGAAATGGAACGATATGGGTGAGAATTCTATTGCCAACATCCATTTGGCTTTGGCAGACGGGGTCCTATCGAGCATTGCGGAGAAAAATACGACAAAGGAAATATGGGATACTCTGACGAAGCTATACGAGGCCAAGTCACTCCACAACAAAATTTTCCTGAAGAGCAAATTGTACACTCTTCGGATGGCAGAGTCATCTTCGATGACCGACCACATCAACAACCTTAATACCCTGTTCTCTCAGCTCACGGCATTGGGCTATAAAATTGTGGATACTGAACGTGCAGAGATTCTACTCCAGAGTTTTCCAGATTCGTATGACCAACTCATCATCAACCTCACCAATAATATCCTGATGGATATGATGCTCTTTAATGATTTTGTAGCCGCAGTTCTAGAAGAAGAAAGTCAGCGCAAAAACAAGGAGTACAGAAAGACAAATTCTCACCAAGCAGAAACTCTGTCAATGGAGAGAGGAAGGATGATGAAGCATGGTTCCAGTGGGAGCCGAAATCATGGCAAGTCCAAATCAAGGAGTAAGAAGAAGAATGTAACATGTTTCAATTGTGGCAAGAAGGGGCACATCAATAAGGATTGTTGGAATAAGAAGAGTGGTGATAAGAGCTCTCAGGGGAATGTGTCGAATACTTCTAGAAGTGGAGATACACTAGTTAGTGAAGCGGCAATGACTACTGGAAGCAGGCAGCGTCTCGACGATGCATGGATTATCGACTTAGGAGCAACATGGCATATGAAGTCTCGACGGGAATGGTTTGACCAATATGAAACCACCCCGGAAGGACTTGTGTACATGGGGAATGATCACACTCTGAAGATCGTTGGAGTTGGTATCATCAAACTGAAGATGCATGATGGCATAGTACGGACCATCCAAGGAGTACGTCATGTGAAGGGCCTGAAGAAGAACATGTTGTCTTTGGGACAATTCAATGATATCGTATTCAAGACTCGCACCGAGAATGGAGTGATGAGAATCGTTAAGGGTGCGCTTGTGGTAATGAAGGCAGAGAATATCTCAAGGAACATATACGTGCTTATGGTTGAAATGTACAAGGAGGCGGAGATAGTTGTTGCATCAACTACCTCGACGGAAGCGTTGACGACGTTATGGCATCAGAAGCTTGGCCATATGTCAGAACAGGGCTTGAAGATTCTTGCGGATCAGAAGTTTCTGCCTGGTCTGACAAAGGTATCCTTAACATTTTGTGAGCATTGTGTTTTGAGCAAGCAACACAGGTTAAAGTTCGGGATGTCAACAGCAAGAAGTTAGGAGATCTTGGAGTTGATCCATTCCGATGTTTGGAAAGGACCAGTTATATCCCTGGGAGGAGCAAGATAATTTGTATCATTCATTGATGATTATTCCAGGAGATGTTGGGTGTACCCAATCACGAGGAAGGCATATGTTTTTGAAGTCTTCAAAACATTCAAAGCACGGAAGGAGCTTGACTCTGGAAAGAAGATCAAGTGTCTGAGGACAAACATTGGCGGAGAATATACAAGCGAGGTGTAAAGACCCGTAAAATTCAAGGGAATTTTTTTTCTTAATTTTCTTTGGGATTTTACAAGAATGAAGTTTCTGACGGCACCTGATTCCGAGTCCTGGTGTGCTCGGAATCATTTTCCAAAGTTTAGCTCGGGTACGTTCAGTGAACGAACAAGCGGGTTTTCCTAACTTTTGGACCGGTGCTCGGAATCGAATTCCGAAGGTACCGATGGAATCAAAGGGCCGGTAATTTCTTAACAACACCTTTTCCGGAGTTGCGTTTTCTTGGGTGAGGTTGTTAATTTTTTTTGGGTTAACTAAAGAATAAAATAAAATATTGTGCAACATATTTTATTTTTATTCTAAGTAGTGTTAACCTAGGAATGGTGGTTGGAGTGGGACCCACTGATATCCTAACTCCTATGTAGGATATTAGTGAGGTGGGACCCACACTATCCCCACACCCTTTATTTCATTTTACCTCCCGTGTTCATTTATTTTGGTAACTCACCCGCACCCCCCTCTTTAATGCCAAGTCAACTCTCGCATTTAATTGGATTATTAAACGCCTAATTAATTGGTCAACACACGTTAATTAAACCGTGTATTAATTTTTGAATTCTAAAAACCGATGGCATGAGTAATAAAATAAGGAAATGCCTTATTTTATTATGGGTTTTCGTAGTGCAAGAGGGATTGGGAGAGGAATTACTCAAAGCCTTGAATCTTCATATTCTTCGTTGGAAAACGCGAAAAATGATGAAGAACGCCGGTCTCTGATGGAAGACAACGAAGAACGCTAGTTCCCCGGAGATCGACGACGCAATGCCATGTACCGCGACGCAAATGATCCTCCTTCCGCAATGCCATCTTCCATGACGTCCCTTCCCCGCGACGAACCGTCGTTCAACAACGCTTGAGGTAGGGGTTAATTACTATTTGTTCGTGAAATATCATTTTTCGTTCTTTGTCTTTATTTTTGGGCCGCTTGATATCAAATTATCGGGAGGAGGTCGGACCACAAGAACGCGACTGAATCTCCTCCCCCTTTTGTTGTTGTGTTGTTGTGGTTCAAAAGAAGGCGGTGCGGTGCAACGAAACCATGCGGAATCATGGAGAAATGCGGAAAAGATGTGTGGCGCCGTCGCGTCGCGTCGTTGAGGCCAAACGAACCCGCGGCCGGAGTCGGGCCACAGCGAAGGGGTGTGGCTCTGTCGCGCCGTGCCGGAGAACCATGAAGACACCGCGGCCGAAGCGGGGCCGTGGTGGAGGGGCGCGACGCCATTGCACCGTGCCGGTCGGACAAGGCCGCAGCTCGAAGCCGCGGCGGTGCAAGGTCGGGCGGTCGGAACCGACGGCCGTTGGCACCTCGGAGGGGCGGGACCCAGGTGGTCCCGCGGTAGCAGCACTGGCCGGCCGGACCAGGCTGGCCGACTTCCAAGAAGACAGGGCTCATAACCCCCGGCTGGTCGAAGGAGCGACCCCCCACGTGGGGGCCACGGTTACTCAAACAGGGGGGCAGCGCCCCCCCCCCCCCCCCCCCTTCCGCTCAGCTCGGCATGGCCGAGCTGGCCACGCGGGCCGCACGCGCGCGCCCAGGCCAGGACGGGCTACGCCGGCGGGGTCGGGCCATGCCCTAATGGGCCGAAACCGGACCCATTTTGGGTCAACCCAGTTCGAGCTGACCCAGGGGGTCTCGGGCTGGGTCTGTCCGGGCCCAAAACCCCCTAAAACCGGACATGTTCGTTCTTTTTCCCATATCTTGGGATACAGACCTCCGATCGACGCACCATCAGTTGAGATGCGATCCTTGGATCGAGGAGGTCGTTTTAGTATATTACACTCAAGGTTTAGGAGAACTTTGCATACGTCCGGGTTGGTTCGAGCATGAAACTAACCGGGCCCTCGGAGCGAAAACACTTATAACATGAGCTCCAGACGTCCGATTGACGTGTCGTCGACTTTGTTGGATTCCTCTTAGTGAGACGGACCTTTTGCCTTACTACTCTCACGGTTTGGACACAGTTAGAGTGCGGTCGGATTGGTTTCTACTAAAAAACCAACCGGGCCCCTGGAACGAAAAAGGCAATAACTCTCAGACCGGGCGTCCTATTGACGCGCCGTCTGTCACGTTGAGTTCCTCTTGTCGAGACGGAACTTTGAGATACATCAACTTCAGACTACATGTTAGTTAATGTATCGACCCCTTGGATCGTGGAGCGGACCCTCCTGGAACGAGCATGTTGTGTGCAGGAACCCTAGAGCTGGCTGCGACTGCGATTGCGACTGCGACTGCGACGGCGATGAAGACTGCACTGAAATCCTATGTGGGTTCGGCAGCGATGAAGACCATACTGAAATCCTCCGTGGGTTCAACGACGATGAAGACTGCACTGAAATCCTATGTGGGTTCAGTAGCGATGAAGACCATACTGAAATCCTATGTGGGTTCGGCAGCGATGAAGACCGTACTGAAATCCTCCGTGGGTTTGACGGCAATGAAGACTGCACTGAAATCCTATGTGGGTTCGACAACTTGGCTGGTTTAGTATCCTACGTGGGTCCCAACTTAGATGAATCAGTGGCGATATTTGATCATCTTTAACAATGAATAAGTATACCTGAGTGAGCAGAGTCTTGACTTCAATCAATATCTTCGATATGACTGACTTACTATCCTGTGTGGTTTGGATTGTACTCCTATGTGGACATGATCAAACTTGGGCTCGGATGTTGGAGCCAAACTGGAATTGATGACTTAGGTATATGTATGGGAATATACCTAAGTAGTGTTGGATGTTCCTTCATGATTGTATCTTTCCTTTGTGGATTGTCCTTAGTGGATTCTGGGAGACCTTCGGGGGTCTCGGGGTCCCTACTGAGTAGCGTATACTCACCCCTGCATGGGATATGCCCGCACTACGTTGTGTTGGATGCAGATGACGGGCAGTGCTGATTGTGGTTGAGGCTTGTGGAGCAAGTCAGTACCTGGAGGTGGACCACTGGGCGGGATGTACACGGAGCAGACGGATGGACCCGAGGAGCTGGGGAGGCTATCTGTACCCACCCTTCAGGTGCAACTTCTAGTGGATGGCTCGACATTGCTGCTTTACTTTCAGTTACTGTACTTCTTTTCAGTTGTACTTTACCTTCAGTTTGGGTTTGTATTCTGGCCCACTTACTTTTCTGCACTACTTTTTGTACCCAGTTTTACATAGTGTTTACTTCTGCTTGCTTACTCTGTGGTGTTTGTTTACTTTATAAAGGCAATACCTTCCCCTTTTGTCGGGATTTACACCTTGGTTCTAGTCGCTAGCCCCTGGCCTATGGGAGGCGGGCTTGGGGTAGTCACGGCATGGGTCCCGAGGATGGGTCGTGGCAAATTGGTATCAAAGGAGTTCGGTTCTACCGCAGAACTCAGGACTCTGATCTTTCTTCTATGTGAAGCAATAATGTTTAGGGTATTGAGTGTGGTTATCAGTCCAAGGAGTCCAGTGTTGGTGTGGCGACCGACGTATCCGTACACCAGGACCCTGACTTTTGATTTCTGACTCAATGCACGAAAACATTGATTGCATGTGTGTTTCAAAAGTTTTCTTTGTGATCACTTTGTGTCAGCTCACCAGGTATACTGTTTGACCATGGCGCACCAGTTTCTTTTCAGGATGGCCCCACGATGGCATCCAGCTAGGGTTCTGAGCGTTGTGCGAGACGACAGCCCACCGAGTGACGAGGCCTCGGTGCAGGGCCCTTTGACAGCGGAGGCACCGGTAGTACCTCTACCCGCCGAGCCACCGATGCTACCAGCCCCAGCCGATGAGAGTGCACATCGCCTTAGTGCACTGCACGAGTTTCAGCATCAGAGACCGCCCAGGTTCCGTGGGGAGATAGACCCTCAGGCAGCCGAGGATTGGCTGTAGGTGGTTGTTCGAGTTTTCAGATTAGTGGGGACACCATATGACCTCACGGTGATCCTCGCAGCGAGCCTCCTACACGCGGCAGCAGGCAGATGGTGGAGCTTGATGCTTTAGGTGCACGATGAGGCATCACTCCTCTGGATGGACTTTGAGAGCCTCTTCCGCTCGGAGTTCGTCCCAGCCACCCTCCGTGCGGTGCGTATCCAAGAGCTTCTATAGCTACGGCAGGGCAGCATGATGGTCGCCCAGTACTCGACGAGATTTACCAACCTCTCGCGCTATTCGACAGACATGGTACGAGACCCATTTTTCTGGGCCTGGACCTTTGATCAGGGAATGAGGCATGAGATCAGGGCATCAGTGATCTCCCTTAGCATTCCGACGCAGGCATGAGTACTGGAGCGAGCCCTTCTCATTGAGATATTTCTTGCTGATCCTACACCAGCAGCGAGACCTAATGTAGGGAGACACGTAGCAGAGTCGTCTACAGCAGGTAGTCGATAGATGTCATAGGGGTCCAGGCGGACTGGACCATCAGGCAGACGACCTTAGGATACTGGCTCAGAGGTGCAGGGCACAGGGCGCAAAGCCAGCCTTCCGAGGAGCAGGCAGTGCTATGCGTGCGGCGGGCAGGGCCACATGGCTTGTGACTACCCGACCCGCCGTACAGAGGAGCAGCAAACAGTTGAGGGGCCACCCAGGTAGAGGCAGAGGGTCGTCTATGGCGGTCCGCCGAGAGCAGGCGAACGAGGCAGGGGAGCTGGCAGAGCAGCATGTGGTGGGTGACGCTTTGAGGCTTTACCACCACCACCATCAAGAGGTCCACCCCGACCACAGGGAGCTGGAGGGAAGAGACAGGTTCAACTTCAGGCAGTGAAGACCTACGACCACGGCGCGTCAGAGATGATTCGAGGTACTATCTATGTCTACTCCACCCTTGCTGCAATTCTTATAGACACAGGAGCGAGTCATTATTTTATTTCTGATGCCCTTGTTCAGAGCTCGGAGATTCCGACAGAGCTGTTGGATCGATCCTTACGGCTAGAGACTCCTACAGGAGCAGACTCGACGATTACGCACTGGTGATGGCAGTATGAGCTTACCCTAGGAGGTGAGAGCTTCGGCTGGGATCTTCTTGTGGCGGCGTCGAGGCCTTAAGACGTAATCTTGGGTATGGATTGATTATCCACATTCCATGCTCAGATCGACTGTATTAGGTGCAAGGTGCGGTGTGTTCGCACCGATGGGAGCAGGTTCACCTTCACTGGTGAGAAGGGAGCCTTTGCAGCACATGATAGACTCACGCAGAGGAGAGGACAACCCATCACCCATTAGTTGGATAGCCTTATCCTAGGAGTAGTTGACGTGCGGAGTTTGAGTTTTCCTGTAGTGGTGGATCAGTATATGGACATTTTACCCAATGACGTCCCAGGACTACCTCCTCGCAGAGAGGTAGACTTCTATATTGACCTGTACCCCAGGACAACCCCGATATCCACTCCAGCATATTGGATGGCCCCCGTTGAGCTTCGAGAGATATGGGTACAGTTGGAGGACTTGCAGGGAAATGGATTCATCTGACCCAGTGTTTCACCCTAGGCTTCCCCAATATTGTTCGCCAAGAAGGCGGACGGGAGCTTGCGACTTTGTGTCGACTATCGTCGCCTGAACCAGGTGACCGTGAGGAACAAGTATCCACTACTGAGGATTGACGACCACTTCGATCAGCTCAAGGGGGCATGGTGGTTCTCAAAGATAGACCTTAGATCAGGCTATCATCAGCTCAGAGTTTGAGATGAGGACGTGCAGAAGACGGCCTTCAGATGTCGTTATGGCCACTATGTGTTCTTGGTTATGCCTTTCGGCGTAACCAATGCTCCAGCAGTGTTCATGAGTCTCATGAACAGGATATTTCAGCCATACCTCGATTGATTTGTCGTGGTCTTCATCGACGACATATTTATGTACTCGACCACTGAGGAGGAGCATGCCTACCACTTGCGGGTTGTACTAGGAACACTCCAAGGGAACCAGCTTTATGGAAAGCTCTCGAAGTGTCAGTTCTGGTTACGTGAGGTCCACTTCTTGGGACATGTCATCTCTGAGGTGGGAGTTGTAGTGGATCCTGTGAAGATCGAGGCAGTGATAACTTGGGAGCCACCCAGGAGCGTGACGGAGGTGCGGAGTTTCTTGGGGATAGCTGGGTACTACCGGAGGTTTGTTCCAGACTTCTCCAGAGTTACGAAACCACTCTCAACTTTGATAAAGAAGGGGAAACCCTTCGTGTGGTCAGACATATGTTAGCAGAGCTTCCAAGAGCTGAGACAGAGATTGAACAACATGCCTATCTTGAGGCTACCGGAGGAGGGAGTAGGGTATATAGTCTAATGAGATGCATCCGGGACTGGACTCAGATGTGTCCTGATGCAGGAGCGGGCTGTGATCACCTATGGATCACGTCAGCTGAGGCAGCATGAGCAGAACTACGCTACCCATGACCTGGAGTTAGCAGTAGTGGTCTTCGGTCTAAAGGTGTGGCGACACTATCTGATGGGCGATCACTTTATAGTCTACTATAACCAACAGAGTCTTAGGTACATCTTCTCGCAGAAGGACCTGAATCTGAGACAGTGGTTATGGCTCGAGTTCCTCCAGTACTATGACTTTGAGATAGTCTATAATCTTGGAAAGGGGAACGTAGTAGCCAATGCTCTCAGTAGGAGGACGGGCATTCAACTACTCGGGGAGGTGACGAAATAGTTAGCCACTTTACAGATATCCTTCGTGGATAGAGATGGAGAGGCCTTTCTTCAGTCACTCACAGTCACTCCTCCACTACTGTAGCGGGTCAGAGAGGCACAACGCGGGGAAGCTGACTGTGAGACGCGTCGTGCGCAGATATCCTCAGGATAGGAACCTGATGGATTCTCTATAGGAGGAGATCACGAAGTCCTTTTTAGAGGACGTACAATGGTACCAGTTGCTTTACAGGAGGAGGTGATGAGAGAGTTTCACACTACCCCTTTAGCGGTACATCCAGGAGTGACGAAGATGTACTAGGATCTCAGATGACAGCACTGGTGGCCGGGTATGAAGAAGGATGTAACAGAGTTCGTTTCTCGATGCCTCACCTGCCAGTAGGTGAAGGCAGAGCACTAGGTACCAGCAGGCTTAGTACAGCCCTTGGAGGTCCTGGAGTGGAAATGGGACAAGATATCTATGGATTTCGTGACTGAAATTCCACGTACTTCCAGAGGTCACGACTCCATTTGGGTGATTGTCGACCGACTCACCAAGTCGGCCCACTTATTACCCATCAGAGAGTAGGGCTCAGTGGAGATCTTGGAGTGACTCTACATTCAAGAGATCGTACGGCTTCATGGTGTGCCATCATCTATCGTCTCTGATCGAGATGCTCGCTTTACTTCCTAACTTTGGAAGGGGTTGCAGAAGGCATTCAGGATGCAGCTACATCTGAGCACCGCCTTTCACCCTCAGACGCATGGTCAGACAGAGAAGATCATTCAGACTCTCGAGGACATGCTCCACGCATGTGTCCTCGACTTTGGTCGCAGTTGGGAGGACCACCTACCCTTGGTGGAGTTCACGTACAACAACAGCTACTACTCCACCATCGGGATGGCACCATACGAGGAATTGTACAACTGACCTTGCAGATCACCTATGTGCTAGACAGACCCTGGGGAGTCAGAACTTGTGGAGCTGGAGATGGTCCAGGCCATGACAGAGAAGGTCCAGGTCATCCAGGAGGGGATGAGAACAACTCAGAGCTGGCAGAAGTCTTATGATGACCGGAGGCGGAAGCCACTGGAGTTTGAGGATGGCAACCACATCTTCTTATGGGTCTCACCTCGACGTGGATTAAGGAGATTTGGTCGAGGTGGAAAGTTATCTCCGAGCTTCATCAGACTATTCCAGGACCTCAGCAGGGTAGGCGAGGTGGCTTACTGCCTGGCTCTACCACCTCAGTTGCACCGGGTGCACGACGTCTTCCACGTATCTCAGCTGAGGAGATACGTGAATGACCTGATGCATATCATCAACCATGGGGAGCTAGACATTGATGATGGGACGACTTTTGCAGAGGTCCCGGTGGAGATCGAGGATCGACAAGAGTGGGTCCTCTGTGGATGGTCGATACCTCTAGTGCGCATCAGATGGTAGCACGGGAACCTCCAGGAGATCACTTGGGAGCGGGAGGCTCAGATGCATGCACAATACCCACACTTGTTCCCCTAGTTTATGATGTATCTTTACGGGGACGTAAAACCCTGAGGTGGGAGTAATTTAAAGACCCGTAAAATTAAAGGGAAATATTGTTTTCTTAATTTTCTTTAGGATTTTACAAGAATGCAGTTTCTGACGGCACCTGATTCTGAGGCCCGGTGTGCCTGGAATCATTTTCCAAAGTTTAGCTCGGGTACGTTCAGTGAACAAATGAGCGGGTTTTCCTAAATTTTGGACCGCTGCTCGGAATCGAATTCTGAGGGCACCGATGGAATCGCAACACCGATAATTGCTTAAGAACACCTTTTCCGGAGTTGCGTTTGCTCGGGTGAGGTTGATAATTTTTTTTTGGGTTAACTAAAGAATAAAATAAAATATTGTGCAACAGATTTTATTTTTATTCTAAGTAGTGTTAACCTAGGCATGGTGGTTGGAGTGGGACCCACTGATATCCTAACTCCTAGGTAGTATATTAGTGAGGTGGGGCCCACACGAGCCCCACCCCCTTTATTTACTTTTACCTCCCGCGTGCATTTATTTTGGTAACTCACCCGCACCCCCCTCTTTAATGCCAAGTCAACTCTTGCATTTAATTGGATTATTAAATGCCTCATTAATTGCTCAATGCACATCAATTAAACTGTGTATTAATTTTTTAATTCCAAAAACATATGGCATGAGTAATAAAATAAGGCAACGCCTTATTTTATTATGGTCTTTCGTTGTGTGAGAGGGATTGGGAGAGGAATTACTCAAATCCTTGAATGTTCATCTTCTTCGTTGGAAAATGCGAAGAACGACGAAGAACGCCGGTCTCCGACAGAAGACAACGAAGAACTCTATTTCCCTGAAGATCGACGACGCGATGTCGTGTAACGCGACGCCAATGATCCTCCTTCCGCGACGCCGTCTTCCACAACGTCCCTTCCCCGCGACGAACCTTCGTTCAACAACGATTGAGGTATGGGTTAATTACTTTTTGTTCGTGAAACATCCTTTGCCATTCTTCGTCTTTATTTTTGGGCCGCTTGATATCAACTTATTGGGAGGAGGTCGGACCGCACGAACATGGCCGACTCTCCTCCCCCTTTTGTTGTTGTGTTGTTGTCGTTTGAAAGAAGGCGGCACGGTGCAACGACACCGCATGGAATCATGGAGAAATGCGGCAAAGATGTGCGGCGCCGTCGCGCCGCGCCATTGAGGCCAAATGAACCCGCGGCCGGAGTTGGGCTGCAGCGAAGGGGTGCGGCACCGTCGCGCCGCGCCGGAGAACCGTGAAGACACCGTGGCCGGAGCAGGGTCGTGGCGGAGGGGCGTGGCGCCATCGCGCGGTGCCGGTCGGACAAGGCCGCGGCTCGAAGCCGCGGCGGTGCAAGGCCGGGCGGCCAGAACCGCCGGCCGCCGGCACCTCAGAGGGGCAGGACCCCGGCGGTCCCGCGGCAGCAGCACCGGCCGGCCGGAGTGGGCCGAACGGCTTCCAAGAAACTGGGGGTCATAACCCCTAGCTGGCCGAAGGAGTGGCCCCCCACATGGGGGCCGCGGTTACTCAAACAGGGGGGCAGCGCCCCCCCCCCCCCCCCCCCCGCTCAGCTCGGCGTGGCCGAGCTGGCCACGCGGGCCGCGCGCGCGTGCCAGGCCAGGCCGGGCCGTGCCCAGGCCTGGCCGGGCTGCACCGGCAGGGCTGGGCCACACCCTAATGGGCCATACCCGGACCCGGTTCGGGTCGACCCGGTTCGGGCCGACCCAGGGGGTCTCGGGCCGGGCCCAAAACCCCCTAAAACCGGATAGGTGAATTCTTTTGCCCATATCTTGGGATATGGACCTACAATCGACGCACCGTTAGTTGCGATGCGATCCTTGGATTGAGACGGTCGTTTTGGTATATTACACTCAAGGTTTCGTAGAACTTTGGGTATGGCCGGGTTGGTTCGAGCACGAAACCAACCGGGCCCTCGGGGCGAAAACGCTTATAACATGAGCTCCGGACGTCCGGTTGACGTGCCGTCAACTTTGTTGGATTTCTCTTAGTGAGACGGACCTTTTGGATTACTCCGCTCAAGGTTTGGACATAGTTGGAGTGTGGTTGGGTTGGTTTTGAATTAAAAACCAACCGGGGCCCTGGAACAAAAAAGCCAATAACTCTCAGACCGGACGTCCGATTGATGCGCTGTCTGTCACGTTGAGTTCCTCTTGTCGAGACAGAACTTTGAGATACATCAACTCCGGAATATGTGTCAGTTGATGTATCGACCCCTTGGATCGTGGAGCAGACCCTCCCAGAACGGGCATACTGTGTGTGGGAACCCTAGAGCTGGCTGTAACTGCGACTGCGATGTCGATGAAGACTGCACTGAAATCCGATATGGGTTCGGCAGCGATAAAGACCTTACTGAAATCCTATGTGGGTTCGACGATGATGAAGACTGCCCTGAAATCCTATGTGGGTTTGGCAGCGATGAAGACCTTACTAAAATCCTATGTGGGTTTGGCAGCGATGAAGACCAGACTGAAATCCTCCGTTGGTTCGACGGCAATGAAGACTGCACTGAAATCATATATGGGTTCGGCAGCTTGGCTGGTTTAGTATCCTACGTGGGTCCCAGCTTAGATGAATCAGTGGCTATATCTGATCATCTCTAACACCGAATAAGTATACCTAAGTGAGTTGAGTATTGACTTCAATAAATATCTTCGATATGATTGACTTACTATCCTGTGTGGTTTGGCTTGTACTCCTATGTGGATGTGATCGAACTTGGGCTTGGATGTTGGAGACAAACTGGAATTGATGACTTAGGTATATGTATGGGCATATTCCTAAGTAGTGTTGGATGTTACTTCGTGATTGTATCTTTCCTTTTTGGATTATCCATAGTGGATTCTGGGAGACCTTAGGGGGTCTCGGGGTCTCTACTAAGTAGCGTATACTCACCCTTGCACGGGCTATGCCCGCACTACGTTGTGTTGGATGCAGACGACGGACATCGCTAATCGTGGTTGAGGCTTGTGGAGCAAGTCGGTACCTGGAGGTGGACCACTGGGCGGGACGTACACGGAGCGGACCGCTGGACCCGAGGAGCTGAGGAGGCTATCTGTACCCACCCTTCAGGTGGGACTTCCAGTGGACGGCTCGACGTTGCTGCTTTACTTTCAGTTGTTGTACTTCTTTTCAGTTGTACTTTACCTTCAGTTTGGGTTTGTATTCTGGCCCACTTACTTTTCCGCACTACTTTTTGTACCTAGTTTTACTTAGTGTTTACTTATGCTTGCTTACTCTGTGGTGTTTGTTTACTTTATAAAAGAAATGCCTTCCCCTTTTGTCAGGATTTACACCTTGGTGCTAGTTGCCAGCCCCTAGCCTATGGGAGGCGGGCTTGGGGTAGTCATGACACTGGTCCCGAGGATGGGTCCTGACACGAGGATTTTGATAATTTTTGTCAACAAGAAGGGATCAAGAGACAGTTCATGGTGGCGTACACTCCTCAGCAGAATGGAGTGGCAGAGCGAATGAACAGAACCCTGTTGGACAGAACAAGGTTGATGCTGAAGACTGCAGGTATTGCCAAATTTTTTTGGGCAGAAGCAGTGAATACCACCTGTTATGTGATCAATCGATCTCATTTAATGGCGATTGAGCTGAAGACACCGATGGAGATGTGGACTGGTAAAACCATTGACTATTCTCAGTTACATACTTTTGGAAGTCCTATATATGAAATGTTTAATGACTAGGAAAGATCGAAGTTGGATTTGAGATCCAAGAAATGTATCTTCTTAGGGTACGCTGATGGTGTGAAGGGGTATCGTTTGTGGGATCCCACTGCCCACAAATTTATCATCAGCAGAGATGTCATTTTTGCAGAAGGCAAGGTGCAAATGACAACTGATCAAGACATGGAGAAGGGGAATACATAAACTACAACAGTCGAAGTAGAGGACAAGCCCAAGGAAGAAACAGTTTCCTCTGAGGAATTACCAGAGCATGATGATCAAGTACCGGTTGAGTCTGGACCATGATGGTCAACTCGGGAGAAAAGAGCACCAGTATGGCACTCAGACTATGTCACTGAGAGCAATATTACGTATTTCTTATTGACGGAGGATGGAGAGCCATCTTCTTTTGTGGAGGCGACCCAGAGTCCAGATGTATCCTCATGGATGGTGGCAATATAGGAGGAACTTGAAGCCCTGCATAGGAACAAGACTTGGGATCTTGTTCCATTACCTCATGGAAGGAAGGCTATTGGAAACAAATGGGTATTTAAGATCAAGAGGGATGAAAAAGAACAAGTGGAAAGATATCGTGCAAGATTTGTGGTCAAATGATTTTCTCAGAAGGAAGGTATTGATTTCAATGAAATATTTTCTTCTATTGTTAGACTGATAACTGTTCGATTAGTTCTGGAGATGTGTGTTACATAAAGCTTACATCTAGAGCAGTTGGATGTGAAGACAATGTTTCTCCATGGTGATCTTGATGAAGAGGTATATATGCTCCAACTGGAAGGGTTTGTAGAAGAAAGTAAAGATAACATGGTTTTCAGGTTGAAAAAATCTCTGTACGGTCTCAAATAGGCGCCAAGGTGTTGGTATAAGAGATTTGATTCCTATATCACGAGCCTTGGATACGACAGACTTCATTCAGATCCTTGTGCATATTTCACGGGTTTGGATGGTAATTATTTCCTCATTCTTCGGTTGTATGTGGATGAAATGTTGGTTGCAGGCCCCAACAATGATCAGATCTAGGAGACGAAGGCACAGTTGGCTAGGGAGTTTGATATGAAGGACTTGGGACCAGCAAACAAGATTCTTGGGATGCAGATTTACCGAGACAGAAATAATGGGAAGATTTGGATATCACAGAACAGTTACTTACAAAGAGTCTTGAAATGCTTCAACATGCAAGACTGTAAGCCAATATCTACCCCTCTTCCCATTTATTTCAAGTTATCCTCCACGATGAGTCCTAGCAGTGAAGTAGAGAGGATGGAAATGTCTCGAGTACTATATGCATCAGCAGTGGGAAGTCTAATGTTCGCTATGGTTTGTACTAGACCAGACATTGCACATGCAGTGGGAGAAGTTAGTCGGTACATGGAGAATCCCAGACGGGAGCATTGGAACACAGTGAAGAGGATCCTGAGATACATCAAGGAGACCTCAGATGCTGCATTATGTTATGGAGGATCAGATTTTACTGTTAGAGGCTATGTTGATTCAGATTTTGCAGGTGATTCTGACCGGAGGAAATCCACTACTGGTTATGTGTTTACTCTTGTAGGAGGAGATGTGTGCTGGATTATGAAGTTATAGTCAGTTGTGGCTTTATCCATGACGGAGGCAGAGTACATGGCAGCTACACAAGCTTGCAAAGAGGCGATTTGGATGAGAAGGTTGTTGGAGGAGCTCGAGCACAGACAAATGAAGATTCCATTATTTTGCGACAGTCAGAGTGCCTTGCACATTGCAAGTAATCCATATTTTCATTCTAGGACGAAGAACATTGGGGTACAATATCACTTTGTCTGAGATGTGGTGGAGGAAGGAAGTGTGGATATGCAGAAGATTCATACTAAAGAAAATCTGGCAGATTTCCTGACGAAGGAGATTAACTCTGATAAGTTTAGATGGTGCAGATCCTCGAGCGGCCTCGCAGATATGTGAGCAGCATGGTTGGGCAGATAGAAAGGATGTGTGGAGATGTGATTGGTTCTCAATCAAATCTCCAAGTGGGAGATGTGTCGGCAGAATTTTCCTAGATGACACCGCCCCCCATTTTGTCAAAGGGGGATGGCAGCGGGGTAGATGGTGGGTGGCCAAACCCCCACCAAACTTCCAGTGGGAGAAGGAGGAGCAGGGGTGAGGGTTTCCTATAAAAGGCACAAGCATCCTCTCCCTTCATCTCCCCATCATCACTTGTATCCGGTTTCCCATCGCCGGTAGATCCTATTTTGAGCGGTTTTGTGAGGCAGTTTCCCCTTTATTCAAGAGAGAATGTTACGAGAGTTTTCTCCTTGTAATAGTGAGGGAGTGTGTACCCACTTTTACCCCATAATGATCCTTCTATTTGCCCGTGGTTTTTTACCCCTTCCATTTGGGGGTTTCTCCACGTTACATCTGGTGTCCCATTTATTTTCGCATTTGCACTTTATTTTTATCTCGTGATTATTGTTGCACCGTGGGCCAATCATTTACGGTCCTAACAGTGCTGGACGGAAGATGCAAGGCTGAGGCGCGGTATGGGCACGTTAACTACGACGAGTGTGGACTAAGACTACACGATGGGGGGTTGGGAGGAAGGCGGCCGCTGCACGTGTGGAAGGTTTGGAAAAAGTGCACAGACACATGTGGAGCACGGCCTGCACCTCAACGAGACATTTTTAATTCCATGTAAAATTATAAAATAAAAATTATTAACAATCCTCTTAATGATAATAATATTATTATTTACACAATAGAATTACTATAATAATGTTTTAAACATTTATATATTTTATTCGCATAAAATATTATTATTTTCAGAAGTGGAAAACCAAAAGGGCACAAGGGCAGACATCACGGTTACCACCAACAGTGTTGTGTCCTCGCACCAGCCTGAAACCCCCGATAAATAGAAACAATCATTGAGAATTTCAAATTGGGACTCAAATTAAACCTCCTCCATTAAACAAGATACTATGAAAAGAATTAAAAAAGGCTCATGTGATCGGGGTGTGATAGGCTCTAGGTAGTCTCAACCTAAGAAAGATGTATCCTCAGACTAGGAATTGGGTTCTTGATTGCTTAAGGAATTCCCCTCAGGGATCCAAGGGGATCATGAGTCAGACACCTCATAGTCTGATAATTAAGTCATATATAATTCATAAGGTACACATGATTACCTTTAATTAGTGTGACAAGGCTAATTGGTCATGAAACAATTTAATCAATTCATAATCATTTGATAAGTCCATTTGGTTCAAGCCATGCCTTTTATTAGTGTAACAAGGCCATGTAGCTTGCAACCATTAATTTACATAATTTATGGAATTTTTAATAATCATTTTTTATTCGAGTACCATCCACTATCATTGTAAGGGGTTTTATAGACATGTAACCTATTATCCAATTAATTTTCATTCAAAATAGTCATTTACTTAGTATACTTAACAAATTCCATTTCACATTTAATAATCATATTAAACCACATACCTTATGAAGGTCAAGTGGTTAACATACAAGGTAATTTCCATTAAGTAATTCACAATATACATCGAACCATTTAATATAGAAATGATTACTCATAGAATGTTAAATTCCAACACCCCTGAACGGTTGATCAAATGTTTCCAAAAAACAAACGAAAAGTATAGAAAACATCACACATGGGTAAATCAAATCTAAAACTCAGGAAAGCACTTAGATAGCGTGTTGGTTCTATAATCATTTAAAACTAGAAACATATTCTTTCTAATTACATTAGGGTTTATGTACTAACCATGCCATATTTCCCACACAACATTGAGCCATAAGGAATATCAATACATCATGCCAAGAAATCAGAAAGATATATTTACAACTTTTTAGCTTGAATACAGCACAAAACTATAGGAGGGATTTATTATAAAATCCTGACATTTATACTAAAAAACATCAATTATCATATTGATAATTTGAACCATGAAACATACTCAATACAAATTTAAGAGAAATTTAATCTCAATACGATACTATATTAATTAAAATAATGAAGATGCAACATGGAAATAATTAATGCACTCTTTAAATTAATGGGGAAATGAGAGGGACCATACATCTAGAGATCGACATAACAATACTTTATAACTCTAGAATACATCCACTCACATTCACATCCTTAATATATATGTATATATAAATCCATTATCCCAACACACATGTTCCCCATGGCATGAGGTAAGGCACACATGGAAGATACATATATTTATATATACATATTCATAACTGAGTATTTGCATGTGCACCATAAAAATTGATCACAAATACTTACATAAATTACTAGGAATCCAAAAAACCAAAAGAACCTAATTTAGAGGGTTCAAAACAAATCAAAAGTATAAATCATAACATAAATTTGACAATAAAAGACCAAATATAATTAATCCACCTTGAATTTAGTGGTAGTTACTTCAACAAAGATCATCATAACCTGGGATTCCATTTTCACAACACTAAAACCAAGAGGAACAAAAAATTAAATTTATCATCCAACCTAATGTTCATTCTTCCCCTTTAGGGATACCGAAGAGACTGATAAATGACTATAAACTCAAATGAGATTGGAGGTAGACAACTCACCATGGAGATTCAGATGAAGAACCGTGATGAAATGAATCATATTGGTGGTTGATGGATGAACCAATGGAGAGGAGTGTGTAACACCTCAAAGGGGATCCCCCACTGGTGCATCGTGATCGGGTATGAGGGGTGATTGGGGGTATTTATTTCATTTTATATATATTTAATTTTAATTTAATTTAATCATTTACATTAAAACACACACAACCCATGGTTTGAAAAACTATTCACTAACTATGTGACATCCCATGTATAGGAAACTCCCATCACACGATTTTTCCTGCATGGTTAGCCTATCCATACATAGACTGTGTGATGAATAGTGAATAGGTACTATATCAAAACATTAACTGTGTGGGCTAGGTGAACGATTTAACAAACTGTGCGTAACAAATTCCCAAATCCACTTCACCCATAAAACAATATCACGTGGTTAACTATAGTTGGACGTAGGGTTTTAGATAAATTGTGTGCCCTCTACAACATTTCAAATCTTGGCTAGTCCAGGTCCAGTTCTCCTAGAAATCCATGAGTCACTCATTAAAATTCTCATACCTTCACCCAAGTCAAAAAAATGTCAAATTATATCACTCTAACTTAAAAAATTGAGTTCTGAATCTTGATTTTTAAATTTAGCACATCCAGTAAATGAAAAAGTTCAAAATCCCTTGAATTTTAGTCTGGTTTTAAAACCCATAACTATATATTATATGTCTTATGCCGATGATATGCTCAGATGGATACTGTTCATGATTTTATTATGACTCATTTGTTATGATATTCCAATCATTTTTCAATGTCTCATGAGAATAATCATTGATATACAGGGTATGATCTTAAAATTTTATTATCATATTATCATACCTGGATGTTAATGTTAATCATACATATTTACTTTATTTAACTATACTAATAATTTGGTCTTACCCATTTCATATGTTTCCTTTATCCATGTTATGAAAAACGTTTTTATGTATGAGCACTAAAGGAGAAGAACTTTAAGGATGATGATGATGATATTTCACACAACAGGAAGAATGTGTTCCATGTTTCCAAAGACACTAAACTATAATGGTAATCAGGCATGTATTTTTTTAGTCTATTGAATATTCATCTAAAATTATGCAATGTTGTTGTATATTAATATTTGGTCTCTATAGTTGTTTTCAAACATAATTTTTATTCATCCATTCCTCACCAAGATGAGAAAACATATGTGAGATACCAAGGAATATTTCCAAGGATATGTCTCTGTAAGTCTCTAAGGAGAAGTATAAGGATGAGTAAATGATTAGGAACATGTCCTTGAATTATGTTAAGGGATAGGGTGATTGGTTTCCTAGAAATACATACATATTTGGATACAATAACTATATGTGGATATAGAATAACTGTAAATAGGGGTAACTCAAAAAATAATATTGAACTCGACTAAATTGGGAAGTCATGCACGACAATGGGACTTACTTCAAAACTAGTTCGAATCTCGTAGTGGATGTTCTTTTGTAATTCATAAACTCATTAATATATATTATAAATGATTAAAATATAATATTACTATGAATAACCTTACATATACCTAAGGTGTCATCAATTAAATGATGATGTTTTATTATTTTGACATCCTATATGTAATTTAATAAGATTATGTCATTTTATTCTATGATAAGGGCTTCGAACTTTATGATTTATCATTTTAGTCAATAATGGGAGTAAAAGAAACATCATTAATGATAAATGTTTTATATATGGAATGCATTGGCATGTGTAAAATTGATTTTCTATGTTGAAATATCAGGAATAGAATCAATATGTTCTATAACAATTTCTTATACTACTAGAGCTAAAGAGATGACAAACTACTTGTGAATGTTATGGGATGTTCATAAAATATTATTTACATTAAACATAAATAGAATTATTGGATCAAGTTTTAGGATCCATAAGACATGATTCATATATCATATTTTAGGAAAGTTGTATTATGTCATATGATGATGACGCCGGAGTATTGGTTCAAGAATAAAGTTGAATGACTGAAGTGGTTATGTATATGAAGTCAAAAATTATGTTACATGAATCATAATGTATATGTTTTATATTAATGATTTTCATAAATATATTTTGTGGTGTTCATGAACTAGAAAATGGATTTAATGGGAAGTGGATATTTTGTTTTAGGGTAGGATAAGCTTAATATATCCCCAATGTTGAGAAAAATTTGGTTATCTTGGTTTTAGTGATGATTTCTATTATAAAGTAAATTGGATCGTACTAATTACCCTAGAACTAATTATTTATTTTTTGAAAAATTGGTATATGTCATCAAATATTATGTTTATAACATATTTTATTTATGGAAGATATCAAGTGATCATCAGATTTAGGAAAAATTCATATTTTTCCATGAAGGATTTAGGGTAATACAGTTTATTACCATGTTTCAAGAGAATACATGATGAAGGTATTGAAATTTTTTGATAGTGAAAACCAAAATATTATTTTTTATTTATGGGGGAATAATGTTAAGATGATTTTATGTACTTATTTCTAATGTTTGTGATTATCGTTATTCCGAAGGATTCTAAAGATACCCATTTATGGAATGAATAAGTTAATATTCAGAAGATGTTTGTGATATTGAAGTATTATTTCGCCACATGATGATTTATAAATATTATATAAGATTTTATAAAGAAATAATATTGATTATTAATGATGATATATGGGATTTATTATCATGGATTTCATGGTGGGTTTGTGCTTCAGGAGTGAAAAAATGACCGTCCATTTTGGATAAATAGACAACGTTTAAATTGATCTAGTAACAAGAAATTGTGAAATTATACTGAATCAAGTATGTATAACTTCTCATTAAAATTAATTAAATACAAGGAAATGATATTGAAACCAAAAAATGGTATCCTAGTACCATCTTTTTGGAAAATCTTAATGATCCCTTTGATCATCACAAATTTATTTTTTTGTGATTGCTAACTTCCTAGTGGCCATGTTCTCTATCACTATCCCTTAAAACCTGATGGTTCAATCTCTATTCAATGTATATTTTTTGACCTTCCACCAATGTTGTCCCATGTGTAAAATTATTTATGAGTTACTTTGAGTAAATTCCATGTTTTTTAAATTCCTTTTAAATGATTTTTAGTATTCATTTTAATGATGCGGGATTCTATGAAAGGAAATTTTTAGATTGAAACCATTAATTGCCCAAGATAATTTAGAAGGAGAAATTTATTTTTTGGAGGGTAGAATGTGACACCACAAGATATTGTGAGATATTTTTTAAATTAATTTAATCTTTTGGTATTTTTTAAATTCACACAACACTAAATGTAGATTTTTTTATACAAAATCCTTATGTGTGTATTCTGTTATATACAACACCAAGTCATTATTGCACTATATGAAACACCAATATTAGATTTTGGTAAATGAAAAACTATGTTTGTCTTGTGTTACAACCAATACCAAGTCCATTTGACAAATTATGTTAAAAGAAAAGTTTAGTTTTAGCAAACTACTAAATAATATTAATTGCAATATTAAAATATTCTTATAGTTACAACATAGCCATTGGAATAGAAGTTATGAATAAGATTAAGTAAATTGTAAAAAATATGATTTCAATATTTATATTAAATGAATCATTTGGTTATCAATTATTTAATGTTAATATATGAACAATTTTAAATAAAATAAATTGTATTTCTATGAAAATTATTTTTCTAGGCACAAACACAATTTTATATCTATAATTTAAAATAAAAATTATTGATTATTTTTTTAAAACAATTATGTACTATAGTTTCAATAAATATATTTTATAATAATAAATATATGTTATAGGTATAAGATAATAATAAATAACTTTTTTTTGAATAAAAATATGTATGTTTCTAATAGTTAATTTTACAGTATTTTTTTGGAAAACCCATTTTTAATATGATTTTTGTTAATTTATAATTATTTTTCAAAAAACAAAATATCATTTTTTAAATTGGAACATAAAACTTAATAATAGGATGAATTATTGGTATTAATCTATGAAATATCATTTTTTTGATCAATAGTAAATAATAAATAATTTTGAATCAAAACTGTTTTTTCATCTAATTCATCTATAATGTTAAATTATTTTTTTATTTGGTTTTAAATTTTAATTAGAAATAGTAAACATAAATTAATCCTATTATGGTCATTAAAATCAATTTGACTTTGAAATTGGTTATAAAAACATATCAAACTTTTAAAAATTTATACTTTAAAAATATGATCATCACCTCTATGAGAGTAAATTCAATTTATTATCAACCAATTCTACGATTTGAATTTGAAAAATTGTATATCATATTTTGGGATATGAATTATTTATATATTGTATATTAATTTTAATATGTTTTCTTGATAATTAATATTAATGTGAAAAAGTTAATTACAATGAATATGAGAAAAATTAGCTTAACAAAGGACTGGGCCATACACATAAAGGAACAAATGACCTGTACAGATGATAAAAATCCAATTTGGGTCATATTTTGAACCATTAATTGATTTTCTCTAAATTGTTTCATTATTAGATCCACTTATCATTAAAAAAACGCGGGTCAGACTCCCTTTTCAAAAATATACACGAATTCCACTCCTCCTCCACTATAAAAAGACACTAATCCCTCTAACATTTTCTCACAAATAAATCCATTTTTATCTTCCTAAATCTATTAAAATAATCTCCCAACATCCCCACCTTCATACTATATGTCTGTCTTTGTGAATAAATTTATCAAAGAATTTATTTTTCTGAAAACCATAAGGAGTTACATGAAAAAGAGGAAACCTTCTCCAACGACCACATTAGTTTTATTTCTTTCTCCACTAATTAATGTATCCATATTACATGATTATATATTAATATTATTATCCAAAATATACTAAAATGTCTTTATTCTAAGGGTTCTACCTACACTTACAGACACTTCCATGTAATGAGTAATGAGCATACCATTCTTGTGTATGAAAAAAATACCACCACACATAATGAGGCTGTTCGTTTTTCCTTTACCACCTATTTTGGTTCAAAATTATGATCCAAATAGTATTTTTATATGATATATCTGATATTTATTTTTTATTTTGTTACTATTATATAGAACATTGTTTCATGATTTCCATTCTGTGTGAATACAATAAATTCATTTCTTGATGTGTGGACTACAACCTCCTCAAAGCGATGCGATTCGTTCACATCCAACATGGAATGTATTAAGTATGTGTTTAGTGAAAATATATGATATATAAAACATAATAACGATTAATTAATGATGTTATAATCATATATATATATATATATATATTACATTTACATATATTCTTTCAATATGATAATATAATGGAAACAACATTCATCTGTACGTAGGACCAATCGTCTCCATGAAAAGTGTATTCTATTTCATATTGAGTTTTTTTGAAATTAATATAAATACATATATATTTAATATATATAATAATAATATAATTATTATCATTTTTTTAATACATAAATAAATATCTAGGATTAAGGATCAATAATAATATTCCAAAACAAATACAAAAAACAAACAAGGAATTGCTCAAAAGATATCATTAATATGGAGTTGTTGACAAATATGTAATATAAATTAATAAAAAGTCATATATGAAATGAGATATAATAATATGTTTCTTTTATCGATGTATAATAAAATTATATTTATTATAAACAAGTTCTCAATGTGTATGAATAATGTAGGAATTAAGGTATGCGAATTTTATCTCATTTTTTATTATCATGAGATACAAGCCTTATTCACCACTCATTTATTTTTTTGTTGTGTATACAACACATTGATATATTATATTATTCTTATAATTAAATTTATTTATATTTACATATCCATTTTATGATATTTTATTCATGAGGCTTATGTTTCAATAGATACAAAATTATTAAAATTATTATGTCTCACATTGGGTTCTTTAAGACACACACAATGTTATGAACATATATATTTATATGAGGTGTATAAACTAACTCCTAAATTTTATATCATAAATATATTTCATCACATGATATTTTAATATTCATTGAATTTTACTCTTTCTAGTTTATTATTATATAATGTTACCAAATGGTAACTGTTTATTGATGTAATCTCAGGGTTTATTGAGAATATTTATGAACATGCACCCATTGTTGACATATTAGGATCTAACACTCAAGAAATATCATATATTTTCTTACCGTATGTATTTTATTTTTATAGTCAATTAACAGTTCCATTATTCCAATATTTTGATTATTAATATAATTAATAAATTATTTTTATAAAAATCCTAATTTATTTCACCATTTAGTCGTGAATCCGGGTTCCCTCAAAACCATGATTTCTAAATATATATTCATATTTTTTTTACTATTTTACAATATCATTTAATGGAAATTATTACTCTTTTTTTTCACCTTTTTAGAAAATTGTTCAAAAAAGGAAACATCTTTTTATTTTGTGATGGAGGAATTTTTCTAAACATTTATGATGCAAAAGGTATATTCGGCATGTACGAATTTATCTGTTTTCATGACCATTAAACATTTATGATGTAAAAGGAATAAAAGGAATATTGGGCATGTACGAATTTATCTGTTGTGATGACCATCCTTCCATTGAAGATTCCATTATGAGGGTCGGTTTTTTATCTTGCCCGTCCACCTAGAAAACTTAAGGGCATAATCTCAGGATGGTCCGCCGGTGGTGGTGATCTCTGAGCTGTGGCCAGATTCGGTCCTAAGAAACCACTGCTAGAGGTATTCAGTGCGTTTGTGGACTCCTGGGGGCTCAAGCATCCGGGGGCGGTCTCAGAACTCTCACTGTTAGCATTTTGTATCCATCTTTCCTACAGAGATGATTTTGTGCGCGTATGGGCGAGTGAGGAGAGATGCTGCGAATCCCTTCATTTCTCCATTTCTCGTTGGTCTTGGGAATGCCATTATGGAAAAAAAATCATGTATGGGTGTGGTGTGGATCAAGCTCATGGGTCTGCCGTTGCATTTTCATAACCCTACGATCCTGGCGGCTGTGGGTGACTCCCTGGGGTGTTTCCTTTGCACGGACAGGAACACAGAGTGGGTGATGGACACGACGAACCCACAGATCTGCGTCGAAATGAACCTCGGGGTGAAGTTTCCTCCTCGGATCCCTCTCCTCCTTCATATCGTCGGGTGCCCTAAATATATCATTCTTGACTTCGATTGGGTGTTCCAAGGATGTTCTTTCCAAGGCACACAGAGGTCCCCTCTCAGAGGGGGCGGCGAAAGAAACTCATTTGAGTTTAATTCCTTCATTTCTGGTTAGGGGCTGCTGGACCTGGGCTTCAATGGGGAGTTTTTTTTTTACATTTTTTCAATTTTTTTTAAAATACCACCAGGTTAAAAAAATTTATTTTTTTACCCCCCAAAGGCGGCACCTGGTGTGCCGCCTTTGGGGGTTTTTCCGCCCAGGGCAAGGCGGCACACGGTGTGCCGCCTTTGCCCAAAAACTAACCGCAAAGGCGGCACACCAGGTGCCGCCTTTGCATAAATATTTTTTAAATTTTTTTTGTTTTGTTTTGTTTTATATATATATATATATATATATAATAAAACTTTTCAGCAGAATTTTTCTGTTATTTAATATCCAGCGGTTCTGCCATTACAGCAGTCTGGATTCTGACTGATACCCTCACCCAGGACTCCCTTTTATAAGGGGGTTTTCCCTAAAAATCAAACTGCATTTCCGATGTGGGATTCTGGTTCTTCTTTTCCTGCGCAGTACATTCTGTGTTTCCGATGTGTGATTCTGTTTCAAGTACGCGACTTTGAAAGACTATAAAACATAAATTATAAGACCAATATAAATGAAACTTTAAACACTGATTAAACTTATAATAAATAGTTGAAAACAAAAATAATTTCATAAAAAACGTTGATACAAATTAATTTATAAGCTTTCAAAACCACCTACTTGAGACTTAAAAATATTTCAAGTACGTGACTTTGAAAGCTTATAAAAGATAAAATATAAGACCAATACAAATGAAACTTTAAACATTGATTAAACATATAAGAAATAGTTTAAAACAAAAATAATTTCATAAAAAATGTTGACCAAAAACAATTTATAAGCTTTCAAAACCATCAACATGAAACTTAAAAATGTTTCAAGTTCCCGACTCTGAAAGACTATAAAACATAAACTGTAAGACCAATACAAATGAAACGTTAAACATTGATTAAACATATAAGAAATATAGCATTTAGGGATCAAATTTTTATTCAAATGTTGTAAATAAGTATATTTAGGAATATTTCCCGAGGAGTGGTAGATCTTCGAGCTGCCAATGGCGCGGGGCTGGCTGCGTTGGCCATTGGCGATTACCATCACTCATTGCCAACTGGAATTCTTCTGGTTTTACATAACTATTATTATGTACCTAGTGTTACCAAGAACATAATTTATGTATCATGTTTCGATATGGATGGATTTATTTTCAAGTTTGGAAATAAGGGTTGTTTCTTTTATAAGAACAACGTATGTTATGATATGACACATTTAAATAATAGTTTTTATGTATTAAATTATGAAAACCAAGTGTTGAAAATCGATAAAGAAACAAACTCAACTGACTCATACAACACCTAGTTGTGGAATCACCATATCAGTCATGTAAATGGGAAGCATTTGACAAAGCTATCACTACTACAAAAAACGGGCAAGGGAAGCACCACTTTATATCACCGCTAAGAAAAAACTGATGATAAAGAAGCCATGTATCAGTGCTAAAATTTTAGCACTGATGCAGGGTAATCTTTATCATCACTGAAAAAGTGCTCATAAAAAGCCCCATTATCAATGCAAAAACAAGTGCTGATAAATAAGGCATGTATCAATGATAAAATGTTAGCGCTGATACAGGAAGGTTTTATGAGTTATTTTTTAGCGCTGATAAAATCGTAGTTCCATATTTTTAATAAATGGTTAATGATAGAATAAATCTTAGTAATGATTAATGAATGGATTATAGTGGGTAGTGATTTAATGATTGTTTTTACATTAAAATGGTTAACAATTGAAATGAATATGGTAATAAAAATCCAAGAAATTATAATGTTAAATGCAATAAGAAGTTGGTAATGTTGATATGGATGCTTATGTGATTTTTTGGGGATTATTTGTGTCATTATAATGGATTTGGTTATAAGAGGGTGGTAGTAACAAGGCAATGGTTGACGAGGGTGTTTGGAGTGTTAGTTTGGTGTAAACCCTTAGGAAAGATTTATGCGTGACTATAAACTTATTATATTTTCCTATTATTTCTTACACACCACCACTTGAGTCGAGAAACCTGATTGAAATCCATATGGGTACTTTGGTTCTGATTGTTTTTCTCAATATCTAGATTATAGAGGGAACACATATAGAACCACTCCCTATTCCCTTCCCCCCTTCACACTTAATATGCTTTGTAATGGATCACAGTGGGTGTATATATACGACCTATAATGATTTTAGGTTTTGGTGTATATATATTCTTTTTTACATGATTATGTGTATTTGGTGTGGATACAAAGTGGGGGTTGTGCATTGTAGGAGGAGAGTATGATTTTTATGTCCTTCATGTTCATGATATCATACTGTGATTTGGATGTGATGTGTGGTTGTTATGTGGATATGGTTTTTTATGTGTTTGTGACATGTGTATGTGTGGATATATGGTTATGGGATTATATAGAAGGGGTTTAAGTATAATAAATATTCCATTAGATTGTGAGAATGACCATATTAGTGGGGAAGTGGATGTAGGGTAATTTATTAATATATACTCATTTGATATTACACTTAATATGGAGTTTGGAATTAGACACTAATGGGGATAGAATGGGATGATAGGTAAATAATATTTGTTAAAATTTTCATATGGAATAACATGGGAGACCATCTATGACACAAGTGATTACCCCTCCCCCCCTGTGATTTAAAGTAAGTAACTTGAGCTTACCAAAAATATTAGGCATGATTATATTGAATGTAGGGCAGAGACCTAGGAGTGGTATATTTATCATTCTTGATCATTCTTGTGTTTGGACTAGGGTGATTTGAGGAAACTATAATGAATCTAAAGTAATTATATTTTCTGAATTCCATATTATAGAGATTATGATAATCCTTTCTTTACAAATAGATTTGGCTACTGGTTTTCATCCATATGTATTTTAGGTTTGGGAGGTATAAAAGGATGGACTAGTTGACCATAGAAGGGTTGACCCAATAGAGGAGGATGAGTCATAGAGGATGATGACGTGTGAGTTTTAACATCTATGACACAAGTGATTATCCCCACGAACCACTTTGTGTTTGGAAACTGTGTTGATTTTGATAGGGGGTATATCCTGGTTCTGTTGATTTCCAAATCATTATTAGAAATGGTTAGGCTCAATTAATCTCTATTTTTGTAAGGAAGTGGTTCACTTCTACTATATTTGGAAGTCTTGTTTTGTGTATTTGAACCATAAATACTAATATTTGAGATTCAAATAGGATGGAGATGAATAATGATTTGATGGATTCTAATCGTTTGACAATAGTGTATGAGAACGGAGTGAAAGAGTTCATAATGTTTTCAAAGGATCACACAAAGGATCCTTCTCAAATCCATTGTCCATGTTTACATTGTTGTTATTCTAGACTACTTACTCCATAGGAGTTGGAAGAACATTTTATATGTCACGGAATAGATCGGAGTTATAAATGTTGGAATAAACATGGAGAAAAAGATAATATAGTTACTGGCTGGGATAAAACTACGTTTTATGTATCATCAGATATGAATACAAATATGGATAATGAAGAAGACCGTATGGAGGATGTGATTATAGATGTCAATGATAATGATGATCGTATTGAGGAAATGACAAAGAAAATTGAAGATAAACTCTGTGATTTCCAAAAATTGTTTGAGAAGTTAAAGAGTTGTGAAAAGACGTCATTGTATGCTGGTTGCACTAAATATTCAGCATTGTCAACTATACTGATGTTGTATAAATTTAAAGTATGCAACAGATGGAGTGATATCAGTTTTACGGAACTACTTGCTCTCTTGAATGACATGCTCCCAGAAGAAAATGAGCTCCCAAGCTGGGCATATGAAGCTAAAAGAAATAAAGATGGGAAATTATATCATCTGGATGACTCTCCAGCACTCATAGTACATGGTCTGTTATGCTGGTAAATTATAACTTTCCACCCTGGTTATGCATGAAACTTAAACATATTTCAAGTACGTGACTTTTAAAGCTTATAAAAAATAAATTATAAGACCAATACAAATGAAACTTTAATCATTGATTAAACATATAATAAATAGTTGAAAACAAAAATAATTTCATAAAAAATGTTCACTAAAAACAATTTATAAGCATTCAAAACCATCAACATGAAACTTAAAAATGTTTCAAGTTCCCGACTTTGAAAGACTATAAAACATAAACTATAAGACCAATAGAAATGAAACATTAAACATTGATTAAACATATAAGAAATAGTTGAAAACAACCAAAAATTCCTAAAAAATGTCCATAAAAATTAATTTATAATCTTTCAAAACAGTCTACTTGAAACTTAAAAATGTTTCAAGTACGCGAATTTAAAAGACTATAAAACATAAACTATAAGACCAATATAAATGAAACTTTAAACATTGATTAAATATATAAGAAATTAATAATTTTTTTAATTTTAACTTAGTCCTTTTAACTTTGTCGTAGCATTCAGATGCATTCCAACAATGAAAACCTCAACCAGCTTATGTGATTTACACACAATAGAAACATCTTTGCAATTTTGTCATGCCCCTGAGTATAAATCAACCTCAAAAGCTCTAGATAATTTTTCTTGGTAAGGTGATATGAGAAGGGAGGTATTATACCATCAGGAAGAGAGATTCTAGAAATGTGCAATGCTATGACAAACCTTTAGATGAAATGTGTGAGTTCCCCACTAGATGTGCATGTTACTTCAAAATTTTCAGGCTGGAGATAATCCACCTTAAGTTCCACATAGTGTAAGTACCAAATAGCAAAATTCCAATCCATTTTGACTGGGCTATGTGGAATCATTGGTGTTTTCATCTGATTAATAATTTAAAAGTTTTCAAAACCACCTTTCTGAAACTCAAAAATGTTTCAAGTAAGTGACTTTGAAAGCCTATAAAATATAAACCATAAGATCTGTTAAAATGAAACTTAAAACATGGATTAAAAATATAATAAGTAATTGAAAATAAAAACCATTTATTAAAAATTGCTGATGAAATACAATTATAAGCTTTCAAAAACACTTCTTGCAACTCAAAAATATTTCAGATATGAGACTTTGAAAACCTATAAAATATAAACTTAATGACTCATATAAATGAAACTTAGAACATAGATTTAACATATAAGAAGTTGTAGAAAACTAATTAGTTAATTCTGGTGAGGGGGGAAACTGTTAGACCCTTGACACGTGCCTGTCATGGGGTGTGGCAAAAACTTATAAAACCTAAGTTAAAATGTAGCAAAGTGGGTAACCTAAGTTGTCTCTAGAGAGGAGTTCACAACAATTATATTTGTCACTTAAATTAAAGAAAGAAGAAAAGGTTCTTTTTGAAAGTTGTTTGAGTTGAAAAATAAAACAAGAAATTGAAATGAAAGGTTGAACACTAATGGATGAAGAGAGTGATGGGGTCAGGGTAGGATCACCTTTTTTAATGTCATCATAGTCACAAAGATCATCTCACCTCTCTTCCTTTTGAATGATAAATGAAAGACTCCTCGATCGAGTCATCTATCACCCTTGATTAAAGAAGAAAATAGAACTCACTCCTATGTGCATGAAAGTTCATAAACAATTCCTAAACAACTAAGGCAAGTCCCGATCGGGAATTGTTGCTCCTTAGAACTCTAGAAAAATTCTACTAGTTCCACACACGTGCCAACGATCGTTAGACACTCACTACCTAACACAATCTGCTCGATCGAGACAAATTGCACTAGGCAGAGGGAGATAAAAAGTCTTTAACCAAAGCTATTAAAAATGAATACACCAAACTCAAAACACGATCGAATTAAGAGAATTGGGAAACACTGATAATAGATGTCATTCAGAAGAAAGATAAGGTTTTACATTTAAGCACAAAACTCCGACATTACAAAAGAGAAACTCTCCCTTCCCCGATCACTCAAAGTTTTACCCCTCCATGTGAAGGGTATTAGAGTTGAAAGGGGAAGAAGAGAGCATAATCAAACTAAGTAAAAAGAAAATAGAAAATAAAAATAACATCAAGAACTCAATCCTCCAGAACAGCCCTTCTTGCACCTTCTTCAACCCCCTTGAATGGAAGTGAATACTCTTATTTATAGGATTGGGGAGTAGAAAATTTCCCTCCAAAATTACTCCCCCGAAAGTTTGAGTCCGGTTGGCATAGTAAATGACCGATTTTGAGAATTGTTCCTTCTTTAAAGTTGTTCCCCTCCATCTCTTCTGTCGACCCACAAAAGTTGAGATTAATTGGTCCACGTATGAAGGAGATATGGCCACATTACTCCGGATATTTAATTCTGTCCAGGTGACTCTTCGTCTTCCACAACTCCAACTTCCCATGACATTAATCCCTTGAAAACAGCCGATTAAGACGTGGCCTCCTTAATGAAAGATGTTCATTAATTCCTCTTACAGATTCTTGTAGAATATCAGCTCCATTGGATCGGTCAGCTTAGAGATACAAGCTCATCATTAAAACATTCCAAATCTGTACACAGTTTTCGAGGCCTGGTTTGTGAGCTGAATTTGAGCTTCCAAATGATGGATTGAGCTTTGGGTACAGAAGGATAAAATGAAGCCAACGAGCATAGAAATCCTAAAAAAAAGTAATCATACAATTTGGATCAAAAATATAAAATATATGCCCGAAATACAGAAGCTCCACAAAACTGCTAAATTTCCAGAATTAACCAATTTCCACAATTAAGCCCATAATTCACCAAAAATACTAAAATGATGCAAATCAGATCAAATTGATTAATTGGAAGGGGTTAAATCATTGAAACACATATGAAAAATTATGAAAATATTATCTCTATCAATTCCCCCACACTTAGCACTTGGACTCCCGGACAAGTCAAAATCAAAATCAAATCAAACTAAATTCGAAACACATGCCATTGAGATCCACCAATTCCACACCATGAAATAAAATTTATCATGCCTCATCCATAACCATTATTACAAGTTCTCAAATCAGATAATTCAATATTTTTCCTCTTCATTTCTCCTCCCATGCACACAAGACACCTACCTCACATTAATTTTCTCTAATCTCAAAAATATTGTCTTTCAACAAAGTTTTTCTCATCCAAACCAATGCAAGGGTCACCATAGGTTTGAAAAACTCCTAATTCTCCACCCGATGTGAGTCAAGGACATATGCTTATCATGAGGACTTTGAAAGGTTGTTCTGTGGCTTTTGGTTGGTAGGATTTTTATGTGAAAAATTCTGAGGCTGAATGAGGATGGCTTGGCTCTTTTTGAAGCAAAATTGCACAATTCTAATTTTCACTCAAGTATGGTATCCTCCTCACTCAACTTAGTAGAAATTCAGCTCCATCATCATGAAATATCAAGAAATGGTCAAATAGCTCCACATTTCTTCAGAAAAAATTTCAATCTTCTTAAGCATGATTTTCTTGAAAGCTCCAGAAAGACACAGCTTCTTTAATCATGAAAGCTCCAGATAAGGCACAGCTTTCAACATAATGATTTTTCATCAGCACACACATCTCTTCAGAATTTTAATTTCCACCCAAAGTTTCACCAAATGAGGTAGCACAATACAAGACAGCTTCCCCAACACTTAAGTTCAACTAGATCATGCAATTTCACTTCAAGAGCAGGTTGGAAAGGGAAAATTGGCTTGTAATGTGGCTAACCTAACAGGCTGTTCATGGCTTCTATGGGATACAAGGATTAATTTACAAGGTAGGCCAGAATGAAAGGGATTATTTTGAAAAGGGGGCTTTCAAACCAAAGAAACGCCTCAATCATTTAAAACACATGCACCCCAAACCCTCAAGTTTCGAAAGGAATGAATCAAATTCTGGTTAAAACAAGCATGGTCTGGTTCTCTCAAGAAGTGAGGTGAATGAAAAGAATACAACAATAATGGTTCAGAAGCCTCACAGGAAAATGATTTTAAAGATAATGACAGTGAGATGTGGCATGGGATTCAAAATCCTGAGTACTTTTCATGAAATTCACAAAGAATTGAACTTGAAACAAAATCATTTTCAGCATTCATTTAAGCTTAGTTTCATGGAATAAATTGGTTCACTCAATGACATGGGTTTCAAAAATAGAAATGACAATCATTTCAGCTCAAAAGTTTCAAAAACACACCAAAAAAAATGAAAAATAAACACACACAAAATTTGAAACACACACAAATTTTTTTTTTTTTTTTTTGAAAACAAACAACAAATGAAAATCCAAAACTACAAAGGTTCCCTCCCCCACACTTAAATGATGCAGTGTCCTCAATGCATTTAACTGGATTTAACATGTAAGCAGATTTTAGAATGAATCACAGCAGCAAACAAGTGTAAAGGAGAGGTACAACCTGATGGATCTTATTGATAGACATCTTGTAGGAGCGGGATCTCCTCCCCTAGGTCTGATGGAATGGTCCCATGGAATTTCTTCAGCATGTGCCCATTAATAGTGAACGACTTCTACTCTCCATCCTTCACAATCTGCACAGCACCAGAAGGATATACATGAGTAACTATAAAAGGACCCTCCCATCTGGAACGAAGTTTACCTGGCATCAGCTTGAGTCTTGAATTGAATAGCAGCACTTTATCTCCAGGATGGAATTCTTTCGGTTGGATCAGCTTGTCATGAGCCACTCTTGTTCTCTCTTTGTAAATCTTGGAATTTTCAAATGCTTCTCTTCTAATTTCCTCCAGCTCCTGTAACTGCAACCTTCTCTCTTCCCCAGCACTTTCAAGATCCAAATTCATCTTCCTCACAGCCCAATACGCCTTATGCTCCAGTTCCACAGGTAGGTGACAACTTTTTCCATAAATCAGCCTATATGGACTCATTCCAATCGGGGTCTTGTAGGCTGTTCTATAAGCCCACAATGTGTCTTCCAGCTTTTGGCTCCAATCCTTCCTGTTTGGTTTAACAGTCTTCTCCAAAATTCCTTTGATTTCCCTGTTGGACACTTCAGCTTGACCATTTGTTTGTGGGTGATAGGGAGTTGATGTTTTATGATGCACCCCATACTTCTTCAGCAAAGCCTCCATCCTCCTATTGCAAAAGTGAGTCCCTTGATCACTGATTATGGCTCTAAGTACTCCAAACCTACAAAATATGTTAGTCCTGACAAAATCACAAACAACTTTAGCATCATCAGTCCTGGTGGCTTTTGCTTCCACCCATTTGGAAACATAATCAACCGCAAGAAAGATATAAGAATTTCCAAATGACATTGGGAAAGGGCCCATAAAATCTATACCCCAAACTTCAAAAATCTCACAAAAATTAAGTGGTTGTTGGGGCATTTCGTGTCTCTTTGAGATGTTTCCAGAAAACTGACATTTTGGACACCGTTTGCAAAATTCATGAGAATCTTTAAAAATGGTTGGCCAATAAAGTCCAGATTCTAAAACCTTCCTTGCTGTTCTTTGAGGTCCAAAGTGGCCTCCGCAAGCTAATGTGTGACAAAACTCAAAGACAGAACCAATTTCACTCTCTGGCAAACATCTTCTTATCACTTGGTCATTGAAAATCTTCCAAAGAAATGGATCATCCCAAATGTAATATCTAGATTCAGCTTTCAGTTTGTGAATTTGATGAGAATTGAAATGAGATGGAACCTGAGATGTTACCAGATAATTGACCATGTCAGCATACCAAGGCACTTCTCCTTTAACCAAGTACAACTGCTCTCCTGGAAGGTGATCATTCAATGGTTCTTTCTCTGGAATTTCAACTTCAGCAGTGTTAGGAAGTCTGCTTAAATGATCAGCCACTTGGTTCTCAGATCCCTTTTTGTCCTTGATTTCTATATTGAACTCCTGTAGCAGTAACATCCATCTCACCAGCCTCAGTTTAGCTTCAGCTTTCTTCATCAAGTACCTGAGAGCTGCATGATCAGAAAATACAGTGACTTTAGTTCCAAGAAGATATGATCTAAATCTTTCCAAAGCAAAAATAACTGCTAAAAACTCCTTTTCTGTGGTTGTGTAATTGAATTGAGCTGCATCCAACGTTCTTGAAGCATATGCAATGACTTGTGGACGGCCCTCAATTCGCTGAGAAAGGACTGCTCCAACTGCTTGGTTGGAAGCATCACAAAGTAGCTCAAATGGTTCTTCCCAATTTGGTGGCTGCATCACCGGTGGTTCAATCAATCTCCTCTTCAGCTCATCAAAGGATTCCATACATGCAATATTGAAATCAAAATCAGCATCTTTCAAAAGCAATCTAGAGAGAGGGAGAGAAATCTTACTGAAATCCTTGATAAACCTCCTGTAGAATCCTGCATGTCCTAAAAAAGATCTAACATGCTTCACACAAGTTGGGTAAGGCAAAGAATTTATCACTTCAATTTTTGACTTATCAACTTCAATGCCCTTTTTGGAAATGACATGACCAAGAACAATACCTCTCTCAACCATGAAATGACACTTTTCAAAATTTAAAACAAGATTCTTTTCAATGCAGGTTTTTAAAACTTTTTCCAGATTTTTCAAACAATGATCAAAAGAGTTTCCAAACACCGTGAAATCATCTAGGAAAACCTCCAAGCAATCTTCAATGTGATCTGAAAATATACTTACCATGCACCTCTGAAATGTACCTGGAGCATTACATAATCCAAATGGCATCCTTTTATATGCAAAAGTGCCAAAGGGACATGTAAAGGTTGTCTTCTCTTGATCCTCAGGAGCAATGGGTACCTGGAAATAACCTGAAAATCCATCCAAAAAGCAATAATGAGTTTTCCCAGCCAATCTTTCTAACATCTGATCAATGAAGGGAATGGGGAAATGATCTTTCCGAGTGACCTGATTCAACTTCCTAAAATCAATGCACACTCTCCAGCTATTTTGAATTCTCACAGGGATTAATTCATTCTTTTCATTCCTCACAGTGGTTAGGCCAGTTTTTTTTGGAACTACATGAATTGGGCTAACCCATTGTGAATCTGAGATAGGATAGATGATCCCAGCTTCCAATAGCTTCTCTACCTCCTTCTTCACAACCTCCATTAAAGTGGGATTCAGCCTCCTTTGGGGTTGCCTAACAGGTTTGGAATCTCCCTCAAGAAAAATTCTATGTGAGCATATATTTGGGCTGATTCCTGGAATATCACCTAAACTCCACCCTATTGCTTGGATATTCTCTCTCAAAAGATCTATCAATGATTTCTCTTGGATTTCAGAGAGATTATTAGCGATTATCACTGGTAGTTTCTCTCCCTCCCTAAGGTACACATATTTCAAATCAGTGGGGAGTGGTTTGAGTTCCAAATCAGGGGGATGCTCAAGGGATGAAATTAAATTGACATCTCTCTCTTCCAAACTTTGGATCTCCTGCACACAATAAACCATATCATCATCCTCATCAATTAATAAATCATCAAAGAAATCAGATTTTACCTCTTCCTCCCACATGAAGTCAGAATCTTCAGCATGTTGGGCATCCACATGTTCAATGATATTTCCGATGGAAGAAGTCTCTCCTAAGTCTAAGAATTCATAAAGCATACCTGATTCTTCAATGGGTTCTACACCAACTTCATGAGAAAGTGAAAAGAGGGAGTGATCATCCGATGGGTGCCTCATGGATTCAAAAATATTGAAGTGGATCATGCTCTCTCTAAACTCCATGGTCAGTGTCCCCTCATGGACATTGATGATGGTCTTCGCCGTCTTCAAGAAAGGTCTCCCCAAAATGATGGGTGAATGTGACGGGCTCCTATCTTCTTCCATGTTGAGAACGTAGAAGTCAGCTGGGAATAAGAGATCTTTGACTTTCACAAGGACATCCTCCAAAACTCCTGCAGGGAAAACTGTGGATCTGTTTGCAAGCTGGACCACCACTCTTGTGGGCTTCAAGTCTCCCATCTGCAAAGAAGTGTATACCGAATGAGGCAATACATTAATTGAAGCACCTAAATCACACAAAGCATTCGAGAAATTTAAAGAACCAATGGTGCATGGAATAGAAAATGTCCCTGGATCTTGACATTTGGTTGGCAATTGTGGTGTGATAAGGGCTGAGACACTTCTTCCCAAGTTGATCCTTTCATTCCCTTGAAGTCTCCTCTTCTTAGTACACAGATCCTTCAAAAATTTAGCATACTTTGGAATTTTTTTGACTGCTTCAAGTAATGGGATATTGATTTCTACTTTCTGGAAGGTGTCAAGAATTTCTTTTTGAAGTGCTTCATCCTGCAATTTCTTTGATTCAATAATCCTTGATGGAAATGGAGGTGGTATGTCTTTCTTCTCCCTTTGTTGCCTTTGAAATGGTGTTTCTGGTCTCTTCTTACTTGGCCTATCCTTCTCTTCCGCCTCTTTCTTCTCTTCTTCATAATGAATTTTCACATATTTTTCAGATTTTTCAACTTCATTCTCCCTTAACTCAAGTGGTCTTGTTTCAGTTTCTTGGGATTCTGGTGGTGAGATATCTTTTCCACTTCTTGTTGTTATCATGCTGACATTCTCCTTTGGGTTTTGGATTGTTTGGGAAGGAAGTTTTCCAGGATTTTTGGTTAGTAATTCCATAAGACCGTCAAACTTGGTGGTCAAATCTTTTACAGAGCCTTTCAGTCCCTCAATATCAGATATATGATGTTGGTTCAAAATTATGGGTTGTGCACTGGTTGATGGCTGCTCATAGGATTTTAAGAATGTGGGTGGTTGGGGATGAGAAGGCTGGCTATAAGATTGCTTTTGTTGAAATGGTGGGGGGTTTTGGAATTGTTGCTGGAATGGGGGTCTAGATTGATTCTGCTGATTTCCAAACCCATATTGAACATGGTTTGGCTCTCTCCATCCTTGATTTTGTTGGTACTGCCTTGGTTGAAAGGTTGCCGCACAAGTTTCCATTCCCTGTATTTCAGCACATTGGTCAGTGAAATGATCAGGTGATGCGCATAAACCACATACCTTAGCTGGTGCTTGTTGGTCTCCCACTTGTTTCAAGGCTATCTGTCTCACCAAACTAGTTAGCTCTTCAATCTTAGTTTCTAGTAAGGGTGATGGATGAGAAGTTCGTACCTCATGAATACCTCTTGTTCCAGTACCTCTTGTACCAAACTGCTGCGAGTTCTGAGAAATCTTCTCAATCAAACCTTTTGCTTCTTCTGGCGACTTGTCAATCAAAGCACCTCCAGATGATGCATCAAGAAGGTTCCTATCATTGTCCAGTAAGCCTTGATAGAAGAAGACAAGAAAGTGATGATCCTCGATGGCTTGATGTGGGCAGCTGGCACATAGCTTTTTAAATCTTTCCCAGTACTCATAAAGGGTTTCTCCAGATGATTGTTTGATGGCATAGATCTCCTTTCGGATGGCTGTGCTTCTAGAGTCGGGGAAGAATCTTTGCATGAAGCATCTCACCAGGTCATTCCAATCATCCACATCTCCAGGTTGTAGACCATACAACCATTCCTTCGCAGCTCCTTCCAATGAAAATGGGAATGCCTTCCACTTTACTTGTTCCTCAGCTACTCCACGTGGTCTGAAGGTTGAGCAGACATGTGTGAATTCTTTAATATGCTTGTTGGGATCTTCACCTGCCAAACCATGAAACTTTGGAAGCAATGGTATCATATTAGGTTTCATCTCAAAATCATTTTGTAACACTGGCATGACAAGTTGATTATTCTAATTAAGGAATTGTGGGGCACAAAGGTCTCTGAGAGTTGGGTTTTGATTTCCAGCCATTATGACAGGCTCAGAGTGAACACTTGAAGTTTCACTCGAGTCTATGAGAGAAATTTCCTCAAATTCAGATTGAAAATTGAGGTTTCTGAGCCTATTCAACAAAGTTCTTTCAATTTCAGGATCAATGGGACAAGGTTCAGTGTTTGAGGTTCTAGTCATGCAACTTGGAATGAAATTAAGAAAAGAGAAAACAAAGAAGAAGAAAGAAGGAAAAAAAAACTGTTGGCACTACCTCCCCGGCAACGGCGCCAAGTTTTGACACGTGCCTGTCGTGGGGTGTGGCAAAAACTTATAAAACCTAAGTTAAAATGTTGCAAAGTGGGTAACCTAAGTTGTCTCTAGAGAGGAGTGCACAACAATTATATTTGTCACTTAAATTAAAGAAAGAAGAAAAGGTTCTTTTTGAAAGTTGTTTGAGTTGAAAAATAAAACAAGCAATTGAAATGAAAGGTTGAACACTAATGGATGAAGAGAGTGATGGGGTCAGGGTAGGATCACCTTTTGTAATGTCATCATAGTCACAAAGATCATCTCACCTCTCTTCCTTTTGAATGATAAATGAAAGACTCCTCGATCGAGTCATCTATCACCCTTGATTAAAGAAGAAAATAGAACTCACTCCTATGTGCATGAAAGTTCATAAACAATTCCTAAACAACTAAGGCAAGTCCCGATCGGGAATTTTTGCTCCTTAGAACTCTAGAAAAAGTCTACTAGTTCCACACACGTGCCAACGATCGTTAGACACTCACTACCTAACACAATCTGCTCGATCGAGACAAATTGCACTAGGCAGAGGGAGATAAAAAGTCTTTAATCAAAGCTATTAAAAATGAATACACCAAACTCAAAACACGATCGCATTAAGAGAATTGGGAAACACTGATAATATATGTCATTCAGAAGAAAGATAAGGTTTTACATTTAAGCACAAAACTCCGACATTACAAAAGAGAAACTCCCCCTTCCCCGATCACTCAAAGTTTTACCCCTCCATGTGAAGGGTATTAGAGTTGAAAGGGGAAGAAGAGAGCATAATCAAACTAAGTAAAAAGAAAATAGAAAATACAAAGAACATCAAGAACTCAATCCTCCAGAACAGCCCTTCTTGCACCTTCTTCAACCCCCTTGAATGGAAGTGAATACTCTTATTTATAGGATTGGGGAGTAGAAAATTTCCCTCCAAAATTACTCCCCCGAAAGTTTGAGTCCGGTTGGCATAGTAAATGACCGATTTTGAGAATTGTTCCTTCTTGAAAGTTGTTCCCCTCCATCTATTATGTCGACCCACAAAATTTGAGCTTAATTGGTCCACGTATGAAGGAGATATGGCCACATTACTCCGGATATTTAATTCTGTCCAGGTGACTCTTCGTCTTCCACAACTCCAACTTCCCATGACATTAATCCCTTGAAAACAGCCGATTCAGACGTGGCCTCCTTAATTAAAGATGTTCATTAATTCCTCTTACAGCTTCTTGTAGAATATCAGCTCCATTGGATCGGTCAGCTTCGAGATACAAGCTCATCATTAAAACATTCCAAATCTGTACACAGTTTTCGAGGCCTGGTTTGTGAGCTGAATTTGAGCTTCCAAATGATGGATTGAGCTTTGGGTCCAGAAGGATAAAATTAAGCCAACGAGCATATAAATCCTACAAAAAAGGAATCATACAATTTGGATCAAAAATATAAAATATATGCCCGAAATACAGAAGCTCCACAAAACTGCTAAATTTCCAGAATTAACCAATTTCCACAATTAAGCCCATAATTCACCAAAAATACTAAAATGATGCAAATCAGATCAAATTGATTAATTGGAAGGGGTTAAATCATTGAAACAAATATGAAAAATTATGAAAATATTATCTCTATCAACCCTGTAATTGAAGGATAATGAGGATGACAAGGAAACATCAACCCCCACGCCCACCCCTTCCACCCATTCAACCAACTTCAGTAACTCCTATTGAAGTAGCTTTTCAAAAAAATTAAATGTCACACCACCACAGCTTCCTACATCCATATTAACCCCCCAATTCAGTTTCATTATCCTTTTTCTTAAGTCCAAGGAAATATCTCTCCATTTCAAATTAGAGTGTGTGGGAAAAATATTTATCAAAAAACATTTTATGGAATTCTTTCCACTCCATTACTTCGATCTCCTCATCAGGATTCATGTTTTTTATAAACGCCCAATATTGATCCAATTATACCTTCATATGATAAATAGTCATCACAACCTTCTATTTATTAGAGAATTTAAGTATAGAGAAGATATTTTCAATAGACTATATCTATTATTCAGTTATTGAGTATTCGAAAGATCCATTGAAATTTAGATACCTTTGTCGCATAATGGTCTTAATTACAACTTTCTATTTATTAAGGGGGTGGGTTTTCACCCTAATTTAAGTTTCTATTCAAAGCTTGATTAAATTGAGAAATTATTATTATGAAGTTTCTGAGGCTTACTCCCATTAAGTTGGGCATCTCATTTGGGCAGTCATCGAATTTCCTATCACATTGGTTGTTGACTTAGTTCCTCCTTTTCCCTTCCATTGGATAAAAATAAAGGGAAAATTATGGATGATGTTTTTTAAACTATTAAACACATAAAAAGGAAAATATTAACTTTGAATGGATAACTCGAAAATAAGATGCATTACTTAACCTGTGAATTTCTAGGTTTCAATCTATGTTATCCATGATATATTTCCTAACATAAAATTTAATGGGCCTTTTTTGTTCCCTTCATGATGGTTAGTAAGGATATTGTGAATTTACCAAAGCATATCCCCATGGAGTTTCAAACTAAATGTGTAACAGGCCTCCTTTTTATGCACTAGGTGATGATTGAGTTAATACCCAATGATCCATTTCTTAGGTTATTACCCCTAGGTATAACTATTCCAGAGCCACATCCACTTGTAGTATCCATAGGGGTATTTTGTTTCTTGGAAACTACTCACTCTATAATTTACCAAAGTTTAGGGATGTTTTACTATGTTTCTTATTATCCCTAATGTTGTCACTAAGGTTTTCTAGTCCAAATCCCCAAAAATAACTATATTTTTCTCTAATACCAACTATGACAACCCATATCTTTTATAAACCTTATTTCATGATTTATCACATAAATATACACTTAATATAATCCAAAAATACCAAAAATCCTATTATCTTTGGGTAATTAGATACATAACACCATAACATGAAAATAAGGATATAGAAACATTATTTAGAAATCCCATAGTATGTCCTTAAGTTTCATTGATCTTCTAAAACTACATAGGATAACTTGGGGATGTGTATGTAGGGGGTGAGCTATAAATCCCAGTAATAGAATAATTAAAGCATAACATGATAAAAGTAATACATGTGATTCAAGAGGCATATCAAGGTGTAATAAAAGGGGATTAGAATCATAAACATAAACATCGAAGCATGATATTGGATGATAATGTCAAGGTAACATAAGAATATGGAGAAACATATAACATAACATCATAAGTAAAAGTCAAGGATAACCACTAATACATCATAACATAGTGTGCTAGGATAACCTCTCATTCACCAAACATGCATCTCATGAGATAAAAACATTACACAAACGCATTAGAGGACTATATAATTCTAGGTCCACCCATTACATTCATATTATGTACATGTATTTTTGTGGCATATAAAACATACAATAAAAGAACATCTTTAATCACTTTTAATCTCATGATTAAGGATTTTAAGACACATACATGGAATTCCATAATCAATGAAGGATAGGAACATCTAGGTGAATACCAATGAGTGGAAATGTGGATGGGTATACAAAACAAAAATGTTTGGCATGGAAAATCATGGGATAATTTTGGTAGTATAACAGGTATAAATAAAGGATTGTAAAAGGGTTTCGTGAGAGTGAAAGGTGGTATATCATTACTTTGGGATCATAAGGATATTAAAGGGATGTGTAAAAACATATGCCAATACGAATAATTAGAAATCACAAGGCATAACTCAAAGAAAGTGGTTGAATAAATAGGAGGAGAGAATCCCTTACTTCGGCATAGTAACGACTTAGGTGAAGGTTATAACAAGATGTGATAAATGGTCTCTCATTCTTTTAACATCAATTGTATAGTTATAAATACATGAAAAAAATCAATTAAGATTCAAAATGCTATATATAAAGGAGGTGCTTAAATAGAAAAGATGAGAGAGAGATATCTTACCTTGAGAGGGTGCATCTAAAAGCTTGGTAATAGCTTCTTAAGAGCTTGGGAAAACCTAGGGAGGGTATTAAGAAGGGTGAGAGATAGTAACATCATGCTTAATGGGTTCCAAGTAAATATGAGTGGGAGGTTGGGTGGGTATTCATAGAAAAAGAGAGGGGAATTCTATATTAATTTCTAAACTTGGGTTGTGGACTCTATATGATAAAATAATCGAAAACTATAAACCTTTCCATGGTTATTGTCCATGTTTTCTGCCCAAATAGGAGCGGTTTTCAATATTTTATATGGCTAAGAACCAAACATATTAAAATAATACCATTGGTGATGTGGTAATGAGTCATGTACATAAAGAATTGATTTTAAAACCTTAAAATATAATATAATTTTTTTATGATTCATTAAAGGATTACAAATTTAATCAAATAACTTCAAAAACACATTATTTTAATTAATAATTATATTTAATTATTATATTACTAATTAACTAATTAACTTTTATATAATTAATAATTATATTACTTATTAACTAATTAATTATTATATAATTAATAGTTATATTAATAATTAACTAAATAATTATTGTATAAGTAATAATTAATAAGTAAAAATTAATAATTAATAAGAAATAATTAATAATTATAATTGATGAAAAATATTTTATAATAATTATATTACTAATTAACTATTATATAATTAATAATTATATTACTAATTAACTATTATATAATTAATAATTATATTACTAATTAACTAATTAATTATTAACTATTCCTTATATGTTTAATCAATGTTTAACGTTTCATTTATATTGGTATTATATTTTATGTTTTATAGTCTTTCAAATTCGCGTACTTGAAACATTTTTAAGTTTCAAGTAGACTGTTTTGAAAGATTATAAATTAATTTTCATGGACATTTTTAGGAAGTTTTTGTTGTTTTCAACTATTTATTATATGTTTAATCAATGTTTAATGTTTCATTTCTATTGGTCTTATAGTTTATGTTTTATAGTCTTTCAAAGTCGGGAATTTGAAACATTTTTAAGTTTCATGTTGATGGTTTTGAAAGATTATAAATTTTTTTTTGGTGAACATTTTTGGTGAAATTATTTTTGTTTTCAACTATTTCTTATATGTTTAATCAATGTTTAAAGTTTCATTTGTATTGGTCTTATAGTTTATCTTTTATAAGCTTTCAAAGTCACGTACTAGAAATATGTTTAAGTTTCAAGTAGGTGGTTTTGAAAGATTATAAATTAATCTGTATCAACATTTTTTATGAAATTATTTTTGTTTTCAACTATTTCTTATATTTTTAATCAGTTTTTAAAGTTTCATTTGTATTGGTCTTATAGTTTATCTTTTATAGTCTTTCGAAGTCGCGTACTTGAAACAGAATCACACATCAGAAACGCAGAATGTACTGTGCAGGAAAAGGAGAACCAGAATCCCACATCGGAAATGCAGTATTGTTTTCAGGGCAAACCCCCTCATAAAAGGGAGTCCTGGGTGAGGGTATCAGTCAGAATCCAGACTGCTGTAGTGGCAGAACCACTGGATATTAAATAGCAGAAAAATTCTACTGAAAAGTTTTGTTATATATATATATATATATAAAACAAAACAAAACAAAAAAAATAAAAATAAAAAAATGTAAAAAAATATATTTAGGCAAAGGCGGCACCTGGTGTGCCGCCTTTGCGGTTATTTTTTGGGCAAAGGCGGTACACCATGTGCCGCCTTGCCTTGGGCGGAAAATTCCCCAAAGGCGGCACACCAGGTGCCGCCTTTGGGGGGTAAAAAAATAAATTTTTTTAACCTAGATGTATTTTCAATTTTTTTTTTTGAAAAAATGTATATAAAAAAAAACTCTTCAATGGGTGCAAAAACTCCTGGTGTAATAATTGGAAAGGTACCAGTCGTATGTGGAGTATGATAGCACTCAGCTTCCGCATGTTCTGTCGGATCGCGCTCCACTTCTGGTTCATCTTAGACAAGGGAGTTCGGAGAATGAGGATTTCAGGTACTCGGTTAACTGGCATAATGCGGATGGTTTCATGAAGATGTTGGAAGAATCACAGGAACATGAGACGGAGGCACTACAAAATATTTCACTTTTTCCAACATGAACACATCTGTTGGTAAAAGTGCATTATCTGTTGGTAAAACGTTTTACCAACATATATGTCCATGTCACTAAACTGTTGGTAAAAATTCTGTCGCTAAATCTTTTTGCGACAGATAAAATAGATCTGTTTCAATTATAATAATACCAATAGATAATATATATGTTGGTTAAAGTGTTTAGCAAGAGGTTCTGATGAAAAATTTATTTGTTGGTAATAATATTACAAATATATAATATTTATTTATAAAATACATTTACATACAAATTATAAATTTTTATTGTCAATAAAATTTAATGTCTCATTTATTAATTTATCATATATAATACATCTGTTATAATTATTAAACCGAAGACTATTTTAACACGTTCTAAATTAAACAAGAATTAATTATTTTAATAATGAAATTCATTACAAATAAAACTTGTGGGATCCCTACCGAGATCAATCTTGGACAACCCTACCCAACACTACCCCCCCTACACCCCCAGAGTTCTGTTCCACAATTCTATCACTCGGCAACCCTACCCATGCCCCCACCACGCTGGATCTCCCCCCAATAGGATCAACCACCCCAGAAACTCCAACCCATCATCGCCAGCGACTCCAGCACCGGCCCGTCCATGTCAGATCAATCCCCTGTCCATCCACGCTTTCTCAAGCCCCATCCATGCCATCTCTAGTCTATTCTAGATCATCCAACTCTAGCCCCATCCATGCCATCTCCATTCTATGCCAAATCCAACTCCAGCTTCTACCGATCTATGCTGGCTCCAGTTTATGTCTGCTCCAGCCCAGCCCCATCCATAGTAGGACTAGCCTATGCACAAACAGGTGAACAAACAAATGAACAAAGACCTCATATGGATTTAAGGGAGGTACAAATACATTTGATAGAAATATATTACACCATAAGGATAAAGGTGGTACCTGCACAATAAGGAATAAACAATTGTGTTGAACTTCCTACAATTGTGTTGAACTTCCTTTTGACTTTCAACAAAGAGGGTACCTACACAAGTTGAAAATAAAAATTCAAATATAGCCTTTTATCTAACAAATAATTCATTAAAACAAGAAGCGTAACATAAAATGCAACCAAAAATCTGACATGAAATACAAGTAGAGAGGCCAAAAAACTAGAATAAAATAAAATACAAGAAGCAAAATTTGGAGTAGGGAAAAATCAAGAAACAAAAAAGTATAAGAGGGAAACAAGGGTACAAGAATCTAGAGGTAGTAAAATTTACTAAATGTCAAGAAAAATTATGGTTCAAGAAAAAAATACAGAACATGCAGGATAACAGAGGAAAAAATAATAAACAATTTAAAATAATTTGAATAAAAAAACAAACCAATGGAAGGCCATATTGGATTTGTGATTGGGTATCATTTTGAGGGTGGAGGAAAAATAGAGGAATGAGTAGTGACTCCTACATTGGTAAAGCTACATTTCAAATATTATCAATAGTGAACAAAAAACAAATACCGAAAAACTCAAGGAACAGGTCATGTGACTCCAAATAAAAACCTTAAGAGCACAACACACATAGGTCCCCATCAATCAAATTGTTGAATATGTTTCATGGGATGATACTTGAGTATTCCACCTAGATTATAGGTAACTAAATTTGATTCCCCTCTATTCTGAATATAACGAACAACCTCTTTTACCCCCAAGGGGACCTTCTTCATCATCTGCTACTTTGTTCTCCTGAATCCTATTATTATCAAGGCAATTTTACTTACTCAGTTTTATTCTATCCTACTAATTTATCATCTAATTTCCATGCTAATTCCATCAACCATATTGATCAAAGATAAAAAGAAACAAGTTAATGATTTTTAAAGGAATGTGCACATAAATGTGACTAATTTAAAACTATGAATAAATTAACGGTAGAAAAAACACATTAGAATATCAAACCATGATCCAAATCCACATCCATAGAATATCAAACCATGATCCAAAGCCACATCCAGGCTACAATAATGTCTTCTTTCCACCCTCCCCCAAAAACAACTGATTTTTTTTACAGATCTTTGAATTGGAAGCTCATCTCTGCCTTTATCACTATAATCCAATTCATAATGCCTTGAAATTTTATTGTACTATAGTATCCTTGAGAACATATGATGGACTCTATCCTTCCTCTTCTCCCAATCACAGGTCATGCATTTGACGTGTTGTGTCTACACAGAGTGACAAAGTAGTTGGATCAATGCCCAATAAAAATTAATACTTAAAGGTCATATTTTGATTCTTCATTATCACCTGTGTCATGTTCTTCAGCTACATTGATTGGTATTTGGGTACCCATGCCCTCATGATTATGCAACTCCTAGTCCATATGGCTATGGTGAGCATGACACTACTACAAAATGAAGCTATATCCACGGACCTATAGCCATGGTTTTATAAATCCGTGGTTATAGCATGGTTATACCAATGGATGAAAATTAATCCATGGATATATGTGCGATTTGGCCAATATTCTCTCGGGATCCTCTTACGGAACCCTCCCCGACTCACTCCCCTCCCCCGACGCACTCCCTTCCCCGGACGACCGCGCCTCCCCCCTCCCCGGACGACAGCACCTCCCCCGACGCCGACAGACTACCCTCCTCCCCCGATGCACTCCCATCCTCCCGACGACCTCTCCTCCCCGGACGACCGCGCCTCCCCTGACGGACTCCCCTCCTCCCCCGACGCACTCCCCTCCTCCCGACGACCTCTCCTCCCCGGACGACCGCGCCTCCCCCGACAGACTCCCCTCCTCCGGACGACCCCGACGAACTCCCCTCCTCCCCCGACGGACTCCCCTCCTCCCCCGACAGACTTCCCTCCTCCCGACGGACTCCCCTCCTCCGGATGACCGCAACTCCCCTGTTCCCGACGGAATATCCTCCTCCGACGAACTCTCCTCCTCCCGACGGCCTCCTCCGGACGACCTCATTGCCGGTATCTTTATCATTCCATTTTTTATCATTTCCAGTATCTTTATCTTTAATAATAGTTTTTTCAAAATCCATATCAGTAGTAATTAGATCCTTCTCAAGAATATTTCCACTCTTTTATGTAAGATATTTCTGCTGCTCGGGTCGATCCTCATGAATAAGGATACTAAATCATACCATTTTCGAATCTGAGGCATCCAGAAATTATATAGGGTATGTCAACATTTTAGAATTGTGTTCCATGGATTTTGGTTTGATTTCCATCCCTTAAATATCGTATGAGGCATCGCGGTTTTGTATAGGGTAATACTGTAGATTAACATGAAGAACTAGGAACATTAGTGTAGGATATTCCTTCATCTTCCAATTATTTTCTACCATATATATCTATTTTTGAGGGAATACTAGATTTCTAGTTGTTCAAGCGAAATTAATGGGGCTTATTCCCAAAAACGAGGAAAATATGAGAATATCATGGTGATATAACCATATGTAACATATGATTTTACAATTAATCTATGGTTGTTCCTAGAGATAGATGGTCTATCCATCATTGCACATTCGATAAGGATAGGAATCACGCCTTATATAGTTTTGTATGGTAGAGATGTTAGATTTATGCAACACCAGAGATGGTGAAAACCATGTGAATAATGGGTGCATGCATATAGTTTAGGTTCACAATGCCTTGATCTAGTCTTCTTGTTTGAGTTCATGGAGCTTAGTGAAAATGAAAATAGTTTATATTCTTGATGATTTGAGTATACAGAGGATCTTTAAGGATGATAATGCAGTGAAAAACGCTTAAAACCCATGTGAACGGATACCAGGATGTACTATAACAAATGAAGTGATCCTGAAGATGGTTGATCAATGTTTAATGTCATACCTCTTGGATGACAGAAAACAATTTACATTCATGATTCATGGGCTACTGAAATAGGTATATTTTGAAAAAAAATTCAATTCATGAATGAGGTTGAATTTGATTTGAATTGAGGACAGGACATCCCACTCACCACACAAATACCTCAGAAAAAAATTCCATATCGTATAATGTTATAATGATCAGATCGAGATGAATGTAGATGATATTTTAAATTCATGATGCTTAGAATATGTGTAATTTGGTTTCACAGTAATATATGTGTCAAATAAGTGGTAAAACCTACTGTAAATGGACCCAAATAGTATTATATACCATGTTCACACCTTGAGATGGACTACACACAAGTTAAAGTCATAATTTTGTGTGTGTAAATAGGACTAATGGGATGTAGGGTTGAAATATATTTATCTAGACCTATAAATGAGAGGTATAAGAATTACAACGTATCCCATGAAAATGGTAGTCAATCCACACATGGTTCAAAATTATGTAATAGTAGGATTTCAATTCCAAAATTGGGGGAAATCCTCTCTCGTGAGGGAATCCCAAATTTATGACATGGGTAATGCTAGAGTTTAGCATCGTGTTATATGGATGATGGTTTAATTCGTCTCATATCATATGATTCATATTGATTACAAGTGGGGTGATTTTTTAGACAATATCATACATATATTATGAGGCACCATGGTTATAAAAATTGTAAGACCTTTCATATCATCCCATAGTTATCATATGAGTCATCTTAATTTTATATCGAGTAAGATCATTATTTAATTTTGTGTGCCTAGGATGTCAATATCTATAGTTTAAAGTCATTAAACTCAAACAATATTGGTATAAAATAGTTATTTTCATAATTCATGGAATATGACTCCTTGTTTATGTTCAAAGATTTTAGATTAAGGATATTTTTAAGGTCTTGTTGCTTTGACCAGTTATGAATATTTTAAGGTCATACTAGCTCGACCATGGGGTTTCTGGTAGTTTAGGGTCATAAATCTTGGAACATTTGTGAATATTTTATATTCATAATTCTTGTAACCATGAAAATATTTTTAGGTTTTCTTTCTTGGACCATGGGTATCCTCATGTGAAGTACTACTTCAAAAACATCACATTGGTGGGAGGTGTGATACGATCTCTATATATGGTGATCAAAGAGTATACCCCATTGGAATAGACCTTATGAATGAGGTAAGGTCATTCCCACTTGGGCACCAACTTCGGTTTATTTATTTGGGTATCGTCCTTGTTCTGAGATCTAGTACCATGTCACCGTATTGTATGGAGCAGAGGAAACCATATTTTTGAATTATATTTTCATCTAGTTTTGGTTTCTCTCTAGATTGGGAAATGCTTGGAAGTTTTTCTCTATGAGGGATTCCAAATCATCCAAGTGATATTATTTCATTATTTCTAGACTATTGTTGTTGTATAAATCTATTTAGATCTATGGTATCTAATACTCAATGGGAATGACTTACTTGGTTTCACATACTAGGGATATGAGGTCACTGGGGTGGAATTAAGATTCATCATCAAATAGGTATAGAGGAAATTCAAGAGATTATCAGGCCAACTCTTATTTTTTACAACCCAGTGTTTTCTATAGGATAATATATTGTTTCTTATTTCATTCTTCAATCTACACATTTTCCTATGAATTCTAGTAAGTAGTAACGTTGGACCAGATTTTGTACTTCGTGTAAAATTTCATTAAATCCTAATCCTAAAAGTTAGTGCCTTATTATTTGAGAATGGAATGAAGAAATCCAAATTGATATATGGTGTGGTATATCAAAAACATGATCACAAACATAGATTTAACATCATTGACGATAACTACTTCTTCCCACTTGGAGAAGAATACCATTTCGGTTAGAATAAACTATAACATGATATATTTTGCTAGTGGGTATGGCCCTATGATATGATACCCCATAGTGCAAAAGGAAAATATTACATGGTGGTGTGGAGGATCTATAATGGTTGATGGAAAATAATTGAATGTCTCTAACACCCATGAAAACTCTGAGAAAAAATGGTGTAGTTATGGAGCATGGAGGGCAAAATGTATCCCAATAATAGTATCTGTTGAGAGTGCTTCAGTCCCACATGATGGGTGAATTTGGACCCAACATTGACCTCCAAAATAACCTGAGGTATCCCATATATTTGGTTGTAATATACGATAATTTCATTAAACCCAGATCTTTTGAGGGTGTCATTAATTTATTCATACTTTGGAGTGTAAACGGCAAGGCTTACCGATGGATTCACTTATGCTCAGCTCAGTCATGATGGAGAGTACCATGCTAGGGATACTCGATATAGGGAGGGATCTAATAGTTTATTTCCTCTACTATGGGGTGACTTTAGGGTCATAGAATATAATCACTAAAGGAAAGTTGGTTTAGGTTCTTGTTATCATCATCTCAAATGGAATGGGGACAATGACCCTTGGATAGGCCACATGGATGATCAAATAATCATTTTTAGGATCATATAAGAATGTGGCTAAACTTTTCAAGTGTTCAGCTCAACCATTCTATAACATGGGAATTTTATTCACCTCCATCATAGAAGGGAATTGTACCATTAGTTGGTGGGTATGATCCAGTAGGGACATGAGCTCTTTCATCATAACAATGTGGTCACCATTAATATATTTGAGGGCTAACTTGGATTCTCCCTTCATATCCATTTGGGGGAAATAAATATCATCTGATAACTTATGACCAGTAATGAGAGACTAATAATTTGCCTCATCATCAGTGAAACCTTATAAAAATAGGAAAAAGTATGATTGGACGTCTTGTGTTGGTGTGATAAAGACAACCACCTGGCCTAATCAATTAAGATTGGAATTATTAAGAATTATTTCAGTCGATCTTTGAAAATCACCATCAAAATATGTTTTCTAATACTCTTTGACATGATCCACTAAGAGGGTAGCCTCATTTGGGAAATCAACATTCAGGGGTAGTTCTTCAGGGGTGGATGTGTGTCCATGAAGTCTTCTATTGCCTAGAATTTGACAACCATATATGGGATGAACCTAATGTTGAAATACTAGAGGATCACCTCCCAAAACAGCATTCATCCAATAAACATAGGGTAATTGAAGATATACTTTAGGATTTTTACTTGTGTCACCAATTGTGTCTCATGATTCTATATATAAAATCACAACCTCTACACTGTAAAAACTATTGCGAGGAAACTCTTATCTATAGGGGAGTATCTATTATATATATCGAGGAACATCCGACTATGATATTATAAACAATTTTCTATTACCTCTTTATTTTTTTGGGTTAGATGGGTTACAAGGGATCATTCCAAGGAAGTCCCATAAATGAACAATGTCTTTCCTAAAATGGAAGAAATCAAAACTGACAGTTGTAAAAGATAATGCTTAATGTTATCAATGATCGATATGGAACTCCTCATCCAATTTTTTAATAGGTACTTTATTCATTGGACACTAGAGGATATTACACTATCCAACTAGATTCACATTAAATCAGTTTATATAGGTGAATAGACCTTGGAGGCCCCACAACTCTTAGAGATTCCATGGGTGAAAAAGAAATATTCACCCAAAGTACTCTTAAGGCACCATTTTGTATGATGGTAACATTTTGGTAAGTTCATTTATTTCTTTTTACCATTCTACATCATGTATGTTGAGAGGGGTCTTTGATTTGTGGTTCTTGCATCATATATTTTGGTCTTTTGTTATATTTGTTGAAAATAGTCATTTTATGTCTTGAAGTGTTTTTGATAATATCTTTGGGATGTATTGAAGTATGATAGGGGCTGGGTGGAGGGGGGCAGGGGGAAGGGTGGAGGGGTGCAGGGGGGGGGGGCAGGGTGGAGGGGGGTAGGGGGCAGGGGGGCAGGGGGCAGGGGGCAGGGGCAGGGGGGAGGGTGGAGGGGGGCAGGGGGCAGGGAGGGTGCAGGGGGGGGGGGTGCAGGGGGTGTTGTGCAGGCTAAGGGGCTGGGTGGAGGGGGGCAGGGGGTAGGGGGTAGGGTGCAGGATGGAGGGGGGCAAGGGGCAGTTTCTCCATACCATTACTCCAATTATTTTTCTTGTTCTTTAATTTTGGGTCACTACCCATGCCTTTATCATACATGTATTTAGCTTTTGGATATTCATCTTCATTTACCATATTGGAGGTGATGATAACCTTCTAACTGATTGAAATTTCCTCATCATCATCATACCATAATACATGACTTAATTGTGTAAATTTATCTATATACTATCTAGGATAAGATTGTGACTCTATGGAGGCCTTATTCTTAGTAATCATTGCAGCAGGTACTTTCGTGAAACCCCATACTGATCATTATTTTTAGTAGGTAAGGGATTCTGCTACAACTTATTTTGATGATCCTTGGGTGTACTCATATTCAGTGAACCTGGTGAGGTTTCCTTCCTGGATTGTTCCTAGATAGCTATGTATGAAACATGCATGAGGGGTCCCTCAGAATGTGTCATCATCAATTAATGATAGGTAGGAACCTGCAAGAATTTTTTCCCATTTTTCACCACTTGAGAACCATGAGATGCAATCAGGTTAGGTAAATCATCCTAAAAGCAACACCTCTATGTAGGCATTCCATCAAATGTTGCCTCATTTGAAGTACTCTCTTCAAGACCAGCTACATTTGTATAGAGGTCCACATTGAATTTCTGCCTATTTTTCCCATTCGTGAGTATTTACATTAGGCTTTCCTACAAAGTTGCAAATACCTACAGTCCCTTGGATCTGTACAAAACATCAGGGAAAGGTGCCCCCAAAATACATGCCCCTCGAACTGGATGTTCTATCCAATGTTTATCTCTCTATCAGGAAGGGGTACATTGTCCTCATTCAAGGATTTTCCTGGGGGTGGGCCCTCTATAGTAAATACAACACACTGAGAATAATCCATGTTTTTTACATTAGAAGGACCATCCTAAGGTGATGTTGAAGTGATTAAGTCTGTAGTTTTCCCAGTATCCTTTTACACTGATATAACCCCTATCTTATCCACATTATAAGGGACAGTAGTGTATTTTCTCTCCAAGTCATAGATTGGATTATTCATCTTACCGTTCCAACTTTCATAGTTAGAGACATCATTCCCCTTAATATTGTAAAAAGAACACTCCTTTTCCCTATTACATTCTGGAGAATGATGGAAAAAACATATAATTCATGTAGAACTGTGGTTTCCTTTCGTATTGGATCAGAAAGTCTATACATTCATCTAGTTAGTTAAGAATAATTCTTCTAGAATCATTATATACATGTCCACATTCACATGGGTTATCACATAGTGTCCAAACCTTGGGTTATCGGTATGTATATCCAACCAAATTGAGTTCCCCACGACTGAGAAAATTTCCCAAAAATTGTGTGAGTACCAATATAGCTATCCAGGCAGGGGGAGGGGTGTCCGGCAGGGGGAGGAGTGTCCAGCAGGGGGGAGGGCTGTCCAGCAGGGGGGAGGGGTGTCCAGTAGGGGGGAGGGGTGTCCAGGGAGGGGACGAGGGTGTCCAGCAGGGGGGGAAGGCTGTCCGACAGGGGGGTGGGCTGTCAGGCAGGGGGGCGGGCTATCCGGCAGGGGGGGGTTCCGGCAGGGGGGAGGGGTGTCCAGCAGGGGGGAGGGGGTGTACAGCAGGGGGAGGGGCTGTCCGACAGGGGGGAGGGCTGTCCAGCAGGGGGGGAGGGATGTCCAGCAAGGGGGGGAGGGTTGTCCAGCAGGGGAGGCCTGTCCAGCAGGGGGGAGGGGTGTCCGGCAGGGGGGAGGGGTGTCCGGTAGGGGGGTGGGCTGTCCGGCAGGGGGGAGGGGCTGTCCAGCAGGGGGGGGGGGGAGGGCTGTCCAGCAGGGGGGAGGGCTGTCCAGGAGGGGGGAGGGATGTCCAGTAGGGGGGAGGGCTGTCCAGCAGGGGGAGGGGTGTCCAGAAGGGGGGAGGGGTGTCCAGGCAGAGGGCGGGGCTGTCCAGCAGGGGGGGCGGGCTGTCCGGCAGGGGGACGGGCTGTCAGGCTGGAGGGATGTCCAGTAGGGGAGGGTTGTCCAGTAGGGGGGAGGGGTGTCCAGCAGGGGGGAGGGGTGTCCAGCAGGGGGGGGAGGGGTGTCCAGCAGGGGGGGCTATCCAGGCAGGGGGAGGGGCTATCCAGGCAGGGGGCTGGGCTGTCCAGCAGGGGGGAGGGGCTGTCCCGCAGGGGGGGAGGGGTGTCCAGCAGGGGGGAGGGCTGTACAGCAGGGGGGAGGGCTGTCCAGTAGGGGGGAGGGGTGTCCAGGTAGGGGGAGGGGCTATCCACCAGGGGGGGGGAGAGGCTGTCCTTGAGGAATGTCTAGCTAAGAAGGAGCATGAATAGGTGTAACAACAGGTAGAGTAAAATGTGGCGGCCCTATTAGTATATGTCATGTGTAACCTATAGGGTGAGGTCTGTAATGATGGTCCTAGACATGTTCTGGTTGTGTAAATTTTTTTGGGAATAATATATTTTCTATTTCTTGATTCATGTATGTTGGTTGTTGGTACCCCAGGTGACCTCTTTTTAACCTTCTTTGTATTTTTTTCTAACATAGTGTTTGATATTAATATTTTTCCCTTTCAGAGCATCTTTCAATGAAATATTAATAGAGGATGGATTGCAGAATTTCTGTATAATTCTGCACTTATCAGTGGCATGGGGGGGTGTCCAGCAGGGGGAGGGGTGCCCGGCAGGGGGGGTGTCCAACAGGGGGGAGGGGTCAAGGGTGTCCAGCAGGGGGAGGGGTGTCCAACAGGGGGAGGGGGCAGGGGGCAAGGGTGTCCAGTAGGGGGAGGGGTGTCCAACAGGGGGAGGGGCTGTCCAGCCAGGGGGGAGGGGTGTCCAGGGTCTGGGGGGTGGGGGCTGGGTGTGCTTATATATAGATATGAATATATATATATTGGGGATAGGTGTGCTTATATATAGATATGAAAAATGCATACGAGGTTACTCCTCTAGGACGACACCCTGCGGCGGTCACGCCGCGGTCACGCCACGGTCACGCCGCGGTCACGCCACGGTCACGCCACGGTCACGCCGCGGTCACGCTGCCGTCACGCCGTGATTTGGCCCTGCTCCAGGACGACACCCTACGGCGGTTAATCCTCCAGGACGACACCCTGCGGCGGTCACGCCGCGGTCACGCCGCGGTCACGCCGTGATTTGGCCCTGCTCCAGGACGACACCCTGCGACGATTACTCCTCCAGGATGACACCCTGCGGCGGTCACGCCGCGGTCACGCTGCAGTCACGCTGCGGTCACACCGCGGTCACGCCACGGTCACGCCGCGGTCACGCCGCGGTCACGCCGCGGTCACGCCGCGGGCACGCTGTGATTTGGCCTTGCTCCAGGACGAAACCCTGTGGCGGTTACTCCTCCATGACGACACCCTGCGGCGGTCACGCCGAGGTCACACCGCGGTCACGCCGTGGTCACGCTGCGGTCACGCCGTGATTTGTCCCTACTCCAGGATGACACCCTGTGGTGATTACTCCTCCAGGACGACACCCTGCGGTGGTCACGCCGCAGTCACGCCGCGGTCACGCCATGATTTGGCCCTGCTCTAGGACGACACCCTGCGGCGGTCATGCCGCGGTCACGCCGTGATTTGGCCCTACTCCAGGATGACACCCTGCGGCGATTACTCCTCCAGGATGACACCCTGCGGCAGTCACGCCTCGGTCATGCCGCGGTCACGCCGCGGTCACGCCGCGGTCACGCCGCGGTCACGCCGCGGTCACGTTGCGGTCACGCCGCGGTCACGCCGCGGTCACGCCGCAGTCACGTCGTGATTTGGCCCTGCTCCAGGACGACACCCTGCGGCGGTTACTCCTCCAGGACGACACCCTGCGGCGGTCACGCCGCGGTCACGCCGTGGTCACCCCGCGGTCACGCCGTGGTCACCCCGCGATCACGCCGCGGTCACGCTGCGGTCACGCCGTGATTTGGCACTGCTCCAGGACGACACCTTGTGGAGGTTACTCCTCCAGGACGACACCCTGCGTTGGTCACGCCGCGGTCACGCCGCGGTCACGCCGTGATTTGGCCCTAATCCAGGACGACACCCTGCGGCGATTACTCCTACGGTGGTCACACCTCGGTCACGCCGCGGTCATGCTGCGGTCACGCCGCGTTCACACCGCGGTCACACCGCGGTCACGCCTCGGTCACGCCGCGGTCACGCCGCGGTCACGCCGCGGTCACGCTGCGGTCACGCCGCGGTCACGCCGCGGTCACGCCGCGGTCACGCCGCGGTCACGCCGTGATTTGGCCCTACTCCAGAACGACACCCTGCGGAGGTTACTCCTCCAGGACGACACCCTGCGACGGTCACGCCGCGGTCATGCCGCGGTCACGCCGTGGTCACGTGATGATTTGGCCCTGCTCCAGGACGACACCCTGCGGTGATTACTCCTCCAGGACGACACCCTGCGGCGGTCACGCTGCGGTCACGCCGCGGTCACACGGCGGTCACGCCGTGGTCACGCCGTGATTTGGCCCTGCTCCAGGACGACACCCTGCGGCGGTTACTCCTCCAGGAAGACACCTTGCAACCTACTTAAAATCCAGTCCAAAGTAGTTTCCTTCATGATTGCCCCCATGAGTCCACAGCCTCACCTCAACCAAATTATTAACCACCTGGACACCTGGAAGCCACAAGAGGAGAGAGAAGGTTTATAGATTTTTTTTGTAATATTTTATTCCATTGGAAGAGAATTTTTTGGATGCTGCCACTTGTAATGAGGTACTTAATTTCCTCTCCCTCTTTCTTCCATGAAATATTAGAAAGATCCTATGTAAAAAAATCATTCTCCACCTCCGGGGAAGGAACTCTCAGCTACCGTTCTTCTGTTCTTCTTCCTGCTGATGAATAAAATTCCCCAAGCATATTGGGAAAATTTTATTCAGTTTTCTTCATTTACCTCTTCTTACTTACTGCTTATTTCAGCAGCTGGATTCGGTCTTTTAGCAATATCCCATGACATCCATCTGTTGTCTAGGGGGTCCAGTAGGGGGGGGGGGTCTGTCCTGGGGTGTCCAGGGTCTGGGGGGGGGGGGTGTCCTGGGGGGTCTGTCCATGGGGTGTCTAGGGGGTATAGTGGGGGGGGGGGGGTCTGTCCTGGGGTGTCCAGGGTCTGGGGGGGGGGGGGGGTCTGTCCTGGGGGGTCTGGGTTTGGGGGGGGGTAGGTTCTGGGGGGTGTCCATGGTCTGGGGGGCTGTCCAGGTTCTGGGGGGGGGGGTCTGTCCTGGGGTGGGGTCTGTCCTGGGGTGTCCAGGGTTAGGGGGCAGGGGGCAGGGGTGTCCAGCAGGGGGAGTGGTGTCCAGCAGGGGGAGGGGCTATCCAGGCAGGGGGGAGGGGTGTCCAGCATGGGGGAGGGGTGTCCAGGGGGGTGGTCCAGGGGTGTCTAGGGGTGGTGGTCCAGGGGGAGGGGTGTCCAGCAGTGGTGTCTATTGCTGGTATTATTTTTTGGACTTCAACAGATTATGCAAGGACTCGACAAATGGTCCTTCAACAGATTATGCAAGGACTCGGCGAATGGTTCTTCCACTTCTTCCTCTTCTCCCCCAAACTGTAACTCTCTATCTCTCTCTGTACTGCTTGCTCTCAATACAGAAATTTACCATTATACCTTCTTGTTTTTCTCCTCTCTCAATTTTATTCCTAAAAAAATGTGTGTCCTCTGTTTCTATCAACCTTCATCACACCTTCTATACATCTTCAACTTGTATTCCTTCCACCTATTTCTCAAATAATATGTTCCAAGAAATGTATGTTCTGTGTTGTTCTTAGTGGTCTGCAAACTTAGGTTCTGTGAACTGAAATGTATGACATAACATATGTTTGTGCTTATGATCTGTATAAAAAAAATGATATTTTGTTCTTCTCAATGCACCTCCAAGTCTCCCATTATTCTTCAAATATCTTCCACAAACTTCATTGATCAATCAACATTAAAATATAAAGTGGCAGGGGTGTCTAGGGGGTCCAATGGGGGGGGGGGGTCTGTCCATGGGGTGTCTAGGGGGTCCAGTGGGGGGGGGGGGGTCCAGTGGGGGGGGGGGGGTATGTCCTGGGGTGTCCAGGGTCTGGGGGGGTGTCTAGGCATGGGGGGTGTCCAGGCAGGGGGGAGGGTGTCCGGGCAGGGGGGTGTGCAGATGGGGGGGCAGGGAGGGGGTGTGCAGGTGGGGGGCAGGGGGGGGGGTGGGGGGTGTGCTGGGGCAGGGGGAGGGGTGTGTGCAGGTGGGGGGGGGGGGGCAGGTGGGGGGCAGGGGGCAGGGGGGCAGGGAGGGGGTGTGCAGGTGGGGGGGTAGGGGGTGCTGGGGCAGGGGGGACTAGTGCAGGGGGCTGTGTTGGGGGCATGGGTGAAGGGGGGCAGTGGGGGTGCCGGTGGGGGTGGATAGTGGGGGTGAAGTGGGGGGAGGGGGACCTGGATTCAAGGGGTAGTGAGGGGGCTGGGTGTAGGGGGGTGGGGGTGGATATAGGGCTGGGTGCAGGGGGGATGGGGGTGGGGCTGGGGGCCTGGGTGCAGGGGGGCAGTGGGGGTGCGGGTGGGGGTGGATAATGGGGGTGCAGTGGGGGGGAGGGGGACCTGGGTGCAAGGGGTAGTAAGGGGGCTGGGTGTAGGGGGGTGGGGGATGGATATAAAGCTGGGTGAAAGGGGGATGGGGGGGGGGGGGGGTGGGGGCCTGGGTGCAGGGGGGATGGGGGGCGGGACCTAGGTTCATATTTCCTCATGAACTGAATATTTAGAATTTAAAAAAAATCTGTATATTTTAGTTGGATTACTATAAAAATAAATATTTATTGTAATCATGAATTGAGCATAAGAAAAATTTATGAATTAAACTACTTTTACAGTTAATTTAGTAGGTTTCATTTGTATTGCAAGCATGCTAACTGAATTAAATTTTGTGGGGGGTAGGGAGGGGGTGTGCAGGTGGGGGGGGGGTGTGCTGGGGAAGGGGGGGCTGCTGCGGGGGGGGGGGGGGGGGTCTGCAAGGCAGTTGGGAAGAGGGCAGGGGGGGTCTGTAGGAGGTGTCCAGGGGGGGTGTTTGGGGGGTGTCCAGGGTGTGTCCAGGAGGTGTCCAGGGGGTGTCCAGGGTCTGTCCAGTGTGTGTCTAGGGGTGTCCCGGGTGTGTCAAGGGGGTGTCCAGGGGGTGTCCAGGGGGTGTCCAGGGGGTGTCCAGGGGCATGTCCAGGGGGTGTCTAGGGGGTGTCCAGGGGGGTGTCCAGGGGGTATTTTTTTATGGATTTGGACACCCTATAGCCACGGTTCTAAACCGTGGAAATATATTCTGTCTGGCCTTTAGTATAGCCATGGTTTGAACCGTGGCTGTATACCTAAAGCCATGGTTTGAACCGTGGCTATAGATTTAAAGCCACGGTTTGGAACCGTGGCTATAGGTCTAGGCCTATAGCCACACCAAACTTAGCCACGGTTCGAGGAACCATGGATATTACCTATAGCCACGGTTTGAGGGCCTATAGCCACAGTTTAGAACCATGGCTATAGCTCGAATTTCCAGTAGTGTGAATCTGTACAAACATAAAAAATAATGATGAGTGAGTGAGAGTGAAGAAGAGAATGGTGGAGGTAAAGGGAAAGGGAAAGGGAAAGTCTACTCACATTACAACACCTAGAAGTAGCTTAGAATGCTTCTTCTTTAGGGGATTTGTACAACCACCCTATGATGATAAGTTTTATTGGCTAAATTAGAAACGAAAATGTTAGTAAAGAGCACATTTATTCAATGTTTTATGTAATTAATATCGTTGAACATACAGATTGTAGTCTGAAAGGGAACTATACCTCATCCCATATGTGGTATTTTGAATCCATGATGTTGGATGGTATAATTATGATGAAACTTTCATCCAAACAATCCTTTAATCATTTGATATTCTGAGCTATGGTGTGTTGGAGTTGGTGGTCTAGAACCAATTACTTTGTACTTTATTAATTAATAAAAGCCTTCTCACATCTTGATTGTTCTTCTGCGTGACAATGCATGTGATAATGTCCTAAGGACAGCTGTTGCATTAATGGGTCATAGTGGATCCCTGCTATGATGAGAACCCAAAAGTGCCATAACACTGTTCTTGAATATATGTTCTATGGCCGGATGATATTATTTGAGGGACACAAATAATACAGGTCATTAGGGGTGAGTACTCATAAAAATTTGAGGCACCTTCTCATGGTGTGTGCCCTTGGTAATATCCAGGAGGATATTATGAGAACGAGACCCGCCAGTAGGAAATCCACATTTCATAGTGTCATTGGATGTTCCTATCTACGGACGTGTGTATTGGTCCTTAGACTTTAAGATTATTATTAATGGGTAATACAACTCGCGCACTTATATGTATTGACGAAAACTGTGATGACACACCGTTCACATCGAGGTAGGATACGTTGGGTGCGTCACGAGTAATACTGCATTAATAGATAATGCGAGAAAGGATTTGTCCCTTCTGTTCCATAACGGAAGTAGATATCTCAGGCCCTTTGATGGAATTGATATAGCCTAAATAAATCCATGGCTATGGTAATGTATGGGTGAGTTCAATTCTGGGAAGTCAATGAAAGAATAATCGAGCACATGGGTTGATGGCACTAGCATGCAACCCGATTGATTGGAGATATCGAGACAAAGAGATTATATTACACGGTAAGCGTTCATAGGAGGTGACACGTCATTGCAGCATTAACTTCTTTATCTATGGGTGCCTTGCCGTGTTGCTAGACGCTAACCTTGGACTTTAGGCAGGCTCCGCCTAATGCCACTGAGAAAGAGGCCTAGAGGGTCACACACTAAGTGTGTCCATGTATCTCAGTTAAATATTAATTTAACAAGTTAAATAAATATTATTCCCGACTGTGGTTTAATAATTATTTAAGGATGCCTGATTTCATTTATTTAGACACTAGTTATTCGAGAGAATATATTGTGGGCGAAATAATATATATATTTATTAGTGAGTAATGCAGTTACATTTATTTAAGAAATAAATAGCCACTACTCAAGGTCTAATAAATATGGTGGAGGAAATTAATAAAATGGAAAAATAAAAGTACACGCTGTGTAGTTTGTTTTTTCGGGATTCGTGAGAAAATATTGTTTATTTAATCAAATGATATTAAATGTAATATGTTGGGAGCATGTCAAGTAATAATGATGGTCAACTGTCATTATTAAGACATGGGGTATTACTAAGAATTAAATGAAATGATTAAATGCTTTCAGGAAATTAATTCATTTTATTATTCTAACTATTATAATCCCAAATTACATTATTCTCATTGAGGAAGAGCCATTGTTGTGCACAACAGATTTGGAAATACTCTCAAGACAAGAGATAATTTCCTTTCCACCAAGAACGCTTTCAAGTTACGAGAGCGAGATCCTCCACCGGATCAAGGCGGTTGAAGGCAGACATCGCAAGCGAAGGCTCTTCCACGCTAGCACCCTGAGATCCCTTCAGAGATATCCAGAGATACGTGGCACACGTGTGGATCACCACTAGAGGTATCCTGTACTTGGATTCTACAATGCAACGAAGGATCACAAGATCGTGACCGGAGACTCCAACGAAGAAATAATTCCATCGAGGTAATTCTTATGAATTAATTAAATTAATTGTAACCAACATATGATGATCCTATCTCAAGGGTTCCGAGACTCTTCTTTTCTTTTTCGTTCTTCATTTTATTCCAAAGATTCGACATTTTAAATCATGACGGATCTCGGATTGAACGTTGTTTAACGTTAAAATTAAAGTTGGGAAAACCCACCAATGCGCTTCCGCTGCACCCAGAACCTTCAAGTAGTATCAGAGGGGTCATATCGTTGGTTATAATTATTTAGTTTTTCATTGGTAATTTATGCATTTAATAATTTAGTTATTTCAATTCAAGTTTAATAATTCTGGAAATCAGAATATCGAGATCTGTTCCTCCTCCCTTGTTTCTCGTTCACCTCACAGAAATGAATTTTTCTTTTAATTTTGATTAAAATAAAATAGAGGAACTCATCCGGAGGAGCCAAACGTTTCTATCCATACAACACCAGAATACACGGAGTGTATTCAGAAGTACACGCCGTGTATTCTAGGTTCAATGCATTGACAGATCCGCCAAATCAGGCCATATATTGGATTCTTTCTAAGAATTTAAGACACCGTGTGTTGACCAGAAACATGTGGCACATGGTTTCCGGATTACATGCCGTGTGGTCCAACAGAACACGGCATGTAGTCCCTTTGGGTTCGGGTTGGACCGTGTACCCCATACACGGCTTGCCCGGTTGGAAACCATGTAACACGGAAACTACACGGTGTGTGTCCAAAAGAACATGTCGTGTACTCCGAAAAATTTCTGATGTACATTAACACGCCATGTCCCCGGGCATGTACTTCAGATGGACGGTGAAGAAAAGTACACACCGTGTAGTCAGAACTACACGCCGTGTACTTACCCAAATTACGCAGATTTATTAAAATTTATTATTATATTATACAAACCCTTGATATGTGTACCATAGTGCAGGTGTAAAGCTGAGGCACAACATGTGATAGGTGTTTTATATATATGTGTTTAATTTAACATCTGTGTAATAAATGAGAATTCACCAGGTTTCCTCCAAGGTACAAGTTACGTACAAGGATAATTTTAAATGAATTTATTTGTTTAAAATTATGATGGATGAGAATCTCAAGGAAGTTCAGAAATGGGTTTAAGATAAAAGGATTTATTAATTAAAGATAATTAATTAATTCGAGCATGATTTATCTTAAACAAGAATGATTAAAGAATTGAATGCTAGTTTTATTTATGCGTAAATATCATTGCATGTATGGATGATCATGAGTTAGACCGAGACCTTTGTATGTGAATGGTTTCTTTTAATTTATTTATTTAAATTAAAATTTTGTTGTCCTACGAGCCATCTCCTCATTAATATGTAGGGCCTACGCGCCCAAGGATTATTTTATGTAAAACCCCTTTTTACCCCTCACCTACATTTTAGATAAATGCATATGTAATGAATGGAGCTCCCAAGCTAGTGCAGACGACTCAAGTCAGAAGCCACGACGGAACCAATCCAAGGAGATACAAAGGTGGACAGGTGGAAAGCTGTAATCACGAACCCAAATGGTTCAAGGTGTTTCTCCCCTAGGTCTTGGGTTAGTTTATCAAACTCTAGATAAACTAACCAATAGAAAATCTCATGATCATACCATTTATTTTATTTCTGTCAGTTGCATGGTTTATTTATTGTGGGTGTGTTGTCACGATCACACAATTAATTAATTAAACAATCATGCAAGATAGAACTAAAATAAAACTAGATTATACGTAAATATTATCTTAGAAATGGTTAATCACTTAAGTATATCCCACTTAATATTAACAAGCATGTAATCAAAGATAATAAAATGACAATTTATGTATAAGGATAAAATCCCTCAAAAGAAATATTAAGTCGGCATAGCCTTCCATAATCTTGGTTAGAATCCAACCATATTTCAAAGTTCTTTACCAACCCTAGTTGGGGTGCTTTCAATTATTGGAGAATTATAATTCAAGGTTTTGGGTTGACTTGACTTGGTTCACATCAAGGGTTGACTGCCACAGTAGGACTTGGTGTGACCAAGAGGCAAAGGTTGAGGAAATCCAAAAAGGATTTCAGGATTGGGGAGTCCACTCAGCGGATCAAGGAGCTGTGAGTTAATGCATTTGGAATTTGGAATGCCTACCTAAAACCCTTCAAGTTGCTTGACCAACCCTAGTTGGAGTAATGCGAAGGGTGATATGGATCCTTGACACTAGAATATTTAGGAAACAGAATATTCTGAAATCAATGGTGAGGGCTATTGGATTTCGATAAAATAGTGGGAGACTAATAAGTATTAATTTATTTATTTGTCTCAATTTTTGTAATAAAGTACTAAACCTTTTCTCATATTAATTTGTAGGAACGACAAGAAAATGACTTCAAACATATCATTGCGCACCATACTCGAAAAAGAAAACCTTCTCACCGACATTAATTTCCAAGAGTGGCAGAAGCATTTACGCGTCGTCCTTCACCACGAAAGGAAATTATATGTGCTGGAAGAGCCTATTACAGTTGCTCCTGGGAAAGAGGCTAGTGATGAGGAATTATCTCTCTACATGAAACACATGGATGATGCCACAGATGTCCAGTGTTTCATGCTATCGTCCATGTCTAATGAGCTCTTGATGCAACATGAAAACATGGACGCGTATATAATGATGTCTCACCTTAAAGATATCTACCAAGAGAAGGCGATACAGGAGAGGTATGCGATCTCTAATGCTTTGTTTACCACGAAACTTGGAGAGTCGGCGCCAGCTGGGCCTCATGTAGTCAAGATTATTGTCTACATTGAACGCCTGGACATCTTAGGGATTAAATTCCCGGATGAGTTGCGTACAGATCTCATCCTATCATCACTGCCCAAGAATTTCTCTAGCTTCATTGTCAACTATAACATGAGCGGTAATGAGAAGAGTCTATCAGAGCTTCTGACCTTGATTCACCAGGTAGATAAGGACATGGGGTGTGACAAACCCGCGGTCCTTATGGTGAACAAGAAAAGGAAGGACAAGCCAAAGGGGCCAAAGACTTATAAACGGTCTGAAGCCCCCGAGCACCGTCCCTCCAAGAAGGGGAAGATCCAGAGGCAGGGCAAGGAATGGGAGGCAGTGTGTTTTGCATGTGGCAAGCAGGGCCACTGGAAGAAGAACTGTACCCAGAAGCGTGGGGACGCTAAAGGTACATTCGTTATCGAGTGAAATCTTTCTATTTCTACACATTGGTTATTAGATACAGCTTATGGGGCTCATATCTGTATTACAATTTAGGAACCAAGTAGATTTAGAAAGATCGCCAGAGGAGAGGTGGATCATCGAGCTGCCAATGGCACAAGGCTGGCTACGTTGGCTATTGGCGACTATCACCTCTCATTGCCAACTGGAATGATTTTGGTTTTACAAAACTGTTATTTTGTGCCTAGTGTTACCAAGAACATAATTTCTGTATCTTGTTTGGATATGGATGGATTTGTTTTCAAGTTTGTAAATAAGAGTTGTCTCTTTTATAAGAACAACGTATGTTATGGTATGGCACATTTGAATAATGGTTTGTATGTATTAAATTACAAAAACCAAGTGTTGGAAATCGATAAAAAAACAAACTCACATGAATCATACATCACCCAGTTATGGCATCACCGCCTTGGTCATGTGAACAAGAGGCGCTTGACAAAGCTCTGCCAAGATGGCTATTTAGACTCTATTGAGCTAAAACCACTTGATAGATGTCACGCTTGTTTACAAGGAAAAATGACCAAGCCGCCTTTTGTTGGACAAGGTAAAAGGGCCACAGAGCTTCTAGGATTGGTACACATGGATGTGTGTGGACCATTTCCAGTAGAATCTAGAGGTAGATATTCTTACTTCATTACTTTTACTGATGATCTGAGTAGATATGGCTATGTCTACTTAATGAGGTATAAGTCAGAGTCCTTAGAGAAATTTAAGGAATTCAAGAATGAAGTAGAGAACCATCTTGGTAAGAAGATAAAGAAACTTTGATCAGATCGAGGTAGAGAGTATCTGAACCAAGAGTTCATCGATCTTCTATAGGAGTCTTGGATTCTATCTAATCTCACTCCTCCTTATACACCACAGTGGAATGGTGTTAGTAAGGAGAAACCACACCTTGTTGGACATGGTGAGGTTGATGATGAGTCATGCGGATCTTCCATTATCCTTTTGGGGATATGCATTACAAACTACAGCATAAAAATTAAACCAAGTACCAACTAAGGCAACAAATGGAATTCCATTCGAGTTATGGAATGGAAGGAAACCCACTTTGTCGCACACATGTGTATGGTGATGCGAGGCATTTGTTAAGGCCTTCTCAGGAAACAAACTAGCACCCCGGGGCATGAAGTGTATCTTTATAGGATATCCCAAGGAAACAAAAGGATATTACCTATATAACCCTCAAGACAAGAAAGTGACTGTCGCCAGACAAGTCGTCTTTCTTGAGAGGGAGAAAATCCTCAAGAAGGATAGTGGGAGCAAGATTGACTTCGACGAAGTTGATGCTCAAGATACATAGGAGTTGGTACAGGAACAAGTTCCACAAGTCCCCATGGATGAGGTTCCAGAAACACAAGTACTGCATAGGATCTCAAGAGAGGTAAGGGAACCAGAGAGATTTGGTTTCCTAGTCACCGAGGATGGTGAATCATTATTGTTGGACAATGATGAACCTCTATCCTACAAGGAAGAAGTAGAAAGCTCAGAAGCTGCAAGATGGCTAGAAGATATGAATTCTGAGATGGATTCCATGTATCAGAACCAAGTTTGGGTTCTGGTCGATGAGCCTGTTGATGTAAAGCCTGTTGGATGGAAATGGGTATTCAAAAGAAAGCTGGACATGGAAGGTCAAGTTAGTACCTATAAAGCAAGGCTAGTGGCTAAAGGATTTAGACAGTGTCAAGGAATTGACTATGATGAAACCTTCTCGCCAGTTTCCATGTTTAAATTCATAAGAATCATACTTTCTATAACATATTACCATGACTACGAGATTTGGAAAATGGATGTCAAAATAGCATTCCTTAACGGGAACCTTTAGGAAGATGTCTATATGACACAACCAGAAGGGTTTGTGACACCAGGTGAAGCCAAACGGGTTTGCAAGTTGCAGAAATCCATTTATGGATTGAAGCAAGCATCCAGGTCATGGAACATTTGATTTGATGAAACCATAAAGGAATTTGGTTTCATTAAGAATGAATGTGAGCCATGTGTTTATAGGCGGTTTAATGGGAATGTGGTCGTTATCCTAGTAGTATATGTTGATGACATATTACTTATCGGAAACGATGTACCAGACTTACAGTCAGTTAAGGACTGGTTGAACAAGTGTTTCTCCCTGAAGGACTTAGGAGAAGCAGCCTACATTGATGAAGATCATTCGTGATAGATCTAAGAGGCTGCTTGGACTAAGTTAGGGTACATACATTGACCAGATACTAAAGAGATTTAGTATGGAAAAATCCAAGAGGGGATTGTTTCCAGTGTCACATGGCTTACATATTTCTAAGAAAATGTGTCCCCAAACACAACAAGAGAAAGATAAGATGAGTAAGATCCCATACGCTTCGGCTATAGGATCCATCATGTATGCCATGTTATGTACCAGGATTGATGTTGCCTATGCACTGATCATGGTAGGCAGATATCAAGAAGATCCAGGAGAACAACATTGGACTGCTGTTAAGACTATCCTTAAGTATATGAGAAGAACTAAGGATATGTTCCTAGTGTATGGAGGAGATGAGGAGCTTGTTATCAGAGGGTATGCTGATGCTAGTTTTCAGACAGATCAGAATGATCTAAAGTCGCAATCTGGATATGTTTTCTATCTCAATGGAGGAGCTGTGAGCTAGAAGAGTTCAAAACAGCCAGTTGTTGCCGATTCTACAGCGGAGTCTGAATATATAGTGGCTTCTGATGTATCCAAGGAAGCCGTATGGATTCAGAACTTTTTCCAGGAGCTTGATGTGGTGCCTAAGAGTAAAGATCCCATTACATTTTATTGCGATAATACTACAACAGTGGCTCTTGCAAAATAACCAAGGTCACATTAACGGAAAAAGCACATACTCTGGAAGTATCACCTCTTGAGGGATTTCTATAAAAGGGGTGAAGTTGAAGTGAGCAGAGTGTCCACAGAAGAGAACGTGGAAGACCCCATGACTAAAGGCTTATCTCAGCAGAAGCATGAATATCATGTGAGAGCTAGCGGGTTAAAGGTTGTTAGCAGTTGTCTCTAGTCCAAGTGGGAGTCTGTTGGAGTTGGTGGTCTAGAACCAACTACTTTGTACTTTATTCATTAATAAAAGCCTTATCACATCTTGATTGTTCTTCTACGTAAAAATGCATGTGATAATGTCCTAAGGACAACTATTGCATTAATGAGTCATAGTGGATCCCTACTATGAAGAGAACCCAGAAGTGCCATAACACTATTCTTGAATATATGTTCTATGGCCGGATGATATTATTTGAGGGGCACAAATAATATAGGTCATTAGGGGTGATGACTCATAAAACTTTGAGGCACCTTCTCATGGTGTGCGCCCTTGGTAATATCGAGGATGATATTATGAGAATGAGACCCGCCAGTAGGAAATCCACATTTCATAGTGTCATTGGATGTTCCTATATGCGGACGTGTGTATTGGTCCTTAGACTTTAAGATTATTATTAATGGGTATTACAACTTGTGCACTTAGATGTATTGATGAAAACTGTGATGACACACTGTTCGCAGCGAGGTAGGATATGTTGGGTGTGTCACGAGTAATACTGCATTAATAGATAATGCAAGAAAGTATTTGTCCCTTCTATTCCATAATGGAAGTAGATATCTTAGGCCCTTTGATGGAATTGATATAGACTAAATAAATACATGGCCATGGTAAAGTATGGGCGAGTTTAATTCCGAGAAGTCAAAGAAAGAATAATCGAGCACATGGGTTGATGACACTATAATGCAACCCGCTTGATTGGAGATATCGAGAAAAAGGGATTATATTACATGGTAAGCGTTCGTAGGAGGTGACACGTCATTGCGGAGTTAACTTGTTTCTCTATGGGTGCCTTGGTGTGTTTCTAGATGCTAACTTTTGACTTTAGGCAGGCTCCACCAAATGCCATCGAGAAAGAGGCCTAGAGGGTCACACACTAAGTGTGTCCATGTATCTCAGTTAAATATTAATTTAACAAGTTAAATAAATATTATTCCTGACTATGGTTTAATAATTATTTAAGGATGCCTGATCGCATTTATTTCGACACTAGTTATTCGAGAGAATATATTGTGGGTGAAATAATATATATATATATTTATTAGCGAGTAATGCAGTTACATTTATTTAAGAAATAAATATCCATTACTCAAGGTCTAATAAATATGGTGGAGGAAATAAATAAAATGGAAAAATAAAAGTACACACCGTGTATATTTATATACACGCCGTGTAGTTTGTTTTTTCAGGATTCGTGAGAACATATTGTTTATTTAATTAAATGATATTAAATGTAATATGTTGGGTGCATGTCAACTAATAATGAATGTCAACTGTCATTATTAATACATGGGGTATTACTAAGAATTAAATGAAATGATTAAATGCTTTCGGGAAATTAATTCATTTTATTATTCTAAGTATTATAATCCAAAATTACATTATTCTCATTGAGGAAGAGCCATTGTGGTGCCCAACGGATTTGTAAATACTCTCAATCCAAGAGATAATTCCCTTTTCACCAAGAATGCTTTCAAGTTATGAGAGTGAGATCCTCCACCGGATCAAGGCGGTTGAAGGCGGACATCGCATGCGAAGGCTCTTCTGCGCTAGCACCCGGAGATCCCTTCGACGACGTCCAGAGATACGTGGCACACATGTGGATCACCGCTAGAGGAATCCTATACTTGGATTCTACAACGCAACGACGGATCACAATATCGTGACCGAAGACTCCAACGAAGAAAGAATTCCATCGAGGTAATTCCTATGAATTAATTAAATTAATTATAACGAACATATGATGATCCTATCTCAAGGGTTCCGGGACTCTTCTTTTCTTTTTTGTTCTTCGTTTTATTCCGAAGATTCGGCGTTTTAAATCGTGATGGATCTTGGATTGAACGTTGTTTAACGTTAAAATTAAAGTTGGGCAAACCCACCAACGTGCTTCCGCTGCTCCCAGAACCATCATGGTGAACACAGTTTTAAGAAATTGAGTAGGAAAAAAAGGGGTATAGCAAAAACACAATAACTCCTTAAAAGGTGTAGCTTTATCCTCCTGGTTGAGTCGACATCTACTTTAACACAAAGGAATCCATAAATCCATAAAGTTCAAAGTCAATAGTTGAGAAATGAATCTATGGACAATATTGCATGTTATAATTACATATCACTAGTATATCCAAAAATCATGGATTCGTCATGCAAGAAATTATCTTTATGATAAATATAACATTAAATCAGCTTGTAACAGTGCTTTAAAAGTATGCAGGTAGGTATTTCAGCATACATGATTTTAAAAAATGAATATTCAATCTGATTTTGACCAAACAACCCATGAAAAATACATGTCAAAACAACACCGGATACCTTTAGACTCAACAACCAATATGTTTTACGAGCGACCAATTAGTTTTTTAAAAACTAAGTTGTACAGACTTAGTGCAGTGATTATTTGAATGAAAATATTAGGCACTAACACACAACCATCATAAAAAGGGCATTCCAATAGGTAAAAAAAGAATGAGAAGTTCGATTCAAAATTAAATCAAATGAATAAAGTACTTCCCTACAATGAGAGGGTGTTATCCTCTAGAAAATGATGAACCATCCATCCTTCTCTTCTTAAATTGCACTCAACCTGATTTTTCTACAAGTTACAAGTCATCACCCTCCCATGTCACTTGGGTTACCCACACTCAAATTAAATGATTAGTACATGTACACCAAGACACTACAATGACAAAAAAGAACCTAAGAATCAAGGAAAATCCAGGAATACTGACAATGGGTGGTCACAAATCTGCTCACAGTGGATTCAGCCAGCTCAACCAATGCTGATCTATCACCATTTGCAGATCTATCCCCTAACCAGCTGTTCCATTCTGATCTATCACTCAAGGACATCAGCATGGAGCTGAAATTTCCTTGTTTAGGAAAGTCCAGATCTTTACACATGGTGACTAGATTCCTCATGGCCGATGGGTTTTTCTCTCCCTTCCATCCTAGGTACTCTGTTTAGATGCTACTGGTGACTAGTTCTGATGAATTTTCAATACCTATCTTTTTTTTTGTTTTCTTGTGTTTTAATTTTCTTTCATTGATGGTGTTGGTGATGGTTTTTTAGTTCCATGATCATTGTGTAGTGTCCAAACTGTAGGTCAAGGACCTAGGTAGTGCTCCAATTCTTATTGATTGAATAAGGAAACTGGTTTCTTGTTGGTTAAAAAAATTACCCACTCTACAAAAAATAACTCTCATATTCTCATTACCTATCAAAAATGATGATGAGAACACTAAAACAGATTCTGAATTCTATAGAGAATGAAATGGGAACATTGAAAATTTTTATAGATTCCAGATTTCACACACATGCTAGGTGTGCAGTCTAGGAAGATGCCAGGCCATGCGTGCGAAGTAGAACACTAATAAACCCAGATGAAAAACATTTGAGGGAATAAATTTCATAGATAACACTTCATAATGTATTTATACCAAATAATAATATGCATAGGTCTAAAAATATGCCATCTTCCTTACAATTGATGTATGCATTATAACTAGTGCACATTTTAGTATTCTAGTGGTTATCTATAATAGGGTAATTGATTAATTAGGAGAATGATAAGTGAATGTACCTTTTTTTCATGGATGTATTTTCCCTGTACTTGAAAGTTGAAAAATGTATGTCAATATTGATTCATCCATCAAATAAACTGTCTAGATACAGGTTCAGCATGTATCTTCATATGGGTAGGACAACCAACCACTTCTTTGTGACCTCATACCCCCTTATGAATATTTCAATATAGAATCACAATCCCAGACTCTGTAGGCCAGACATTCAACGCTTATTCCCTCCCTACAATGAAAATTTTAGATTTCACATATTCCAGATTTCACAATTTTGGTTTCTGGAGGGATAGTTTTAAAAATTATAGCATGTTCACTTTACAATAATTGGTGGCCTATGTTTATCATTTTTATGTATGTGTTCCTTACCATTCCATTTCTATTCTTGACTGGGTCTGATGCTTCGTCCCTCTTCTCTGAATCTAACAATGGTTGGGTGAATGCAACAAAATTCTTCACCAGAGCTTCAGCTGTAGGTAGCCTCGCAATACCAGCCATCCTAAAGCACGTCAAAGTGATCTTTTGGTAGGTGATGATAGAGCAGGGCAGGGATGCAAGGTGGGGTAGAAGGATGCAAAGCGGGGCACCAGGATGCGAGGACAAATGCAGGAGGGTGGAGGCAGCAGCTGTGGGGTGGAGGCATGAATTAGGGTTTATTAGTTTTATAAAAATTATTTTAAATGTTTATCAAATAAATAATATTAAAATTTATAAATACTATTGATATTTTGATAAATTTGAAAATTAAAATCAATTAATAAGTTGGTTTTTAAAAAAACCCATAAGAAATGGATATTGGCTTTAGTCGTAAAAATAAATATATATATATATATATACACACACACACTTGGTTTTTATTAATTGATTATTGATAAAATAAATTTCATTATTGAATGGTATATTGTAACATTTTTTATTGAAGGAAAAATATTTGTTGGTAATATTTTTTTATTAATAACATATTTATGTGTTAGTAAAATAAATATTGTATTAGTATGATAAAGCAATAGATTTAACTGTTGGTAAAAAATTTGTTGGTGTTAAGCGATTAATACTAATAGATATATCTGTTGGTAAAAACAAGTGTTGGTATTTAAAATCAATACCAATAAAATCTAATATCTGTTGGAATTACTCATTTTTACCAATAGATATATTATCTGTTAATAAATTTCTATTGGTATAAGTCATTTTTTTGTAGTGAGGGGAGAGCCTAGGTTGGGTTGTCTGGTCAGTTGAAGAGACTCAAATCTGATATTGGAAGATGGCTCATGAACAAAATCTCACCAAATGATTCCATGGAAGCACTACAGGGGGATATCGAACAATTGGAAGACATGATGGAGCAGAGTTGGGATGATCCCACCTTCATGTTGGTTTGCGAAAAACACTACTTTCTAGCTCAGTGGTTTTAGGAGATTGAAAGGGATTTTAATCAAAGAGGCAAGATCCGATGGATCATGGTGGGTGATCGGACCAACAGTTTTCTCCATGCATGTTTGAAGGAGCGTTAAAATCTAAAACTCAATATCATGCTCGAGGATGGTTCGTTCTCCTAAGATGTCAATATCATTGGAAGGATGGCTTTGGATCATTTTTAGTCACTTCTAGCAGGTGATATTTCTGGAGCAGATAGGGAGGGAGGCTCGTCATCTGATTAGGAGGCCTTCATGAGATGTATTTCTAGGAAGATTCTTGATGAGGACAATGAAATCATGAGGAAGTTACCATCGAACAAGGATGTTGGGGAGACTGTTTGCAATATGTCTCTTGACAGTGTGCCTGGCCCAGACGGCTTTCTAGGAGCCTTCTATGTGGCATCATGGGGCTTTGTGAGGCCTCATGTGATTGAGGTGGTGCAAGATTACTTTTTGGGGGGGGTCACTTAATAGGAGTACGTGCTAATCAAAGGTCATTCTCATTCCCAAAGTCAGAGATCCCTATTCCATTAATCAATATTGGCCAATCATCCTTTGCAATTTTTCCTTCAAGATCATGACTATTTTTATTACTCAAAAGTTGAACAAAGTGATCCTCAAGGTGATTTCAATGGAACAACATGGCTTTATCAAAGGCAGAAGTATCCAAGGGGTGGTAGGAATCGCTCATGAATTGTTGGAGGATGTGAACAAAATCGTGGTTGGGTCCAACGTGACTATTCAGGGGGACATGGATAAGGCGTATATCAAATTGGAATGTAGTTTCATAATACGGGTTATGTGAAAGTTGGGATTCTTTGAGTGGGTTTGTGATCTATGATTTTGGTGCTTCTCCACTCCTTGGATGACCGTTTCTCTAATGGGGAAAGGCTTCGGCTACTTCAAAAATGTGAGGGGTGTGTGGTAGGGAGACCCTCTATCCCACATCTTGTTCTTTGTTGCTGAAGATTCCCTCTCGATAAATATGCACATATTCTTGGGGGAACGGGGAATTCTGCCATACCGTCCCCGAGCATCCGATGTATTTATCTCCCATTCAATGTTCAGTGATGATATCCTCAGCTTTTTTGAATGGTAGGAGGTCGTCTCTTATGAGCTACATGATGCTTATGGCGGTTTATGGTAATCTAAGTGGATAATGGGTCAATTCCAGAAATATCACTTTTTTCATATTAAAGAAATGCCCAAGAAGATGGATTTGATCCATCCAAGACACCCTGTGCATCCAACAGAAACAACTCCCCATGGTGTATCTTGGGGAACCTATTTATAATGGAAGAGTTGAGAAGATTTTTTTTGAGGATCTCTTGAACAGAATGCTTGGAAGGGATCTTAACTGAAAAAACAGGATTCTCTCCATCGGAGGATGTGTGGCGCTGCTTAATAGTGTGCTTTCATTGATTCCAATGCACATAATGTCCATTATCACTCCTCCCAAGGAGATTATCTCATCGATGGAGAAGCTGATGAACAGATTTATTTGGGATGCTAACTTTTATGGAAGTTCCCATTGGGCTACTTGGTATCGGGTAGCGAAACTAGTGGAGGAAGGAGGCGTGGGGCTCAGGGATGTGTCAACCACCATGTACTCCATGCAGGATTGGCTGGCATGGGATTTCTCTATGGGAGAATCGATGTGGGCAAAAATTATTAGAAGTAGGTATGACAATAACTAGGAAGATTGGGATTCTAGGAAAATATCTAGGTTGGGTGGACTATGTTGTCTCACCTAGTGATCCAATAGGGGTCCACTAGATGGATGATCGGACGAGGGGATGATAATATTTGGAGGGATCACCGGGTGGGGGAGAAACTGTTTTTTTTTTCAAATTGCCCCTAACCGAACTTGTTGGTTAGAGAAGATAGTATGTACATCAGTATGATCGATGCCATTCTCAGTCCAGAACAGATGAATATTTTAAATGAGGTTGTTTTCTATGAAGATGCTGACTGTATCTGTTTTGTTGAATCGCGATCCGATTTCTTCAACAGACAGGCCTACAACAGGTTAATCCGGCAGGGAGGGGTTCCCAATGACTGGGAATCACGCCAGTGGTGCGAGGAGGTCCACATGAAGCCAAGTTTCCTGCTATGGAGAGCTCAGAACCAATCCATCCCTACAGAAGATAATATTCAATGGAGGGGAATCCACCTGGCCTCGTGTGGTTACTGCTGTCTTAACCCCCAAACGGAATCGGTAGTACATCTCTTTATCAAGGGTGAATGGGCAGTTAAACTCTAGTCTATGCTAGATAAATGGAGTATTTTTACCCCTACAGGATCTTGCAAGAATGATTTATTCGTGAGTTGGTTCTCAGGTATGGAGCCGCAAACGATGGAGTCCAAGATCTAATGCATCATTGTTCCATCGATTTTATGGACTCATTGGGAGGAAAGGAACAAAACCCGGACAGAGGCCCATCCATTGATGGATTCTCTACCGGTGAGATTGAAAACTCTTTTTTTGAACTGGGTTCGTTGATTAAAGGTGGGATGCAATCCCATAGCCTCTATAGACTTCTCAACAGGCATCTGGCGCACCCAAATTTTTAGGGGTGTTGGTTTAGATGGCATACTTTATAACACGGTCTCAAAAATAATGTTGATGGATCATTGATAAATGGACAGATGCGTTGAGGGGGGCTTGGTGCGGGACAAGAACGGCTTAGTGGTTTTTGCGTTTAGTAGTTTCCATGGGACATGTAGTTCATTAGGAGAGAAAACATAGGCTTTGCACACTGTTTTCAGGCTCTGCAAATGTTTTTCGCTGATTATTTCAGAATTTGAATCGGACTCGGAGGTGTTGATCCAGAAATTGCATATAGAAGTTAACCCACCGTGGAAGCTACTTATCTGGTTAGAAGCTGTGGCTTGGTGATTCCTAAAGGATGTGCGACGTGTCACATTCAATGAGAGGCTAACATAGCGGCATATTCCCCTTCCTGGGAGAGTTGTCTGGATGAGACTGTGGTAAAAAGATAGTTTTTTTAAATGATTTATGATTTGAGAAGTGTATTAAATGATTTTTAAATCATTATTTAAATGTTGTTAATGATATTTTTCTATTAAAAATGTTCTAAAATTTGTTTTACATTTAAAATGTGTTTTAATTTTTTTATAGATTCCATTATATGTTTTAATTTTATTTGGGAATCGCTTCGCACGAAGAACACAAAGGCTTAGAGAGAAGGTAGAGAGAGAATTTCTGAAATCATTCTGGTTTCTATTCAAAATCACCTCTCCGAACAGATGGGTCGGAGGTCCCTTATATAGGCCTCTTGGATCAGCTTGCCCGAGAAGCTGAATCAATACAGGACATGCCAAAGCAAAAGAAAAACAAAAGGTGGAATGCACTACTGCGAAACTTCCACCGCACACTTTACAATAAATACAAACTACATAAATGACATGTTCGATGTGATCCGCTCGTCTATGCCGGGTATGACGCGTGTCTAGATCAGCATCTAGAATCCATCCAAGTCGTATAGAGCATCAATCATCTCTCCAACTGAGACTTCCTTTTCGGACTCCTTCATTTTGATCAATTCTTTGATGGCACATTGGATTTGATCTCTGACAATAAAGATATCTTCTTTATGTCCCTTCCACGTCTTGAGTTCTTCAAGAATCGTGTCTGCCTCCACTGCGAAGTCTGTCAGATGTGTCATCTCTGCATGCTTCATGTCTCTAGAGTTGATAGAGACCAACACATTGTCTCCTACAAAGAATATACAATCTTTTCTCGTTGATTTTTATTTAATTAGATAAATGCTCCAGGCGATTTGGATACATTCATAATGACTTTTGTTCAAACTGAACTCTAGCCAATCTTCATCGCTAAACTGCGAGTCTTCGAATACTTTCTGGACAGGTCCTTTAGTCCAGTGCCCTGGGTACAAGTTCCAAATCATAACCACCTTGTCCGCTAATCTGATACATTCAATATGCGCAACCCACCATAACAAACTTGGATATGCATTCTTCAGAACTGTTCTGACCATCCTGTGTACCAAATTGAATGTGGAATTTATTTTCTTAAATCCCAAAAACTGTACTACTCCCATGCTGAAAGCTTTCTGGAATTCAATGAACTCTTCTGGTTCTAATGCCGTATCTGGTATATGGATTTTTGGAATCCCTATTCCTAACATTCTCCAAAACCTCTTCAAAACTGGATATTCTTCCATTCCTGTTTCCTTGATTCTCTTAACTTTGTCAAGGAGTCCTGAAACTTGGACCTTCAACCTAATCTCTTCAGTGATGATCATACAGATCATATCTCGATCAATATTTTTATAATCTTTCATAAGATCTTCAGATTCTTCAAGCATGTCCAAAACATGGTTCAGACCTCTTTTGAATATCCGATCATCTTTACTTTTCTGGATCAGATTATAAACGACTGTGGACTTATTTCTTGAAATATTTGGAATCCTTTGCAAATATTTCCATATTTCCTTTGCTGGATTGGGCTCTTCATCTAGCTCATCATCCAGACTTTCTTGATCTTGTTCTTCCTAAACATTATGTTTTTTAGGTTCTTTATGAAACCTTTGATGCTTTTCAAGTTCTTCATCTACATTATCAGCCCAAATCTTAATGGTTTTCTCTCTTCCTTTAGAGCTTACATTCGTCTCAACCTTCTGGTTCTTTCGAGCCTTTTTGTTTCTCGGATTATCTACACATTGAGTGATGTAATGGCCTTTCTGACCACATACAAATCATTCAATATGACTTTTATCCTTAAACTTACTGTCTAGAGGTCTCTTTGAAAATTTTCTGGTTTTTCAGCCTTTCTAGAGGAGGAACCTGTGCTTTCTGATTTTTCAACCATACTGGATGAACATCCCCTCTTCTGATGGTTATTCTCTGCTATAATCCCTTTCCTCTGTTCAAGTTGATCAACCCTTTCATTCATTACTATGATAACCGGGCATTCTTACACAGAATGATTATCTATGCAAACAGGGCATCTTCTTGATTTGCCACTTTCTGCCATTGCACCTGCAAGATTCAAAATAGCGAGTTAGTGCATCTGGAATTATATTGTCTTTTCCTTTAATATTTTCTATATTAAAGTTATAGTATTGCAATTCATTCCTCCACCGTACAAGTCGTGCCTAGGTAAACCTTTTCAATTTAATTCTCATAAAATTCTTTATATAATAACTATCCGTTCTTATAGTAAAAGGTTTTCCCAAGAATGTTTGTTAGCCCTTATTCCTTTAAGGACAACAAACAATTCTCTTTCATGGACAAGGTAATTTTTCTCTGCCTTGTTAAAACATCCACTCCAGTATCTTCTGATACTATCATTATGGTTTTTACTTATTGATAGAGCAAATATTTTCAATTAATTTATATTAAATATCATTGTTTTAAACCCAAAAAATTGTTCCTCTAAGATTAATTGTTTCATTTTTTTGATAATGGTGTTATTTTGAGCTGAATAGTAAAAATTGGCCATTTTGGATTTTTAACAGTTTTACATTATTTCGGTAGTTTGGCCATAACATTATCTACACTGATCCAAATTGAAAAATTCTTTCTTTTCCAGATTTTACACATCCAGGGATTCATTTAATATATTTGGACCAAAATCTGAATCGGCCATATGGAAGCTCAAAAGAAGCTCACAAGTTGCCTCAAGAAAACTGTTTTCAGTTCTGCCTAGTTTTGATGTGGGATCCATAACCCTTCCACTGTGGGCCCAAAGCTTGTGAAATTCGGTGGGTGGATGCGAAAGGCGTTTTGGAGCATCTTTTATGAAGGAATCACCGAGTTAATTGGCCGTTTATGGGGCCATTAAAGCACCCTAATCCGGAGGAATTCGTTTTGGAGAGTCTGACTGGATAGAATAAATGCTCATAGTAAAACGGCCATAACTCTCGGAATACATGTCCAAATCCACTGGAATATTGAGGGGACACGGCCAAGGTAATTATGAACAACATTAAGAAGGGATCAATGCGTGAAGATGTCATTTAATGGGGCTAAAACACATCGACATTCGGGGGAAGCATTCTGGCTATAAAAGGAGGAGAGCTCCACCCTCTCAAAGCATCCATTCTCCATCCATTCTCCACCCCATTCCTTCCGGGACACCAAGAAGGAGAACTTTTCAGCTTTCTCTTTTATTTATTTTCTTTTTCATAGTTTTTTAATGCCTTCTTCTTCCCCATTCAACTCAATTACCCTTACCATGGTGGGGTAAACTTTTGGAGTGATTGGGGAAGGGTTGGTTTTCTACATTGTAATGCTTGAGTTCTTGGTCGCAATTGAATAAATTTCTTTCTTATTCACAAAAAAAAAAAGAATCACCAAGTGAATTGGCCGTTTATGGGGCCATTAAAGCACCCTAATCCGGAGGAATTCGTTTTGGAGAGTCTGACTGGACAGAATAAATGCTCATAGTAAAACGGCCATAACTCTCGGAATACATGTCCAAATCCGCTGGAATATTGAGGGGACACGGACAAGGGAATTATGAACAACATTCAAGAAGGGCTCAACGCGTGAATATGTCATTTAATGGGGCTAAAACGCGTCGACATTCGGGGGAAGCATTCTGGCTATAAAAGGAGGAGAGCTCCACCCTCTCAAATCATCCATTCTCCATCCATTCTCTACCCCATTCCTTCCGAGACACCAAGAAGGAGAACTTTTCAGATTTCTCTTTTATTTATTTTCTTTTTCATAGTTTTTTAATGCCTTTTTCTTCCCCATTCAACTCGATTACCCTTACCATGGTGGGGTAAACTTTTGGAGTGATTGGGGAAGGGTTGGGTTTCTACATTGTAATGCTTGAGTTCTTGGACGCAATTGAATAAATTTATTTCTTCTTCAAAGTTGTTTTCAATTTATTATAGCGGATTTTATAATCAAGTGCGATCATTCTTGAATATTAATTCCGTTATTTATTTTTTCCTTGGTAAAATAATCAATATCTCCCTCCACTAATTTCTGGTTTATATACGATGGAATAAACCAGGAATTAGTGGTGAAGTACTCGATGATCGTCAGTACGTGTAAAAGGTGTAGTGAATGTTCTTGATTATTTGGGACAAACAAAACCCGATCGGGTATTGCCCATTTCAATTAAGGATATTCAATACAACTATTTTACACATGGAAGGAGAGTTGACCAAACCGAGATCTTGATAAGGTTTTCTCTCACAATAACAATTTCACCAAGGAAGTGAGAGGAAACGATTGTGGAAACTCACTTTAATCAACTAAGAAGAAGAGGTTTGAATTAAATTGAACAAGGATAGCATTATAATTAGGAAACCGACCCCGACCTAATCACCCTTTTAATTTCATTGTTTTTCAATCATTTGAATTTCAAATTTCCGTTCACAACATTTTTACCCCCGTTTTAAAGTGACAACCCATTTTGTGTGCACTCCTCTTCGGGAGACATCCTAGGTCAACCACATTACTACATTTTAACTTAGGAAAAAATTGTTTTGCCATGCCCTACGACAGGCGTGCGTCAAACTTGGCGCCGTTGACGGGGAGGTAGTTCTACAAACTAATTGTTAATATTTGACTTTTTCAATTAAAAAAAATATAAAAAAATATTTTGCCATGTTGTTTTCAAATGATTATTTCTTTAACTCATGGAACAATTACCCACCAGTGCGAGAACCAATTATTGAATCACCTTGGTCTATAGAGTATAAAGTTTCTTTCTTGTCTAAACAAATTCGGGGAGCTCGAATCCAAATCATAACAGAGGATGAATTCAAGGATCTCATTGAAAACTTTAAAAAGAACCTCGAATACCCAGTGTTGGAGGGTTTGGCAAAAGAATTAATTGAACTTCAGGAGTATTTTCCGGAATTTTTTCAAGAAATGATCAATGTAAAATACCAAGAAGAATAAGTTCACAAGGATATTGAAGCCCAATTTGAAAGAATTAGTCAAACAGTTCAAAACCTGGAGACCTCAATACAGTGGATAGTAGAAAAAGTACATGCATCCCAAGATCCACAACTGGAGACAGAACAAGAACCAGAACCTGAAAAATTGATGGAAGAAGTATCCTCACAAATCCTTCAAGTTGAAGAACCCATGGAGGCCTTGATGAAATTAAAAGAAGATCCATTGAGCCCATCTCAATCAATGTTGGAGAATATTGATGAAGAAGATTTAGATATTGAAATTCATATGGGTGATCAAAAAGATCTAGACAACTTCTGGAATGAGTGTGAGGAACTTCTTGATCCAACTATTCCTAATAATGTAGATGATTCAACAACATTGAAGGAAGAAACCAACCAAGTAGTCGAATTTGAAGAGAAGATAGAGGATTCTGACTACCTACCTCTATCTACGGAAATTCAACTCCAAGAGCCACATCCCTTTGAAGAAGAAATTGAATCCAAACAGGCTCAGGGAGTTAATCTTTTCATAAACTCATTATCTTTTGATTTTTTTGAAACTGAATTGAGTATTACCTCCCCTTGTTTTAATTTTTCATATTCATCCAACACTTGTATTTCCTTGGAGGGAGAATATGTATCTGAAGAGGAACATCTGGTGCTCCCCAAACCTGTTGAAAATTTAATAGAGGGAGTACAAGAGAAGATCAAAGTGGATTTTCTGGTGGAAAATGAGACACAAGATACTTACTTTGAAAGGGAAGAATTTGATATTGATTCTTCATGCTTTAATTTTTTTCAAATAGAATTAAACTCTGACATTCCCTTTGATTTTCCCCAGATGTATCATACCTTCATCAACCACTGGAGAATAAAGATGATGTTGTTCATGCGGAACCCAAGAAGGAGGAGGCTCTGTACTTCATCCTACCCCCACCATGCACGGTGTACCACATTGAGAAGGGGGTGGATCTGGTGTACTCTATCTATGGAGTCCTCCTCAACAAGAACAATGAAATGAAAGCTAGGAAGAGACACATGTGGTGGTTCAAATCAAAGAAACCTCACCCACCATCAGATTGGGGATAACTTATTAGAACTGCCCCTCTCGAGGCAGTCAAAACCTAGGGCCCACTTGGGGGATTAAACCAAGATTTATCTTTTTTTTTTCTTATTCAATTTCTATTTTCATTTATTTTAATAAATTTATTATGTTATGTTTTTACTTTTTTTAGGTTTTCAAAGAGAAACACTTTGGAGCCAAACTCAACGTTGCATTGCCAATAAGTCAGGTTGTACCTCTCTTTCACACTTGCTTGATGATGTGATTCATTTGAAAATTGTATTACTTGTTAAATCAACTTAAATGAATCGAGGGAACTGCATCATTTAAGTATGTGGGAGGGAACCTTTGTAGTATAGGATTTTTATTTGATGTTTGTTTTCAAAAATAAAAAAAATAAAAAAATTGTGTGTTTTCAAATTTTTGTGTGTTTATTTTTCAATTTTTGGTGTGTTTCTAAAACTTTTGAGCTGAAATGATTATCAATACCATTTTTGAAACTCATTTCAATGAGTGAACCAATCTATTCCATGAAACTGAGTTTAAATGATTGCTGAAATAACTTTGTTTCAAGTTCAAATCTTTTGGAATTTAATGAAAAGTACACTAATTTTTGAAACCCATGCCATATTTCACTGTCTGTATCTTCAAGATCACTTTCTTGTGAGGCTTCTGAACCATTTTTGTCATATTCTTTTCATTCACCTCATTTATTGAGAGAACCAGACCATGCTTGCTTTAACCAGAATTTGATTTATTCCTTTTAAAACTTGAGGGTTGGGGTACGTGTGTTTTAAATGATCGAGACATTTATTTTGTTTGAATCCCCCTTTTCAAAATAATACTTTTCATTATGGCCCACCTTTACATTTATCCTTCATTGTAGCCCCTAGTAGCCATGAATTGCCTGTTAGGTTAGCCACATTACAAGCCAATTTTCCCTATCATACCTGCTCTTTTGAATATCTGATCATCTTTACTTTTCTGGATCAGATTATAAACGGATGTGGACTTAATTCTTGAAATATTTGGAATCCTTTGAAAATATTTACATATTTTCTTTGCTGGATTGGGCTCTTCATCTAGCTCATCATCTAGACTTTCTTGATCTTGTTCTTCTTGAAAATTTTGTCGTTGAGGTTCTTTATGAGACATTTGATGCTTTTCAATTTCTTCATCTACATGATCAGCCCAAATCTTAATGGTTTTCTCTCTTCCTTTAGAGCTTCCATTCGTCTCAACCTTCCGGTTCTTCTGAGCCTTTCTGTTTCTTGGATTATCTGCACATTGAGTGATGTAATGGCCTTTCTAACCACATAAAAAGCATTAAATATGACTTTTATCCTTAGAGTTACTATCTAGAGGTCTCTTTGAAGCATTTCCTGGTTTTTCAGCCTTTCTAGCTGAGGAACCTGTGCTTTCTGATCTTTCAACCTTACTGGATGAAGATCCCCTATTCTGAAGGTTATTCTCTGCTAGAATCCCCTTCCTCTGTTCAAGTCAATCAACCCTTTCATTAATTGCTCTGATAACCGGGCATTCTGCCACAAAATTATTATCTATGAAAACAGGGCATCTTCTTGATTTGCTACTTTCTGCCATTGCACCTGCAAGAGTAAAAATAGCGAGTTAGTGCATCTGGAATGATATTGTATTTTCCTTTAATATTTTCTATATTAATGTTATAGTATTGCAATTCATTCCTCCACCGTACAAGTCGTGCCTGGATACACCTTTTTAATTTAATTATCATAAAATTATTTATATAAGAAGTATTTGTTCTTATAGTAAAAGGTTTTCCCAAGAAAAGATCGTTAGCCCCAATTCCTTTAAGGACAACAAGCAATTCTCTTTCATGGATAGGGTAATTTTTCTCTGCCTTGTTAAAACATCCACTCCAGTATCTGCTGATACTATCATTATGGTTTTTACTTATCTTTAAGATACATCCCCATGCTGAGTCTGATGCATCTGTTTCTAAGATAAGCTGTTCTTCACTCCCATCTAGATACTCCAATTCGGGGAGATTGTGTGCTTTCTGCTTCAGAATTCTGATTACTTCAGAATCTTTTTCTGTCCAATCCCAAGGTACCTTACTGGATACCTTTTTCTGTATTGGAACTGATATTTTTGCTAAATCTCTGATGTATGCACTGGCATAACTTAGTATACCGAGAAACACCTGTATTTGCTTACGATCTGTAAGTTCATCGGGGAAAGATTGTAGCTTTTCTACAATATATGGTTGAAGATTTTCTCTACTTCCTTGGATCTTAAATCCCAGCAATTATATCTTTGGTTGCATCCAAATGATATTTCTTTCTGAAAGTATCATCCCTTCTTCTCTAAACACTTCATCCACCTTCTGCAAATGTTTTATTTGCTCTTCTGTATTTTTACTAAATACGGGCACATCATCTATATAGACTGCCACAAACTGTGATAATCTATTGAATGCCTCATCCATTCTTCTCTGGAATATTCCTGGTGCATTCTTGAGTCCAAATGGCATAACTATCCATTCAAACAAGCCAACTGGCATTGTAAATGTTGTCAATGGTATAACTTCATCTTTGATCTTTATCTGCCAATATCCTGACTTGAGATCAAACTTAGAATATACTATTGACCTTTCATTCTTAATCCTTCTTCTCAAAGCTTCTTGGTTAGGAAGATTGTAGCGATCATCCTTTGTAGCACAATTGAGACCACGATAATCTATAACCATTCTAGCCTTACCACGCTGTTTTTCTGCATGATTCATTACCATGAATGCCGCACTCCTGTGAGAACTTTCACTATGCCTGATTAATCAAAGATTGATTAATTCTGGAATCTGTTTCTCAAATTCCTTAACCATATCATATGGATAGGCAATTCCCTTACTTCTGATAACTGTACTTGGATCCTTAAGGGTGATGGTAGCTTTTGGCATTGCCTTCTTCCATAACTTCAGAGGATTTTATGATGAATTTTTTGATAAGTATTCTTTTATCTTGGCCAATGCCTCTTCTTCATTAATCCTCAGTACTTTTAATCCAACTAGTTCTTTCCACTGATAAATCTTTCTGTGGTATTTTCTATCTTCATCTAGATAGACTTCCACTTTAACGGTAGATACTTTCTTATATGGAACCATTCTGGTTTTTCCAAACGCAGTTGGAATCAAATAGTTGTCAAGGATAATTCCTTCTGAAAATATCGTTACTGGTTGATACCTTCTAAGGAACCTATTTACAATCAAGAAGTCATCTGGAAATTGAGAAATAAAACAAAGCATCTGATCTATATATATCCTACAATTTAGTTTAATCTGAACATCCTTGGATACTTCTTGAATCAGAACTGTTGCATTATTACCAACTGTAACTTGAAATTGTGAAGATTCCCAGGTTACTCCTGAAAATCGAATTCATATACAAGAGAATGTACATCCTGTATCTACTAGGGAAATACATGTTGTTTCATTAATACTTAATTTTACTAATGTATCCCATTCATATATCTTTTCACTGAGTAATGAAGATCCCATATATCCTACATGAGTTTCTTCATCCTCATAGATAGGTAGTCAAACATTCCTTTGTCCAACTATCCTTCTGGAAATTGATGTTCTAGGTGCTTATACTGAAGTACCTTCATCTTTTCCAATTGAGATCCTTGGATCTTCCAAATGGTTCTCTAGTATTTCTGATTTGAAGTCTTCTATCTTTAAATCTGATCTTCCTGACCTTGATCCTTCTGATCTAATATCATCTTCATCTTCTCTGACCTCAGAGATAAGAAGTCTATTTCCAACTTTTCTAATAACATCTAGAATAAGTAGCTTCTATCTTCTTTCTTCCTCTGGATTTGGTGAAACCCATTATCTAGGCCAAGTTAGCCTCTTGGGGTTTATCACCTGTGGTGTCATTGCTCTAATTGATATTTCTTCATCTTGAAAAAGATGTGTAAATCTTTCCACACCCTTCCTTAGAGCGGGTCTTCCAGTATTATAGAACTTCACATAGAGGCAAGTAATTACTCCGACACATCTCCTGTTGGGTGGATATCCCAATGTCTTCTACTAGTTCCTCGTGTTGATCTTTACTTCTAGAGTTATACTAATACTTCTGTCCATAAGAACAACATGCAATTTTGGTATTACCTTTACCCATACTGCTCCTGCATGCAAATTTGCACGTGATCCTCCTAATAATGCATTGGAGAAATTGGTTAAACTACCATCCACAACTGCAATTAGGACTGGTGGATCTTGTCCTTTTCTGACAAGAGGATTTACTCCTATCTGGATTATTCCAAAATGCACATACTTTTCATTTTTATGGATTGCCTTGTTAACCCTTTCTGGTTTTAATAAAGGCATTGAAAATAATCCTCTATCTGTTTTATAGACTTTATCTGTCTCTTCATCTTCAAAGATCTTGGTAATTTCTCGATATGGTCCCCAAGACTTCTGGTATACCTCAGACCAATCAACTCTCGGCATCTTCCATTCTTGAAAATATCTTTATTCTGAAGGGATTTCAGTTTCTGAAGAATGAACCAGATCTCATTCCATCTCCTCTAGTTTTACTAGTTCTGGAGAGTCTTCTAATGCATAAGCTCCTGTTCGAATCATGGCTATTCGAAGCTGGCTCAAAATAGGGTTACTTCCTTCTTCTTCATCTGAGGTAGAATGTTCACCCTCTGAGTAATCTAAATATAAAGAATATAAATTCTCATCATCTGAGTCTATATCTTCTCCCTAGATTGTCTCAAACAATATTTCTGATGAATCTTCCATCATTATTGTTTTGAGACTACCCCTTCGTTTATCTGCATCTGGGCAACTGTCAGCTCTGTGACCCTTCTTGCCGCAAAACCAACAACAATCACAACTGGTTAGAGATTTTCCTTTAGGGCATCTGGGATACTTCCCATATTTGGCATTAAAGTTTTCTCTCATATCCTTCTGGATTCTATTTGGTCTAAGAAATCTCTTAGATTTTTCTATCTTTCTGGCTTTCTCTGACGAGGTCTCCGATGAGATCCCGGTTTGGGAGTCCAGAAAGGCTGCAAAAATCACAAACAGCAGCAAAACATTATCCAAGAAGAGGATAAGGGGACTAACTGTCGACGACTTCGCAGGATCATTTTGGGAATCGCTTCGCACGAATAATGCAAGGGCTTAGAGAGAAGGTAGAGAGAGAATTTCTGAAATCATTCTGATTTCTATTCAAAATCACCTCTTCGAACAGATGGGTCGGAGGTCCCTTATATAGGCCTCTGGGCTCAGCTTGCCCGAGAAGCAGACTCAATACAGGACACACAAAAGAAAAAGAAAAAGCAAATGGTGGACCGCACTACTGTGAAACTTCCACTGCACAATTTACAATAAATACAAACTACATAAATGACATGTTCGATGTGATCCACTCATCCATGCCGGGTATGACGCGTGTCTGGATCAACGTCTTGAATCCATCCAAGTCGTATAGAACATCAATCATATCTCCAACTGAGACTTCCTTTTCTGACTCTTTCATTTTGATCAATTCTTTGATGGAGCATTGGATTTGATCTCTAACAATAAAGATATATTCTTTATATACCTTCCACGTCTTGAGTTCTTCAAGAATCGTGTCTGCCTCCACCGTGAAGTCCGTCATATGTGTCATCTCGGCATGCTGCATGTCTCTAGAGTTGATAGAGACCAACATATTGTCTCCTGCAAAGAATATACAATCTTTGCTCGTTGATTCTGATTCAATTAGATAAATTATCTAGGCGATTTGGATACGTTCATAATGATTTTTGTTCAAACTGAACTCTGGCCAATATTCATCGCTAAACTACGAGTCTTCGAATGCTTTCTGGATAGGTCCTTTAGTCCAGTGCCCTGGGTACAAGTTCCAAAGCATAAACACCCTGTCTGCTAATCTGATAGGTTCAATATGGGAAACCCACCATCAAAAACTTGGATATGCATCGTTTAGAACTATTCTGACCATCCTGGGTACCCAATTGAATGTGGAATTTATTTTCCTAAATCCCAAAAACTGTACTGCTCCCATGCTAAAAGCATTCTGGAATTCAATGAACTCTTCTAGTTCTAATGCCGTATCTGGTATATGGAGTTTTGGAATCCCTGTTCCTGACATTCTCCAAAACCACTTCAAAATTGGATATTTTTCCATTCCCGTTTCCTTAATTCTCCTAACTTTGTCAAGGAGTCCTGAAACTTGGAACTTCAGCCTGATCTCTTGAGTGATGATCATACTGATCATACCTCGATCAATCTTTTTATAATCTTCCATAAGATTTTTAGATTCTTCAAGCATGTAAAAAACATGGTTCAGACCTCTTTTGAATATCCGATCATCTTTACTTTTCTGGATTAGATTATAAACGACTGTGGACTTATTTCTTGAAATATTTGGAATCCTTTGCAAATATTTCCGTATTTCCTTTGCTAGATTGGGCTCTTCATCTAGCTCATCATCCAGACTTTATTGATCTTTTTCTTCCTAAAAATTTTGTCGTTGAGGTTCTTTATGAGACCTTTTATGCTTTTAAAGTTCTTCATCTACATGATCAGCCCAAATCTCAATGGTTTTCTCTCTTCCTTTAGAGATTCCATTCTTCTCAACCTTCTGGTTCTTCCGAGACTTTCTGTTTCTCAGATTATCTGCACATTGAGTGCTGTAATGGCCTTTCTGACCACATAAAAATCATTCAATATGACTTTTATCCTTAGACATACTGTCTAGAGGTCTCTTTGAAGCATTTCCTGGGTTTTCAGCCTTTCTAGCTGAGGAACCTATGCTTTCTGATCTTTCAACCTTACTGGATGAAGATCCCCTCTTCTAGAGGTTATTATCTGCTAGAATACCCTTCCTCTGTTCAAGTCGATTAACCCTTTCATTCATTGCTCTGATAACCGGGCATTCTGCCACAGAATGATTATCTATGAAAACATGACATCTTCTTGATTTGCTACTTTCTCCGATTGCACCTACAAGAGTCAAAATAGCGAGTTAGTGCATCTGGAATGATATTTTATTTTCCTTTAATATTTTATATATTAAAGTTATAGTATTGAAATTCATTCCTCCACCAGACAAGTCGTGCTTGGGTAAACCTTTTCAAATTCATTCTCATAAAATTCTTTATATAAGAACTATCTGTTCTTATAGTGAAAGGTTTTCCCAAGAAATGCTCGTTAGCCCTAATTCCTTTTAGGACATCAAGCAATTCTCCTTCATGGACAGGGTAATTTTTCTCTACCTTGTTAAAAAATCCACTCCAGTATCTACTAATACTATCATTATGGTTTTTACTTATCTTTAAGATACATCCCCATGCTGATTCTGATGCATCTGTTTCTAAGATAAGCTGATCTTCACTCCCATCTGGATAATCCAATTCAGGGATATTCTGTGCTTTCTGCTTCATAATTATGATTACTTCAGAATATTTTTCTGTCCAATCCCAAGGTACCTTACTGGATAACGTTTTATGTATTGGAACTGATATTTTTGCTAAATCTATGATGTATGCTCTGGCATAACTTAGTATACCGAGAAACACCTGTATTTGCTTACGATTTGTAAGTTCATCGGGGTTAGTTTGTAGCTTTTATGCAATATGCGGTTGAATATTTTCTCTACTTCTGTGGATCTGAAATCCCAATAACTCTATCTTTGGTTGCATACAAATGATCTTTGTTTCTGAAAGTATCATCCCTTCTTCTCTAAATACTTCATCCACCTGCTGCAAATGTTTTATATACTCTTCTATATTTTTACTAAATACGAGCACATCATCTATATAGACTGCCACAAACTGTGATAATCTATTGAATGCATTATCCATTCTTCTCTGGAATATTCCTGGTGCATTATTGAGTCCAAATGGCATAACTAGCCATTCAAACAAGCCAACTGGCGTTGTAAATTCTGTCAATAGTATAGATTCTTCTTTGATCGTTATCTGCCAATATCCTAACTTGAGATAAAACTTATAATATACCATTGGACTTTCATTCCTAATACTGCTTCTCATAGCTTCTTGGTTTGGAAGATTGTATCCATCATCCTTTATAGAACAATTGAGATCACAATAATCTATAACCATTCTGGCCTTACCACACTGTTTTTCTGCATGATTCATTACCATGAATGCCGCACTCCTGTGAGGACTTTCACTGTTTCTGATTAATCCAAGATTGATTAATTCTGGAATATGTTTCTCAAATTCCTTAACCATATCATATGGATAGGCAATTCCCTTACTTCTGATCACTGTACTAGAATCCTTAAGGGCGATGGAAGCTTCTGGAATTGATTTCTGCCATAGCTTCAGAGGATTTTCTGACCAATTTTCTGATAAGTATTCTTTTATCTTGGCCAATGCCTCTTCTTCATTAATCCTCAAGACTTTTAATCCAACTAGTTATTTCCACTGATCAATATTTCTGTGGTATTATCTATCTTCATCTGGATAGACTTCCACTTTAACAGTAGATACTTTCTTATCTGAAACCATTCTGGTTTTTTCCGATGCGGTTGGAATCAAATAGTTGTCAAGGATAATTCCTTTTGAAAATATTGTTACTGGTTGATACCTTCTAAGGAACCAATTTCCAATCAAGACGTCATCTGAAAATTGAGGAATTAAATAAAGCATCTGATCTATATATATCCTACCATTGAGTTCAGTATGAACATCCTTGGCTACTTCTTGAATCAGAACTGTTGCATTATTACCAACTGTAACTTGAAACTCTGAAGATTCCCAGGTTACTCCTGAAAATCTAATTCTTATACAAGAGAATGTACATCCTGTATCTACTAGGACAATAAATGCTGTTTCATTAATACTTAATTTTACTAATGTATCCCATTCCTCTATCTTTGTATGAATTAATGAAGATCCTATATATCCTACATGAGTTTCTTCATCCTCATAGATAGGTAGTTGAACAGTCCTTTGTCCAACTATCCTTCTGGAAATTGATGTTCTAGGTGATTCTACCGAATTACCTTCATCTTTTCCAATTGAGATCCTTGGATCTTCCAAATGGTTCTCCAGTATTTCTGATTTGAAGTATTATATATTCAAATCTGATCTGCCTGACCATGATCCTTCTGATCTAAGATCATCTTTATCTTCTCTGACCTCAGAGATAACAAGTCTATTTCCAACTTGTCTAATAACATCTGGAATAAGTAGCTTCTGCCTTCTTTCTTCATCTGGATTTGGTGAAACCCATTCTCTAGGCCAAGTTAGCCTCTTGGGGTTTATCACCTGTGGTGTCATTGATCTAATTGATGTTCCTTCATCTTGAAAAATATGTGTAAATCTTTCCACATGATTTCTTATATCTGGTCTTCCAGTATTATAGAACTTCACATAGAGGCGAGTAATTACTCTGACACATCACCTGTCAGGTAGACATCCCAATGTGTTTTTCTAGTTCCTCGTGTTGATCATTACTTCTAGACTTCTACTAATACTTCTATCCATAAGAACAACATGCAATTCTAGTTCTACCTTTACCCATGCTGATCCTACATGCAGATTTGCACGTGATCCAACTAATAATGCATTAGAGAAATTGGCTAAACTGCCATCCACAACTGCAATTAGGACTGGTAGATCTTGTCCTTTTCTGACAAGAGGATCTAATCCTATCTGGATTATTCCAAAATGCACATACTTTGCATTTTTCTGGATTTCCTTGTTAACCCTTTCTGGTTTTAGAAAAGGCATTGAAAATAATCCTCTATATGTTTTATAGACTTTAGCTGTCTCTTCATCTTCAAAGATCTTGGTCATTTCTCGATATGGTACCCAAGACTTCTGGTATACCGCAGACCAATCAACTCTGGGCATCTTCCATTCTTGACAATCTCTTCCTTCTGAAGGGATTTCAGTTTCTGAAGAATGAACCAAATATCCTTCCATCTCCTCTAGTTTTACTAGTTCTGGAGAGTCTTCTGATGCACTGGCTCCTGTTTGAATCATGGATATTCGAAGCTGGCTCAAAATAGGGTTACTTCCTTCTTCTTCATCTGAGGTAGAATCTTCCTCCTTGGAGTACTTTGAATATAAAGAATATAAACTCTCATCATCTGAGTGTATATATTCTCCCTAGATTAGTTCAAACAATATTTCTGATGAATCTTCCATCATTATTGTTTTGAGACTACCCCTTCGTTTATCTGCATCTGGGAAACTGTTAGCTCTATGAACCTTGTTGCCGCAAAACCAACAACAATCACAACTGGATAGAGATTTTACTAGAGGGAATCTGGGATACTTCCCATATTTGGCCTTAAAGTTTTCTCTCATATCCTTCTGGATTCTATTTGTTATAAGAAATCTCTTAGATTTTTCAGGCTTTCTGGCTTTCTTCGACAAGGTCTCCGACGAGATCCCGATTTGGGAGTCCAGAAAGGCTGCAAAAATCACAAACAACAGCAAAACATTATCCACGAAGAGGATAAGGGGACTACCTGTCAACGACTTCGCAGGTTCGTTTTGGGGATCGCTTCGCACGAAGAACACAAAGGCTTAGAGATAAGGTAGAGAGAGAATTTCTGAAATCGTTCTGATTTCTATTCAAAATCACCTCTCCGAACAGATGGGTCGGAGGTCCCTTATATAGGCCTCTGGGCTCAGCTTGGCCGAGAAGCTGACTCAATACAGGACACACAAAAGCAAAAGAAAAAGCAAAAGGTGGACCGCACTACTGCAAAACTTCCACCACACACTTTACAATAAATATAAACTACATAAATTACATGTTCGATGTGATCCGCTCGTCCATGCTGGGTATGACGCGTTTCTGGATCAGCATCTAGAATCCATCCAAGTTGTATAGAGCATCAATCATCTCTCCAACTGAGACTTCCTTTTCTGACTCCTTCATTTTTATCAATTCTTTGATGGCACGTTGGATTTGATCTCTGACAATAAAGATATCATTTTTATGTCCCTTCCACGTCTTGAGTTCTTCAAGAATCGTGTCTGCCTCCACCGTAAAGTCTGTCAGATGTGTCATCTCGACATGCTGCATGTCTCTAGAGTTGATAGGGACCAACACATTGTCTCCTGAAAAGTATATACAATCTTTTCTCATTGATTTTGATTCAATTAGATAAATGCTCCAATAATTTGGATACGTTCATAATGACTTTTGTTCAGACTGAACTCTAGCCAATCTTCATCGCAAAACTGCGAGTCCTCGAATGCTTTCTGGACAGGTCCTTTAGTCCAGTGCCCTAGGTAAAAGTTCCAAAGAATAACCACCCTGTCTGCTAATATGATAGGTTAAATATGTGCAACCCACCATAAAAAACTTGGATATGAATTGTTCATAACTGTTCTGACCATACTGGGTACCCAATTGAATGTGGAATTTATTTTATTAAATCCCAAAAACTGTACTTCTCCCATGCTGAAAGTTTTCTGGAATTCAATGAACTCTTCTAGTTCTAATTCTGTACCTGGTATATGGAATTTTGGAATCCCTGTTCCTGACATTATCTAAAACCTCTTCAAAACTGGATATTCTTCCATTCTGGTTTCCTTGATTCTCCTAACTTTGTCAAGGAGTCCTGAAACTTGGACCTTCAGCCTGATCTCTTCAGTGATGATCATACTGATCATATCTCGATCAATCTTTTTATAATCTTCCATAAGATCTTCATATTCTTCAAGCATGTTCAAAACATGGTTCAGACCTCTTTTGAATATCTGATCATCTTTACTTTTCTGGATCAGATTATAAATGGCTGTGGACTTATTTCTTGAAATACTTGGAATCCTTTGCAAATTTTTCCATATTTCCTTTGCTGGATTGGGCTCTTCATCTAGATCATCATCCAGAATTTCTTGATATTGTTCTTCCTAAACATTCTGTCGTTGAGGTTCTTTATGAGACCTTTGATGATTTTCAAGTTCTTCATCTACATGATCATCCCAAATCTTAATGGTTTTCTCTCTTCCTTTAGAGCTTCCATTCGTCTCAACCTTCTGGTTCTTCCGAGACTTTCTGTTTATCGGATTATCTGCACATTGAGTGCTGTATTGGCCTTTCTGACCACATACAAAGCATTCAATATGACTTTTATCCTTAAACTTACTGTCTAGAGGTCTCTTTGAAGAATTTCTTGGTTTTTCAGCTTTTCTAGATGAGGAACCTGTGCTTTCTGATCTTTCAACCTTACTGGATGAAGATCCCCTCTTTTGAAGGTTATTCTCTGCTAGAATCCCCTTCCTCTGTTCAAGTAGATCAACCCTTTCATTCATTTCTCTGATAACCAGGCATTCTGCCATAGAATTATTATCTATGCAAATAGGGCATCTTCTTGATTGACTAATTTCTGACATTTCACCTACAAGAGTCAAAATAGCGAGTTAGTGCATCTGGAATGATATTTTATTTTCCTTTAATATTTTCTATATTAAAGTTATAGTATTGCAATTCATTCCTCCACCATAAAAGTCATTCCTGGGTAAACCTTTTCAATTTAATTCTCATAAAATTCTTTATATAAGAACTATCTGTTCTTATAGTAAAATGTTTTCCCAATAAAAGATCGTTAGCCCTAATTCCTTTAAGGACAACAAGCAATTCTCTTTCATGGACAGGGTAATTTTTCTCTGCCTTGTTAAAAAATCCACTCCAGTATCTTCTGATACTATCATTATGGTTTTTAATTATCTTTAAGATACATCCCCATGCTGAGTCTGATGCATATGTTTCTAAGATAAGCTGATCTTCACTCCCATCTGGATACTCCAATTCTGGGAGATTCTGTGCTTTCTGCTTCAGAATTATGATTACTTCAGAATCTTTTTTTGTCCAATCCCAAGGTACCTTACTGGATACCTTTTTTTTGTATTGTAATTGATATTTTTGCTAAATCTATGATGTATGTTCTGGCATAACTTATTATACCAAGAAACACCTGTATTTGCTTACGATCTGTAAGTTCACCGGGGAAAGTTTTTAGCTTTTCTGCAATATGCGGTTGAAGATTTTCTATACTTACTTGGATCTGAAATCTCAAGAATTCTATATTTGTTTGCATCCAAATGATCTTTATTTCTGAAAGTATCAGCCCTTCTTCTCTAAACACTTCAGCCACCTGCTGAAAATGTTTTATATGCTCTTCTGTATTTTTACTAAATACAATCACATCATCTATATAGACTGCCAGAAACTGTGATAATCTATTGAATGCTTTTTCCATTCTTCTCTGGAATATTCCTGGTGCATTCTTGAGTCCAAATGGCATAGCTATCCATTCAAAAAAGACAACTAGCGTTGTAAATGCTGTCAATGGTATAGCTTCTTCTTTGATCTTTATCTGCCAATATCGTGACTTGAGATCAAACTTAGAATATACCATTGGACTTTCATTCCTAATACTGATTATCAAAGATTCTTGGTTAGGAAGATTGTAGCCATCATACTTTGTAGCCCAATTGAGATTACGATAATCTATAACCATTCTGGCCTTACGACGCTATTTTTCTTCATGATTCATTACCATTAATGCCGCACTCCTGTGAGGACTTTCACTATGACTGATTAATCCAAGATTGATTAATTCTGGAATCTGTTTCTCAAATTCCTTAACCATCTCATCTGGATAGGCAATTCCCTTACTTCTGATCTCTATACTAGGATCCTTAAGGGTGATGGTAGATTCTGGAATTGCCTTCTGCCATAGATTCAGAGGATTTTCTGACCAATTTTCTGATAATTATTCTTTTATCTTGGCCAATGCCTCTTCTTCATTAATCCTCAGGACTTTTAATCCAACTAGTTCTTTCCACTGCTCAATCTTTCTGTGGTATTCTCTATCTTCATCTGGATAGACTTCCACTTTAACAGTAGATACTTTCTTATCTAGAACCATTCTGGTTTTTCCAGACGCGTTTGGAATCTAATAGTTGTCAAGGATAATTCCTTCTGAAAATATCATTACTGGTTGATACCTTATAAGGAACCTATTTACAATCAAGAAGTCATCTGGAAATTGAGGAATAAAACAAAGCATATGATATATATATATATACATATATCCTACCATTGAGTTCAATCTGAACATACTTGGCTACTTCTTGAATCAGAACCGTTGCATTATTACCAACTGTAACTTGCAACTCTGAAGATTCCGAGGTTAATCCTGAAAATCAAATTCTTGTACAAGAGATTGTACATCCTATATCTACTAGGGAAATACATGCAGTTTCATTAATAATTAATTCTACTAATGTAGCCCATTCCTCTATCTTTTCATTGAGTAATGAAGATCCCATATATCCTACATGAGTTTCTTCATCCTCATAGATAGGTAGTTGAACAGTCCTTTGTCCAACTATCCTTCTAGAAATTGATGTTCTAGGTGCTTCTACTGAAGTACCTTCATTTTACAATTGAGATCCTTGGATCTTCCAAATGGTTCTCCAGTATTTATGATTTGAATTCTTCTATCTTCAAATCTGATCTGCCTGACCTTGATTCTTCTGATCTAAGATCATCTTCATCTTCTCTGACCTCAGAGATAACAAGTCTATTTCCAACTTGTCTAATAACATCTGGAATAAGTAGCTTCTACCTTCTTTCTTCATCTGGATTTGGTGAAACCCATTCTCTAGGCCAAGTTAGCCTCTTGGGGTTTATCACCTGTGGTGTCATTGCTCTAATTGATGTTCCTTCATCTTGAAAAATATGTGTAAATCTTTCCACACACTTCCTTAGAGCTGGTCTTCCAGTATTATAGAACTTCACATAGAGGAGATTAATTACTCTGACACATCACCTGTCGGGTGGATATCCCAATGTCTTTTGCCAGTTCCTCGTGTTGATCATTACTTCTAGACTTCTACTAATACTTCTATCCATAAGAACAACATGCAATTCTAGTTTTACCTTTACCCGTGCTGATCCTGCATGCAGATTTTCACGTGCTCCAACTAATAATGCATTAGAGAAATTGGCTAAACTGCCATCCACAACTGCAATTAGGACTGGTAGATCTTGTCCTTTTCTGACAAGAGGATCTAATCCTATTTGGATTATTCCAAAATGCACATACTTTGCATTTTTCTGGATTGCCTTGTTAACCCTTTCTGGTTTTATAAAAGGCATTGAAAATAATCCTCTATATGTTTTATATACTTTAGCTGTCTCTTCATCTTCAAAGATCTTGGTCATTTCTTGATATGGTACCCAAGACTTCTAGTATACCGCAGACCAATCAACTCTGGGAATCTTCCATTCTTGACAATCTCTTCCTTCTGAAGGGATTTCAGTTTCTGAAGAATGAACCAGATCTACTTCCATCTCCTCTAGTTTTACTAGTTCTGGAGAGTCTTCTGATGCACTGGCTCCTATTCGAATCATGGCTATTCGAAGCTGGCTCAAAATAGGGTTACTTCCTTCTTCTTCATCTGAGGTAGAATCTTCCTCCTCGGAGTACTTTGAATATAAATAATATAAACTCTCATCATCTGAGTCTATATCTTCTCCCCATATTGGCTCAAACAATATTTCTGATGAATCTTCCATCATTGTTGTTTTGAGACTACCCCTTCGTTTATCTGCATCTAGGAAACTGTCAGCTCTGCGACCCTTCTTGCCAAAAAACCAACAACAATCACAACTGGATAGATATTTTCCTTGAGGGCATCTGGGATACTTCCTATATTTGACCTTAAAGTTTTCTCTCATATCCTTCTGGATTTTATTTGGTCTAATAAATCTCTTAGATTTTTCTGGATTTCTTCCTGAAAATGTACTTGATGATTTTATTTTTACAAATCTTTTCCAGTCCTTTTTGAATAGTTTCTTTCATTCACATTGGCCATCCTGGCACTGTGTTTTGAATGTTTTTTTGGGGTTTTTCCAAGCTCCTGCCTGGTTAGACTGCACCCATATCTTCCTGCAACACCTTCTACTTTTGGGCAATAAGAAGAACTCATATATGGAATATTTCTTACATCTTGTAAGACATGACTATGCATACAATAGAGTCTTATCACCTACCTTATTGTTTTTACTCGAACTCCTAGTGTGTCTTGAAAATCTTCACGCTGAGAAAGACGAGTCTTCAACACTTGTTGAACAATTTCAAGCCAACTACCTGGAAGCTTCTGGATAAAGACATATAGAGCATATGCTTGATCTCCTGGTCCAATAAGATAATACCAATGCTGAAACTCACAAAGATATTCTTCAAAGTAACACATGTCACAAATTTGGATTTTGTTTAAAGATGTTCTAGCTTTTTCTACCAATGCTCCATCCCGATCTACCAGTGGATTTCCTGCAAAATCTTGTTTAAGGAAATCAGAAACTACTAGTATAACTTAAATTGGGAATGTAACATATTACTGGATAGCTATTCTCACTTATGAGTGTCTCAGTAGCATATCCCAAAATTTCCCTGCATTACCTCTTAAGGAAGCTCCTGCAAAATTAAGTGCACTATCTATGGTAAACGACTGTAAACCAACTGACATCATATAATATCTAAGGTCTAGATCCCATTCATCTATGGCGGCTCCTGGATCATTTTCACAGTCTAGCTTTAGGATCGTCCCATGTTGAGGAACACCTTCTGGATGTGCTTTCTTTGGCCTATATTATTCCTGAATATGGCTGGGATATGAGGGATTGGCTTCCCTATTGATCTTCTGAAACAAATCCTTGAACGATGATTTCTGTCGTTCCCAAGGAATTGGTTTCTTGGAGATTGTCTGCCATACTGGCTTGGCTTCCCAAGGTTTTACACCGAGTCTTTTGGTAACTTACTCTCTTTATTTTTCCTCTTCTCTTCGAGTTTGGCTTGTAGGTCTTCAAATTTATTGAGCTTTTCATTTAGGTTTTTGGAGACATTCTCTATATCCCCAAGTTCCCATTTCTCCCGAGTAATAATATCATGGATCTGTCTCTGGTATTCCTGGATACTTTGAGGAATACTTGAAACTTATTTCCAATATTCTTGAGTTTCTCCTGCTAAAGGCCATGCGTAATCTTCTACAGTATACCGTCCAGATAAACTTTCTCTCTCAGTATCTCGGTGTTGATTTGTATCAGAGACAGCGACACTAGGATGATTGGAAGCTTCTCCTGAAGCTCTCCCTTTAAGCCTCTTCCAAATATCTCGGATATTTGGTCCGACACCAGATCCTCTTCCGGCCATATTTTACTGTTCAAAGAAAAATAATTCTCCTTCTGGATCTCCTAGAGTTCTTTCTAGGTTTTTGACTAACCGCTTGGCCTGTCGAAGTTGAGACTCTGTACGCCTAATTTCCGCCTTTAATCCTTTAATCTTATCACGATTTACCTGGGATTTCTGCCCTAACTCGATTACTTCGGGTTCATTCTCAAAAGCGAATCTGGCTTCTGGAATTTGATGATACTTTCTAAGAAAAATATGATTGGCTTTGTTCTCGTAATATTGTACCCTTCCATCCAGGGTGCTGCTTTCATGGAGATTCCAGTAAGGAATTTCTGTATCCCATTATTAAAGGTCTTTATTTTGAGAAGAAATGGCTAGAAGGAAGGGTACGATATTACAAGAACAAATCCAATCATATTTTTCTTAGAAAGTATCGTCAAATTCCAGAATCCAGATTCGCTTTTAAGAATGAACCCAAAGTAATTGAGTTAGGGCAGAAAGCCCATGAAACTTGTGATAAGCTTGAAGGATTAAAGGCAGAAATTAGGCGTATAGAGTCTCAACTTCGACAGGCCAAGTGGTTAGTCGAAAACCTAGAAATAACTCTAGGAGATTCAGAAGGAGAAGTATTTTTCTTTGAACAGTAAAATATGGCCGGAAGAGGATCTGGTGTTGGACCAAATATCCGAGATATTTGGCAGAGGCTTGAAGGGAGAGCTTCAAGAGAAGCTTCCAATCAGCCTGGTGCCACTATCTTTGATACAAATCCACACCGAGATACTGAGAGAGAAAGTTTATCAGGAAAATATACTGCAGAAGATTACGCATGGCCTTTAGCAGGAGAAGATCAAGAATATCAGGAAGAAGTTTCAAGTATTCCTAAAAGTATACAGGAATACCAAAGACAGATCCATGATATTATTACTCGTGATAAATGGGAACTTGGGGATATAGAGCGTGTCTCCAAAAACCTAAATGAAAAGCCCAAGAAAGTTGAAGACCTACAACCCAAACTCGATGAGAAGAGGAAAAAGAAAGAGAGTAAGTTATCTCCCACCGAAAGACTCGGTGTAAAACCTTGGGAAGCCAAGCCAGTATGGCAGACAATCTCCCAGAAACCAATTCCTTGGGAAAGACAGAAAGGATCATTCAAGGATTTGTTTCAGAAGATCAATAGGGAAGCCAATCCCTCATATCCCAACCATATTCAGGAAGAATATAGGCCAAAGAAATCACATCCAGAAGGTGTTCCTCAACATGGGACGATCCTAAATCTAGACTGTGAAAAGGATCCAGGAGCCACCATAGATGAATGGGCTATAGACCTTAGATATTATATGCTATCAGTTGGTTTACTGTCGGGGACCATAGATAGTGCACTTAATTTCGCAAGATCTACCTTAAGAGGTAATGCAGAGAAATTTTGGGATATGCTACTGAGACACTCATAAGTGAGAACAACTATCGTGGAATATGTTACATTTCCAATTGAAGTTATACTAGTAGTTGCTGATTTCCTTAAACAAGAGTTTGCAGGAAATTAACTGGTAGATCGGGATGGAGCATTGTTAGAAAAAGCTTGAACAACTTTAACCAAAATCTAAATTTGTGACATGTGTTACTTTGAAGAATTTCTTTTCAAGTTTCAGCATTGGTGTTATCTTCTTGGACTAGGAGATCAAGCATATGCTCTAGATGTCTTTATCTAGAAGCTTCCAGGCAGTTGGCCTGAAATTGTTCAACAAGCGTTGAAGACTCGTCTTTCTCAGAGTGAAGATTTTCAAGACACTCTAGGAGTTCGAGAAGAAACAATAAGGCAGGTGATAAGACTCTATTTTATGCAGAGGCATGTCTTACAAGATTTAAGAAATATGCCATATATGAGTTCTTCTTGTTGCCCAAAAGTATAAAGTGTTACAGGAAGATATGGGTGCGGTCCAACCAGGCAGGAGCTTGGAAAAACCCCACAAAGAACATTTAAAACACAGTGCCAGGATAACCAGTGTGAACGAAAGAAACCATTCAAAAAGGTCTGGAAAAGATTTGGAAAAAGAAAATAATCAAGTATATTTTCAGGAAGAAAGCCAGAAAAATATAAGAGATTTATTAGACCAAATAGAATCTAGAAGGATATGAGAGAAAAATTTAAGGACAAATATGGAAAGTATCCCAGATGACCTCAAGGAAAATCTCTATCTAGTTGTGATTGTTGTTGGTTTTGCAGCAAGAAGGGTCACAGAGCTGACAGTTACCCAGATGCAGATAAACGAAGGGGTAGTCTCAAAATAATAATGATGGAAGATTCATCAGAAATATTGTTTGAGCCAATCTGGGGATAATATATATACTCAGATGATGAGAGTTTATATTCTTTATATTTAGAGTACTCAGAGGAGGAAGATTCTACCTCAGATGAAGAAGAAGGAAGTAACCCTATTTTGATCCAGCATCGAATACCCATGATTCGAACAGGAGCTAGTGCATCAAAAGACTCTCCATAACAAGTAAAACTAGAGGAGATGGAAGGAGATATGGTTCATTATTCAGAAACTTAAATCCCTTCAGAAGGAAGAGATTGTAAAGAATGGAAGATGCCTAGAGTTGATTGGTCTGAGGTATACCAGAAGTCTTGGGTACCATATCGAGAAATGACCAAGATATTTGAAGATGAAGAGATAGGTAAAGTCTATAAAACAGATAGAGGATTATTTTCAATGCCTTTGCTAAAACCAGAAAGGGTTAACAAGGAAATCCATAAAAATGAAAAGTATGTGCATTTTGAAATAATCCATATAGGAGTAGATCCTCTTATTAGAAAAGGACAAGATCTACCAGTCCTAATTGCAGTTGTGGATGGAATTTTAGCCGATTTCTCCAATGCATTATTAGGAGGAGCACATGCAAATATGCATGTAGAAGTAGTATGGGTAAAGGTAATAACGGAATTGCATGTTGTTCTTATGGACATAAGTATTAGTAGAACTCTAGAAGTAAAGATCAACACGAGGAACTGGCATAAGACATTGGGATGTCCACCCGATAGGAGATGTGTCAGAGTAATTACTCGCCTCTATGTGAAGTTCTATAATACTGGAAGACCAGCTCTAATGAAGGGTGTGGAAAGATTTACACATCTTTTTCAAGATGAAGGAACATCAATTAGAGAAATGACACCACATGTGATAAACCCCAAGAGGCTAACTTGTCCTAGAGAATGGGTTTAACCAAATCCAGAGGAAAAAAGAAGGAAAAAGCTACTTATTCCAGATGTTATTAGACAATTTGGAAATAGACTTGTTATCTCTGAGGTTAGAGAAGATGTAGATGATCTTAGATCAGAAGGATCAAAGTCTGGAAGATTAGATTTGAATATAGAAGAATTCAAATCAGAAATACTAGAGAACCATTTGGAAGATCCAAGGATATCAATTGGAAAAGATGAAGGTAGTTCAGTAGAAGCACATAGAACATCAATTTCCAGAAGGATAGTTGGACAAAGGACTTTTCGACTACCTATCTATGAGGATGAAGAAACTCATGTAGGATATATGGGATCTTCATTACTCAGTGCAAAGATAGAGGAATGGGCTACATTAGTAAAATTAAGTATTAATGAAAAAACATGTATTTCACTAGTAGATACAGGACGTATATTCTCTTGTATAAGAATTCAATTTTCAGGAGTAACCTGGGAATCTTCAGAGTTGCAAGTTACAGTTGGTAATAATGCAATAGTTATGATTCAAGAAGTATCCAAGGATGTTCAGATTGAACTCAATGGTAGGATATATATAGAGCAGATGCTTTGTTTTATTCTTCAATTTCCAGATGTCTTCTTGATTGGAAGTAGGTTCCTTAGAAGGTATCAACCAGTAACGATATTTTTAGAAAGAATTATCCTTGACAACTATTTGATTCCAACCACGTCTGGAAAAACCAGAATGGTTCCAGATAAGAAAGTATCTACTGTTAAAGTGGAAGTCTATCCAGATGAAGATATAATATTCCACAGAAAGATTGAGCAGTGGAAAGAACTAGTTGGATTAAAATTCCTGAGGATTAATGAAGAAGAGGCATTGGCCAAGATAAAAGAATACTTATCAGAAAATTGGTCAAAAAATCCTCTGAAACTATGGCAGAAGTCAATTCCAGAAGCTACCATCACCCTTAAGGATCCTAGTACAGTGATCAGAAGTAAGGGAATTGCCTATCCAGATGATATGGTTAAGGAATTTGAGAAACAGATTCCAGAATTAATCAATCTTGGATTAATCAGGTACAGTGAAGTCCTCACAAGAGTGCGGAATTTATGGTAATGAATCATGAAGAAAAACAGTGTGGTAAGGCCAGAATGGTTATAGATTATCGTGATCTCAATTGTGCTACAAAGGATGATGGCTAAAATCTTCCTAACCAAGATTCTTTGAGAAGCGGGATTAGGAATGGAAGGCCAATGGTATATTCTAAGTTTGATCTCAAGTTAGAATATTGGAAGATAAAGATGAAAGAAGAATCTATACCATTAACAGCATTTACAACGCTAGTTGGCTTGTTTGAATGGCTGGTTATGCCATTTGGACTCAAGAATGCACCAGGAATATTTCAGAGAAGAATGGATAAGGCATTCAATAGATTATCACAGTCTGTGGTAGTTTATATAGATGATGTTCTCGTATTTAGTAAAAATACAGAAGAGCATATAAAACATTTGCAGTAGGTGGATGAAGTTTTTAGAGAATAAGGGATGATACAATCCGAAAGAAAGATCATTTGGATGCAACCAAAGATAGAATTCTTGGGATTGCAGATCCAAGGAAGTAGAGAAAATATTCAACCACATATTGTAGAAAAGCTTGAAACTTTCCCCGATGAACTTACAGATCGTAAGCAAATACAGGTGTTTCTCGGTATACTAAGTTATGCTAGAGAATACATCAGAGATTTAGCAAAAGTCTCAGTTACAATACAGAAAAAGGTATCCAGTAAGGTACCTTGGGATTGGACAGAAAAAGATTCTGAAGTAATCAGAATTCTGAAGAAGAAAGCATAGAATCTCCCAGAATTGGAGTATCCAGATGGGAGTGAAGATCATATTATCTTAGAAATAGATGCATCAGACTCAGCATGGGGATGTATCTTAAAGATAAGTAAAAACCATAATGATAGTATCAGTAGATACTGGAGTGGATGTTTTAACAAGGCAGAGAAAAATTACCCTGTCCATGATAGATAATTGCTTGCTGTCCTTAAAGGAATTAGGGCTAACGAGCTTTTCTTATGAAAACCTTTTACTATAAGAACAGATAGTTCTTATATAAAGAATTTTATGAGAATTAAATTGAAAAGGTTTACCCAGGAATGACTTGTATGGTGGAGGAATGAATTGCAATACTATAACTTTAATATAGAAAATATTAAAGGAAAAGACAATATCATTCCAGATGAACTAACTCGCTATTTTGACTCTTGCAGGTGCAATGGCAGAAAGTAGAAAATCAAGAAGATGACCTATTTGCATAGATAATCATTATGTGGTAGAATGCCCGGTTATCAGAGCAATGAATGAAAGGGTTGATCGACTTGAATAGAGGAAGGGGATTCTAGCAGAGAATAACCTTCAGAAGAGGGGATCTTCATCCAGTAAGGTTTAAAGATCAGAAAGCACAGGTTCCTCATCTAAAAAGGATGAAAAACCACGAAATGCTTCAAAGAAACCTATAGACAGTAAGTCTAAGGATAAAAGTCATATTGAATGCTTTGTATGTGGTCAGAAAGGCCATTACAACACTCAATGTGCAGATAATCCGAGAAACAGAAAGGCTTTGAAGAACTAGAAGGTTGAGATGAATGGAAGCTCTAAAGGATGAGAGAAAACCATTAAGAGTTGGGCTGATCATGTAGATTAAGAACCTGAAAATCATCAAAGGTCTCATAAAGAACCTCAACAATAGAATGTTTAGGAAGAACAAGATCAAGAAATTATGGATGATGAGATAGATGAAGATCCCAATCCAGCAATGGAAATATGGAAATATTTTCAAAGCATTCCAAATATTTCAAGAAATAAGTCCACAACCGTTTATAATCTGATCCAGAAAAGTAAAGATGATCGGATATTCAAAAGAGGTCTGAACCATGTTTTGAACATGCTTGAATAATCTGAAGATCTTATGGAATATTATAAAAAGATTGATCGAGATATGATCAGTATGATCATCACTGAAGAGATCATGCTGAAGGTCCATGTTTCAGGACTCCTTGACAAAGTTAGGAGAATCAAGGAAACATGAATGGAAGAATATCCAGTTTTGAAGAGGTTTTGGATAATGTCAGGAACAGGTATTCCAAAACTCCATATAACAGATACGGCATTAGAACCAGAAGAGTTCATTGAATTCCAGAAAGCTTTCAGCATGGGAGCAGTACAGTTTTTGGGATTTAAGAAAATAAATTCCACATTCAATTGGGTACCCAGGATGGTCAGAACAGTTATGAATAATGCATATCCAAGTTTTTTATGGTGGGTTACACATATTGAACCTATAATATTATCAGAAAGGGTGGTTATGCTTTGGATCTTGTACCCAGGGCACTGGACTAAAGGACCTGTCCAGAAAATATTCGAAGACTCGCAGTTTAGCGATGAAGATTGGATAGAGTTCAGTTAGAACAAAAGTCATTATGAACGTATCCTAATCCCCTGGATCATTTATCTAATTGAATCAAAATCAATGAGAAAAGATTGTATATTCTTTACAGGAGACAATGTGTTGGTCTCTATCAACTCTAGAGACATGCAGCATGCATAGATGACACATCTGACAGACTTCGCGGTGGAGGAAGACACGATTCTTGAAGAACTCAAGACGTGGAAGGGACATAAAGAAGATATCTTTATTTTCAGAGATCAAATACAACGCACCATCAAAGAATTGATCAAAATGAAGATTTCAGAAAGGTAAGTCTCAGTTGGAGAGATGATTGATGCTCTATACGACTTAGATGGATTCTAGACGCTGATCCAGACACGCGTCATACCTGACATGGACGAGCGGATCACATAGAACATGTCATTTATGTAGTTTGTATTTATTGTAAAGTGTGCGGTGGAAGTTTCACAGTAGTGCGGTCCACCTTTTTCTTTTTCTTTTTCTTTTGCGTGTCCTGTATTGAGTCAGCTTCTTGGGGAAGATGATCCTAGAGGCCTATATAAGGGACCTCCGACCCATCTGTTCGGAGAGGTGATTTTGAATAGAAATCAGAACAATTTCATAAATTCTCTCTCTACCTTCTCTCTAAGCCTTTGTGTTCTTCGTGCGAAGCGATTCCCAAAACGATCCCGCAAAGTCGTCGACAGGTAGTCCCCTTATCCTCTTCGTGGATAATGTTTTGCTGCTGTTTGTGATTTTTGCAGGCTTTCTGGACTCCCAAACCAGGATCTCGTCAGAGACCTCATCGGAGACTTCACCCACCAGTGGTATCAGAGGTCACATGCTTTTGAAATGCACACTACTACAAAAACGGCCTATATCAGCGCTCAAAACGGGCTTCAACAGTGCTAAAAAAGGGCTGTAAAGCTCAGCGCTAATATAGGGGGATCCCTTTTATCAGCGCTCCGAAAAGCGTTGATAAAGGCCACTTTTATCCACGCTAAAAAAAGCGCTGATAAAAGACTCCTTTATAAGCACTTTTTTTAGCGCTGATAAAAGTGGCCTTTATCAGCGCTTTTTTAAAAGCGCTGATAAAAGTCAAAAAAAAATTATAAAAAATAAAAAAAATTAAATAATGCGCGAGGATAGATTTTATCAATGCTTGAACACCCCTTTATCAGTACTAGAAGTTCTCCCGTGTGTTTCCCTTCCCGCTCATCCTCACACGCGCGCACCACCTTTTCCTCCACCCGAACTCGAACCCGCAACCTCCCTATTTCGCGACTGCACCATTACCACTATGCTATTTCATTTTTTCTCTATTTAATGATATATATATATAGTTATATTTATTTGTATATTTATATAGATTCATATTAATATAAATATATTTATTCATATATTAGTATATATATATTCATTCGTATATTAATATATATTTATATTTAGTTATTTATATATATATATTTTTAGTTATAATTTTTTATCCGTATATTTATTTGTATATTAATATATACTTATAAGATTAGTTTTAAATATAGTTATGAAAAATGTTTTTTATGTGTGTTTATAATTAAATAAATAAATAAATACATACATATATACAACACACACACACAGACACACACACACATAGACACAGACACAGACATATACGAATAAATACATATATATGTGTCTTTGAAAAGCAATTGAATGTTAAAACGACCATAAATTATAATAAAGACGCCCATTTCAACTCCAAAACCAGTAAAATTGAAGAAAATAAAACAATATTCGATAAGATATGTGGTACAGGCCTAACAGACATCCGGATCAGAAGTTATACCTATTAGAATGTTAACAAATCAGGGTATCCCGACTAAAAACTAAGTTTTAGAGGCCTTCTGGGCCTTTTTTGGGCTTGAAAAATGTGATGAGGCTCTGCCTGGATTACTAGTGCTTAGAGCTTGTCACATGATTCGATTTGATATGATGTAGAGCTCAAACAGACACCCAGATCAAAAGTTTTAGCGGTTTGAAGTTTGAGTTACATTTTCGACTTATTTTAGATCTTTTATTAATTGTTTTGATTTTTTGTTTCTTAAAATTATTATTAAATGTTTTTTAATCGATAATAATTAGAAAATTATTAATTAATAATATTTTTAAAAATATTTTAAAGTCATTTTCACTAAATTTCTTATATATTTAATGTAATAGTATATTTATACATATATAAAACATATTTAAAAAATATATATTATATTTATATACGAATAAATATACTTATATAATAATAATTTATTTTTCATGATTTTTTTTGAAATATAAATTTTTTAAACGCCGATAAAGTCCCCCTTTATTAGCTCTACTAAAATAAGCGCTGATAAAGGGGTCCCCATTATCAGCGCTAAAAAAAGCGCTGATAAAGGGGGGAATTTATCAGTGCTTTTTTCTAGCGCTGATAAAGGGGTAGTGCTTCCCTTGCCCGTTTTGGTAGTAGTGACTCTAATTTTGATTGGTTATTATTTGAAGATATTTTTTAGACAAATATGTTTTCCATTTGTAATTATATGAATACTTTTTATGATACCTATTTCATTTCATGGGATATGATATGATGTTTATGATACCATCTATTTTTAAGGTCATGATCTGATGATTTTTTTTAAATTTTATCACATAAATTTTTGAATTTATTTTTAATATAAAAGAAAAATATCCCCCTCCAATGCATTGGTTAAATATTTATGTCTCATGTAATAATGATAGGAATCAAGTCTATATGATTAATGTAGAATGGGAAATTATTTTTTCCAAATACACTATTGGAAGAAGGAGAAACTCGGTACACTAGGGGAGAAGGGGAAACATTATCCACTATATGATGATGGGGAAGATGTATCCACTATGAGAAGACGGGGAAACCTGAGCCCTTATAATGAATGGAAAGTGACTATGGATGGTTGTGTGTCTCACCTAGTAGGCATATTTCCCATGAAGTACCCTCAAATGTTTTTAGCGACATGCTTCTACTTATATGTAATGATAATACTGGTTTATATTTTTTACATAAATTCAATTTCTTTTGAATATGATATTCTCACATGGTTCATTATAACAATTATATTATGATTTGTGTATTTTCAACTACCAAACTTTCTTCTATGTCTTATGATTATGATATTTGATATGCAGAGTATGATCAAGCTATGTAATTATCATGTTCTTGTACCATTATGTTCATGTTATACTAATGTATTTAATTTATTTACACATACTGAGCATTCGAGGTCACTCTATTCTTCTGTTTCCATTCTCTTTGTTATGAAGAAAGGTATTTAGTATGATTTATAAACAAAAATATCTTTAAGGGATATGTTGGTGATATTTCACGAAACTACACGAGTATGTTCAATGTTTCAAAAGAACAGAAAAATTACAGTCCACAACATATTATTTTTTGTAATGTGATGAATATTCATCTAATATGATATAAAATCCATTTATATTATTCATGAGTCTCTATAGAGATACATCAACATAAACACGTGTGGGACCGTTTGTGGGGGATGATCAAGATCATATAGATCATAAGACAAACCATGTATGTCGAACCACCCCATTAATGATTCACTTTTACATACCTTACCATATAGTAATATGCTATTATAACAAAGGGATATATATCTAGAACCTAGTAATATTAATATTTATATTTTATAAAATTATAAATCTATTTTCATTTTATTAATGTTACTTTATATAATAATTTTTTTGGATATAATAAAAGAAAAATTGTATAATTGAGTAATATTAAAATTCAAATAACGAACATATTTTTATGAATTATAGATTTTTTAAATAGATTTTTTTTCAAAATTTTATTATTAAATATAATTTATTAAATATTAAAAATCATATAATTTTTATGATGTAAAATTTTATTTTTATAATGGTTAAAAAAATTATTGAAAAAAAAGAAGAATTTAACAATATATGTCAATTCCTATTACAATGGTGAAAATTAAAATTTGTAGAAAATTAATTTGATAAAATGAATATTAAATTTAGAATCACGATTTCCATCTAATCAAACAATGAAGTATTAATATTTTTCTGAGACAGTGAAACGTTTAGGTAAAAATGAAATATAGTATATAGATAGACAATGTATTATAACTTCACAATAAACTAAAAATATTATAACAAATACTAAAAAATGTAAACATAACCTATTATATGATTTATAATTAAATTACTATTATTTTTAGGTAATGTGGTTTATTTAATAAATCCAATATAAATCCTCAAAATCCAATTATATTTTTAAGGTTTTAAAATCATTTCATTAAGGACATTACTAACTACCACACCAGTTCAGTTAGAACTTTAAAAATATCAGACCTTCACCAAAAACAATAATTAACATCATTCTTATTTGGATGAATACATCATAGAAAACCATTTGAACTTTTTTTTGTTATGGATATTTTATTATATGGGTTCCTAAACCTATGTTTGGGAAATAATAAAGAACTCACCAATCTTTTCATATAGAAACCCACAATTGAACTCATTTGTATTCAATAAATTTTTTTTATAACATACATACTCTTATATAACCACTAGAGAGTCATGTCAAGGTTCCCACAAGATCTCAATAAGCTCCTCCCATGAATTTTTTGTCACCCTCTAAAGGTAAGGGGTAATCTCTTTCTCCTCTTTATTCAAGTGTATTATTTATCATACATATTTCATCTTCAATTCCAATTTTTTGGAAATTGTCTTGAATATCCCCTTACATTAAATTATATATATATATATGATGACATAACATTTCACCCTAATGAATCCCTCTCATGGACATTCATACTCCCCCATTATGATGTTGAAATTTTACCATGTTTTTCCTTATTAAATAATTATGTAGTAAATACCCATACCATTTCCCATCAAGAGTGTTCATCTTTATGAAAATATACTTATTAATTTGGGACATACATGTATTTATCCCATAATTCATTATTATTGAATAAAATATTATAATAAAAGAATAAATTTGGTATAATCTATGTGGAACACTTAATCATGCGAATGGATGAATATGATAGGTGTGCTAAGAATTATACAGTGCTCCAATGTATTGGGTAATATTTTTATTTTATTGATATGTCATGAACATGAATAGACAATGAACCTAATCCTTAATGGGTCATTTTCCATCATGATTTCGTGTCATTTATCTTTGACCAATGTTTATGATGCAATGTTTTTTATTTTTATTCAAATTTCCCATATTGCCTTTATATTTGTCATTCTATATCAAGCCTCATCGTTCATCTTTATGATTCTAAATCCTTTTAATCCCCATTGATATTATTATTTTCTATAATGTATTTCATTATTCATTTTTTTACCTTATTCCCTTACTATGATTTATATCCCACCACATTCATATGTATGCCCCTAGGTTATCTCATTCTATTTTATGTAAAATGGAATAATATGGGAAGGTTGAGGATATTTTTAATAAAGAATATGTATTACCTATTTTATGATGTTTTGTAATGTACCTAATTCTCATAGTCATTAATGTTCTTATTCCCCCAATTTTTATTTGGTATAATCTTATATAACAAATCAATAATTAGTATATAACAAATAGAAGGGTTGTTATAGTTGGTATCAATGAAATGATTAGTTATTTTTTGAACTATGTTTGGTAATCACTAGAAAAGAGGTATGAAAAAAACTAAGTATATGAAAAAATCACTATACCTTCCAAAAGTATAGGTTTAAAATTTAATAGTGAAAATGAATCCATGTTTGGATACTATAAGTGGATGTGGATCTAGAACAGATATACATTGGTGTAAAACTATAAAACATCGCAATGATCTAGACCTGATCTTGAACCGGAGCATGAAAAAGAGCCTTAATGCACACTCAGATTGACACTCCCATGGAATATTCTTTGGTAAATTCACAATCTTATTAAGAAAAATTTTATTAAAAAACATTCCCAACTGGGCATATGTTTTGAAATAGTTCATGGATAATATAGACTAAATTTTATAAGTTCATAATTTATGAAATGAATGTCATTTATAAGATATACCTTTAATGTCCTTGTTTTTTCATTTATTTGACTAATAGTATACAAATTATCATCCCTAATCTTCCCTTAACTATAGCTAATGGAAGTAAATATGATGAATCGAGTAAAAAACCAATGTAAAGGGAATTTTGATGACTACAAGAAGTAGATTCCCAACAAGTTGAGATAAATAATAAAGAACAATATGACCATTATCTCTCAACTAAACATTTTTTTCGAATATCAACATAGATCAAGGGGAGCTCCCAAATACCAATATAAAATAATAATATTTAATTGATACATTTATGCATAAAATTCCTCCGGCATTCAATGGATAATTTGATCCCATAATTATGGAATAATGGATCCACACCACTGACAAAATCTGATCTATTCATAAGTGTTATTAGAAAGATAATTTTATGAAAAATGTTTATTATATGGGGGGATAATCTGATTAGGGATGGAAACTGATCAAGGATAAAAATAATGACGAAGAGTTCAAAGTGATGTGGTTGAAGGAATTGCAGAAAAAAAATCGATTATTTTTTTACTTGACCAGTCTTACATAATATCAAATTTTATTTTGTTTCTCTAATGAAAAAGAGATGAAATATTTATCAGGGGATACAAGTAATGCATCACAAGAACTTCATGATAAACCTAATTCTTTGTTGTTTCCCAAGAATAAAAGAATGACCAAATATTCGGTGGGATAAAACCTAGTCATTGAAAATCCATTGAGATCTGAGACATTGATTGCTAAGAGAAAATTTTACAATGTGCCCACACTTTTGAAATGGAGAAAAGGGAATCATATGGGTGTTCTGGTGATATGAACATGAAAGTGGAAATTAATTCTAGTTTTGCAATGGATAAATTTAGTAGTTCTATGCAATTTGAACATCCCAATTGTCAAAATTGAAAAATGAAGCCACTTGGAAATTTCCATTGAGGGATGAAGAAATTATATTAGTCCTAGGAGGATGGAAATAAATATATAGATTTTCAACAAGAGAAGCTAACTAATGTGATGGATGAATGTAAGGTATCAGTCAACCCTTATCTCAATGTTAATTGATTCATCATCAATGAAAAAGGGATCATTGAAAACAAATCCACTATGCCAAGGGTTTTTAGAGGCAACCAAAAAACCCTAAGGTAGAAAGGGGGAGCTTTTCCCCTCTCAACCACTTAGGTGGATCCCAACAATTGAGTAGTGATAGGTCTTATTGTTATTAATTAATTAATACAAAATGTACTTTGTGATTCTATTTCTATACATTCTATTATATTACACATGTTTCTTAGTACTATTCAAACACAAAAACACATCATGTATTTAGAGTTGTCTATGAAATTGAAAAATGGTTAAATTATTGCATCCTGAGTATATAAATCTTCTGATATCAACAATTTTAGGCTTTATTTTCTAATGAACCATCTGATAATCCCATTAGTATAATTTTATGCAATTATGTGTATGGATAGGGTTTCCATATATATATATATATATATATATATATATATCCAACATAAATTCAAGTGAGAAGGAAATCACCCTCCATATCATGAGTTGACCCCCCGATTCAATACACATCCCAGGAGGATGATGATCTTCTTTAGCATAAACATGTCAATAATGGATATTATTACCCTAGAATGAGGAATATGTAGCTCAAATGGTTTAGTATATGTAAAGGAACATCATTTAATACATTCCCATTGTGTGGGAATATATTGATTGGATTCCTGAATAATTTTTTAGTATTTCTGCTTGCTAAGAGGTTGAATTTTAAATCGATCGTATACCTGGGATGTTGACATTATCTAAGTATCTATATAAAATTATTATTATGGAAAATGATGAGGTGAGGAAAAAACTACTGAAAAATATTTTTAAAGGGTTCGTACACACATGTGCATAACCTTGTTGTGCACCAATCCTCATCATCATGAATACGGATAAAAAAAATTTCCTTTGAATTTATTTCCATGATATAAAAAAGATCACAATAAATAACAAGAATGATCTGACCTAGATTTATGATTTTTTCAATAAGCTACATGGTACACAATACTTCTCTAAGATGGATATTTAGCCCAAATATTATCATGTATGTTTGAAGAATGGGGATATCTCCAAGACCACATTTCGTACAAGGTACAAGAAATATGAGATCATTGTAATCACATTTGGAGTCACTAATGATCTAAAATCATCATATTAATGATTAATATAGTATTTATATATTAAAAAACATTTTTTTAGTTTGTATAGAACAAAAAAAATGTTATTTTAGTATTTATAGATGATATTCTAATATACTAAAAAAGAAAGGAAGAGCATTAGGAGAATTTATGTAATGGTATAAATAAATTTAATATAAATAATATTTATGAAATATACATAGAATGTTTGTTTTGATTGAAATAATTTTATTTTATAAGGAATACTTTAACATGAAATTCATTGTGATGTTATCGCATTTCCATGATGGTATATTTGATGGATTCATGTGTGATGATGGAATTCTGAAATTTGTGAAGAGGATTTCTGTTCTTGCTATACAAAAGATAAAAAGGGAGTTATTGGATGATTTACATATTTTAAATTTCACAATACATCCTAGTATCACTAATATGCATAGATATTTGGTGGAACATTTCTGACGAGACATCATGAAGTGGGAAATTGCTGATTATTTATCAAGATATCTAGTCTGTTTGCTTGTAAAGGCCGAATTAAAACATCCAAGAGGAGTCATGGAATATATACGTATTAATACATGTAAATGGTATGACATTACCATGGATGTTTCAATGTATTACCAGAAACCCCAAGGGATAATGTTGCAATATGGGCAATTGTTGATCAAATTTCACAATCTGCACATTTCCTCGCCATAAGGGATGATTTTCTACTAGAGAACCTAGAATTAAGCTATAAAAATTATGTTGTGTAACTTCATGGATAAACTATCTAAATTTTGTCTAATAATGATCCATTATTTACATCATATTTATGGAAAAGTCATCAGAAAGCTTTGGATAATGAGTTTTATTTGATTACTGCTTACAACCCTCAAATAGATGGGCAATCAGAAAAGATTATACAAACCATAGAGGACATGTTGAGATCATATTAAAATGTATTTAAAGGTATATGAGATCAATATTTATCATACAGTAGAGTAGGCCTACAATAATAGTTTCATTCAAGTATTCAAATAGAACTATATGAAGAAATATACGGAAAGAGATGTTGTACACCAACTTGTTGGGATGATGTTGGATAATGGAAGCTTGTGGGAGTAGAGCATGTGGATGAAACACTAGAAAAGGTATAGACTATAAAAACCCATAACAAAGTAGTTCAAAACATGCAAAAGATATATGTCTATAATCGATGGAAGGATTTTTAATTTCAAATTGGAGATCACATTTTTTGTAAAGTATCTATATAGATGGGTGTTATAAGATATGGGAAGAAAGGGAGACTAAGACCTTGGTACATTGGAACTTTTGAAATACTATAGGGAATTGGATCTGTTGCATATCAATTAGATGTGCCTCCTAGAATGCATAATGTACATAATGTGTTCTATGTCTCATTATTGAGAATGTACATTCCAGACACAAGCATTTCCTCACATCTGATAAAATTTAATTGGAACCAGACCTATCATATTACAAAAAGACTATCCTGATTCTAGAAACTAAAGAGTAGGTGTTGTGGAATCTGAAAAATTGACTGGTAAATATACTTTGGCAAAATCATAGAATAGAATATGCAACATGGTATCCTAAGGATAATATAATGAAGACCTACCAAAATATTTTGATGAGGTAACATTCTGTGAATTTTGAGGATGAAATTTTGGTAAGGAGTGTAGAATGTAAAACCCCATTATTTTGAAAATAAATATAATATTAAAGGCATGAAACACTAGGACTCTACAAAACAAAAAATTGTTTTAACCTAGCAAGTAAATATAATTTTACCTCCTCTGTGATTTGAATTTTGAAAAACTGACATTCACGGTTGCGTTCAGTAAGATATTTAGTGTCTAAAAAGTTCAACTTACATTTTTAGTGAATATTAACATGACCCTTAGAAATAATAAGGTACCCTTATGTATAGTAATATAACCCATATTAATAGTAATTACACCAATTAAGGTATAAAATTTGGACACCATATAAATGAAATAGTTTATTTTAGAATTTAATAATTATGTGTTGCTATTTTTTTGAGTAATCCAAATTTGATTACAATTTCAAATTAATAAATTGATTTAAAGGAAAATTCATTTTCCTAAAATTTATTCCTAATTAAATATTTTGTTTTCGTATAAAAATCCATATTTAATAAGGACTTAGTTAGTAAGGCCTTATTTAATATAGATTTAGTTAATTTTTGAACGTATTATAAAATCAATTTTAAATTTAAATTTTTGGTTTTCAATTATATTATGATTTTATTTAAAAATTAAATATCACATATTTAGAAAATTTTTTTGATAAAATGGACTTCATTTTTTTATTCTACAGTCGAGAAAATGATAAGGTGAATTTTTTGGATTTTTCTAAAATAAATCAATTTTAGTTGAATAGTAAAATATGAAAATTTATGATAAATACTAAATGAATTATTTATTGAATAATAGGTAATTTAAGGCTGATTTAAGACCACTTTGATTTAACTAACTTTAAAATATTACTATTCTTGGTCACAAGAATCAATAATATTGCTCTTCTTGAGAAAAATAATAAAAATAATGATTAAGATATTCAAAAATTATTCCTCTTATCCACTATGAGAATCACCCAAAATCCCTCTTCTTATCACTCCTATCAAGCCCTGTGCCTTGTCTAAATTCTTATAATGTCTCCCCCAAGATCATCCCCCATGTCTAATAGCCCTTAATCTAATAAAATGACCAAAACCATTCCCCTAAAGAGGCTCCCAAGGAATATTTATTCAAGAGTTAAAGTCCACTTTTCATTTCTTTTATTTCAAGTTCCTTCCTTTTATTTTTATTTCCTCACCTCATTCCATAAAAATGTTGTGATGACACCAGTACCTAATATGTTTTATAATTTTGTTATGTTAAATTAATAATTCATTATCTTCTCTCATTTCCCACTCTATTATATTATAAATGAAAACACCATCCGAGATGTGTTAATTTATCAAATTCAAGGGTGACAAGTTTTCAATTTTTATTATCATCATCAATTATGGTCATGAAACCATTTTGATGGTTTAATCAGACCATAATATATGTATTTTAACTTATTTATGTTTACTTAATTCGTTTCTATACATGATATTAATTTATGAATTGAAATGAGTTTGTTATGATAAAAAACCACCAATTAGCCCAAACAATTATCATTAACGTTTTATATAATGATTCATATTCACTAAAAATAACCAAACAAATTTTATAACCATGTAATATTATGTTTGATCACTAATAAAATACAATTTCTATTCAGGGAAACCATTCTCTCCCTAAATGTTAATCCATAAATAAATATAAGTAAACTAATCATGAAAACCAAGGAAGGAAACACTCCCAATCAATGAAATAGATTCTGTTAACCCATTAAAAGGCATGTAATGATCCTAATATGGTTATAAAATATGAATTACATGTACCTGAGGTTCTGAGAATATTAATTTATGAACCTAAATTTTATTATTCTTCTCATTAAGATCTAGAGACAGACACCTTCAGACATAAGGTAAGTGTTTTCCACCCGAACCACCATCTCCATTCATGTTACTTTTATTACCAACATACCTCAATGAAATTCTTATGGATTAAAATGTACTCATATTAAATTCTGTTTGACTATTATATATATATTTTTACAAACCATAATCCTTCATTATTTTATAAATAGTTATATGTTGAAAAAATAACATTGAAAATTCATTCCAAAAAAACAATCCCGATTTAAGGGAATTTCTCAAAATTTTTCCATTTTTTTAAGGGAACTCTATAATATTATTTTAGAAACAATTAATTTATAAAATCAATAATTTTATTATGAAAATACGATCTTACTTCAATTAATTACTTATAAAATGTATTTTCCAAAAAACTATTTTTTTCAAACTAAATGAGTATTTAACCGAAGAATTTATTGATGATTTTTTCAGAGTATATCCATATTTTTGAACACTATTGTGGATTATTATGTATTATTGGGATTAATATTTTCTCATATCATATATGGTATTTATTTGAGTGTTTTATGATTATTTTTATTGTGTATGTTCTATCTTGAAACCATTAACAAATTTACTACGAATGGTTAGTGTTTATGCATACTATTTGTGGAAAATTATTTACATTTCTTAAGATAGTTTCAATATGAATGTATATGTTTTTTATGTTTATCCCCATTCATAGGAGGAATGAATTAGACAAATTATTTGTCTATTGGGGACCTCTATATCCCCTCGGTGTAACAATAGGTCTCGCGAGACATACTATGTTCTTTGCACAAGGGCTTGAAAAAATATTTATATATGTTCTTGGAAAGAGGACTTGACAGTATGGTTGTGATGTTATACATTATTAATTCCCTCATTATGAAAATAGTATTGATAGTTAATGTTGTTATTTTACAAATATAATACCAATTATTATATTTTATTATGGAGTTATTTATTCATCTCTTATTCCTGCAAAATTATATTCAAGTTTATTTTTAAAGGCATCTTTATTTTGTTATTCACCATGCATAATGATTATGATTATGATATCATCCACTGTATTTCTTACCCATATTGTTCATTTTATCTCACCCCTTTATTATGTTTCATTTTCTCATGACATGAAGATAATTATTATGAATGACTAGTAGGGATAAACATAGAGTTTGGAATGTTCCCAATAAAACTTATATGTTGTATTTCATTTGAAGTTTTAGTGTTGAACTTAGGTATGTATCTTGTTTCCAAAGCTACTAAACTTCTCATTCCTTCAGGATACATATTCCTTGTTTATATTACAATGTAATAAAATAAGGTACTGACTCTAGGAAACTAGGATTGGGTCCTTAGATTGTACTTATTTCATTATATTTTAATGTATATAATAGATTTTTCATAGTAATATTTAGGGAATAAGGTTTTAAAGAATGTAATACTTACATTAAAGACATAATAATCTCCTATAGATCTAATTAAGAAGGTAGTACATAAGATAAATTCTAGAGATAAAGGGATTAAAGATGAAATCATTAAATATAGGTGATATAATTTTTATATATTTTGGGTAGGAAAGAAAATGGTAAATGTAAGCATGGAGGGATGGAAGTGAACAAGTTTTGTAAGTGAAGAAAACATGAATTTTAATAATACCCTTAACAATTCAATGATATCATGGAACTATTTGTTGTTCAATGACTCCTCATCCAATACATTACACTTGTTCCTTAATCATGATTCATGCATTTGACTAGAAGTTTTTATATTTTATTATTTTTGGTAAACATGGTTACTATTTTTTAACTAAGTATTTTATATTTTCATTAAACGTAATAATTATCCCATATTATAAAACTTTCATGTTTGGAAATTAAATATTTTATCCATTTATCATATTTCAATTTCTATATATTATAATATCTTATATAAATTAAAAAAATATTATATGAACACATTTAAAAAAAACTACATTCCAACCATTTTTGTTTTTAATTGTAATTATTGTTAATTACCAATTAAATGAGGGTTAATATAATTATATATTTTTCTAAAAAAATAAAAATTTCAATATTATAATTACATATATCTAAGTTTGAAATAAAAATTTCAATTTATTAAAAAAATATTTTAAAAAACTATTTCACTACCATCACAGTAATTAACACTATTCTAACTAATATTACCCATAGTAACAAAAATGAAATTGACATTTTTAATGGATAATTAAATATTGAAATAAAATAAAAATATATAATTTTATATTTAATTTTTCTAAGTGATTTATTCTAAATTTTAATACAAGCACCTAAAACAAGATATTAGTGTGAAATATAACATGAGTTTCAAAACTGATAAAAACTTGTTTTATAAATAAAAAATATAAAGTTTTTATTTATAATTTTAATTAATAAATATATATTTTTCATAGAAAAATATTTAATTCATTCATGAATAATAGATTTTATCATTTTAGAAAATTTTTTATTTTAACTAATAACTTAAAAAATACATTATTTCAGAAAAAACACAAAAATAATCATTAGATAATGTTTTTTCTAAAAAAATCCAGAAATAGTTTTACTTATATAGAATTTAAATTCAGAAATTTATATTTTCAAATATATAAGAAAACCATAACATATAATTAATTTTTTTTCTATTTGGAAAATGAAATTTTGATATAGTAACAATTATTATTCTAATTTCCTTCAATTTAGCTACTATGAGTTATAAGAAATCATATCATTTTTTATGATTGGATTCTATATTATACATTTTATAATTTTTTATTTTATGACATTCTGGGTTATTACATTTATTAGGATTTTTATGTGTATGGTTTAATAACATGTTTGTGATAATAATGTATTATCATTGTGATACATTTTTTTAATTTTTTAGGGCCCTATCTTATTTGATGTTTTCATTGGGTAGAAATCCATGTCTATATTACATCATAGGTGAGATATTGTTGGATTATGTTACAATTGAATGGAAATATATAAATTTTTTCATTCCAAATATCAATGATTTGAGTTAGGATTATTGTGAGATTTGGATCATAAAATCTAGGTAAATGGATTCAAGGAATCGTTAGTTTGATTTATATACTATGAAAATAAACAATTATTGAGGGAAAAATACATATCCTATCACCAATAATCTAATAACATGTTAGTAAACATATGAACCAATGTCATAATATTTATATTATGACCCGGATAGAATATGATGTGGTCATTTATGTATTCCTTGTTATTCAAATATTATCCCACCCAAATATACCATATTTTACATGGGTATATATTGATTAATATATGATAAAATCCTATAACCATCCATCCAGGATTCAGATATAGGTCTTAATGATGTTATGATAGTGTAGTCGGCTCTCATTTTTAATATGTTGAGTAGTAAAGCATCAGTTAAGGGACCCAATTTGGAGGTATCTCTATAATGAATTTAGAGGGATAATCATTCACTTGTTTCATTGAGGGTATTTCCTATGCCTATTTTGTAGGGGAAAAATTATATACCATATGATTATAGGAATAAAATAATTGAGAAAAAAAGAAATTAATAATTGGATAGACATGTTATAAATGTTATAATAATTAATGACACATTGTTTCCTAAGTGAACATGACCCTGAAGATGTTGATGACTAGATGGATGCATTAAAGAATATATTCTTCTTAGATAAGAAACCCATTAGTCAAAATATGCTTATGTAATCATTCCATATTAATTTAATAATATATTTTTAGCACCATTTGATTATATAGGCACATGATAAAGAACCTCTACATTGATAAGTGTTTGAGAATATCATCAAGTTGGAGATCTATAAAAGAATCTAAGGATGTTTTAACAATAGATGTTTCTAGAGCATAGCTATGGTAACATGTTCTTGATGATGTACAAATTTAGGTTCAAATACCAAACAAGGTATTCCATTAACACGATTAATGATGGAATTCTATAAGAATAATAGTTTTAGTATAACTCCAAAGAGAGACTTGAGATGTATTTTTTACCTTATTAGTCCCTACAAACATTAGATTTCAATATAGAGTACTGGTTATAGAGAGTTTGTGAAGGGATACACACCCCATGATCCAGATTTTGATTTCATCCAAGTGGTAGAGTTTTCAACTATAACTAGTCAATGATACAAATAATATTCCTATTAGTGATGGAAGACGCATGAATGATCCCAATTGCAAGGTTCAATGATAATTTGGAATCATAGAGGGCTATATCATTTGGGAGACCGAATTTATTACACATTTGGAGGATGAGGAAACTCAGGTTCCCACTATCCACCTAGGTGGGTAATATATTCTACATAGTTGGAATCAATTATGAACTTCTATATCAAAGAAAACATAAAGATTATGGGCCTTCCCCTATTGGTCTATATTTCCCTCCAGGATGTATTAATGGTATATGAGCTAGGTGTGTAGTTGTATTGGTAGACAAATGTGGATTACAATTCAACAGACTTCCATAAACACCACATCTAGATTTTCCCTTACAAGCTTAGGGTACCAGTGTATATGGATATGAATTGAATTATTCAATAGGGGACAGATAACATCCATAACTAGATATATTTCATGGTACAATTTAGGTATTTTTGACATGGTCACCAATAATTGTCAACACCAAAATCAATTAATCTTTTATCCTTAGAACAGTAGTCAATGATTTGGATATTCTAGAGGATCCCCTGACCATAAATATTAATTTGGATACATCTATAGGAGGAAACCACATTATCACAAACACCAATAGATCATGATAGCTAATTATTTATACTAAATGTATTTTGTAGGACCATATCATGGAAGTAAAGAATAATTTTGATACCATTCCCATTATAGATTATTTATCATCGCATTATGATTGGGTATAGTTTCATCAATCTAGAGTGGAATTTTATTAAGTATATGGGATAAGGCTATCATTCACAGGAATGTGGGGTTTTATATATTATTAGTGTGTACTACCTATATTGGTTTGTCACTGATTACCCAGTAGATAAAGATAAAGATTACATGAATAGAAAATATTTTGGTGGTAATGAATTTTATAGTTAGGGAGGAATAAATAAATGCGTTTTTTTGTATTTATAAGGATTTAATCTCATCAATAATTCAATGTTTTAATTTAATTATATCTTATAGTGATAATGATATCTTTAGTTACATATCATAATGCCTCAACTAAAATTGGTGAGTCCATGGGGTAATTATATGATAATTTGGAGGAATTTTTTATTAGGCCTACTATGATACATGGATGATGGAATTATATTCATTATTAATATAGGGGACTACATAATAATTTTAATTTCCTATTAAAAAATATACCAAGTGAAAATCATGAATCAATATCTATTAAAAAATGAAGTATTTAAACAATTTAAGGGTGTAATATTATTCCTAATGAATGAACACATGCCTAAATATCATCATTATTGATTCTATGAGGAAAAAATTATTAACACAACATTATGGTGTTTCGTTTGGAATTTTGTGTACCATGTGATGACATTCAATGTGATGAACACTATAGTTATTTTATTAGGACTCATAAACCATATGTAGGAGCCATTCTTGGAGTATTTCATGTTGTTATTCATAGATGATAAAAAAATTTATTCTTAATTAGGGTAAGGAAATGAAAAGTATTTGAGGATTATGAATAACATTATTATAGAGAATAAAAATTATAGAACACACTTTATGTAAAAAATTGTAAATTTATGAAGTCCATTTTCTATGTTATATCATACTAGAGGGATGAGCGGTAGTTGATAAATAATAATCAAGTATCTAACCAAAAGAGTTCCACATTAGAATCATCATGTGTTATGAATTTTCTTTTTTATTTCCAAAACATTAATAGATATTTTTTTAGTCATTACTTTGATTATAACTCACATGAATACCCTTACCAAAAAATGGTATCCTTTTATTTTTTTGCTACTTATTTATGATATCTTTTGAAGAGTTGATTTTGTGGTTGATTAGTATATGGTTACCTATGAGTAATTTTGTACAATGATTTGATATATTATGAAGTATAAGTGTCGGTCGGAGTGGACACTCAAGAGGGGGAGGGGGTGAATTGAGTTCCAATTGAAATTTCTATTAAAATACCCCAAATTATAAAACAAGTTAAACTGTAGTGAATTTTTAAAACTATAAAGGTTCAATTAGATTCTCAAAAGATTGATTAGTTCTCAGTTAATCTAATCAGAAGATTAAATTATCTTTTAAAACTAACCTACCGATTTACAATAGATACAAACAATTTCTATATTAACTATAAAAGTAACTTTAAAACATATTTTTATTTCAAAGTAATAAGCCGCGGAATATAAATTAGATACTGTATATTTTGAACTTAAACTAAAGATGCACAACAGATATAACCAGGAGGTTCAATCTCAAGACGATACTTAGTCCCCTCAAATTTATATATATAATTGATCCACACCCTAGATCGGGGTTACCAATAGCACAAGACTGTCCGGGCCACGCAGGGATGTCTACCACTGTTCTTCATTGGAAACAAAAATAAAGACCAGGCCACACAAGGACCTCTTCCACAATTGTCGTGGGTAAAAAAGAGTAAGGAGTTTTGGTGTAAGGATTGTGATATCCTCCTATTCAGCATAGAAGACAGTGTGTGTGTAAAATGAACATGATACACACACTTCTCGAAAGTAAATAATAAATCACTTAGAGATAGTATATGGAAGTTTATAAAGATCTAGTGATTGTCAGTGCAGCTCTGGACTCATTCAATTTAGCAGAAATGCTTATGAGTCATTCTCTGATTTTTCTGTTGAAAAACAGAGTGTCGTGGTTCAGATGTTGTTTCTCTAGGAGAGAAAATGTTCTCTTGACTCCAGAGTAATTCATGTGTTCTTCAGTAATGTAGGATTTCATATATGGAACTTCTTTGAGGATCGTGCAATGTGTTCTTCATAGTTGTGCTCAGGATTGTTCTTCGGTTCAGTACAGAGCTCGTGTGTATTGTAGTATGTGTTTCGAGATGTGTCAAGCACGACCCTCTCCTCTACTGCAGCTCAATCTTCTTTATATTCCATGAGCTCTGGCAATAGTAATGATTTTCATTCCATAGGTACGAGGTACGATTTCCTAACAGACCACCAACTATCATTAAATAACATTAATTGCATTAAAAACATCAAATACGACCATTAGTATTATTTAAATAATATTGACAAAAGGTTAAGAAACAGTGTCATAGTGATTATGTAAATTTTGTATCCAAGAACCGGTATGTCCTTCACGGTATGTGCTTTACGGTGTGTCCATGTCACGATGACTAGCTCACGGTGTCTGAGTCACGGTGTCTAACTCACGGTGTTTCCTTCACGGTGTCTGGGTCGCGTTGTGTCCTTCACGGTGTCTAGGTCATAGTGTGTCCTTCAAGGTGTCTGGGCACGGTGTGTCCTTCATGGTGTGTCCTTTACGGTGTTTGGGCAGAGTGTGTCCTTCACGGTGTTTGGGTCATGGTGTCAGGATTACTGTGTTTGTCTTTCACGGTGTCTGAATACTTATACAATTAACTGTATTGAACCATAAACAGTAATATGAAGAATATGAATTAAGCTTAACCATTATCAAGTAAGAGAACTTGAAACATAAATACAAGGGTTTGATAATATAAGTGAGAGTTGTGATAATGCAAAAGATTTGTAAATAATAATGAGTGTAATTGACAGTAATAATATTTTCAATCATTAAAACATGATGTGTAATTATTATTGAGATTTGTGATCATTAAAACATGATTAATACACGAGGAGTCCAACAATCTCCCCCTTTTTGATGATCACAAATCATGTATAGTTAAAATATAAAGGAAATGCAACATTAGAGAAAATAACATATATAATAATAATAATAATTGATAAAAGACTTCTCACTATTTTCTCCCCCTTTTGGGATTATCAAAAAGTAGAGAGAAGGGAGTGAAACACTGCATTTGTCATTAAGAAGGTTCATAATAAAACATACAGGAGAAATAAAAACAGTAAACAAAAAAAGACATCCCATCAAAAATTAAGAAACATTGGTAGGCATCACGGATTGGCTTTCTCTTTTCCTTTATCAGCAGGAGCTGGAGCTGATGTAGGAGAAGGCATGGAGGTAGTAGACAAAGAAGGTAAAGGTAGACCTTCAAATATGGAGGGATCCAAAGTAGAAGATGTAGAAGATCTAGTCTGTGGTTGATCAAGAATGACTGGTCTGATCTAAGAAAGGGCTTGGCTGACTGACATGGTAGTTGAGGCTAGGGCAGGTAAACCAGGTCTAAGGTGTGCAGCAGTTGGAGAAACTATAGCAGTACTCTTAACATGAAGATATGACTTTAAAAGATTTATGAAATCAGTAATGATTTCTCCACCATATTGCATAGCCTTTTCAAAATATTCCTTATTTTCCATGAATTTTTCCAACAATACAGTGAACTCTGTAAGCTTCTGAACTTGAGCTTTAAAAGCTTGAGTCACTGGAGGGATTTTTAAATTCTCCACAAGATAATTAAAGTGATTTGTCATGTCACTTTTAGATAAAATCCGAGTGGGATAAAAGTATATCTTCTTGGTGATCTCCTGTTGAGCATCATTGGCAATATTAGAATGAATTCTAACCAGGTCCAAAGCTCGATCACTATTCTTAACCACTTCTGAAAAAGGAGACAGATCTAAACCACTAAGGGCATTCTGAATTTCTTCTATGATTATGGATATTAGAAGAGAATCATCCAAACAGGGAATAAAAGTCTGACCAGAGGGAGAAAAATCCTTGACAGCTTCGGTGAGAACATTGAGCTGTTTCAAAACTTTTTGCAGACATCTGGTGTACTCATATGTGAGATTATTCAGATTTTCTACAATCTCTCTCAAGAGTTGCAGCATCTTGGTGTGTCTTACACCAATATTCTCATCAAACGACAGCAGATACAGATGCACTTGAGACACAATCTCCTTAGAAAGGTTGGAAACATCTAGTTCAGGAGAAGTAGAAATAGGTGCAGGAGTAGAAACAGGAGCAAGCTCGGATCTTTAATACAGTTCTCTTTGAAGATTTTCCATCATATCTTTCAAATTTGAAAAATCATCACTAAGAAAATTATGTTCAACTCTGACTTCTTGTATTTATTGGATCATCCTTGGTTGAATATGTAGAATGATGTTTTCCAAAAAAACCGAGGCATCTTCTTGACTTAGTTGAGTCACTGGACGAGGTTGAGAGGATATAATATTCTCAACTCCAGCCAAGATAGTCTCTCCAAATACTTTCAAGTCATCCTTATTTATATATGATTGTTTCTCAAATAAGAGAGTATATGAAGGTAGTGGTACATGTTCTGATGCAGATTCTGGTTGCGGTTCATAATTAGTTTCAGTTTCAGATTCAAATTGAGGTTGAGGTTCTGGTTCTGGTTCTGGGTGGGCTACTGACTTCAGTTGAAACAAAGAAGAGAGATCTATACCAGTTGTTGTCACTTTATATGATTCACTCACATCATAAAAACTTTGAAACTCATACCGAGTGTACACAGAATATTTGACAGTTGGTTGAGAGGTTTCAGCAGGTCCGGCTTCATCAATCTGAAGGTTTTGAGGTTCCTCCCCCTCAAAATGTGCTTCCATTTCAGATTTTTGAGGCTCTGGAATTAGGTTAAAATCCACATGATCACCTCTAATATCTTCAGCAAATTCTTTCCTTGCCAGCTGAAAGGAAATTTCCATCCTCTCTTCAACAGAGGGTATGTAATCAGGAACCGACTGTTCCATTGTTTGTGCTTCCAGACTTGATTCTTTTTCAATAGGGAGATCCTCTTGATTAACATTTTCCCTAGCAGGGATTTCTCCTAGATCAGCTTCTCCCATGACAGGAAGGTCTTCTGCACCACCAGACTCTTCCATGGATTACTACTCTAAAACAAGAATAATCAAATCTCTTGCAGACTCAGGTTGAATTTCCTGATCAACATCATCTCTAGAAGCAGGATATTCTTCTCTAAAAACAACAAAAACTTCCTCTCTAGAAGGTATTTCAGCAGTAAGATCAGAAGGGACAAAAATCCTTTCTTTTTAAACAAGAGATGCTTCCTCTTGAGGTATTTCAGCCTCTTCTTATTCTTATTCCTCTTCTGGGTACTCAGCCACTTCATCTTGTTCCAAACCATCATCAGTTATATTCTTTGGCCTTCTTGTATAATCAACAGGATTATACTTCTTATAAAGTTGATCATTATCCTCAACCCACTACTTCTTCCAAGGGTTACAATTAATCTCCATCCTTCTGATGATAGGCTTGGATAAACAGAAATAAAAATCATCTAGATTTTCTTCATTCGGTCCAACTACTCCCTTGGAAACTAACATTTCCGAAATCATCCTTGAGTAAAACAAGGAGGTGGATTTGGAAGTGACTTTAATCAGCTCACATATATGGTTAATGACATATTTACAAAGATTGATCTTATGTCCATTCTTCAACAGGTGAATCAGGAACACATCCTGATACTTCATCACATCAAAATCTCCTTTTCTTGGACTAATAAAATTCTGAACAAATTTGAACAGCAGTCTTGTCTCCCCATCCAATTCAGCTGCTATGGCCCGTCGGTTGGTTCTATTTCCAGTCAGGATCTCTAGTGCATTTTCCAGATCAAATATGTCAGTTGTTGGAAGAGGGTCTCTCTGGTAATCATCACAAATCCCTTCATGAGGAATTCTCAGGCATACAACCCATAACCTTGAAGAGAATGAACACTTTTTTCCATTGATCCAGCTTATAACCATAAAACTTTCTCCAACATCAAAGGAATACTTTACATACTGGTAAAACTGAGATACCAACCACGGGTATATAGGTCTATCTTTTCTAGAAAACTATTCGATCCATCCTTGTTCTCTTAAGACTTATAGAACCAAATAGTTACTAGATAGAATCCATTCAGGGCAAATATCTTTTTCAGGTACTACAGTATGGATTACTAGGTTCGGATTTAGAGGTCCTTCGGGTGCAATCTTCGGTGCCCTTTTCTGTTTCTTCGTGTGGCGCTTCTCAGATGAGGGTGAAGATGGATGCTTTATCCTAGGCATCCACTGAATGTTTGAGTGAGAGAGAAGGAGAGAAGGTTTTCAAGGTAAAGAGGGTTCGAGAGAGTGAGCAGGAGAGAGCTCGGCTAAGGAATCGAGTAAGAACCCTTATGTTTTATCATTTGAGAATGTCAAGAGTCATAAAAAAATGTGGGAAAGTAATCAGTAGTGAAATAAAAATTACCGCTATTCGGGTTAAAATAAATATATAAAGAATCTTCATGGTGAGACCGTGAGTAGGCGTTATGGTGCGATGAAAAACAGTCATCACGGTGAGACAGTTAGTGGTCATCACGATGAGACAGTGACCATTCTGTGTAGTCATGGTGAGACAGTGAGTGAACTGTTCTGTCATGGTGAGACAGTGCGGTGAAAGACCGTGAACAAAAGATGTTAACTATGAGACCGTAAACATGAAACAATAACTGAGAAACAGTGAACATGAAACCGTAAAGTAATATAGTAAAAAATAATAAATAGTAAGATCTGTAATATGTCTATTTATGATTAATCATACCAAGATCATGTATGATTTAGTCTAATATCTCATAATTTAATGGTTTAGTGAATATATTATCAAGTTGATATTCAGTACCAATAAATTCTAAAGTGATATCGCCTTTTTGGTAATGATCCCTCAAAAAGTGATGTCTTACATCAATATGTTTTGTCCTAGAATGTGAAACAGGATTCTTTGAAATTTTAATAGCACTTGTGTTGTCACAATTTATTGGGACATGTATGAATTGATATCCATAGTCTAGTAAAGTGTGTTTCATCCACAAAATTTGTGCACAACAACTGCCAGCAGCTATGTATTCAGCTTCTACAGTAGATAATGCAACAAAATTTTGTTTCTTACTACACCATGATACTAGTGACTTGCCTAAAAGGTGACATGTTCCAGAGGTGTTTTTTCTATCTATCTTACATCCATCAAAATCAGCTTCAGAATAACTGTCTAGTTCAAATTATTGTCCTTTTGGATAGAACAATCCTAAATTGGGAGTATTCTTGAGGTATTTGAAAATTTTCTTTACAACATTTAAATGTGACTCTTTAGGTTTTGCTTGAAAATGAGAACACATACACACACTAAACATAATATCAGGACGAATAGCAGTCAAGTAGAGTAGACTTCCAATCATTCCTCTATAAGTGGTTTGATCAACAGATTTTCCATTTTCATCAAGATCCAACTTACATGTGGTACTCATGGGAGTGTCACTACTTTTTGTGCTATCCAATCCAAAACGTTTTAAAAGATATCTAGTATATTTAATATGAGTTAAAATAATTCCATCATTGTTTTGAAAGATTTGAAATCCAAGAAAGGATTTAAGTTCACCCATTAAACTCATCTCAAATTCATTTTACATCATTTTAGAAAAATCAATATATAAATAAGTTTTTGAAGATCCAAAAATAATATCATCTACATAAATTTTTACAACTAAAACATCTTTAGAAATTCACTTTATAAAAAGTGTAGGATCAGCTATACCTTTTATAAAACCTTTAGAGATAAGAAAAGTACTTAATCTATCATACCAAGATCTTGGAGCTTGGTTTAAACCATATAAAGCTTTTGATAATTTGAAAATATGATTTGGAAAACGAGGGTTTGTAAATCCAGGTGGTTGTTCAAACAAAACATCCTTAGCTATATACCCATTTAAGAAAACACTCTTGACATCCATTTGATATAGTTTGAAATTTAGATGTGCAGTATAATCAAGTAAGATCCTAACAGATTCTAGTCTGGATACTGGAGAACAAGTCTCCTCATAGTCAATTTCTTCTTCTTGAATATATCCTTATGCAACTAACCTAGCTTAGTTTCTAACTATATTTCCAGATTCATCTACTTTATTTCTAAACACCCATTTTGTGCCTATGGTGAAAGTGTCCTTAGGTCTTTCTATTAGTTTCCAAACATTATTTCTTTCAAACTGATTAAGTTCTTCTTGCATAGCAATTACCCAAAATTCATCATTAATAGAATCATCAATTTTTTTATGTTCAAGTAGTGACAAGAAGGTTTGATGTTCAAACCAATTTCTAAGATAAGCTCTAGTCTGTGTCCCTCTATCAAGATTACCAACAACAACATCTAAAGGATGATTCTTTAGAATCCAAGTTGATCTAGTAAAGGTAGGGCTTGAAATTTCATGTTCTTCTCTAGGTTTGGGTTTATTAGGAGAAGATTCTAAAATATTTCCAGAACTAGTTGTCTTTATAGCAGGTTCATTGATTTTATCATTAAGGTTCAGAACAGATAAATATTCTTCAAGATTTTCAAGAGATGACTTAGATTCATGTGGATCAGTTTCATCAAATTTGATGTGAACATATTCTTCCACACACTTGGTTCTCTTATTGAAAACTCTATAGGCTTTTCTAGTTAAAGAATATCCTAAAAATATTCCTTCATCACTCTTAGAAGCAAACTTATCCGGATTATCCATGGTATTAAGAATAAAGACTTTGAAACCAATGACTTTAAAGTAATTAACCTTAGGCTTTCTATTATTCCATAGTTAATAAGGGGTCTTCTTGAGAACAGGTCTGACTAAGACTCTATTGATGATATAACAAGATGTATTTACAGCTTCATCCCAAAAGTAAATAGGCAGGTCATACTCATTAAGCATGGTTCTTGCTATTTCTTGAAGGGTTCTATTCCTTCTTTCTACTACACCATTCTGCTGAGGTGTCATAGGAGCAGAAAAGTTGTGACTATAGCCATTTTGTGAGAAATAAGATTCAAACTCTTGATTTTCAATCTCACGTCCATGATCACTTCTCAGGGTTTTAATCTTAAGTCCATTAAGGTTTTCTACAGACATGGAGTATTTAATAAAGAACAAGCTTCACTTTTGTGAGCTAAGAAATATACCCAAGTATATCTATTAAATTCATCTATTAATACATAGACATAGTGCTTCCCATTTAAGCTAGAAAATATATATGGTCCAAATAAGTCCATGTGAACCAACTTGAGAGGTTGAGAAGTTGAAACTTATTTCTTTGATTTGAAAGATATTTTGTGTTGTTTTCCCTTTTGAGAGGGATTACAAACTTTGTCATTTGGAAACTCTAGTTTGGGTAAGTCTCTAACCAAGTTCTTCCTAGTTAGTTTTCTAAGTGAGTGTATATTGCAGTGTCCTAATCTCCTATTCCATAACCAAGACTCTTTATGGAAATCATTTAAACAAGTAACATTTTGCATAACTAAATAATTTAAATCAACAGCATAAACATTTTCATTTCTTAAAGCAGAAAATATTAAAACATTCTTAGAATTAAAAACACCACAAGAATCATTTTCAAATTTAACATTAAAGACATCATCACATAATTGAGATATACTTAACAAGTTATATTTCAATCCATCAACAAATAAAACTTTAGAAATTAAAACTGAGTAAGTGTTACCAATTTGTCCCAGGCTGATGATTTTTTCCTTAGAATTATCACCAAAGGTGACATGGCCTCCATCAACCTTGATTAGGCTCTTGAAGCATGATTAATACCCAGACATATGTCTTGAACATCCACTGTCCAAATACCATGTCTTATTGTGGGAACTCTTCAAATCGGTTTCCTACAAAACAGATTTAGATGGGAAATGAATTTGGTACCCATATCTTCTTGGGTCGAGACAGGTTATCAATCAATGATTTTGGTACCAAAATTTTTCTTATGGGTTTCATATAGTTTACAGAATCAAAATATTTTGAAAGATAAAATTTATTTGATCTATAACTATGTGAATAACTAGTTGAATCATATGAATTTCCAGAACTGGAACAAGCCGAATTTTGTCCAGATTTAGGAATAAATCGAGTTTTAGTGAACTGTCTTTTTCCAGGTTAGTATCCCAAACCAGTAGTGTATTTTGGTGCAACTTGCTTTCCTAACATTTGAGTAAGTGTATCTTTTCCCTTTGTGAATTTTTTTAAGTCCTTTCTAAGTTGCTCATTAGATATTTTCAATTCTGTATTTTCCTTTAACAATTGAGAATTCTTTTATTTTTCTATATCAAGGGAGGATTTAACATTTGTAGTGAGAGCATGCTGTTTGTTTAATGACTTAAATTTTTCCTTAAGTTCATTGCATGTTTCCTCCAGCATGTTATAGTATTCAGATAATTCATCTTTAGACATATCTTTAGAATCAGAATCAGATTCTGCACCATCTCCAGAATAATAGGAATTTAAAACAGAAGTATCTAAGGTTACCTTAGATGTGTTGGTCATGAAACACATGTTGGCACGATTCTTTTCAGAATCAGAAATTTCATATTCGCTTGTGCTATCTTCTGAAGCACTCCAAGTAGCTTTCATAGCTTTCTTGTACTTCTTATCCTTATAATCATGTTTCCTTTTTGAATTTTAATTTTTGGCAGTCAGCCTTGATGTGTCCTTTCCTCTTTCATTCATATCAAACTATATCATCTTCCTTATTAGATTTCTTCCAGTCCTTCTTCCAGTGACCCTTGTTTTTATACTTTCCTTTGTAATTTGATTTTCTAAAGAATTTCTTCTTCCTATAGAACTTCTTAAGTCTTCTGGCTATTTGAGCCATCTCAGCATCACTGTCTGAATCTGAATCTTCGATGGTTGAACTTTCAGTAGGTACATGTATTTTTTTCTTGTCTTTTCTCTTTAAAGCATTAGACTTGAAAGCCACAGATTTTCTCTAGGGTTCATCATAATCTTCCTTGTTTACCTTAAGTTCTTCCTCATACATCATTAATTTACCAATAAGCTCTTTGACAGGAAGATCTCCAATGTCACATGATTCTCTGATTGAAACAGAAGTGCCTCTCTATCTATTTGGCAAACATCTCAGTATCCTCAGGATTTGTTCCTTTACTGGAACAACCATTCAAAGTGAACTCATTATATTGACTATCTCATTGAACCTGAGATACATATCAGAAATAGGTTCATCAGTTTTCATTTTAAAATTATCATATTTAATAGTATAATTATTTAATCTCATTTATTTAACATTATTTGTTCCATCATGAGAAACACCTAAAGTATCCCAAATTTCATAAGCTGTTTTACAGAAAGATATTCTGTTGAATTCCTCATCTCCTAATGCACAATACAAAGCATTCATATCTTTACAGTTATTATTGTAAAATACTTTAGTAGGTCCATCCCAAGTAGTTCTTTCAGTTTCTGGAATTTTAGATTGAGATTCTATAGTAGTCCATATATCAAAACCCATACTTTCTAAATGAATTTTCATTTTAAGTTTCAATTGAGCATAGTTTGTACCATTAAAGAAAGGTGGCCTGTTAGTAGCAGCACCTTCTAGTCTATTGTCCATAGCTATATTTTAGAGAATAATTTTAAAGAGATAAAATTTAGAACTAACAGAAATTTAAGATCTTTAAAGATACAACTAAAATCATAGTTGAAAAACATAATGTTTTGAAAAATTGTATTAATAAAAACAACCTCTGATACCAAATTTTGGTCGGAGTGGACACTCAAGAGTGGGGGGGGGGGGGGGGTGAATTGAGTTCCAATTAATTTTTTTTAAAATATTTTCTATTAAAATCCCCTAAATTATAAAACAAGTTAAACTGTAGTGAATTTGTAAAACTATAATGGTTCAATTAGATTCTCAAAAGATTGATTAGTTCTCAGTTAATCTAATTAGAAGATTAAATTAGCTTTTGAAACTAACCTATTGATTTAAAATAGATACAAACACTTTCTAGATTAACTATCAAAGTAACTTTAAAACAGATTTTTATTTCAAAGTAATAATAAGTGGAATATAAATTAGATACTGTATATTTGGAACTTAAACTAAAAATGCACAGTAGATATAACCAAGAGGTTCAGTCTCAAGCTGAGACTTAGTCCTCTAAAATTTATATATATAATTGATCCACACCCTGGATCGGGGTTAGCAACATTACAAGACTGTCCAGGCCACGCAGGGACCTCTACAACTATTCTTTGTGGGAAACAAAAATAAAGACCAGGCCACACAAGGACCTCTTCCACAGTTGTTGTGGGTAAACAAGAGTAAGGAGTTTTGGTGTGAGGATTGTGATATACTCCAGTTCAGCAAAAGAGATAGTGTGTGTTTAAAACGAATAGGATACACACACTGCTCTAAAGTAAATAATAAATCACTTAGAGATAGTATATGGAAGTTTAGAAAGCTCTAGTGATTGGCAGTGCAGCTCTGGACTCGTTGGATTCATCAGAAATGCTTCTGAGTTCTTCTATAGTTTTTCTATTGAAAAATAGAGTTTTGTGGTTCATCTTTTGTTTCTCCATGAGAGAAGATGTTCTCTTGACTCCAGAGTACTTCGTCTGTTCTTCAGTAATGTAGGATTTCATGTATGTAACTTCTTTGAGGATCGTGCAATGTGTTCTTCACAGTTGTGCTCAGGATTGTTCTTCGGTTCAGTACAGAGCTCGCATGTATTGTAGTATGTGTGTCGAGACGTGTCAAGCACGAGCCTCTCCTACACTACAGCTCAATAATCTTTATATTCCATGAGCTCCAACAATATGAATGATTTCCTTTCCATAGGTACGAGGTACGATTTCCTGACAGACCAACAACAATCATTAAATAACATTAATTGCATTAAAAACATCAAATATGACCATTAGTATTATTTAAATAATATTAAAAAAAAGGTTAATAAACAGTGTCATATTGATTATGTAAACAGTGTCTCCAAGAACCGGTATGTCCTTCAGGGTATGTGCTTCATGGTGTGTCCATGTCACGGTGTCTGAGTCACGGTGTCTAACTCACAGTGTGTCCTTCACGGTGTCTGGGTTACGGTGTGTCCTTCATGGTGTCTAGGTCACGGTGTATCCTTCACGGTTTCTGGGCATGGTGTGTCCTTCACGGTGTCTTGTCACGGTGTGTCCTTCATGGTGTCTGGGCACGGTGTGTCCTTCACAGTGTCTGGGTCACGGTGTCAGACTTACCGTGTCTGTCTTTCACAGTGTCTGAATACTTAGACAATTAACTGTATTCAAACTTAAACAGTAATATGCAGAATATTAATTAAGCTTAACCATTATCAAGTAAGATAACTTGAAACATAAATACAAGGGTTTGATAAGATAAGTGAGAGTTGTGATCATGCAAAAGATTTGTAAATAATAATGAGTGTAATTGATAGTAATAAGATTTGCAATCATTAAAACATGATGTGTAATTAGTATTGAGATTTATGATCATTAAAACATGATTAATACATGAGGAGTCCAAAAATAGGTATGTATTGATTACTACTAGGTTTTGACATTTGATACCTCATGTGTAGTAATAGACAACCCATGACATGAATCGTTTAATAGTAGTGTTTCCATTTATTACCTAGAGACTTTATCTTCTATGTAAAATATATGTGGCCTATATGAACTACATGTTCTTGATAATTATTTTATTCTTGGGATACCTTTACCTTGAGGCAATTGAGAGAGTTTTTTTACTTTAAAAATAGTTTATAATAATATAGTTGTAGCTGATTACCCAGTAGTTAGAGAGATTGATTTAATGTATATAAATAAAATTTTAGGGGAATTATTTTATAGTAATGGAAGAGTAAATATATGTATTTTTATATGATGTAAATTTATCACGAAATAAAAACATTCATCCACATTTATATTGGGGAAGTAATTATTTTTGTTATAACCTATCAGATAGACCCAATTGAAGGCATTGAGTTGAATGTGTAATTAGAGGACATTTTTTAAATCATTTTAATCATACCTAGTATGACCCCATGTAAATATAATTATATTATCTATGTAATTATATGATTGAATAAGGATTTTATCTACCTATTACAACATAAATTTATTTTAAATAAGTAAAAAAATTTCTCCACCACAAATTGATACCATAATTGATCAGTTGAACGATGTGAGTTGATTCTATGAAAATTTCCACAGTTTTAGAAATCATCAATATAGATTCAATGTGGAGGAAATTATTTGTAATATAGTTAGGTTATTCTATATGAATTATGTTTACTTTATGACATCTTTCAAAGTGAAAAAATAGACATTCCATATTCATGGGACTGATGAAAAATATATTCGAGCTATTCCTATACCTATTCATTATGGTATTCATCAATGACATCCTCAATTATTTCACATTATAGGAAAACTTGTAATACATATTATGATTATCATGGCCTTAACAATATAAGACCATCTATATATAATAATCTAGAAATAATAATTCAGGAATTCATAATTCTATTTTCTAGGGAAAAGTAATTCCAAGGGTAGAGAAGAAATTATCTCACTATGATCAAAATTATGATCATATGTGATCTATAAAAGAAATTGTTTTATGTATGTTATTTACTTGTGTTGATAGTACATCCCTAGATATTCTTGGTATAAATAACTTTGAATACAGATCTCATGACAACCTTTTCATGAAAATGGTATCCATTTATATAGTGAAATAGATTTCATATATATTTTTCGTAGTTTATGTAGTCATTAATATATAATAATATTATTTATCAAGATACGTCATTAAATTTATATGATAGGAAGTTGTATGACATCATGTTTGAAGATGGAATTCTGAAAGTTTAGAAGAGTTTTTGTGTTCCAGCTATTCACAAGCTAAAATGAGAGTTATTGGATGATTAACATAAATCAAATTTCTCTATACATCCTAGTAGCACTAATATGTATTGAGATATGATGTAATATTTCTACTAAGATAAAATGAAGTGGGAAATTACTAATTATGTATCAATATGTCTAATCTGTCAGCCCATAATTGTCAAAAGACAATATCCAAGATGAGTTATGCAGCCTCTACCTATTCTTACATGGAAATGGTATGACATAACCATGGTTTGTTTCACTGGATTACCCAAAAAATTGAGGAAGAATGATGTGATATGGGTAATTGTTGATTGACTTAGGAAATGTACACATTTCCTCGCTATAAGGGAGGATTTCCCACTAAAGAGCCTAACACGACTCTATATCAATCATGTGGTGAGACATCGTGCATCACCTCACTCATTTGTGTCTTATAGTGAGCCACTATTTACATCAAAATTCCAGAAATTTCATAAGAATTATTTGGATAGAGAGCTTTGTTTGTGTACTACTTACCACACACAAACTGATGAGAAATTAGAAATCACAATTCAAACAATATAGGACATGTTCAGATCATGTTCACTTGACTTTCTAGGTATGTTGGATCAATATTTCACTTTACTTTATTTTTTCAACAATAGTATTTTACATTTAAGTATTCAAATGAAACTATATTAATAATTGTACAAAAAGAGATGTCGTACTCTAACATGTGGGGATGAGGTTGGAGAAATGAATCTTTTAGATCTAGATATTTTAGAAGAAAAAATAGAAAGTGTAAAGTCTATTCAAACCTATATCAAAATAGAAAAATAGAAATTCTAATAACCAATGGAAGGACTTGGAATTTCAAATGGGAGAAATTGTTTTCATGAAATTATCTCCATGGAAGGGAGTTTTAAGATTTGGGATGAAATAGAAATTGATCCACATGTACATTGGACCTTTTAAAATACTAGAGGTAATTGGAGTTGTTTAATATTGAGTGGCTATGCCTCCTAGCCTATCTAATGTACACACTGTGTTCCATGTCTCATTATTGAGAAAGTACATGCCAAAACCAACACATCTCCTCACTTTTGAAGGAATTGAATTGCAACCTGACCTATCATACTATGAAGAGTGTATGTAGATTATGTCAAATAATAAATAGGTCTTGATGAATCCAACAACTCAACTGGTATATATTCAATGGAAAAATTAAAAAATTCGATGATTCAACATGGGAGACTTGGGAGCTTATGATGAAGACCTAACCAAATCATTTTATGAGGTCACAATTTTTGAATTTCTAGTGTGAAATATTTTTAAGGAGGGTAGAATTTTACGCCCCAGGATTTTTAAAATAAATTTAATATTGAATTCATGAAACACTGAGTCTATAAAAAATAACACTTTGTTTTCACCTAGCTAGTAAACATATTTTTACCACCTCGTTGATTTGAATTTTGAAAAACTTTCAAACACGGTTACATTCATTAATATATTTAGAGTATGCTTTTCTTAACATTCATTTTTTTAATAGTAACTTGACCCCTATGAATAGTGATATAGCCTTATATATAGTAATATGAAATCTATGAATAGTAACTACACCCATAAAGGTATAAAATTTATACACCATATTAACCAAAAAGATTTTCTTAGAAATTAATAAATTCATTTAAATGAAAATTCATTTTCATTTAATATATTCCTAAATAAATATTTTGTTGTACAATAATTTTAGGATAATTTAATAAGACCATAGATTTTTTTTATGTTATTAAAAAAAAATTAGAAAAAAAATTGTATTTTCATGTATATAATTATTTTATTTAAAAATTCAATTTCATGTATCTATAATTTTTTTTGAAATAATAAAATTCAATTTTTTATTCTAAACATTCAAAAATGGTTCTGGTGAATTTCATGGATTTTTCTAGAATACATCAATTTTAGGAGAATAGTAATATACAATAATTTATGAGAAATACAAAATAAATTATTTATTGAGTCATAGAAGATGTATCTCAGATATAAGACAACATGGTTTGAACTCACATCCACATATTACTATTCTTGTTCACAAGATTCATTAGCATTACTGGTCTTGAGCAAAAAAATACTCCTCTCTTCAACTATAAAAAACCCCCTCATTCCCTCTTATTTTAACTCCTCACATTCCATGTTATTTATAAAAATTCTACTAAAATATCACTCCAAGCTTCTCCCCTATGTCCAGTAGTCGTTGGCCAAATAAAATGACCAAAACCTCTCTACTAAACAGTCTATCAAGGAGGATTACATGAAGTGGTAAAGTATTATTTTCATTTATTTTTTTTGAAGTTTCATTCTTTTCTTTTTATTTTTTAACATCCTTTAATAAAATTTTTTTTGTAACTTTATTACCTTAAATGTACTATAATTTTGTTATTTTAAATTTATAATTCTTCATCTTCTCTCCTTTCCCCATTATTTATAATAGAAATGAAAATACCGTCCGATATGTGTTAATTTATCTCATTCATGGATGACAGGTATTCAATTTTTATTACCATATTCAATTATTGTAATGAAACCATTATGATGGATGAAACATACTATAATATATGTATAACAAATTATTTAAGGTTATTTAATCCTTTTTTACACATGATATTAATTTAGTAATAAAAATGAGTTCATTGTGATAAAAAACATCCAAATAACCCAAACAATTATCATTACAGTTTTATATAATTATTAGTCTTCACTCCCAAGAACCAAATGAAATTTATAACCATGAAATATTATGGTTGTTAAATTATAAAATTCAATTTTTATTCTGAAAACCCATTCTAATTATACATGTTAATCCATACATGAAAATAAGTAATATAATCATGAATACCAGGGAAGAAAGCGCTCCTAAATAATGAAATTGAATCTCATAACCCATCAAATGGCCATGAATGAGCCTAATAAGGTTATATGAAATCAATTAAATATTGGGGAGGATTTTTACTTATTTATTTATGAACATAAATTTTATTATTCAGGTCATTAAAATCATTTAAGGAACACCTTCAGAATTAAGGTAAGGGTTTTCCACCGGAACCTCTCTTTTCATCCGTGTTACTTTTATTGCCCACATACCTCAATTAAAATTATTATATATTATTATTTTATCCTCATAAATTCTGTGTGAGATTTATATATATTTTTACAAACCATAATCCATCTTTATATTATGGGGAGTCACACGTCTTAAAATTAACTTTCTAAATTCATTTCAAAATTAAACCCCAATGCATGAAAATTTCTCAAATGTTTTTTTATTTTAAAGGGCACACTATAATATGTTTTTATAAACTATTATATTTATAAAATCACTCATTTTATTATGAATATAATATAATTCTTCACTTTTTCTTTTATACAATGACATTTCCAAAAGAAATCTTCTTTTCAATGTAAGAGATTATTTATCTAAAAAATTACTCGATGATTTTATAAGAGTATCTCTATCTAAAAGAACACTTTTGTTGATTATTATGTATTATTGGGATTAATATTTTACGATATCATGTTTCCTATTTAATTGAGTGGTTTATGACTAGATTGACTTTGGATGTGATATCTTAAAACCATTCTCCAATTTACTATGAATCATTAGTGTTTATGCTTAATGTTTGGGGAATGTTATTTTACATTTCATATAAAAGTTTCAATATGAATGAATATGTTGTTTATGTTTATCCAAGTTCATATTAGGAATGAATTGTACAATAAAGGTGTCAAGTGGGCCCTGATTTCACCGCCCAGCCCATCGGTAGGCCTCATTATACAAACTACAGTCTCAACACAAGGCCTTAACAACATGGTTATTTATGGTCTTTTGCACGAGGCCTTGAGGGTATGGTTATGATGTCCCAAATTATGAATTATTTAATTATGAAAAAATTATTGATAGTTCATGTGATTATTTTACTAGTATAATACCCATGATTATGTTTTATTACGAAATTATTTATTCACCTCTTATTCCTTCCCTATAATCTTCATGTTTATTTTTAAAGGCATGTGTTTTTAGTTATTATTTTTATTTCGTGTATAAGAAAAGTGGAAAGGAGAAAAGATGAATAATTATTCATTTATTGTCACCAAATTATAGTACATATATGTTACCAGACTAATCAGAACATTTATAATAAATTAGGTGAGGAAATAAAATTAAAATAAATGAACTTGAAATAAAAGAAATGGAAAGATGAATTTACCTATTGAAGTAAACTTCCTTGAGTGCCTCTTTAGGGGAGAGGTTTTGGTCTTTTTAATATAAAAAGGGTTTCTAGACATGTGGAAGGATATTCAGTGTGATTTTAGTAGAATTTAGTCAAGGAAAAAGGCTTGAGAGGAGTGAAGAGAAGAGGGAGTGAGGGTGTTTTTTATAGTGGAGGCGTGGAGTAATTTAGGAATATCTTAATAATTATTTTATTATTCTTGTCATGACAAGAAATAGTATTTATTATTAAAGCCAATAATATTAATATGTGAATGTGAGTTTGAAACAAGTGGTCTTACATCTATTTAACATCACCTATGACTCAGTAAATTGTGTTTTTAATATTTGTCGTAAATTATTGTATTTTACTATTCACCTCCAATTAATGCATTTTAGAAAAATCTAAACAATTCACCATAAAAATTTCTTAACGTGTAGAATCCACAAAATAATTCCATTTTATCAAAATAATTTTCTATGTCTATGAAATTTAATATTTTAAAAAATAATTACATTTGTAAAAAATAAAATTTTAAATTTAAAACTTATTTTATAATACTTTCAAAAATTAACAAAGGTCTTATTTAAATATCCTAAATTAATAAGAGAAAAAATTATTTATTTAATAATAAATTTTAATAAAATGTATTATCTTTTAAATGAATTTATTAATTTTAAATTTTAATTTAATATTTATTACTCGAAAATATAAAAATACATAATTATTAATTTCTAAAACACTATATTTAATTAATAAGGTGTCTAAATAATATATTTCCATGGGTCTAGTTAATATTCATAGGTGTCATATTACTATCTATAAGGGTACGTTACTATTTATAAGGGTCAATTTACTATTCACAAAAAATGTATGTTGATCTTATCAGACTCTAAATATATTACTGAACACAATCGTGTATGTCAATTTTTGGAAATCCAAATAAAAAAGGTGAAAAAATTATGATTACTAGATATAATATAACAAATTGGTCTTTTGTAGAGAATTATAGTTTCATGAATTCAATAATAAATTTATTTGGAAAATCTTGCGGTGTTACATTCTAACCTTCATATAAAAATTTCTTCCACAAAATTCAAAAAATGTTAACTCATTAAAATATTTGGGAAGGTATTCATCATATTCTCCACAACATCCCATGTTTCCTCTTCAATATTATGATTATTAAAAATTAGCATTACAAGTCACGTTTTTAGATTTCTCAAGACCTGGTCTTTAATTTCCAAAATTCAGATAGGATCGTCACAAAATGATAGGTCAACTTACAATTCTATTCCATTAGAAGGGTGAAAATGTGTTGGGTATGGAATTTACATCAACAACAATGAGACTAGGAACACATGGTGTACTTTAGACATGCTAGGAGGAAAATCCAATCGATATGAAACATCTCCAATTCACACTAGTATTTAAAAAGGTCCAATGTACCTAGGGTTCAGTTTAACTTTCTTCTAAATCATATAAATCCCTTCAATGGAGATACATTCAAAAAAATGTGATCTCCTACTTGATATATGAAATCCTTCATTTGATTATCGGCATAGCTCTTTTTCCTTATTTAATCTTCATTGATAGGGATTTTAATAGTATTTACCATTTGTATAGTTTCCCGCACATGCTGTCAGCCCACTAGATTCGTTTATCCATCTTCATACCAACAAGTTGGTGTACAACATCTCTTTCCATACAATGCATCTTATGGTAATATTTTAATACATTAATGAAAACTAGTATTTTATGAATGATCTAGTAAATTTAAATATTGATCCCACATAATATTAATGTCAATTGAAAATGATCTCAACATGTCCTCTATGGTTTGGATTATCCTTCCAGATTGACCATCAGTTTGTGGGTGGTAAGTAGTACTCAAACGAAGCTCAATATCCAAAGAATTCTAAATAATTTTCCATAATGTCACTGTAAATAATGGATCATGATGAGAAAAAATTGTGAGAGATTCTAAATGAAGTATCACACAATTATTGATATAGATTGGTGCTTGGAACTCTGGTGGCAAATCATCCCTTATAGAGATGAAATGTGTAGATTTATTTAGTTGAACAACAATTACACATATCTCATCATTATTCCTTGGTGTTTTGGGTTATATAGTGACAAAATCCATGGTGGTGTCATACAATTTACATTTCTTAATTGTTAAAGGTTGCATGACTCCTCAATGATGTTGTCTTTTGACCTTTTCATAATGAAAAACTAGGCATATTGATACATAATCATCAATTTCCCACCTCATGCTATCTCACTAGAAATGTTCCATTAATGGTTTATCCTTTATTTACATAATGTTATGTCTAATAATATCATGCATGAAATGTTTTATATCATTATGGATTATGTTATTCATTCTTTATTATGATACTTTTGATATGGGTAATTGATTATGTTTTTTATAATGGAAATTGTGATGTAGATTTTATATATTTATAATTGAATGGTTTTCACAAAGATTTATACATTATTAAACTCACATAAGATTCTTGTGGTTCTAAATGGGAAATTATAATGAGTTATATATTATATGATATTACTCAACTATCTAGTTTCCACTAGTATAGTTCATACTATAACAATGGAAATTCATCCCAATGAGTCTATGAGAGTATGTCAGGGTCCATGAGTAATAGAATCAAATCATAGGCCACCTTGTGGATCTATGTTCAGTGAGGTACTGGGTTATTAAACTATAAATGAGGACATTTTCTATTTTGTTTTTTACTTCATTATGTGATCTACCCTTCTTGTTTTTTGATGTTCTATAATATACTTTTTTGAATTAGGTATACATATTAACTTTCATAAAATATCTATTTCACTAATGTAAAATTGGTTATGATAAAATTATGTATAACATGATCTATTTTCCAAAACATGCAATATATATTAATAAATTTATTTTATTATTTTATTAAATGCGTGTATTGTGATCATATCATATGAAATGGATTATATAAATTCACACTGATATTATTCTATTGGTACTGTCAAACTCTATAGAGACGCCGTATTGTGTATGTAGCATAATATCTTCTTAATTGTGATTATGAGTAAATTAGATATTGTTTTTCTAAAAATTGAACCATTATCATGGTTATAGATATATAGTGAAGTTGGTATGTAGGGTAATCCTTTGACCCATATAGTTTGAAATGTATTTAATTTCATTTATTTTCTATTTATCTTGTAGTATATACTCTTTTTGGTAAATACATGTTTTTATATTTATGTTTGTATGTGTTTATTTGTTATTATATTTAATTTTTTTCACACTTACTCATTATTCTCAATAAATTTAATATTTTTAATATTATATTAAATTTTTACACATGGATCCTTTGATAGGAGAAGTGATTATAAACACACATAAATTGTGGGATATGTTGATTATGGTATGTTTTCAAAGTATTCAAGATGATATGACCTAAAATGGAATCAAAGTGCAGGTGAGAAGTTGGGTAAATAGGGGGGGTAAGATCATCATAACATGAAGTGTAATTATTGAATGGACAAGATCAAACCATTCAATGTTGACACACAAGATTCCATTTGTTGTTTGTAGATGAAGGGTATTCATCAACCCTTACATGAGTTTATATATTTTTTATTTTATGATGGTAAAATTTCTTGAGTATTAATATTCATGATAAGTTATTTTTATGGTGTATTTCATGATTTATATAAAATTTATTAACATCCACTTATTGGCATTCAATTTATTCATTGATTTTATTTGGAAATCTACTTCATTGCAATATGTCCTAATTTTTCATGGTAGGTTTTCATTCTATTATTGTGATGTATTTTGGCAGATAATCATTTTTATTTTTTGATAATATTGATTAACTTATTTATTTGTTTTATTATAGGAGTATTTATTATAATATATAAAGATATATGATTAACATGATACATTTGGAACCACAAATTCTATAAAAATTATTATTTTTTATTTGAAATAAAAGGGATTTCCCAGAAAATAAAATTGTAAAACAATATTTAAAAAAAGGATAATATTTTTAAATTGAGTTTTTGAAATCTTATTGTAAATATAATTTCATGTTTTCATTATTAAAATGGTTTTATAATAGACTTCTTGTTTTAAATATTATATTTTAAAAAAGGTATTTTTATAGGGTTTTTAAAAATTTAAATACAAAAGAATTTTAATTGGTATTATATAATTTTTTTAGAAAAAAAACGAGTTTTTTATAAGATCATAGATAACTTGGAAGGAATATTTATGTTTCGACATTATTTAACATAAATAACCAAGAACATCGATTATCATATTGAATTCATTTATTTTAATTTTAATTTTTTGATTTATGGATTTTCTAATGAATTTATTTTATTAAAGTGTATCATTATTTGGGTTAGGAATATGTAATTCCAAAAAATAAGTAGATCAATTTTAAAACAACAAAATAAGTTGAGTAACTAATGCTAAATGATTTATTTTGGTGGAGATCTAATTGGAATGGTGTTAATGGTTCATTATATAAATTATCACGTTCTATTAATTATTATATAGGATGTATCCAATTATTATTAGTTGTCTTATTTTTCTAATATCCTTCACGAAATGAATGAATGTGTGTATTGTTTATAAAATAAAAATTCCAAAATTTAATCTTCTAAAATTTTGATTTTGTTGAGTATTTTTATACTATAAATTTGTTTTTTCAATTATTTGAAATTATTGTGGTATATTATTATCTATATTTCGAAAAATATACATGTATTTCAAATGATGTAATTTTTAATTATATTTCATTCCATTTTTTTCAAAAACCATATAAGGTGTTTTGAAGGGGAAATGACATAATATCTTAGTCTGGATACCACTAAACGTGTTCCCTGAGCTAGTTCAGGACATGATCATAGGCATGACTCCACTAACAATAGAGGTTACCTACTATTAGAAAGCCTATAATATGGAAATGTGTGGAGTCTATACCCCAGTATCAGAGGGTGCTGTAATAAAACAAATAACCAATAAACATATAGATCAGAGTAAATGAAAATAATAAAGAAATTGATATTGAATAATTATTTAATATGATGATATATAGTAATGTCTTAATTACTCTTGTTATACAAACAAAATTGATCTCCCATTTCTATAATTACATATTGAAAATTAAAAAAGTACACCAGTGCCCCTTAATCTTTTGAGCCTAATCACATCATGTCACTATAAATCATCAGATCCACCCTATATGTTCATGAAAAACTATAATCAGGTCAGAGCCCAACCTGTTCATCCAATAAACATGTGAAAACTATTAGAGTGACCATGTATAGTTCAAGCCCAAAAAGGGTGTGGGTACAACTCAGTTGTGAAACTATAATTGTGTATAATGAAAATAATATTAAGATACACATTTTATGATGGTAAATAGTGGGATAAAAAGCTTGTTTAAAATATGAATATACTTTTTTTAACAACCTTTTATTACAAAACCTGTTTACCTTCAGGATCCATGAGATACTTGGGCCAATAAAACCTTTTTTCCGACAATGTCAATCATCTTAGTTATAACCATAGGATAAATGATACCAAAATAAATGATTGTATTTTCATTTTTTAATCAATATAGGGATCATAAAACACATATTCAAGGGTACTATCACATATAAAGGTTTGATATATTCCCATTCCTTAGATATAGATTCTCAACAATGTATCAACAATAATATCAACTGTGCAAGGAACCTCATTCCAACACCTAAATTATTTACAAAACCATGGTTACCAATAATGATTTTCATTTAGGATAACCTATCCCATTGTCATAGAATCTCAAGTCTAAATTTCTTAATCACAAATTTGGATGGTCCTGCCATACATATGGACCCTTAAATGATGATCCCCATGTCTATCTCTCTCAATTGTGAATATGGACCATCATGTTTGACATCTATATCCATACTTGTGGAACTTCATTTCTATCTCTCTGAATCTCATTCCTTTATAAAAAAACTTGGTTCAACTTCATGACTTTTAAATATATCAAAATGAGAACAGAAAAAATCCATTTTAATCCACCATTGTTTACCAATGTCCCAATGGGCCTTCAACACCATAAATGTACACATCTAAACATAATTCAAGAGTTTTTCAGAAAATTATGTTTTATTAATTATCTATTTAAAACATTTAAAATTCACCCTTAAAAGGCTATTTATATATAATATTTAGAGAATATTAAATGTCATCTTTTCCTTAAAAATATTATAAATGATCCATCAAGAAATTTTCAAAAAAAAGGTAACAACAAACCCATTTCATTTCAACATTTTTATTTTACAATAAAACATAATTTTTAAAATCAGTTGGAGGAAAAAACATCACATTAGAACAAAAATCACTTTAGAAAATTGTTTTCAGCAATTTAAAACCAAAACAGAGTCAAAATCCATCTCACATGGTATAAACCATTTTATATGCCACATTGGAATTCTACAAAATTCAATCATGAAAAAAATTATATGTAAAAAATTAATATATATTATAATTCATTTATCCCCATGTCATACCATGTATAGAAAAAAAATTTAGAAACTTAACCAATGATCTTATAGGGTTCAATATCGCAACCCAACCATATTACCCATTACAATCCCACTATAACATTTCCATGAAATAGTAAAACCCATGGATGTAAATTAATTTTTTCTTATAAGTACTATATATTTTGAATGGATCTATGGAAGGATAAGTTATGAATTTAAATCCCAAAACCAATTACTCAAAAAAAAATAAATAAAGAAAACTCTCCATTAATTGTATCAATGGAATATAAAAAAACATATGTATATAAAATTAACTAGAATATGGTTAATTATCACAGAACACCAAACTCATCAATGAAGATTTTAATAACCATTCTAATTTTCAACCACCTTTACGAGGCCAGACCAAGCCAAAAACAAACCCCATAGTAACCAAAAAACCATTCCTAACCTACCAAAATCTAATGTCATGTCAAACTACAATACTTAATTAATTATGTTAGTTATAATTAATTAATGAATTAATCCCAAAATTTAATAATGAATAAAAACTCATAAGGTGCACAAACCTAATCTAAACTCTATCCAACCTCTATAGGTTTTCTACAACAGACTCCCCAACATCATCTTTAGATAAATCCCTACTAATTGACACTATTAAAAAATTAACATAATTCATTTGGGGAAAATTAAATAAATTTAAAAGTAACACATAACATTATGAAATTTAATACAAAACATGAGGAATCTATCTTGAGATCTCCTTTATGCATCCCACCAAAACCCCATGTGAAATAGAAGATTCCACCATCCCCTGATAAAATCGTTAATGAGACTGAAACCATAGAACAATAAATACAGTATCAGGAATTAGGAAGAGAGAATATGTTGTTAAAGAGATATTCTAACATCATAAATTCCCAATTAATTCCATAAAATACCCACAACATGATGGGGGTCGAAAAAGAAGGTGTTGGGATCACCCATATTCCATGTAAACCTAATAGTGATGGGAGATGGGTGAAATATAACGAAATAAGCCATAAGTTCCCATCTAATGGGTGGAAGGAACAACTAACATATCCCCAATATTTCCTCCAATGGGCTAGGGGTTACTTATAAGCACTGATAATGAATAATATTAAATTGGGGGTCTTATCCTAATGTACTTTTATGAATGAACCCAACCGTATCCATTCAATATTGTGTAGGAATATAATTGATAGTACATATATATTGAAAAATTCAGGAAATAAACTCTTTGAAAAAATATAATATTGTATAGAAGAATAAGACAAAATGAATGGGAAAAATATATTCTCAACTAAAAACAATGTCCCAATCTAACAACAAGTAGAATGAAAGAAAAACTATATTTCCCAGCTCCTAATCATTATATCCTGAAACAATCATGTGGTTAATTCACCCAAATACAAAAAAAATCCACTAATGTAGTAGTAGAACTATATTATCTCTTCATAAGATATGGATAATATAGGAAAGACCATTTAGATGTGATAGGATTCCCTAAAAACCAAAAAGTTAGGAAAGGAATGATATGATATTACTAAGATCAAACCATAACAAGAGGGAAATAAAAACCCAATTCATATATGATCTAAATAATCATAGTATATATTCAAATGGTATATACATATCACATTATAGAAAAATGATATGACTTACTGTACCACTCAAAAATCCCATCACTAAAGACCAATATCAAATGTAACATCACTAGAATTTGTGTGGAGAGACCCTCTAATCATGAAAATTCTCCATAGTTGATGGAGCCAATACTCCATTGGAGGACCCACATTCCACCAAAACTCAAGATAGGGGAGTAACACATCATAGATATAGGACTCACAACTAGTTTATTGTAGTGAAAAGTCTACTTGTTTAATTATTATAAGAGACCCATGTACTGGTGTGATAGGGGACATCCAACCCTTTCATCTCTCCCATGATCCTAGCCTTATCACATCCATTGTTAAGAATTTCTGTAAGGTGTGTAATAATTGAAAAAACACACATTATATACCTTATTCCATAGAAAATTCCCCCACCATATTCAATGAATAATGAATTTAATGTAAGAAAAGTCGCAGGACAAAAAAATTCATGAAAAATGATATATTAGAAGAATACTTTTTGTAGGGAATATGTGACATTTATGAGGGTTCACATGAATTTTAAAATTACCTCATTACATATCCACATTCTCTTATTTACATTTCTTGGTAAACAATGTCTCACTACACCATGCATAGATGTTATAAATGGAATATATATCCACTAGAGGAACCAGACATGTACTCCAAGTACACAACTCGGATTGTGAAGTACTACCACATGAGGTGTATGGGATGTAAATACCTTGTATGAGCTCCTAGTGTCCTTGTATTCTACACCTAACACATATATTATATGGTCATGCACTATCACACACCGTGTATGTCATATGATATGCTATTTATGCAGACCTGGGGTCCTAGATGAGTACAACAAGCACATGGAATGGGTTCCTAGGTAGGGTCACATGACGTGTTGTCCTTATAGTAGGGTGGGTGATCTTTTAAATTTTTTCAAAATATATCCTCTTTTGAATATGTGGAATACACCATCTTTCCATCATCAATATACATTTTTATTATCATTTTCATTTAATTCTATATATATCATACAGATCTTTAGATCCCCCGATGTTGTTGCCTCCCTTGTTGATTGAACACCCGAAACCAATGGGGTTTATCTCTAGAAATTGATTATAGACCTCTAGGTTCTGGATAGAAATTACACTATTTTCATCAATCCCAACATGTGTCCCATAATTCCACCCATTTAATTCACCACTCTAGATCCTAGATCTAAAAAGAATTACATGTGAATTATCCTAATCCATCTATAAATAGAAATTTATATAATCATTCATCAATCCACAGTGAATATTGTGGCACAATCATAGTTGAATGCATCACATAAATTATAAACCATGACCTCATGGAGAAATAGAAAAGAACATGATGAAAAGGTGGGGAAAATCCAAATAATAAATGTGACGATAAATGTCAGTAGATGTGATACAATCCAACAATAAATATGTTTGGTATCATGTTTCACTACCACAAAATGGGGCAAGGCCAACACCACAATTTTATCAGCGCTAGCGAAAAAGCGCTGATAAAGGGGGTACCTTTATCAGCACTAAAAAAATATCTGATAAATGTACCCCTTTATCAGTTCTTTTTTTAGCGCTGATAAAGGTACCCCCTTTAACAGCTCTTATTTTTAGCACTGTTAAAGGGTACCCCTTCATCAGTGCTTTTTTAGTAGCACTGATAAAGGGGGGGGGGGGTCTTTATCATCGCTTTTTTTAAAAGCGCTGATAAATGGTCTACTTACATAAAAAAATTAATTAAATAATACATATTAATATTTAAATATATAGATATAGTTATATTGATATAAACATAATATATACTTTTTAAATATATTTTAGATAAGTATAAATATACAATTACACTTAATATATAAGATATTCAGTGAAAAAGGCTTATAAAAAATTTTTTAATTTTTTTTAATTAATAATTTTCAAATTATTATGGAGTAATAGTCATTTAATAACAATTTTAAGACTAAAAAAAAATAAAAAAATAAAAAAAGATCCAAAATATGTTGAAAACTCAACTCGAACTTCAAACGGCCATAACTTTTGATCTTGGTGTCTGTTTAAGCTCTAACATATATTAAATCGAAGCCTGCGATGATATATACACCTATATAATCTAAGGGGACCCCGATCAAGGTTTTTTAGTGGCCAAAAAAGGCCCATAAGACCTCCAAAACTGAATTTTTAGTCGGGGTACCCTGATTTTTTTAACATTTTGTGGATTTTCAGCCTCGTTTAAGTGGGAATTATTGCTTTTTTTGTTGGGGACAGAATTTATCCCAAAGTATTACATTCATATTGATATTATTTCTTTGAAATTTTATCATTTTTTATAATTCACTGCTATTTATAATCAAATATATAACTATATGTACATATTTTTTATATATTCACACCTAAAAATTTAATTTTTTAAATAACTAATTAAACATATTTACATATAAAATATATTAGATTTATCTAAATAATAACTAATATCCATTTTATTTAAAATACCAATATATGAATATTTATATAACTATATATTAATCTAACTATATTTATTAATATAACTATATATATATATATTAATATAACTATATAACTATATAACTATATATTAATATTAATATTAATATATATATTAATATGACTATATAACTATATATATTAATATAACTATATATATATTAATATAAATATATATTACTATATGAATAAATATAACTATATATATATAAATAAATAGATATATCATAAATAAGAGAACAAATCAATATAGGGGAGTGGCAAAGGCTTCAGGTGCGCAGGTGGGAGGTCTCAAGATCAAATCTGGGTGGAGGCAGGGGCGCACACACATGGGTGAATTTAAGGGTCTAGCGCTGATAAAGGTTTGGGGTATAGCACTGATAAAGGTTATAGGGGGTGCGTGCGGGTGCTAGAGGTGCGAGAAGGCCCTGATAAAGGGGGGGATCAAGTGCTGTAAAAAGCCCCCCCCGAGATTGCCAGGAATTTTTGTAATTTTTTTGCAATTTTTTTAACTTTTATCAGCGCTAAAAAATAGCGCACATAAAAGGGGTCTTTTATCAGCGCTAAAAATAAAGTGCTGACAAATCACCCATTTATCAGCGCTTCATTTTAGCGCTCATAAAAGACCCCTTTTATCAGCGATTTTTTAGCGCTGTTAAAAGGGGTATTTATCAATGCTAAAAGGAAGAGCTGATAAAGGGGACCCCCCTTTATCTACACCGGCTTTAACAGCTCTTTTCTAGCGCTGTAAAAGGCCATTTTTAGCGTTGATAAAAGAGGTAATTGTAGTAGTGTTTGATTACATAGAATAATAAATAAATTGAAAAAATATTTCCAATACATAAAAAGGGCTCATGTAAAGGGAAAATAATCACCGACTATGATTAGTTGATATAAAAATCAATGACCAGTATTTTAATCAAAAGTGATCAACCAAAATTTTGGAGCCATACATCAATTTTTATCTATCATTTTTCATGAATGAATTATTCAGTGATGAGGTTGATATGATTTTATCATTTACACCTAGTCCACCTCGAAATGGTCATTTATTCATTATCATGTCACGATCTTCTAATGAATAACATTAAATATATTCCTCTAAAAAGATATTAGGTTTATATAGATAACCCTGGAGGAATTTCATAACAAAATATTTATATAGTTTTTAATTATGAAATTTAAAACATCATAAATAACCTAAATTATTTATTTTATTAAATTCTACCACCAAAAACATCTCAAAATAACATGAAATGATGACCAATATTTGGTCACACCTAGGGTAAACCCAATTTCTAGGATTCAACATGGTCTCATGTATACAATTTGATATCCAAAATAATATAATAAACAAGAACTATAAAATTGTGCATTCATGTGAAATAAAATATATTTATATTTTTAATATATTAATTCTAGGATGCCAAGACACTCAAACACAGTTATTAATCCAATGATAAATCTAGACATATATAAAATGAAATTATAAATAAAATCCATCCAAACTTGTGTCATTATATTCTCCCATCATTCATGTACTTTATCCCCATGAATAACAAGCTAGATAAAAAGGTGGGGGTACTGAGTCTACATCTGGATATCTCACTCCCATGATCACTCCTACACATTATTATGCTACCATAGTACAAAAAAGAAAATTATTCTCAACCCACACAAGATCCTTTCCATGTGATCCTCTATAACCACTGGGAACTCTTCATATATGAGTATATCATTGATTTACAACATGACCTACTAAATAACATGCATAGGATCCTGTAGGTATCAACTCATTAGGGACATATTGATTATTTCATGAACCCGATCCAACCATTGTGGTTGGTGTAAGTGGAATGAAATCTCAAAAATCATATATAGGATCTGGAATGACCAAATGAAACTCAAATGTGTCTTGCACCCATGGAATAAACTTCACAATTCTATTTATGGGTATATATTCATGAAAAAATTATCTCTCTAATTGAAAAATAATGTCCAGTGATGTCTATATATGTAAAAAAATTCATCACTAGGTTTTCCTCATTCACTCATGGATCACCTAAATCATCCCTATCATCACCTCATCCATCTCTAGAACAAATAGTGATGTCTCACCAATAAAATCCCAAGATAAGGGTCTCATGGATTGTATCCTTTACATGTATTCATTTGGTGACATGTTGAAAGTAATTATATTGATGTTATTAAAGGAAAAGTTAAAAATGGAATGTTGTCCCCCCATATGGAGAATAAATCCAAAAATATGAGCCCTTAAAATTACCTCTAAAAAATAGATTGTTTTCTCAGTCTAATCATCCATGATGTGATTCAAAACTATAGTGATCATAAAATAGGTCTCAATGGATATATGCATGCCTATCCATAACCGCGATGTAAACAACACATCATGATCAGAGACAATCATTTAGGGTACCCAATGAAGCTTAATGATCTCCCACACATATAAACACAAAAACACTCCAATGAACAATACTCAATGACAACTAAAAAGGGCATCAACTTCATGATCCATTAAACTGTCACATAAATGGTATTTTCTCCTCCAAATATTCAATGAATACCTATCACAATGTCTAAAAATATTATATCCCATTAACAATCTTGGATCAAAATAGGAAATGTAAATCTTTCCAGAAGATGGTGCTCAATCTTCACTTACTGACATGTGAGACACCGAGAGATTTAATCATCTTTTCTTAGCCTCATTCCAACTCACCAAAACTACTATTTATTTTCTTTATACATATTTTCCACCCATATATTTTCATCTAAAATGGATGTGTGAACCTAACTCATCACCAACCATCAAAATGTGACTAGAAGCATTGTACAACCCTTGAAAATGTTGATGTTCTTCCCTCTTTAGTAAATCCATCTTATGAATCTCCATAGGATATCTATTCATGTAGAAACTATTTCTCGCTGTCTCCCAACTGATCCTCTTTATCACTCTAAATAAGAAAAAGATTCAGCCCCATCGAATGATGAAAACTTGAACACCTATTATCTATTATGGTCAACTAAAAAAGAATCCAAATACTCTAATTCGACCTATACCTTGCGAGAATGGGACTTCCTTCTATGGTAATCAGCCTATATGTTTCCCATTTAAAGATTATAGAATATATTGAATTCACAGTCTTGAAGGTACTGTAACCAAAGAATCTGTATAAGGTTAATATATATCTAAATGGATATGTACCTATGTCTCTGGTGGTATGAGTAAACAAAAAACCTCTCTACCAGAAGATGGATCATCAATATCTTTATAACAATGTCAAAAATATACATATCTCAATCATGAGTATCATAGTTATGATTTTTTGGTCTCAATATCCATGACCAATATATGATCACTACATTCTTAAACATCAATAAACACATGATTCCAACTGCAAAGGCATCACAAAACACTACATAATCCACACCCTCATATACTAGTCTCAACACTTGAGCATCAGTTTACCACAAAATCTACTCCTCATGGTATCATTGGTACTGTTTTTTCAATATAAATATCTCCCATTTTCAAATAAAGGTTTTCATTTGGATTCAATTATAGAGATGTATTCCGAAATACTATTGTAGTAATCTAAAAAATAAAATTAAACTCCAGAACATTGAAATTCTATTTGGAAGATCCCAAGAAGAAACCACATAAATATTTACTAGGTCCATAGTTAAACCATTATTAGAAATGAAATTCCCCAACAAATGAAACCCACATATCCAAAACAATCACTTCAAGAACATTAAATAAATCTGGTTCTCCCCTAGAAAGTCTATGACTATCCATAGATATTAAACATGATGTTCCTCCAAAAAAAATTAAATGAGTTTTAATATATGAATAAAACCATAATTTTGTCCACGTATTGAAGGAATTTCTAATTAATAATGACCATAAATACAATAGCGGTGTTTTTTAAATTGAAAGCAATAAAAATAAATTCATAGTTTCTGTAGAGCCATCAGAAAATAGTTTTCAAAATATCAACCACATGAACCCTCCGTGGATGGTATCCAGACATGATATTGATCATTTAGGACTATATTTCATTTCACAACAAGTCCATAGGTCATTGATTATCAACAAGGTGTACCAGATCATTATGATACATATTTTAGGTGATAATAATAAACATCAAGCCTCAATCTCCAATTCAAATTTATCAAGAATAAAATAAAGATGCATTGGGTGAAATAGACGTTATTATAAACCCCTTATCATGAATGACCACTATTGGAATCCTCAGATTACAAAGATTGATAGAGTCTATTCAATATGTGACAGAACATATCAGTGTGGCCTCGGGGTGTAATTTAATGTACAAGTGTTTCTAAAACCATAAAGGTGTTCCAGGAATGTCAAGAAGAAAAATTTCTATAAATTTCTATACTATAAAAGTATTTCAAATAACTGAAGGGTATGATACTTTAAGGATAAAACTCACAAACTAATGAGTGATGGGTAGTATATTCCTACCCAAAAGTCACACCTTATCCACCATTGGATCTATCTTATAGAGAAAGAATAATTTCACCCATTCTATCTAAAGCCAACTAAATCACTTATTTTGACAGTAAAATTTGTATCAAACCATGGATAACCATTCCATACCCATAATTAAATCATAAGGTTTCATCTTGATGACAAGGTGGAAACATGAAATACTCTATACACTAACATTCATCTCACATTACTAGTAGATATGTGATATTAAAAAATATATCACAATAAGAACCTATAGCCATTATTGTTGGGATAATTTATCAAATGGAAGTTACTTATATCACATAATACACAATGAGATATATGATGGAATATCAACAATGGCTACTAGTACTATGTTAATAGTACAATTAATATAGATTTTAACTCAGATAACCTAATTCACAATCTATTCATAGTCCTTTATGTTCAATGACATCCCATGGCCCAAATAGTGATATCCCTAACAATACATGGTAATCTTAGGGGAATTGGTGGTTGATATAGCTCATAACATTAGAATCCATGAAAAAAACCTCCCTATATAGATCCACCTACTTCTATTATTTCACCACCTCATTCAATGAAACTCTAACCATGTTATGAATATCTATGATCATGATGATTCCTTATTTGTGGATGTCCATCGATCATCTTCCTATCCTGCTCAACACAAAGGATTGATAAATCACATTTCTTGTGATACCTCATTTAATAAGAATTCCATTGAACATCATCTATCTAGATGGATCCTCTACATTTAACTTGAGATGTAAATACCCACATTAGTTTCCATAAATGATAATGCCTCCTCTATTTATTCCATGACATCTGATGTCATGTACCATTTACACTTGTCTAAGTCACATAGTACCCACCACCATCACCAAACACCTGATTTCCCTATAATAGGAAGATATCAATCTCAAGGGATTTCTATAAAACTATTCTAAATGTGTTCAAGCATAAAGAGATCACAAGGGCTCAAATGTATCTACATAGGCATTTCTCAAACTTCATATCCTATAAGAATCTATCTCATACAATATCATGGGAATATCTCATGTGGTAAATGGACCTCATGACATAATCTTCCACTGTCATAATACTATACTGTCACTCAAGAATAACTTGGATCCAAACATAATAGAAGATAAATTTATAATAATCCACACAAAACAACTATTAAAATTCCAAAAATGTGAGCATCGTATTATCGGGGTTCTACTTCACTAGAATCCACCTTCACCTTACTGTTATATAAAAAAACCATCCATGAGAAAATGATATGAATATTTGTGCTCTGAATGATAATTATGAGCCAAAACCCCGAGTCAATAAAATATTAGACTTCTTATAGATCTGGATCTATTCAAAACCCCAACGGTATCGAATGGGAACTCATATAATAAAATAATAACGTGTTCATTATCAGCCTAAACTACTAGTCCTATCTACTATTGATAGATACGGGTTATTACCCATATCATCTTATAGAAAAAACCTTATCACATGGTTTCTAATCTAAGGACTCATCACTAATTATATCATCATCATGATCATGAATATATAACATGGAATGATATCATTGAAAAGGAACCATAAAATGGATTAAGATGTACAACGATTAGATGATCCTATATATATGAAGATCTAACTCATGATTGGTAGATAGAGGAACTCGATCATATATGATGCATGCACCTTTTTCCCTATAACATATGTCTCTATTTAATGATTCTATATGTATACCGGGAATCATTTATAAAATCTTGAACCATAATTGAGGAAAATCATTTCCATCTCTCTAATCCTTTTTGTTTTAAAAAATACTATTGATCAATATAATTAACATTCATGATATCCAGAAAAATCCAAAATTACTTTTTAATCATTGATAATTTTAAAAAGTCCAAAGAATCCTTAAACACCACATGTTTCCACATCAAAATAAAATTCAAATATTCTTTAGAAAATGATGGGATCTCCCATGTACATTAAAATCTACTTGGTATTAAACAATAATTTAAAAGTCTTCCTTTAGAATATTCAATGTATGTCCAATTTCTTTATTTCTTATAAAACTATCTAAAAGAGACATAAATGATTTTACACATTAGGGAAAGAAACAAATACATTTCAAATAATCATTTTATGTTCAAACAATATAAGCTTTTATCAATAAAATTAAATTCAACACTTCACCTTAAATGGAAATACATTTCAAAACATATTTTATATCCATTTAACCTAAAATACTAGTGAAAACTCGACACATATTGTTAAAACCATTTATAATTCCTCATATTCAATTGAAAATTTTATAAAGAATTATACATTTCTAATTAATACTTCCATAATATTATAAAAAATTCATCAATAAGTCCTACCAAGTATTCATCTAACATTTAATCATGTCAACAAATATGATTAATCATATCAAAATTGTATCCCACTGACTTCTCAAATTGTGACCCCAATTAAAAATTTTCATGAATTGATGCACCCCATGGTCCATCATATGTTCATTTATATAAATTCTAATATGTTTGATACATTTCTTGCAAATATAATGGAAAAATTAAAATCCCATATCCATTTAATCAAACCATGGAAAAAAGGAAAGCACTCACAATATTTATGTAATGTCCCATGTTCACATGTAAATAAAAATAATAAAAATATAGATAAATATATTATACCACCAACCTACTTAACATGGATTTTAATAACATTTACACGATAAAGTGGCCATTATAAGTCTTGTCGAAACACTATCCAAACCCCTGAGTGACCAAGTAACCTCATATTGATCACTAAATATATAATATCATTCCATTAACATCTAATTAATTAATAATAATAGTTATAATTAGTTAATAAAATCATTTATAACTCTATATAATACAAAAAAGCCCCTAGGGTTCTCACCCCTTATCAAAACACCACACAACCTCCAAAAGTTGTCCATAATAGAATCATGGCACCATTTCCAAGAGAATTCGTAAGTGGAGTTATCATTAAAAAAATAAACTAAATTAACAAATTTGTGGAAACTGAATAATATTAACTAAGAATGCATATATTAATGATATAACATGAAATAATGTGTATACATCATGCCCATCTCTCACTACATAATCCTTCCCAAAATCCTATGTCAAATAGGTGATTTAATTATGCTAATGTTGAATCGTTAATGAAACCTCAACTATAAAACTCAAAAAATAGAGTGGAGTAACTATTAAGAGAGATATATTTTCATATGGCGGTGATAGCCTCATAATAATAGATGGATCTCGATAAACACACCATAAATTGAATGTAGAAGGAGGACGGGGTTGGTAGAAGCACTATTCTAGGTGTTCCTAATGGGGAAGAAAGTGTGGCAAGTAGATAAAAATATTTAGGTGGGTATTTTAGTGATTTAATTATTAAATGAAATTATGGATAACCAAACAGGTTATCCACATGGTTATCCAAATCATGTAACAACAATTTTCTAACCAGTATCTAACTAGAAACCCATCAAATGGTTGGACACTACATTATCCAACCTATGATCCAACCATGAAACACCGCATTTTACCCCTTTAAAAATGGTGTGTGTTTTCTCTAAATATATGTGATAAACATGCACAAAAAATCATGGTCTTCACAAGCTTACATGATCTATCTTTTGGATCACATGATTTACCACAAACCATGATCAAACTATAACAGTTAACCATTCTCAAATCAGAATGATCTAAAAACACCATGCGCATCATTGTTTCACAATGTTTAATTTAAACCATGCACACCAAATGATTAACCCTATCAAAAAAAATCCAAAACTCCAAAAACATAGCCTAAAGTAATCAAGGATTACCCAAACACCTGTTCTACCTTCTGAGTAGAATACATTATCTCAAATGATCACATTGAGGAATTCGATCTCTTGTAATACAATTATGATTCCTAATAAAAAATATGTCCATCCAGTAAATGAAAATTAATGTTCCATTTAAAATTTTCATTCAATATAGAAGAGGGATCATACAATTTATATTTATATTTTTTATTTTTCATAAACACTTAAATAAATGTTTTATAAATAGTTTATTAAACAGTGTGAATAAATTGGTATTGAAGTGTGATTTTGTTTGGTTTTATTTGGGTATAATTAAAGATCTGTATATAATGTATATATTTATTGAAATTATTCTTCATTTATGAAATATATAACTTATTATAATAAGAAATACTAGGAGAATTTAAAGTATTATGTTTATTATTCAATGATTTTATGTAGTTTGATAACAGAATGTTCATGTTTCCAATATTAATATATCTGTAAAGTTTCTTAATGTGAAATAATTAAAAAAAACTACTAAATTTTAGTGTAAATATTCATTTTCAAATTATCCAGCTGTAGGATTATACATTGGTAATATAAAGCATTCAATGATTATTTTTGAGTTTGTTAAAACATATGTAGAATTTTGTTTTTTATGTTTTAATAAAAGAGTGATAATGAAATCATTAAAAAAACATTGAAATAAATCTTTTTATAGTAGAAAATTACAATGAATTGTTTTTTTATTTTCACTATGTTTTGGAAGGTTATGTATGAGAAAAATTCGTCTCACAGAGGAAAAAAACATTGTTTGGTGACTATGCATTTCTAAAATTGTATTTTCTAGTTAAGAGTTTCTGTAATTTCTTATATTGAATTCAAATTCTTAGGGATGAATTATTTGATTTAATGGGTATTTTTTGATTAATAATTTATATTCATATCAATATGTTATGATATTGATATTGATATTCATTGTATGTGATAGACTTTTGATGATTATTCATTATTGGATATTGATATTTTTATAAGGAATTTACATTATGTTAATTCTATGTTATTTTTTTAGTGTTGGTTAGTTTAATTATCACATGTATTCAAAAAAATTAATTCATGTTATAATCACGTAAAATATTCCTATATATGTATATTGGGTTGTTAATAGTTTGGTTTTTCATATGGATTAATATTTAATATATTTATTTACTTAAATTTCATAAAACTAATGATATTGATAATGAAATAAATTTATATATTGTGTTATACTAATTAATTATTTTATCCAAACTCTTCATCATATCACTAATATTTTGGTTTTGGTTCTTAGTATGTATATAGAATACTCTAATCCAAAATAATAGATAAATGTGGACATAAATGTTATTTCATGAGGTCAATGACTATATATAGAAATTATCATTATCTAGTTATGTGATTACTACTTCTAGGCAAACCTTGTATTTTTGGAAGGAATCACATACATGGTAAATTTAGGGATTATAAAGAATGAACATAATCCATTCATTCTAAACAATTGTCCACATATTCTTGCATAGATGGTTTACCATTAGTTAAACATGCACAATAACCTTTCATGAGGAAAAGTGATAGAAATATATTTTTTCATCCCCCTTTTCCCCCTAGGATCAAATATATAGTTTACTAATGATTTTTGGGAATGATAAATAGTGTAAAGAAAAGTTGGAAATATTATTTTAAAATTAAATGTCCATAGATTTAAATCTAGAAGCCAATTTGGGATAACATGATTCTAAAACAATGCTTATGAATATCTCAATGATAGTTGATATTGGGGGGGGGGGGTATGGCTAGTTTTTATTTATTCCAAATAAGTTCTGGTTACCGTTAATTTTGATTTTAGGGTTTTTGTACAAAAAAATACATTGTTCAATGGAAATTTATTAAAAATAAATATGTCCATTTTATATGATTTTAATAACTAGGTTTTATCAAATATTGGATTTTAATATTTCCCTACTATGAAGAAATGAAATATTTTTTTTTCTAAATATGTATTATTTTTTAAATGAAATTGTTTTTAGCCATATACTTATAATATTTTTGTGAAAATGTGGGGTTATATTTCATTGTTGACAAGTTATATAAATATTTCATACTGTTGTAAATTTCTTATTTTATTGAACTTTTAGTGTTTTTATCCATTATATCAATGTGTAGGATGTTATAGTGTGTCATTATAGTTAATAGTACCTATTCATATTGTGGTTATTATAATGTTTATAATTAATTCTCAATAGATTTTATTTTACTTATATTCTTGAGAAAAATCACTGTCATAAATGATAATAGATTTTTTTTGGTATTTAATGGAATTGATGATCTCAATTGATAAATTATATTGGGGAATACTAGGGTTGAAAATAAATATAGTGGGGATAATTTTGAAATCCTACTATGTAAATTTTGGGTTTATATTATTATAATAATATTCTTAGATTGAAAATAATAATTTTTTTTAAATTTTGATGTTTTATTTTGAAATGAATGGTCATTGAAAAGTATATAAAATAATTTATAGTAACTATATAGTGTAATGATTTTGAGACATTTTCTTACATATGGTTAGTGCATATATTTTTATATTCTTCAAGATGACCATGAATTTCTAGGTTTTTTATTGAAATCATGTTTTTTAATGAATCAACAATACATGGAATATAATAATTGATATATTTGATATTGTGATGATTTAATTTAGTTCATTATATTGTGACATAATCACTGAATTCTATTTCAAATATTTTGGATAGTTTTTTATAATATATATATATATATGTCATATTTTTTGGGAATATATTATTATTTATAAAATATATAGGTGAAATTATATTTGTATTATTATTTTATATAGGATATATTGTAACGCCCCGACCTCAGAAACTCAAAGTCAGTTCATGATTATATAACATTGGAACGATAAAAAGGAATTAAGTCCTGAAAGACCATTCAGTTTAGAAGTCTTGGAAAATTTATTACATACATGAATGTTACATTACACATTAGAAAATAAAATACAACATAAATGATCCTCTGAGAACGCCATTAATCCCTTAGCTTAACCCTACTTATCAATCATGATACACTTCTTATAATCCTGTTAAAATAAAACATAAGAAAGGGGTGAGCTCATATTCATAGTAAGGATAAAAATATAGCGGAAACTTTCACAAATAAGCATAAACATTTAAGGTAATGCGTAAAACTAAAACAAAAGCCTTTTAAACATAAAATTCCTCATAATATGGAAAATATAAATCAAATAATGCCATTTAATTATTCACATGGATATTATAATAGTCAAATAATCACATTATATATCAATATCCACTTTAATAATGATGGAATTAATAATTACATACTTTATAACTACATATTCAAGGCCTTGTGCCAAGCCTAAAAATAATATTTCCATCTTAAATTAACATTCTGGGTATTAATCATTTTCTTTATTGTATGTGTTTTAACTTGTTATTATTGATCGTATCATTTAGATCATGATTTAAATACTTCCAGAACATATTACTTGATTTATATAACATATATAATTAGAATATAAATATTTATAATAGATATATATATGAAATGGAAGGCAATGTTTATGGAGACGGTAGGCCGTACGTACAAATAAACATTGTTTCCATTTTCATATTGTATTGAATAGAAGTAAGTGAATAAGATATATGTAAGTTTATACTTATATAAATATATATCTCCAATATAATTATTATTTCATATATTAAAAATATGTTAATTATATATATTTTTATAATCATCGTTGAATGGTGAACGTGGAGATGAATCTCATCGCGTCATGGAGACGGTAATCCGTACGTACGCATGAGCGACAATATCATTACATTTATGGTAAAATAATATGTAATTGGATGGTATATCATATATAAAGAATAATTAAAATTTTATATTTATTATTACATTAGTTATAATCATTATTATACCCATCAAAATAATGAAGTGTTTTAATAACAAACTACACCACGATGTGGAGACGTTAATCCGTACGTACGCGCGTATGGTGACTTTGTCATTTATAGGATTGATAGAATAATGAATATGGTTGTACCATATTTATAATAACATCACAGTATGTAGAAGGTACTGGATATATTATTTTTCTATGGAAACAACAAATAAATAGGATGTGTAAGAAGAAAAGAACTTGAAAGAGGGTGGTGAAATTATTACCTCTTCTTCGAGTGTTTCCTTTTGATTTCATCAAAATGGATCCTTAGGTTGGATTTATGATCAAATTAAGGCCTCTAGGTCGAAGGGAGTAAATTTGGGAGGTGATTTGGTCTGGGGTTGGCCAATCCAAATGGATTTGGAGGTTTTATTTTGAGAGAAGAGGAAGTACCCTTTTATAAGAGAGGTGATGGTCACTTTCGGAAAAGCTTAAAATATTATTCTATAATACAATAATTTTTGGTTTATAATGGAACAAAAATGATTTCTTTTTAGAATAAGGTGGGGATGTGTTGAAAACCTCTCAACCAATAAGTTTTATACAAGTTTAGGATACCATTTTGACCTTATATTTTAGATTTAACTCTTAGTTAAATAGTTTAACATTTACCATGTCTTCTTGTATTCTTACACTATATTGTTAATAAACATACTCTAAACTTCCAAGAGAACCTAAAGTGGTTCATTAATGACAAATATAATATTATTTAATCTCTTTGGAAGAACCTAATATTTTTAGGAATATTATATCAACCAATAATATAGTATTTGTTTTAAAAATTTGATTTATTTCAATTTTGACACTATTTAGTATTTTGTTTTTGTGAAAGTCAAAAAAACATTATAAATTATAAAAAAATTTATTTAATCAACCCTAAAATGTAATATTAACCAATAAAATTAATTTAATTCATCATAAGTCTCAATTTACATTTTTTTGAATATTTATAATATCAATTATTTTAATATTTCATTAATAAGGTAATTACTACATCATCATTGTGTCATAAATAAATGAAATTATTTAATGTCTAAAAATTAATAGTAAAATACCATTATGTAGGAAATCATATTATATTTCTAATTAATATTTATAGTCCAATTTATATTGTGTGTAACCATCTATTAAAAATGGTTTAGTTATTAAACATTGAATTTAACACTTTTAATTCTTCTATAAATAAAATACTAATAAATGTCCTAATCGAATCCAAGTGGATAAAAGAGGATCATATTTTATTCCTATGTTTGTTTTTGGTCAAATTAAAATTATCCAATAAAATTAGGACATGTTTTAGGGTAATTATAATATCATTTTTACCCTTAATTACCATATTTACTTTTAACCGTGGTAAATAAAGGTCAAAAGTTTTTATTCACCAAAGATTATTTTCATCTTATTGAACCAAATTTTACTTAATTATTTCAACCATGTATCTTTTATTTTTTAAATTCAACTCACAGAAGTGGTAAAATTATGTTTTATGCAAATTTTCAAATGTACCTAGAAGGTGGGTAAAAGAGGTTAAAAAGTTCAATAAAATTTCATACATCTAATTTTATTATAAAATGAATCCAATGAATTATATTGAAATTATATAGTAATTATATATATACTTTTACTTATAATAAATTTAAATTAAATAAATAAATATTTAAATAAAAATTTATTTTTAAATAATAACGTAGTGTTTTTCACTATTCATAAAAAAATTGAATGTTTTTAGAAAAATACCAAAAATTCAGCCTAATATAATTTTGATATTAAAATTCAAAAATGAAGTCTGTTTTACCAAATTAAAAACATTGAATTTTCATTTATTAAGTTAAAATTAATTCACGTGGTCAATACTAAAAAGCGGGGTTTTTAAAAATTAAAAACTATCAAAGGATTGACATGTGTTTATGTCCATTTTAAAAGGTAAATTACTTATAATGACTTAAATTTTATTAAATGAGAAATATATAATCTAATTAAACCTCAAAACCATTCAAATTACATATTTAACACTATAAATTATTTCGATTGAAAAAGTTGTTTTCAATTAAAACATAGTATTTTCATTATTCGTCAAAATATGAAAGTTATCAGAAAAGTACCAAAACATTATCCAAACTAAATTTTTATGTCCCGATTCTAAAGAAAAATTTAATTTCATTAAATTGAATAAATAAAAGTATCAAATTTTGGTTTTAAAAAGGGTTCACCATTGATAGGTGGTAAAATTTCATTATTTTGAAAAATACAACTTTTATCTGAAAAAAATGAATTTGTTCTTATATTATGTCTAGGAAACACATAATATGTATATTAAAATTATATTGAGTATATAAGATTCAAAATTCAGTTAATACTATTCATAATCTTTTTTTGAATGACTAGTTTGATAAGTAGTGGTGCGCTCGAACTTGGTGTCGCATGTAGCGCAAGCTATTGAATTACTTTAATGACATAACGTATTATGAAATCTTGGATTGTTACATATATATTTTTATATTCATGTATAATTATTTTGAAAAATATATGATTTTAATAGTGGATTTATTATTACCATGTATTTAATATGTTATGTAATTATAATTGAGAAAATATCATATTATTGGGGAAAAAGAACCCTTCCCCCCTAGTTGGTCCAACAACGTTGACTAAGGGTAGAGAAAGTTCTCCATATTAAAATTATATCATATCTTGTTGGGGGATGTAATGCTAATATGGTGAAGGATAACATGTTCCTTTTTTATTTTTTCACTCTCACATCATGTTCCCCCTTCTATATTTATTTTCATTTATGTTTAAATGAATGTATATGTTTTTTATGTTAAGGTATAAAAATGATTTTTATGGGTATTTTTGTGTTAAAAGGGTTTAAATGTACTTAATAAATTATATTATTCATTAATTTATATGTGTATCAACGTTTCATCATCATTTGGTAATGTTTTAGTTTGTAATTTAATTTTCGTAGAAATAATATTCATCATTGGGATTTCTATGTGAATTTAATATCAAAATATTATATGTATTTCTAGTCATTTTAATTGTAAAATATATTACTAATTTTTTGATGATTTTCATGTTTTTATTAATGGATATTTCAAATATTTTTCTAACTGATATTTCCAAGGCTATATTTCATCCTTATAAACTATTTGAAAAAATGGTAGAGTTATTTATTTGGATAATAATGAAATTATAGAGGTTTTTAATTGGTGTTTATTATTTTAATGTTATTTTCATTGGTATAAAATTATTATTATTAATAAATGGATATATTTTTATCACCATAGTTGATTGATGAAATGTATTGAGACTTATTTTAAATAAAATTATTTTATATGTAATATTTTTTAGATATTAGGGTTCTCACAAAATTTACATCATAGATTGATATTATGTAATTTGTAATAAGAGTATCTTTGAAAAAATTTATATAATTATTGATTATGTAATTATTTCATCATTATGTACCTCATGATATGTTTAATTTATTGAAAATTTTATAATTAATATTACTCTAGGGATTTAATATAGGGGTTGTTTATGAATGGTATTTATTATTGATATTAGATAAATGGAACATTGGAATATTGGGTATCAATTTGGATAACTGGATTGACTACTACATGATTGTAGATTACATTATTAGAAAGTTTCCCTAGCGTATTTCTTATATTGACGAGGAATATAGAACTTATCAGAGGCATGATGGTAATTCATGGTCCATGAGTACTCAGATAATAATATAGATTGATAGTTGGATCCAAATTTATAGAGATATTAGTCTATATTTCTATACTCAATGTTTTATTATTTAGTGTGGATTTGTTTTTTTGTGATTTAAATTAGGTTTTGTTAATTATTTTATTACATATTTTTTCCCTCATTTATCATTATAAACATCTATGATGTTTTTAACTAACTAATGTAAATATATTTCTAAATACAAAATATTTAATTGTATTTATTTCAATACCTTGTAAAAGGTAAGAAGATTATTAGTTTCAAGATATATTGCAAACTAAAAAGGGGAATATATATTATAAAAGGAATTATATATATTATTGGAGGTATCATATAGGGAATTTTGTCACACCACACATACACACATTCCTGTTTTAGTACCAATATATTTTTTGATTAGTTTTCTAGGCATAAATGATGATAGTATTCTTAGAACTGACCCATTAGTTTAGTTATATATTTTTCATGGAGAAATAATTAATAGTTGATTGTGTGGCCCATGTAGTTAAGAATGTATTTCTTTTAATTTCTTATATTTTGGTCTTGAATGATATATGCTTTTTTGTATGTGTATATAGTAAATGGTATATTGTTATATTTATATATATTTTTCGATATCAATTTTATCTCACATAAAATTTATTATCAATAAAACAAAAATAATTCTTATTAATATAATTTGATACCCATAGATCATGTGCCTTCCTAGGGTGATATAGAATGTGACTTAGCCTTTTTGGATTTCATTTTTGTATGATCAATATATATTTAAATTTTCCCTTAAGGTACACATGTTGTGTCCCCGAGAGTTCCCATCGTGTATTTATCATTCAAAAAATACTTTCACATATCTTCAATTATATATCAACCATTTATCAACTAATAGTCCATTTTTAGTAAATTTTAATAGATAATATATTCGAATGTTGAAATTCTAAAAAATGTATTTCTATAAAATTTTAGATATCTTTAGTATTTTATCTCCACAAAGACAATAATTAGGTTTGGGAGAGAAGTTTATATTAGACATAAGGATTTTTACTACTCTATAACCACACTAATAATATGTTATATTCCCCCTACAATGATTATTGAGTTTATTACTCCTCCATGAAACCATAGTGTGAGTGATCTGTTTCATACAGAGGGTCCATGTACACCCATGGTCATTACTATAACAATAGGGTGTGGGTCCCCAATATAATTAACAGTTTATGAAAGTATACAATAAAATATTTCATTGTCCCTTTATCAGAAGTGTCATTATTCCCATGTTAGAAAAATATTCCTTAATGATACAAAGATCCTATATAGGTTTATTACTTCATCGATCAACATACTAAACCTGTTAAGGTGTATATCCCCCATGATTTTTTGTTGAATTGAGATATGGTTTTCATGATGTTGTTAAGTATAAGTGTTTTGGTTCAAGTGATTTTCCTGGTATCCATATATTCCTATGAGACAAATTTTTGATGGATATAATATATTATAATTTGGAAATTATAAAATTATTTCAAACTTAACCATAATGAATATTATTTACATTGACATTGACATTATTTTCATCATGATATTTAATTTTTTCACTGGTTTTGTTTTTTATTTCCTATAAAAATGGGTATAAATACTATTTAATGGGAATTAAATCCAACAAATTCTATATATATTTACAGTATCTGTGGTATATAAATGTTCACGATATAAATTGATTTTACAGATATAGTTCTCTTTGGAACACAATGGTGACATATACTATCTAAATTAGTGTTCACAGATGATATGATATGAGATTTTTTACATGTATTTTAGTTTATATATTTCCAAGGGATATTATTCTCTAATATTAGTTATATATTTCCATACTATTAATGCTTAATTAGTGACAATATAATGAATTTTAATCATTATTTTGGATGTTTAATTTATGTTTTAGATATTTTTTTGGGAATGTGAAGATATATAAATTTATTGATGATTCATTACATTAATGCCTCCCACATGTGATAATATTTATATTTTACTTATCACTAGACACTAGAATATTGGGGTGGGATTAGGGTGGTATACCCAATATATATTATTGTCTTATATGGGGTCCCATATGGCCTGTTTTTGACACTGTTTTTGTTTGAATATTTCTATTTCTCTACCATAAACTAGTGATATACTTCATTTAGAATTACACACCATCCCATATATCATCCGTGATAATCCAAATTATCCATATATATTAGACAATTTCAGTCACAACCAGCCAAAGAAAACTCATATTCTTGATCATTCACTAATTTTTAAAATGTTTATTGAACTAACTAACTAGTTAGACTTCTTAATATCTTGTCACCTCTAGCTTCATTCAATCAAATACACATTCCATTCAATTAATAAAAGGTATAAAATTTCTTCCACTTCATCATCACCCATAACATCAAAAGGATATGATATTGTACACCACTATAATAACTTCATTGTAATACTCAATGGATTATGGACCATGAAAATAATTAAATTAATTACCTCAAAAAATAAGACTTTACCCTATTGATATTTTTACTTTACCCATTTTCTGGCATCATACACAAATGAATTACATTAATAATTTGAACAAGACCGCTACTCATTGATATCCACAAACCAGATTATCCTAATCTTATAAAAAATTATTTTTTCCATGTCATGTATCTGTGTATAGGACAAATACCTAACACTTTGAACAAGAAATCATATAATAATCCATGTATAAACATTCACAAAACCCAATCACTATACTATCCCATCTCTCAAATTTCATCATCTGTTGGTTTTATTAAAAACTAACCTATGTTTAAATACATAATTTTATATATAAATACTTTATTACTCAACTATATAAATATATATATGTATATTTTATCCATAAACTATTCTAAAAAATTAATAATCACAGACTTGAATCCCCAAGGCACATCATTTTTGATATTGAACAAATTATCCCACAAAAATTATTTTACTATCAATGCATCTATTGTTTGATACCCACTATTAAATTTCATTTATTATCAATTAAAGAGTACTAAAAATTGTGGGTTTCATCATTAATCATATATTATCACTCATAATACATTCTCATTTTGGCCCATTAGATCTCAAAAAATACCTTAGACTAGTGTTTATATCCATATCAGTCCCCTATAAAACCACTACACCATTACATCAATGACCAATTACCACAACACCAATGTCACGATGAATATGTCTCATGGTATTTGAAATCAATCACCTCTATATGACTGACATGTTCCAAAATTATATGAAATACATAACATCCATATATTAATTTTACAATCTCTCTAGTTATGAATGAAATGAAGTTGAGTTATACTTTATATTTCTATGTAATTATAATACTCTTATTAGCATGTTTAAATCCTGTTAAAAGAATTATATGTATCAATTCCAGTCACATTCATCCAAAGGCCATAAAAATTCAAAAATATTGACTATGTGTACAAATATAACCATGATCATCATAACCCCTAATTAATTATAATATTACACTATATATACCTATTCTATAGTAGAATATATACTTATATCTATAATTTCTCATTAGTCACTATATATCTAATAATTTTAATATAATATCCCACTATGATACGTTATTGGTGAAGCATGAGATGTTTAAAATCTTTGTCTATTTTAAATTAAATTCATATGCCAGAATAATTTAAAAAAATTATCATATACTTTTTCACAACCAACAATTAACTTCAAATGGTGTCCCTATATAATCATGTCACCTTCATCCATGATGTCCCCAAATTTCAAAGATTCATCAATTATAGAATGATATATCTTCTATATGTTTCAAAATAATCCCTAAATCAGCATCTATCACATATCCACGGCTGATTATTCCAAAATAAAAAATATCACAACCATAAGGATATAAAACATCAATCCCAAAACAATATAATATATATATATTTTTTAAATTCACACTATCTCATCCCCAAGTTAATAGAAAAATATAAAATTAAATCTCATAATAGTGTACAATACATCCATAGTTTTTAAAATCTAATACACAAACAAGTGTACAACCATGTTCTCCCTATTCATAATAGAAAAACCATTCAATCATGCATTAGACACATTTAACCATATATCATAAAGAAAATAAAACATTTTTTTCTCTCACATGAATTTCATATATAATTATTTCCCATAGTAATTTGATTTTACCTTCCTCAAACATTCCCTAGGATTCCCACATGGTTATAACCAATAGTCAATTCAACAATTATAATATTTCTATAGTTTTTTTTCAATGAATCTATGCATGATATTTACGATAATGAAATTAACATATATAGATAAATAGTATCACATTATATATTCTTAAAGAACTCATCCCATGAAATAATAAAATAAAATTCATAGTAATTATCTTATATAAAAAACTAAACAACAAATACATTCATATACCATCATTACAACTCTCCAAATAATAGTTTAAAGACCATACACCCATGTTTTTCACACAAATACATATCATATTTATGATTTCATCTGATATAACTCATGTAATATAACATGACAATATACCTTTTATAGGGTATCCATCCATATTATGTATCAAAAATCTGTTACTAGGGTCATTATCACAACTAAATTCATATATAAATAATCACATTATAACAATTAATATCTTAAAAATCATCACAATATAGCCTTGTTAACTAAAGAAATAATAACAATACATTTAATGAAATTACAAAAGTAGTAAATTCTGACACTTAAAATAATAGGTGACTGTTTTCCTCTCATCAAAACTAGTTTCCTGATCATATAAAAACACCAAAAATAAATTTTATACCATAATAAAATGATGATTCATAAAAAATAAATTATCCCTACTTAGGGACATAACCTAAAAACTAAATTAGTTACCCCAAAAGACTACAATATTGAAGTATTACAATTGTAAAAAAATCTATAATAAGAATACCATCTCTTTAAAAATATTTAATTTTCCCAATAATTTTATATATCACAGCACAAATATAACATTGATAATATGTTTCAACTAGAAATAGATCTATATAAGATGTCCCTTGTTCTAAAAAACAATGATATGGACCCTATGCTTTATTTATTTTTCCCACTGACCACACCAATTGGACAATATAAATTTTATAATACCTCATGCATGTATCCTTATATTCTATAGGCTTCAATAATGCCGTGATAGTAAGGTAAATACATGAAAGGATACTATAAATTAAATTTCATTAATAAAACACATAAATAAATAAAAATAAATATTTCACTATATGAATGGAAAATAACAATAATACAAAAATAAATAATCAAGTGAAAATTAAATAAAACCAGATAAAAATAAAATAAAAATGTGCACACATATTCCATAAATTCATAAATCAAATAAATTAAATAAAACGTTAATCTCATATAAATATATATAAAAAATGTAAATTAAAATATAATCTAATAGTAATACCTTCCAATAAACTCACATAAACCAATATATAAATTCATACTAAGATCATGTACCCTACAGACCAATAAAAGGGACTATTTATTAACTAGTATAAAAACCATATGATCTAGAATACAACCAAGGAACACATTAATTGTTCGAGTATAAAACATGGTAGGATACCACCAGTGAATCCATTAGTGGTAACTATTATATATTTGAATGTTTATTTTAAATGAAATGAAATCGATAAACTATCACATAAATATTCCTGTGATTAAAATAATATTATCACGAATTAAACCGGATAGTTAACTCATATATAAATTGATTAGTGTGATATATAGGAAAAGTATTCCCACAGTATAATCACTGAAATATTTTCACTAATTTAACACCGTAATCAATTGGGTGAATGCATTTTCTCTAATAAAATAGTAATTTTGGTCGATAAATAGCTAATATAATTAAACATGGTTATTAATTCATCACTCTAATAGAAATAAAGTAAACAATATAAATGCAATATAATAAATAGGTTGAATTATACATCATTTTCCTTCAAAAAATGGAAACTGATATGTAAACTATATAAAAAAAAATATGATTGGTGTATTAATATACTATTATAAAAGGAAAAAATATTTTTGAACATATAATAACATTGAGTTAATGATTTATAATGAAATAAAAAATGATAATAGAAATATGAATCATTATATAATCATAATGTGATATTGAATTATCACAACATCATAAAACTTAGTGAGAGGGGAATCATTGAATGAATACATAAGGAAAATGGTATATCAATAATAAAAATCAAATTTGATAAATATGGATCAGTATAGAAATAAACATGGATAAAAAACATATCCCTAAAGTAATAAGCAATCAAACCACCTATATATTATCAAAATAGATAGACCCACCTCAATTTTTTATTTTGGTTGATCGATGATTCACAAAATAAAATCTCACATTAAGCACAATAACATTTATAGAATCACATTATAAAAAACCATATATGTTATAAATAGACCCTTAAACAACACATATAATGAGTCCTAATATCCCAATAACTTATCACTAAACTGTTGTAAATGATTTCAACAATATGTTATGTATATAAATTTACTCATAAGGACTCATCCAACATAGGATCAACCTTCCATTTTGCTGAGGAATCATTATTAAAGCTACTATTTAGGCCACAACTCCTAATATTCGTTCCTTTGATCATGATGTAATCTAATCATAGAATACCAACATAGAACCATTCTCTAAATTTATTATTTCTTATAATCCAAAAATACAGTCATTGGTCAATATATAAACCCATTCTCAACACACTATAAACATATCATTAATGAATTTGTCAAATGTATTTCTACTATCCCATTTATAACATTATCCCAACTAATTGATAAACATTGATTGGTTTTCACACTATTTAAACATTAATAGAACACCCTAATTAAAAATTACCTCGAACTTTCATAGACGTCTCAATAGAATAAATATTACTATAGATCACCTCCCCTATACAACACATAAGACATATGGTTTTGTTAATAACCCTCTACAATGACATGTTTATTATGAATTATTTTTTTTGTTTTGTAAATATTATAAAATTATTTCAAACTATAAAATTTATTAAATATTACTAAAATTATTCAATGATTTCAAGAGAAACCATAAATTTATAAAACCATCAATATTTAATTCATATGTGGAATATTATTTTTTATAAACATTAAATACCATATTTTTTAAGTCAATACATTTAATAATTAAGAAATTTTTTTTAGGTAATTTTTATTTAAGTACTAGGAATGTGTATGAAAAATTATGATAATCTATTTTTTTATTAGGAAATTTACATTTTAAAAAAAATCACATCCAATAATCTTAGTGTAGATAATCATATTTATAATGTTACACATATTATGTTATGTTAAATATTAAATTTTCATATAAGGTATAGAAATTTTAAAAAATTCATGGATAATACGTATATTTACTCTTATAGATATAGTTAATGGGCATTATTCATCTTATATTCTATATAGTAGAAACACCATTAAATTCTATGATAGATCAAAATGTGTGAATATTATACTCAAACAAAATACAACACTATATGAGAGTGCACATTTCAAATAAAAAAACCTTCTGATGTCACTAGGTTCTCTCTTAGAGATGGATAATATTTTTGGTCTTGAACTATCTAAATATTTATCCAAAAAAATGAGATTTATAATGATTTATTTTTGAATAAATATTACCATAAGTCTATATATGAGCCTCATATAACTCATTATCCAATCCTTGGAAATGTAAATTTATATATGGTTCTATATTATGTCACTTTCATCACATACCACCACAAAAACCATACAATTTTGAAATAATATATAATGAGGTAAAATTGGGGACAACCTACACAATATCATAGTTTTTCACTTTTCTAGTGACCTATATCCAAGATCTACAAACTAAAACTATGAAATAACATCATCCAAGATCCCTTATCTATGTCTAAAATAATTCATAATTATTTTCAATCAATTTATACTTGTTGTAAAAATCAAATTTTGAACAATTTAAATTAGTTGTTTTAGGTGGAAACTCAAAATGAATTGTACACTCATAAAAACCTTAATGAATAATTCATAAAAGAGCTTTGACTAGAATTTGTAACCATTTCTCAAATATCACCAAATATCTACATTGAATCATATGTATTATTTTCTTTATTTTTAGTATAAATAAAAATAAAATTATTAAATATATAAGAATAATAAAAATTACATCGAACCTTGTACATTCAATATTATATGGTTTCCCTATGTATGAAAACATGGAATCCAAAACATGTCAAATAAATATCACAATTATTTTATAAAATCTCAGTTTAATCCATTTGATATAATTATGAGGGGACAAGGAGGAATAAGATAGAAGAATATGAGAAAAAAAACCCTTCAATATTAAATAAGTCTCTCTTACCCCCAACATTATGATAAAGGTATTATAGGGAGATGGATTTGACTAAATAAATTAATTAGCCATAGATAATTATAAATCACATATTTTATTATAATTTTTAAACCCAAATAAATATATTTACCTAAAAAGTTCTTGTTATTTTGGATACTCTCTACAGCCTCTTCTAGTACCCAATTTATTATCTAGGGATCTTATACTTTTTCAACACTGTACATAGTACGAAAAGAATTATCACTACATTCATGATCTATTTTCAATAGAATTTTAGCAATTTAACATGGAACCGAGTCCACTATATACCAACATAAGTTATAATAATAGTTCTATTTTTTCATGGAAGCATCACTACCTCATACATTTTCTAAACAAAAAAACCCAAAAAACATATGGAACATCTAAGAATATCAAAATTCCAACTATAATAAATTGATTATTTATAAAATTTATTTACTAACTATGGAATTCAAATCGAACTGAACTCTTATTCAACTAGAGCCATACTCTTTATCCTCTTATATCAACAAATAATGACACCACTCAATACATTTTACATGTCCTTGATAGTAAAATAAATAATATTAAGAATATATTACAATCTATTTAATGAACTAAAAATCAAAATTTTTTAATTTTATAAACAATATTTTTCAATATCTAATTTTTTAGTGTTTCATTTTTTCTAAATTTTTTTTCCTCTAATATTGTATATGGGATTTTCAATTATATTTTTCTTTTGTAATCATCCCAAAATTCCAGGACACTCATATAAAAGGAATACACATACTATATTAGTACTCTATATAATATAAATAATCAAAACTGGTCTTCCAACATAGGACCCATTAATATATTACTAAACCAATTACTAATTCATAACACTAGTTTTACATACAAAATTATTTTTCAATAGAAATATGTGGGAAAATAATGAATTATTATATAACTATTTTCCAAAAGAAAAACAGAAACATTTTTCATTATTATTTGGTTATTTTAGTGAATTTTATTCCATGTACTCTTTTATACATTGTATTTTCAATTTTTTTGCGTTTCACATATTTAAATTATAACGATGCCCGAATTAGGTACATGGATATTACTTCATTTTAGATGAATATTCAGTAAATTACAAAAATACATTAAGGGGACCATAATAGTATTGTATATTTGAAAAAATGGAAACAAAATCTTCTACCCTGATGAATGATCTTCAACATATCACATAATATCTCCACATTTTTTTCGTTTACCTAAAATATTTCCTCACAACCTAGAGAAAGGAAACATAACAAATGGTTGAGCTCAGATGCTCAGTATGTGTAAATAAGGGATACATGTAAGAACAAACATGAACATAATAGTATGATAATGAAATCGTAGCATTAAGAGATCATACCCTACATATCAAAGTGAATAAACATGAGTTATGGTATAATTATTTGTAGTTTATAATACATTAATCATAATGAAATAAATGAATAAGTCATGAAAGCATACAAAATGAATATAAGAGGGAATTTGTTCCATGGATATAGGTTTATAATGTTGTGAGCATGTATATGTTGAAAAGGTTCACTAATTATGTTATGGAAATGATATCAGGCCCCATTATAAACTTGTGGACAAGAAACCATGCCCATGAATAACATTATGAACATGTAATTAGGTTTATTCATAACCTTATTGATGTGAAACCAAGTCCATGGATAACTTTGTGAACATGTAATCAGCTTCACACATTAAAACTTGAACATTTAATCAGGGTCACACATAAACTTATGGGAATGAATACACATCCATTTATAACATTTTGAACATGTTATTAGGTTAACACAAAACATTCTGAACATGTAATAACATTCACACTTAAACTTATGGAAGTGAAATTGAGTCCTTGCATTAAAATTTGAACATTGAATTATGTTCACACATAACATTATGAAAATGAAATAAGGTTCACACATAAACGTATGGACATGGAATCACAATGAATTATGTAATGGAATACACCATTCATAGAGATGGTGAGATGTATGTATGCATGACCGTTGTTTTCCGTTTTTATTTTTTAATTGAACGAAAGTATGTAAATTAAATATATATATATATATGTATGTATGTATGTATGTATGTATATCATTATTAAAGTATTGTGAATATATCATATATATAATATATTTTCATTAAACCCATCCTTAATAAATTATGTTTGGTGTGTGAGTAAATCACATCGCATAGAGTGGGTGGTAGTCCACACATCCTAAAATGAGATTATCATATTAACACCAAGTGAAAGGTAAAAAGATGTGTGTTGTAATAGAAATATAGATGATTAAAAAAATAATTAAAAATATATATTACATATATAAATTTTTTCAATCATAATCACCACAATGAATGGTGGTAGTGTAGAAATGAACAATCATCATTTCGGGAAGCAGTTGTTTACCGTACACAGAAACATTACATTCAATACCAATTAGATGAAAGTGTGTGTAAGTGTAGGTAAGAATTTTTTTTAAATCCATCATAGTATATGGATTATAATAGTGTTGTTACACAATAATGTAATAATGAGAGTAGAGAGGATGAAGAAGAAAAATAAATAAGTGGAGCTTGATAGAAGAAAATACATCTTAATCAGGTAACTCCTTTTGGTTTGTGCCAACAGGATTCCATGATAAGGTTTCTAATCAAAGGGGGGATTCAATATCCATGGGAGGATTATTGGGAGGCCACATGGGAAGATATTGGATGAAATTAAATGTTTTTAGGGGTGTGAGGAATAGGAATAGGTGGTGTTCTTTTATAGGTAAGGAAATGGAATCACAAGGTATTTTTAGAAAAAAATTAAGTGTGCACATGTTCTTACCTACAAGAAGTCTTTCCAAAAAAACCAAACTAAAAAATGGAAGGTTTTATGTAAAAATATGGATATAAAACCTAATTTGGAAAATTTTATTTATCATTTGGGCCCTTAATTTTAATGTTTATTCCATAATTAATCTTAATTTTTCCTTAACAGCTGTGATTAAATTTGATCACTTATACTAATCATTTTTCTAAAAAATCAACATGGATTTATAATAAGAAAAAAATAGACAGAAAACAAGGGTGTATGTATTATTTTTTAATTTTCAATCACAAAAGAGGAAAAATTAAGAATACTATTAATCCCATGGACTAAAAGAAATAATGGGGGTTTTAAGTAGTGAAAATTATAAAATTTTGTTATGATTTTATACTATGTTTCAAAGTGAAATTTATAATAATGATTTAAATTGTATTCATCTTTTTAATATTATTCTAATTTGACTTTAATTTTTTTAATATCATTTAAAATTAATAATTAATTAGAAAAAATGTAGTTTTTATCTAAAAAGAAGAGTTTTCACAATTCATCAAAAATTGATGATTCTCAAAAAATTACAAAAAATTCACCCTAGGAAAATTTCAATTATATGAATTAAAAATTGAATTATATTTTATCATATTCAATTTATAATAGTTTCTAAAAGTCCAATTATTATTAAAGGTGATTCATAAAAGAAAATAATATTTTTTAACATAAAATAACATTACCAAAAATTTTATCTCTCATTATAAATATGTTTTATTTATATAAGACAAAAATATTTGGAAAATAGTTATTACTATTTTTAATATCTAGGTTATTATTATATTATTTATATAATTAAAAAATAAAATGATATATTTCATAGAAACTCGTTGTTGTGTGCATCGTACCCCAAGTCAGTGTTTCCTATAACACAAACCTGGTTGGTATTGCATGCGAATTGACTGTTTGAATTAGTGTTGTAATATATATATATATATATATTACCAGTGTAATGTGAAATGAAAAATATAGTAAATTTAAATTTATTTTAAAAAAATATCATCATATTGTGGTGATAAATATGTTAAAAAGAACATTACAAATGCCTATTATGAGTCAATATTCATACCTAACTGAAATATCATTTATAAACAATAATTTATAATAATAAAATGCCTTTAAGGGTGATTTTTTTATTCATATTTTTATCACATGGAGAGGTGTTGTTTATTCACATATGATAATTACTTTCAGTCTTCTGAAATTTTGTATCAAGGTTTATTCGAGGAATTAGAAACAACTTATAGTTCAAAAATCCATGATTGGATACATATATTCCTTCCAAATTCATATACCCCTTGGGATTTTCTCAACTGATTCTTAAGAACTCCAACTGATTGAGAGGATTTGACTTCAAGCTCATCAGGCCCTATTTGGGGGAAATTTTTCATACTCTAGGAATCCCTTATTGATTTATCAAATATTTAAAAATCCTTCTCAAATCTTAATGTGGTATTTTTCACCCATCATATATTAGAAATCATTTGTTATCATGTATTGACATGTAACATATGTATGTATCAGAGTTTCTTCATATAATTTTGTTAATTATTTATAGTACACCATTTTAAGTATTTTTGGTCCATGTCCACATCCTTGCGAGCTCAAGAGAATATTTTAATCTAAGGATTGAAAACAAACATAAACCATACTCTACTTCCATCAATGAATAACATTGGTTTAATCTTATTTCATAATAGACTATCTCGACTCAATGATCACATATTATTAATTAGAAATGGTCTAAATTATAATAATGAAATGGGAGTGGAATAAAAGTGTATTTTCATATGGATCAAATAAAGAAGATCTGGATAACACTATCTATTTCATGAGTATTGGTATCATGCCACATATGGTTATAATATACTATTACTTATTCATATCATGTTAAAATACAAAGAGGTATAGTTTTCAGAATAGTATTCAAGATGATGACCTTTATGATTCAAGATCATATGAAGATCTACTCCATTAATTGGATATGGAATATATTTCATTTCATCATTGGAATATAAATATGAAATAATTTTTTGGAGATTATGTTACAAAAATATAACTCTCATGCTAAAAAGGATATCCCTCATTGGGTATGATTCACCATGTAGTTTAAGATCATATAAGATGAAAATATGTTACATAGTTAAAAGTCATGATACAAGCACTATATACCCTGCAACAATTTAATATTATAAATGGTGTGATTTTAATTTCACTATATTTGGATAGATATAGAAAGAATAACATAATTTTCAGTATGAACAAATTGTGGTCCCAACAAAATTTGAATATTTTAAAATTCATCCTAAATTTTTCTGAAGATATTGAGGGATGGTCTTAGTTGGATGGAAATAAAAATACACTCATCCAACCCTTTTTTGGTTTTTATCCAAATAATTACACTTTATATTTCTATGGGAAATTAAATGTCATGAATGTCCACCCAATTTTTTAACAATTGTTTTGTTCATAATGCTCAGATCGATGGATTATGGGGTTTAAGGATGTATATATTTAACTAATTCCAACTGTATATTAATATCATATAGATTTGACCACTGTATTTCTATATAAAAAGGCCACAATAAACTAGTGTGAAATATTGATGGTGGTGAATCCACATAAATTAATAGATTATAAAAGTTTAAAATAATAGTCCACAAATTTATGAGTTAATTTGAAATGGAAACTGGTTGGTATAGAATAAAACCGAATAATGGTGGAAAACTAATTCAAAACATTTGTTATATAAAGTGGTTAGAGTAGGATGGCTGATGAAAACCTAATTATAAGGATATAATATGGGATTCATATAGAGACTAAAAGGAGTAAATAGAAATTACTAATGGTTTGAAACATATTTCAAACATGGTCAGTAGAGATAAGTGGGGGTATGTTGTCCATTAACACACATATTTCATTCATTTTAATGTTTTTATATTAAATGGTAGAACCAAGAGGAAGGATCCATAAATGTTCTGGATGGTGTTGAATTAGACATCAAATATATGAATTAGGTTTATGGGTGAATGAATATTCAAGAAGAATTCATTCCACTTAGTAAGTTCATCAATATGTATGAAATATATATTCAAGGTAAAGTGATTTAATTAGAATTAATACCATTATTTGGTAAAAATATTTTAAGGTCATGGATCTTTGACGAATGATTGATGTTTTTTATGGTCACATGACATTGAATTATGGTAATGGGAATGTGACAAAAATAGAGCATACATTCCAAGGATTACCAATCTGTTTTGAATTCATATATATGTATTATATATCATAATCCTAGTGATCTTGGATATAATTTAGTTTTAAGGGGTAAATATGTAGTGATTTACCTCTAACCATGTATTAAATATATCATCCATTGTGATAATTTTAGGGAGTATATAAATAACAGGCATTTCTCCATGGGACATATATTCCTCTTGTTGACTATGCATATCAGCGGAGGATTTTCATTGAAAAATGTATATTTTAGTATGATATTTCAAAAAAATAAGTGTCCAATGGAGTTAGGTACTCTATCCATCAATAAAAAATTGATGGTTTTTGAGTATCTAATTTTTATTAGACATGGATTTTGGTGTATGTAAAAGAGATTTTTTTAAGTCATGAAGAATGAATTTAGGCTAGGGATTTCTATGATTGGGTGATTATGATGTCATTTTTATGTAGAGACTAAAATACATATTCTTCATAAAAGGAACCTCTAATATAAATCAAGATTATAATAAGGTAAATTGACATTTCTCACTTTTTTGTGTTTAACCTCGAATTATGAATATATCCATCACTATGTATCTCGTCAAAATGATAATTAATATATACTGAGTTCTTTGAAATAAGTTCCCCCGTGCATATAAATTTTTAATGCATGTGGAAATATTTTTGATACTTCATGTCTAGACATAGGGTATATAATTTAAGGTTCACTATATATCTCATTAGAATGAGAATAAATCATCATTTTGTTCTTTTGAATAAACATTGTTCACATACCTGCTTCATATGAATGGAGTAGGGGAATTTTTCTATTTTATTTTTTGTTTGGGATAGAATCAAGTGATCATGATTCACTAAATATGTCATCATAATGAAAATTATGCCACATGTAGCTCATATAATGTAAGCTCCCCCTCATAGATATGTGGGGGATGCATTTTTTTATTCAAGGCCTAAGTCTATAAATAAAATAAACTGTGTTATAATATATTATAAATATATGAATCATACAGAAGAGTTTGATATTTTTTATATGAGGAATATATGAGTCATGTTATAAATACTTCAATATGGATCCATTTATCATTATAAGCTTAAAATGGGATATGAGGAATGTGCTACTATGACTAGTTTAGAGTCATGCATAATGGAATTACATATCAATGATTGACATCATTTATGGGGAAATTTACCATTAATTTAATGTCAACTAATAAAGGCAAGGATTCTATTTAGTTTATATTCTTACAAAATGAAAAAATGGTTGTTTTTTAAATGGGTCTATTCAATATTTTTTGTGTAGGAACTATGTTTATGTTTTGTTTTTTAATGTAGCCAATCATAACTGACTGAATTGTCAAGCATCAATAAAATGTTATTTTAATATTATCTTTGTGATAAAAGTATAATGAAAATTACTAAATATTATTTATAATATTAGTGTTTCAGCATAATGTAAATGATTTATTGTTAACATTTTATCCCTGAGTGATTAGAATTAAGAAACATGTAGTTAATGGAATGAATTTATGCACTATGAATATCTGATTCATTTGAAGGGGGTGTTGATTTCATTTCAAAGACATTCTTATATATTAGTGAACCAAAATTGATATATTATGTATAGACTCAAATCCCAAAAAGGGAGATGTTTGTTAGATGTGGAAAAAAGCCTAAAATCATGGGTATAAAAGTTAATACATAACTCATCAGAATGAGATTAATGAAACATGTAGTAAATTGAAGGATAAATACATGCAATGAAATGATTAATATTTATGGAAAGGTAATTTAATATTTTTAATTATTCAATTGTTCTGAAATCAATTTTCAAAGTTTCCCTACATAACTCATTGGAAGGATATTCAAGCCATAAGTAGTTCTTGGATTGATAATACCCCGATTCTGATCAAACTCATGTACAAGGGGATTCCATTTTTTATTTTAGTTGTGTTGAAGAAGAGGGATCCAAGCATTACTACACATATCATCAGAATAATAACCATGCCATATATAGCACTAAAAATGAATTACATCTTCACAGATCTATATTATACAAAAAGTAGGGTAGTTAATATGAAGCTGACCACTCGAATCAATTTAATGCCATCAAATATGTACAAAATGTTATTGTACATTATTAATGTCACATTTTATGAATAAAAATTTAAATACATTCTTTTAAAACTATGTTCACATAGATCATAAATTTTCTAAGAAACAAAATGGGATTTGAATATTATCTATATTCTATTAAAACAACATACACAGATTGTTTATAATGAGAACTACATGATTAATTATTATATGGTTTGGATGTTTTTCTATAGATTAACATCATGTTACATGGAAGTTGTCTCATTGATTAATTTCATGATACAGGGACACTATGTCATATATTTTAAAGTAATATTATATGGTTAGTGTATTGTAGTGTAACATTAGTCATCCAAGATAGTTTACATGCAGTATAATTTCATATAGTGAGGAGAAATGATTAATGTAGTATAATGACACATAGATATGAAAATGGGGTTTCATATAGCTTATGGACAATATGGTTTGACTATGATTTCATGTAATTTAACAATATCTGATAAGAATGTAGCTCATTTTTTGACATAATATAAATGGGAAAAATGGTTTCAATATTTTAATGTCACATAACATTGAACTATATTTTTCTCTTTATGGTATTATATCCAACACCATTTTGTCCAATTATGTGAAATATTTTGTAGGAAAAATCAAATTGGTAGGGGATTTTATGTGTTCCTCATACATTGTAATCATAGAATAAGATCTATTTTAGTAGTTTTTTTTACATATAACCATATTTATTTCATATTTTTATATTTGATATATGGTTTCATTGGTCTTATGAGAACCAATACCATTTTCCCTTAGAGTAATTAATGATGGAGAACTGTTTTGTTGAATGTTCTTGCAACTATGTTTTGGTGAACCTATAAATGGTGTAAGGTAAAAAATATTCCTTGATAAATTCATTCCAACATGCATAGTAACTTTCATTATTGATAATGAATGAATATATAGTAAAAAATTGAAATAAATATTGATAGTAATTGGATCAGGATTTATGAAACACTAATATTATCTACGACAGTGAATATGGGGTTCCCTTGTAGTGTTGTATGTCATTGTTCGGTTAGAGTATAAAGCATGAAAAATAATTTTAGGAAATAATAACATGTATTTTATCCCTATAATATATATAATATTGGATAGGGATTTATGGAAACCCTCTATATATCAAATTACCAATAAATTATCCTTGGATGATTGTATATACGAAATTAATTATTTTTGGTAAATCATATTTTGTTCCGAATAACATAAGATGGTTATATTAACCTTCTTCAAAGTATGAGTGAAGATAAATATATTAATAATATTTTTTATCACAAAACTAATGAAACAGTTTTTTCAATAATCATTGCCAGAAACAGATTTATTACCATTGAAGATGATGTAATTTTTAGTAATGATTTACATTAACCATATGGGGTTTCCAAGGGGACATTGACCAATTACATCGATTCTAGAGATAAAAAATGTCCTTGATGATTTGGAAGCATGAAATAATATAATGGGTTGATGAATGAAATAGTAATTTATCCAACATTAAGTACATTTATTGGAGTATTTAATTTAAATTTTGACTACAACTTCCAAAAATACATTATCCTCATAATTTGATTTGAAATCTCGATCCCTAACTGATGGAAACAATATGAATCTATATTGAAATATTTCATAATAGTATTATTTTAAACTCCATCAAAGAATTTAATGTGATTACTTTAAATCAATATTTATATTTTAATAATTGGGAATATCGTGTTTCATAATGAATAAAATTGTTTATCAATCATAGGATTTTCTATACTGATGATATATTAGATAATTGAACCGTCTATAATGGTAGTCCATTATGGGAAAAAATATACTTTATTGAAATCATATTTCTCATGGATGATATTGATCTTGTGGATCTCTTTAGTGATATTCCCAACTAAAAGTGACACCATTATGTGATGTACAATGTTGGTAACCAATTATTCATTGATTAAATACACAATTATTATTCCATAATAGATTATACATCTTTTTTCACATTCTTTGTTAACAAAAAATTATTTACAAGTTGTTTTATTGAAATATTTCCATAAACAATCAAGCATAGTCTATCATGGGAATATGTTCTTCCTTTTTTATTGTATAATCACCCTTTGTTTGTCTGATTGCCTTATTAGAAGAATATTCTTCTTTCTAGTGGGCCACTGGTATAGTTAATTCTTTTTCCAACTCTATAACATGGGATTGGTATTCTACTTAATCGATCATGAATCCATTTTATAATAAAAAAAGAAGGTAAGGTAGTTTTTGATGGATAGAAAATGATTTTCTCTAAACCATCACTATTGAGTGTGGGGTCCTACAGTATTTTCCCTAGTGGGATTCTAATAGATTTGTCAAACTACATCTAACATGAATTGGGTAATTATAAGATAAATATGACATATTATTTAGGTAATTCAATTTATATTGGTGTGTTTTCTATTAATGATTAACCAAGATAATATATTCTATATTCTTCCCTTTATGTACTTTTGTGGTATATACAATACACCAAACAACTATAAATTTACTTCCCACCACGATAAATATCCAGTTCACAAAGAAAAATAAAAGGTATATTTGAGAATTTAATTATGAGTGACCAATTGGACATTTTATTTTTTATATAGTGCCTCTATTTCAAAACTATAAGAAATAATGAAATAATTTTTTTATGATATTTGAATGTTAGGAGATTGTTCTAAGCATAGTTTTATTGAGGTAATAGATACAATTTACATTTCCATCATCATTCTTCTCCGAAATAAATTTTCATAGTGACCACTCTAAGGGTTTCACTTATAATATTATATAATTTCCTTAAATAAATGGCATTAAAACTAGTGGACTCAAAAATAATTCATGGATACATTTAAAATCATCTTGACAATACTCAGTACACTATTGCTGGGTAATGATTTGGATAAAAGGTTTAATATGAAGCATAATATGTAAGTGTGGGGTCCTAAAATACCTCTCAAATATAAGATGATCCAATGAGGTGACATTTCAAGGATTCTAATGGTTTTTATCTTGATCTAATCAATGTGTGGGGATGTATTATGAAATTGTAGAAATTTTTTAATGTGATACTGAAAGATCATATCAAAGGATTTATATTTCATTTTTGTATTGTATAATATTTAAAATGATATCATAACCTCAAATATAGTTAGAAACCTCATATTATTTTACCCCTAAACTATTTGGATAACATAAAAAAATCCTCACCAAGTGAGGTTTTTAAATACGTTTTATGAAACATTGATATGTGGAAACAAAAATCCTTAAAAAAAGGCACTGGATAAAAATATAATTTTTCTTGGGGTTCAATGAATTAATTTAAATGATTATATATTAAAAAAATACTAAAATAAAGTGCTTGGTAGTATAATGTTTCATCAATCATTTTTTTTTGAAATTCTAATAGGAAAACCATACATTGGACAATGCCAGTTGATATAATTAAAGATGATGTAGACTATAATATACCAAATCTTATTTTTTAGTGGGCCAATTTTGGGAAAAAAATTATGTATTGGACCTCCCAAATGAAGTTAGATTTCATATACTTATCATCATCACCTTGACCATTAGCAGTATGAGTAAGTTGAATTCTTCTAATTTAATACTTTTACCCACAATCATCCTTTGGAAAACCTCTCTAGTGGGTGAATATATTAGGATTGATTCATAAATTTCTCTATAAATTATAGATAATACAATTTACTAAAACACTATAAAATAGTTATCTGCCTATTTTTCATCATACGAAATGGAATAACTTATCAAATTCTATACATTATCTTCATATATACCCAGATATATTAATCAATGGCCATATATAGTGGTGGAAACTCCATCCTAACATGTTGTAGGGGAATATTTGAGATCATCTATTTATTATTTGACCTCATTAGTGTCTAGATAAATGAAAGATGAAAGGGGATGATTTAATATAGGGTATTTTTCAATAACTGATTATTTTAATGGAAAAGTAGTTTCATTTTAATTATCTATTGGTAATATTATATTTTCTTCTAACATGAAAAATGGTGTGGGTTTTTTCTTGGACTTAGGGGGAATAGTGGGGGAAATATCACCTCAGATTATACCATCATTTTGACTATGAGACCCTTCTCGAATGATGTCATGTTTAGTTGATATTAATTTCATCATGATATCATATGAATACATAAAAAATACATACATGATTATTTGATTTGATTGATGTGAAATACATATTTATCATTTGGCTACATAAATGGGTTAACTGGGGTTATTTTTAAATCATTTAGTATAGAAACATTGAAGACATCATCAATCTTGGGTTATTTATCTTCAATATAGAGGAATCCAATGTGAATGTACTAAAATTCATAATAATTTAATGTATCCTTACCATGGTACAATTCCCAATTGTTCTGTTAATAAAATAATTCAAATATTGATGGTATGATGATGGTGATTCCACATTATCATTAAACTAATTCCTCTAAATAAGAACACTAAAATATTTAATCTAAAAAACAATCTATATTTTAGAGAATGATATGATATCCCCGAATTGATCCATTAGACTGATTCTAATAAGATGTTTTTATAACTATCTTCATAAACATGAAATTTTAAATTATAAGGATAAAAAATGTATTTCTTTTATCCTAAATGGTTGTGTTTCCATGCAGAAATGAGGTTGATCCATTAGTTATTAATAATTAAGGATCATCAAATTTTAGTGTCATATGGATCACAAGAGACATAATATTGTTTGATGTGTCTCTATATAATAATATCACATTCCTAATCTATGAAATATACGAAAACATGAAAATGAGTGAAATAAATAATAGGACTACTTGAATTAGAAGTAGTGGCAACAAATTTTAATTCATATGTGCTAAAAGGGGCCAAAAAAAGAAGTTCCCAAGGATTAGTTGAATTTTTTAGAGAATCCATGACTAAAATTGTTTATATGACCAAGACCACCTCTTTTAAAATGTCATATATGTTAGCCAGTGGTCTGCACTCACTAATGTGGGGTTTCTAGTTATCCTTTTATTAATGGGATGAAGGGTTTAAGGTAGATCAATTAAGAACACAAAAAGTAGTTAATTGAACTCTTATTAATGATAGTTTTGGTCAAATTGGTTTACCCACTTAGCTATGATAATTTGACTACTGCATATCCTCCAAATGACCCTCTAAAAAAATTATATTTGGAGAAAATGGTATATTTTAATGTGTCTCTATAATTATTCTGTGTCCACTATGTGATTTTTTGTTGGTTTTTATACATATATCTTCAGTGGGGACGTAGCTAGATATTGGGATGATCTATACAAACTTCTTCCATATTTCCTCAGTTTATATGGCATCTACCTCCATCTCTTAGATCAAGTATAAAAAAATTATGTTTCATGTATACACATCATTAGAAAATGTGTCACGGCCCGTCCTCGGGGCCCGTGCCGTGACTACCCCAAGCCCGCCTTCCATAGGCCAGGGGTTGGCGACTAGCACCAAAGGCGTAAAATCCCGATAACTGGGAAGGCATTGCCTTTATAAAGAAAACAAGCACCACAGAGTACAAGCGGAAGTAAAACACTAAGTACAAAAAGAAGAGCTGAAAAGTAAAAAGGGGCCGGAAATACAAGCCCAACTGTAAAGTACAACTCGAAAGGGAAAACAGCGACTGAAAAGTAAAGCTGCTACGCTGAGATGTCCACTGGAAATCCCACCTGAAGGGTGGGTACAGATAGCTCTTCTGCTCCTCGGGTCCCGCCGTCTGCTCCAAGTATGACCCGCCCAGTGGTCTGCCTCTGGGTACTGCCTCGTCGTATAGTCCACCTCCAGGTACCGTCCAGTCCTCGAACACTCGGCCTCTGCCAGTACTGGCCGTCGTCTGCAACCAACACAACGAGGTGCGGGCATAGCCCGTGCAGGGGTGAGTATAACGATACTCAGTAGGGACCCCGAGACCCTCAAGGTCTCACTAAAACCAACAAGGATAAACACAAGAAGATCTCAACAGATAAACCCTACTTAGGTATATGCCCATACATATACCTAAGTTATCAAGTAACCCATCTCAATCATGAGGAAACACAAGGATTGTGAAATCGACGGATAACCACTACCCGGGTATATGCCCATACATATACCTAAGTTAGCAAGTGACCCATCTCAATCATGAAGTAAACACAAGGTCAAAAGTCTCAGCTCAAACCAGGATTTTCATTATCGAAACCGTAACTGCTGAAGAGCTCCGTATCTAGAGTGTACAGTGGTCCTGTCACGACTCCGAGGCTGCCGCTCACTAACCTAGGACTGCTAAGGTACTCCTCCTGTCGAGTACTGCGGGTTTGCGGCCAACTACCTGGCGCTCCGTCCGCTGAGGGTCTGTCGCCAAATACCGGGCGCTACCCAGATAGCCTACTGAGGTACTCCTCCTGTCGAGTACCGCGGGTTTGCGGCCAACTACCTGGCGCTCCGTCCGCCGTGGGTCTGCTACCAACTACTGGGCGCTCCGTCCACTGGGCTAGTCGACTCACTCCAAGTCGAGTCGGTCAAGCAGTCGTCAGGTCTCAGCCGGCTACACGGTCTCCGTACTCTGCACGCTCGTCTCCGGGAGGATCCGCTCCACGAGCTACTGGTCGATACTCCAAGTATCTCAAAGTCCCACGAAGAAGTGTCTCAAAGGTCCGTCTCGTCACAGGGGTCTCAACGCAACAGACGGCGCGTCGATCGGACGCCCGGTCTGTGAGTTATTAGCCTTTTCGTCCCAGGGGCCCGGTTGGTTTCGAGAGCGAAACCAATCCCGGCCGTATCTCAACTGTACCCCGAACTCCCATAGGGTAAACTCATAGGGACCGTTTCTCATCGTGATCATCAACGCCGCTGACGGTTCGTCAGACGGACGTCCTGTCTGAAAGATAACAGCTTTCCCGATCCAAGGGCCCGGTTGGATTTCGAGTACAATCCAACCCGGCCATACTCCGACTGCATCCAAAATTCGGGCGGAGTATGCCAAAAGTTCCGTCTCATCAAGAGGAAGTCAACGAAACAGACGGCGCGTCAATCAGACGCCCGGCCTGTGAGTTATTGGCATTTTCGTCTCCGGGGCCCGGTTGGTTTTTAAAGCAAAACCAACCCGACCGTACTCCACCTGCGTCCAAACCTCGGGCGGAGTATGCCAAAAGATCCGTCTCATTAAGAGGAACGCAACGCGACTGACGGCGCGTCAATCGGACGTTCGTGGCTCAAGATATGAGCGTTTCCGCTCCGAAGGCCCGGTTGGTTTCGTGAACGAACCAACCCGGCCGAACTCAAAGTAAACCGAAACCTTGAGTGCGATATACCGAAACGACCGTCTCGATCCAAGGATCGCGTTGCCGCAGACGGTTCGTCATTCGGAGGTCTGAGGCTCAAGTTATGAGCCAAAAACCGAAACTGGTCCGAAACGGGGGGGTCCGGGTCCGGGCCGACCCGGCCCGACCCCCCCCCCCCCCCCCCCCCGGGGTGGCGCGGCGGCCGGCGGCGGCGGTCGGCGGCGGCGGACGGCGGCGGGCGGCGCGGCGGCGGCGGCGGCGGGCCGCGGTGGCGGCGGCGGCGGGCCGCGGCGGCGGCGCTTAGCGCCGCACGTGGGTCACGCGGGGGCTAAGCCCCGCGGTTTCTTCAAGGTGGCGCGGCACAAGGCCGCGCCGGTTTCTTCAAACCGCCCCCCCCCTCACGTGGGGGGGCCTGCTGGCGCCGAACCAAAGGGGGCGGCTGCCCCCTTCCCTCAAGAACCGCCCCCCCCCTCATTAAGAGGGGGGTTTTAATGGATGGCCGGGGGATTAATTCCCCCGGTTTTTAAGACATCCGGCCGGCCAGCTGGCTGGCCGGTTTTCTCAAACGGGACCGGAATTTCCGGTCCCGTTCTTCGGCTTCCGACGCCGGCGGCCCGGCCGCCGGTCTTCCCTTCCGCCGCGGCCCGGAACCGGCCGCGGTCTCTTCGTCCCGCCGCGGCCCGGAACCGGCCGCGGCGTTCGTCGTCCGGCGCGGTGCGACGGCACCGCGCCCCTTTGCCGTGCTTGAATCCTTCCAACGCGGCGCGACGACGTCGCGTTCTTGAAGACTCTCCTCGGCATAGCGCGACGGCGTTGCGTAAATTAAACGCACGGTAAACCGCGTGGTGCGACGGCACCACGCCACTTTGCTTCCATCGAAAGAATTAAACAAGAACGTTGGAGGGGGGGGTTCGGCCGTGTTCGTGCGGTCCGGCCCCCCTCGCGTTAATAATAATAACGCAACTAAAGAAAAATCACGTCACACGTTAATCTTGCTAAAAGCACGATCAAGAATAAAAAGAGGAAACCAAAAGAAATTCGACAACCCCTACCTCGGTTTTAAGATTCGAAGAATCGTCTACGATCCGCGGAAGACGGCGTCGCGGAAGTCGGGCGTCGCGGTCGTCGTTCGTCAAATCCGTTGACGAAGTGCTATGCCCGAAGAGACACGACGTTGGCGTTTCTTCGTTTGCCGACGAAGGTTGTCCGAAGAAGAGATGGTGTCCCCTTCGTTGTCACGGTGAACGAAGAAAGGAGTTGCGGCGTTCTCGATAGTCGCACGTTGACGGAGTCGTGGAATATCGGTGTCGATTCCTTTGACGTCGGAGGAAGAGTCGTTGTCGAAGGCGTTCGTCGCGGAAAACCGTCGCGGAAGGGATGACGCGGAAGAAGTACGTCGCGTCGCGGATACGGCGTCGCGGATGGATCGTGTTCTTCGGCGGAGAAGTTCTTCGTTGAAGAACGACGTTCTTCGCGTTCTTCGTTGAGTTTGAAGAAGAAGAGGAGGCTCTCCAAAAGCTCTCAAGGAGACAAACCAAACAACCCAAAATAAAATAAGACCACTTCTTATTTTATTATTACAAAACACATTAGAAGAAATTCAAAAGTTTGAAATTCAAAATGGCTAACCCCAAAATTAACTCACTTATTTAATATACAAGAGTTGTATAATTAAAAAGAAGTTAAGTTATCAAGCCATTAAGAGGGAGAGTGGGGAGTTGAAAAGGTGGGGGTTCGTGTGGGCCCCACCACACTTAATCCTCCCAAGGGAGGTTAAGTGGGTGTGGGTCCCACTCCCAACCACCTTAGATAGGTTTTAACAAGTTAAAAATAAAATTGTTCTACACAATTTTATTTAACTCAAACTAAAAACCCCAAAACGAAACTCTCAACCCGCAACAAACGCAACTCCCGAAAAGGACTCTTTAAGCGAATATCGGCGCTGCGAGTTCATCGGTGCCCTCGGATTTCAATTCCGAGCACCGGATCAAAAGTTAGGAATTCCCGCTCGTTCGTTCACTGAACGTACCCGAGCCAAACTTCGAAAATTAATTCCGGGCACTCCGGGCCTCGGAATCAGGTGCCGTCTGAAACCGCGCTCTTGTAAAATTCTAAAGAAAATTAAGAAAAAATTTCCCTTGAATTTTACGGGTCTTTACATTACTCCCACCTCAGGGCTTTACGTCCCTGTAAAGCTACATCAAAAACTAGGGAAACAAAAAGGGGATACTGAGCACGCATCTGAGCCTCCCGCTCCCATGTGCTCTCCTGGAGATTCCCGTGCCGCCATCTGTTGCGCACAAGAGGAATCGATCGTCCATGTAGGACCCGCTCCTGGATGACATGGACCTCTTTTGACGTGGCCCGGACCATCTCTGGTCCCACAAGAGCTGCAAGATTTCTTCTTTGCCGAAAAGAGAAACCTGGTCTCATCCCCTGGATGAACCACATTCTTTGCCTAAAACAGTCAATCCTAACATGGATGATATTAATCCATACCAAGGATGACGTCGTAAGGCCTCGACGCTACTACTAAGAGATCCAACCGTTACTCTCGCCTCCAAGGGTTGAGTCACACTGTCGGCATCAGTGTGTGGTAACTGGTCTCCTCCAGTAGATGTCTCACAAGTGAGGGTCAAGTCAACAGTCAACTGGAACCTCTTAGTAACATCACAAAAGAGGACAGGAAATAAAACATCACAAAAGAATGCGTCTTTTTATTACTGCAGCTCATAATACAAGACGCTACACAAAAGCAACATCATCATGGAACTAGAAGTACAAAAGACGTATCCACTAGTTCCTCCCCTGTCCATCTGCTCCCAGAGCTCCAGCATTTGTCGCTGCCTCAACCTCGGTGGCTCCTCAAAAGCCTATGGATCAACTGTACGAGGAGTCGGACAGTCACGTGCCAGGTGACCCTTTCCACCGCACGAGTAACAATGTCCGTTTCTGGCACGCCTGGCTCTGACCCCACCTCGGGTGCCCCGCACCACCGGTCCTAAAACCCGAGATCGCCCAACTGCTCGTCTGGTCCTCCTGGACCTCTGCATAATCTGTCTACTGCCCACAGATGACTCGGCTTCTGATCGAAAAACACGCGTCAAAGGCAGAATCTCCTGTACACGCTCGGGGTGTAGAGATACTGGCACAAACTCCACCCTGAAGAAGGTCTCGAAGTCTTCCCATGCGAAGTTCAACTCATCGCAAAACTGAAACAAGTGGCTCCACCACCTACCTGCTGCTGCCTGAAGGAGGCTGGTAGCAAAGATCACCATGAAGTCTGCCGGCGTCCCCACTAGCCTGAAGACTCTCACCACAGCCTCCAGTCAAACCTCAGCCGCCTGCGGGTCCGTCTCTCCCCGGAACCTGGGTGGCCTCTGGCGCTGGAACTCGTGCAGCGCGCTCAAGCGTCGTGCATCGCCTACTGCTGGGGCTGGTGGCATCGGTGGCCCAACTGCAAGAGGGCCCTGTACCGAAGCCTCGTCGCTCGACAGACTGTTAGCACGCTCATCCCTCCGGGCTCTAGCTGGTCGTCTGAGAAAAGACATCCTGAAAGAAACAACGTAACACGATCAAACGATTATACCTGGTGAGCTGACCTGGTTTGAGCTGTTTTAAGGGGGAAAAACCTTTGAAAACACACACGCAATCAGTGTTTTCGTGCACAAAGTCGGAAATCAGTTGTCAGGGTCCTGGTGTATGGATACGTCGGCCGCCCGCACCAACACTGGACTCCCTGAACCGAAAACCACACTCGGTACTCTCAACACTATTGCTTCACAGAAAGAAACATCAGAGTTATAAGTTCTGCGGTAGAACCGAACTCCTCTGATACCAATTTGTCACGGCCCGTCCTCGGGGCCCGTGCCGTGACTACCCCAAGCCCGCTTTCCATAGGCCAGGGGTTGGCGACTAGCACCAAAGGCGTAAAATCCCGATAACTGGGAAGGCATTGCCTTTATAAAGAAAACAAGCACCACAGAGTACAAGCGGAAGTAAAACACTAAGTACAAAAAGAAGAGCTGAAAAGTAAAAAGGGGCCGGAAATACAAGCCCAACTGTAAAGTACAACTCGAAAGGGAAAACAGCGACTGAAAAGTAAAGCTGCTACGCTGAGATGTCCACTGGAAATCCCACCTGAAGGGTGGGTACAGATAGCTCTTCTGCTCCTCGGGTCCCGCCGTCTGCTCCAAGTATGACCCGCCCAGTGGTCTGCCTCTGGGTACCGCCTCGTCGTATAGTCCACCTCCAGGTACCGTCCAATCCTCGAACACTCGGCCTCTGCCAGTACTGGCCGTCGTCTACAACCAACACAACGAGGTGCGGGCATAGCCCGTGCAGGGGTGAGTATAACGATACTCAGTAGGGACCCCGAGACCCTCAAGGTCTCACTAAAACCAACAAGGATAAACACAAGAAGATCTCAACAGATAAACCCTACTTAGGTATATGCCCATTCATATACCTAAGTTATCAAGTAACCCATCTCAATCATGAGGAAACACAAGGATTGTGAAATCGACGGATAACCACTACCCGGGTATATGCCCATACATATACCTAAGTTAGCAAGTGACCCATCTCAATCATGAAGTAAACACAAGGTCAAAAGTCTCAGCTCAAACCAGGATTTTCATTATCGAAACCGTAACTGCTGAAGAGCTCCGTCTCTAGAGTGTACAGTGGTCCTGTCACGACTCCGAGGCTGCCGCTCACTAACCTAGGACTGCTGAGGTACTCCTCCTGTCGAGTACTGCGGGTTTGCGGCCAACTACCTGGCGCTCCGTCCGCTGAGGGTCTGTCGCCAAATACCGGGCGCTACCCAGATAGCCTACTGAGGTACTCCTCCTGTCGAGTACCGCGGGTTTGCGGCCAACTACCTGGCGCTCCGTCCGCCGTGGGTCTGCTACCAACTACTGGGCGCTCCGTCCACTGGGCTAGTCGACTCACTCCAAGTCGAGTCGGTCAAGCAGTCGTCAGGTCTCAGCCGGCTACACGGTCTCCGTACTCTGCACGCTCGTCTCCGGGAGGATCCGCTCCACGAGCTACTGGTCGATACTCCAAGTATCTCAAAGTCCCACGAAGAAGTGTCTCAAAGGTCCGTCTCGTCACAGGGGTCTCAACGCAACAGACGGCGCGTCGATCGGACGCCCGGTCTGTGAGTTATTAGCCTTTTCGTCCCAGGGGCCCGGTTGGTTTCGAGAGCGAAACCAATCCCGGCCGTATCTCAACTGTACCCCGAACTCCCATAGGGTAAACTCATAGGGACCGTTTCTCATCGTGATCATCAACGCCGCTGACGGTTCGTCAGACGGACGTCCTGTCTGAAAGATAACAGCTTTCCCGATCCAAGGGCCCGGTTGGATTTCGAGTACAATCCAACCCGGCCATACTCCGACTGCATCCAAAATTCGGGCGGAGTATGCCAAAAGTTCCGTCTCATCAAGAGGAAGTCAACGAAACAGACGGCGCGTCAATCGGACGCCCGGCCTGTGAGTTATTGGCATTTTCGTCTCCGGGGCCCGGTTGGTTTTTAAAGCAAAACCAACCCGACCGTACTCCACCTGCGTCCAAACCTCGGGCGGAGTATGCCAAAAGATCCGTCTCATTAAGAGGAACGCAACGCGACTGACGGCGCGTCAATCGGACGTTCGTGGCTCAAGATATGAGCGTTTCCGCTCCGAAGGCCCGGTTGGTTTCGTGAACGAACCAACCCGGACGAACTCAAAGTAAACCGAAACCTTGAGTGCGATATACCGAAACGACCGTCTCGATCCAAGGATCGCGTTGCCGCAGACGGTTCGTCATTCGGAGGTCCGAGGCTCAAGTTATGAGCCAAAAACCGAAACTGGTCCGAAACGGGGGGGTCCGGGTCCGGGCCGACCCGGCCCGACCCCCCCCCCCCCCCCCCCCCCCCCCCGGGGTGGCGCGGCGGCCGGCGGCGGCGGTCGGCGGCGGCGGACGGCGGCGGACGGCGGCGGCGGGCGGCGGCGGCGGGCGGCGCGGCGGCGGGGGCGGCGGCGGCGGGCCGCGCCGGCGGCGGCGGCGGGCCGCGGTGGCGGCGGCGGCGGGCCGCGCCGGCGGCGGCGGCGGGCCGCGGCGGCGGCGCTTAGCGCCGCACGTGGGTCACGCGGGGGCTAAGCCCCGCGGTTTCTTCAAGGTGGCGCGGCACAAGGCCGCGCCGGTTTCTTCAAACCGCCCCCCCCCCCCCCCCCCTCACGTGGGGGGGCCTGCTGGCGCCGAACCAAAGGGGGCGGCTGCCCCCTTCCCTCAAGAACCGCCCCCCCCTCATTAAGAGGGGGGTTTTAATGGATGGCCGGGGGATTAATTCCCCCGGTTTTTAAGACATCCGGCCGGCCAGCTGGCCGACCGGTTTTCTCAAACGGGACCGGAATTTCCGGTCCCGTTCTTCGGCTTCCGACGCCGGCGGCCCGGCCGCCGGTCTTCCCTTCCGCCGCGGCCCGGAACCGGCCGCGGTCTCTTCGTCCCGCCGCGGCCCGGAACCGGCCGCGGCGTTCGTCGTCCGGCGCGGTGCGACGGCACCACGCCCCTTTTCCGTGCTTGAATCCTTCCAACGCGGCGCGACGGCGTCGCGTTCTTGAAGACTCTCCTCGGCGTAGCGCGACGGCGTTGCGTAAATTAAACGCACGGTAAACCGCGTGGTGCGACGGCACCACGCCACTTTGCTTCCATCGAAAGAATTAAACAAGAACGTTGGAGGGGGGGGGGGTTCGGCCGTGTTCGTGCGGTCCGGCCCCCCTCGCGTTAATAATAATAACGCAACTAAAGAAAAATCACGTCACACGTTAATCTTGCTAAAAGCACGATCAAGAATAAAAAGAGGAAACCAAAAGAAATTCGACAACCCCTACCTCGGTTTTAAGATTCGAAGAATCGTCTACGATCCGCGGAAGACGGCGTCGCGGAAGTCGGGCGTCGTGGTCGTCGTTCGTCAAATCCGTTGACGAAGTGCTATGCCCGAAGAGACACGACGTTGGCGGATCTTCGTTTGCCGACGAAGGTTGTCCGAAGAAGAGATGGCGTCCCCTTCGTTGTCACGGTGAACGAAGAAAGGAGTTGCGGCGTTCTCGATAGTCGCACGTTGACGGAGTCGTGGAATATCGGTGTCGATTCCTTTGACGTCGGAGGAAGAGTCGTTGTCGAAGGCGTTCGTCGCGGAAAACCGTCGCGGAAGGGATGACGCGGAAGAAGTACGTCGCGTCGCGGATACGGCGTCGCGGATGGATCGTGTTCTTCGGCGGAGAAGTTCTTCGTTGAAGAACGACGTTCTTCGCGTTCTTCGTTGAGTTTGAAGAAGAAGAGGAGGCTCTCCAAAAGCTCTCAAGGAGACAAACCAAACAACCCAAAATAAAATAAGACCACTTCTTATTTTATTATTACAAAACACATTAGAAGAAATTCAAAAGTTTGAAATTCAAAATGGCTAACCCCAAAATTAACTCACTTATTTAATATACAAGAGTTGTATAATTAAAAAGAAGTTAAGTTATCAAGCCATTAAGAGGGAGAGTGGGGAGTTGAAAAGGTGGGGGTTCGTGTGGGCCCCACCACACTTAATCCTCCCAAGGGAGGTTAAGTGGGTGTGGGTCCCACTCCCAACCACCTTAGATAGGTTTTAACAAGTTAAAAATAAAATTGTTCTACACAATTTTATTTAACTCAAACTAAAAACCCCAAAACGAAACTCTCAACCCGCAACAAACGCAACTCCCGAAAAGGACTCTTTAAGCGAATATCGGCGCTGCGAGTTCATCGGTGCCCTCGGATTTCAATTCCGAGCACCGGATCAAAAGTTAGGAATTCCCGCTCGTTCGTTCACTGAACGTACCCGAGCCAAACTTCGGAAATTAATTCCGGGCACTCCGGGCCTCGGAATCAGGTGCCGTCTGAAACCGCGCTCTTGTAAAATTCTAAAGAAAATTAAGAAAAAATTTCCCTTGAATTTTACGGGTCTTTACAAAATGGTTCTGTTTAATTAATTAAATTAATAGAATCATAGAGTACGTATTCATATAATTATGCTAGGAATTATGTTTTTGGGGGTAGAGACCATTTTATTATTTACATTATGGTTCCCATTGTACCATTTGGTTGTATAGTTCCCATAATTTTAGTTATATTTAAATGAAAATTAAAAGGTTAAAGACTACATTTGGAATCAGTACAAGTATAACCTCATGTAAATGACTCGTGATTTTTTTGTATGGTAATTTTTAAATGATTTGATTTTGAAGATTTTGGTGTAATTGAGGATGGTTACACCATGTTTTAAGATACTAGGGGAACATCGTACTTATTTTCTTGATCACATAAAATGGAAATATTTTGATTTATTTTATTTCTTGAAATCAAAAAATTAACCTTATTTTAATTCTTATTTTTAACTTCTTTCTGTTCTCCATTTTCATCACAAATATCTGCAGAAACACATGCCACATGTTCTGGTAGATTTTCCAATTTTTCCACATTATAATCAACAATAATTAATAGGATCTCCATAAAAAAATTTCGGGACCGGATTCCCCATTGTTCATTGAATGATGAAATAATTTAGGTGACCACTATGACTAAAACGAACCATGAATTATAGGATTTAACAATCAAATAAAACTTTTCTTTATATATTTTTTAATTATATCATAACATGCTCATCCAAAAAGAAATTAACATTATAATTTTGATCATCATAGGATTATTTCATCTTCTCTTTTATCAAATACGAATGATAATTTTTTATAGTTATTTCTATTCCAAATTAGGTTTCACATGGTACTAAGTAGTCATAAATGATGGATTCAATATAGGAGGTGGATCAAGTGTGAGGGATATGATTTTCACTTTACCTATACTCCTCCCTTGAGTTTTAGTGTTTCTAGATATTTGAATTTGGTTTACCAAATTGAATATTTAAATATTTTCACAACTATAGTGTGTTATAAAAATATCCAACATTCAAATTTGAATTGGATGAGTGGTTTTTTAAAATACACATAGAGGTTTACTATATATAGTCCTAAAAAAAATTCTTGATGAAGTTTTATATTCAAGGAATATGTCAAACTCTTTGAAATATAAATTAAATGCGAGACACTTCTATTCCCTTGTTGTTTTTAACTTAATCGGTCATAGATTGTTTTATTTCACACAATATAGTTGAATTGATAAATAAATTACCAGTAGAGGTATTCACATCCCATTATTTATCTATCTAATAAATTTTTATACATGAAAAGGTTAGACCATAATGAATTTGTATGAAACACATGATTTTCGCGATATATTTCTACATAATGGTTCCCAGTAAGAGACAACACCAACGAACCAATTAAGGGGATTTTTTTACTATATCACCCAATAAATTAATTTTTTGGAACATTTGATTCCCAAATATGGGTAGGGGTTGATTTATACCTACCAATTTTGGGGTAAGGAATTCACTTTGTCTTCATTAGTTTACACCATCCCCCTATAGCCTCTAGTTTTTCAGTTAGTATCTCAATAGTTTTTTTGATTTTTGATAGAATAGTTGGCATGGTATTTACTTGAGTAGGGGAATAAATGGGTAGTTCCTAACATTGGGTCTTATAGGTATTTTTGACATCAAACCAACATGGTATAGCTAGGGATAGATCTCCTAAAATAGTGATGGTAGCAATCCTATTAAGGGGAACCCCTAAAATCATTTCACTATAGCATCCTAGTAGATTATTTTACCTAGTCTTGGATTATGTATCATTAATGGATATACATTTACTATTTAGATGGGTTCTACTAGTTGAGGGAGATAAATTAAATGAGAAAATTCATACTCTTGAATATGAATATTACTAATGCGGTTATTACCTCTGAGTGATATACCTTTTTGTCTATTCAAATCCTTCATTTGTTCTCCATACTAAAGTAATACTTTTTTAATCATTGGAGGGTAAAATTATTCATCTAATAGGTTGGATATAAAATCACCATTTACAATTTCTATGTTTGGGGTCTCAGAACACAAGGTAGGCTATAATTTGATATAACAAGAACAATGTATGCTCTAATTGATTTTAGTAAGCCACAAAATCTTTAGTAATTTCAGTGTGGATTGCGTATTAAATAAAAACATCACCCTTTCTTCTTTTACACCGAATTCATGTTATGAATCATTTGAAAGTCTAGTGATGATTACATTTGCCAATGTGTATTTAATTGCATTCATTATATCGCCATTGTAAGAATAAGATTGTTATTCACTATCGGGTAATCCATTAATATATAAATGTTGACATTCATGAGTGGATACACAATTTATGGGACTCTTTATATTGGGAAATTTAAGGGGGTTCATTTTTCTTTTCATCGATTCTATTTTGTATTTTCAATCAAGAGTATTCAAAATGTATCCTCCCTAAAAAAATTATCTTAGTTCCATAGGATAAAAATGCATCATAAGAGAAGACAAGCTATGATGACTCATTTTGAAGAGAACTTCCTAAGTAAGAAAGGACTAATCTCAAAGGGGGAGGAGGATGTGGAAAAAATTCCCCCCATCAATGTGGTATGGGGCTACCATTGACCAATTACTGCAATATTTTTTACTATATTTGATGACCCTTAAGGTGGATGTTTTGGTAAAAATTCCACCAACCTTGTGGGATGGTGTTTCTCTTGGAGTTTCTCTACCTATATTATTAATGTTTCTAACTTGATCTTACAAGTATATTTAGAATCATGAGCTATGTAAAATGCTTGTTTTTAAAGTGACATTCTTTCTATCCAGGGTAATTTTCCAATATGTGGTCTAGAATTCCTAAAATGATAATTTTTTATAATCTTCTTAGATGCATGATATAAATATAATATTATAGAATGTGTAGACATGTAATCCTGTTGGGGGAACTATTTTATTTATATGATGTGATTCATATATACATCATTAGGAAAGAATTATGATTTCATATGGTAATGATACATTAAATGATTTAGATGAATTTGATTTATTCATTCTTTTTTGGACACGTTCGTTGGGTAATGACACCAGAGAACGTTTGACACTCGATTTCGTAAACTACACATTGTACCCTGCATTCCCGCATTCCAAAGCAGAGTGAAATTCATCACCTCTTGAATGATGTATACATTTTAATAAAAATAGGTTGATGGGATGTATTTTCATCCTTCCATGGATTCCTCATAAAAACTCATTAGCTAGTTCGAGCGACCCTTATATATTTAGACGTTGTTCATGAAACCCTTCCTAGTTCCATATCTTTGTTGATGCTATTTAATTACATTTCTTATATCAAGGAATTCTAATTGGTCATGTCGGGGAAGAAACATTCGGTCAGGGAATTTATCACATTGGGCATCGGTGGCATGTCTGGATGCTAGAACCAAGGTATATATGAATTTTCAGATTCGAGAAGGATTTTTGAGGGTGTGGAAGCCTGAGGCATCCAACATAAAATGTATGGAATATTATTCCCTAGGAATGTTTTAGAGGTTCTCCATGGATTCCCATGTTTAACACAGAGTATGCCACTAGTTTAATGTCTATTTGAGATGGATCAGAATGATCAAAACACTGAAAACATTGGATCTGGTTCATACACCCCTATGATGAAGCACCTATAAGGTTTACTAGGTTATTGGGTCAAAACGTTTGTGAGGACAGACTCGAGATATCGTTTCCCAAAAAAGGGAAGGATTCACATAGTGACGGATAATAAGAACACTAAAAATGGATGACCAGATAAAAAGGGTCTTATATAGGGGGACACCAAGATTTACTGTTGGATAAGATTGAAACTCAGAGAGGGATACTATGTACCTTATGTGGAAGATAGGGATCCAAACCCACATAGATAGAAGGGGGGAACTCAGGGCTTACACATGGTTAGTGGACCATATGGATTGTGTCATCATTTGACGATGGAAAATCCTGGATATGAATTGGGATGGTTGATACAGTGTTGAATGAAGTGTATGAGATAAATGGGATGGAATCGATGTGATGATGGTGGTGGTGTTGGTGTTGATCCTCAAGGAGGATTCCTACGTATCCTAGTGAATGGGAATCAAATAACACATTGTTCATTGGGGTGATGTCACACATGAGGAGGTAGCCCATGAGAATGGAATGCATGGATGTGAAACCAATGGATGTAGAACCTCTGGGTTAGGGATTGATCATACCGAGACACAACAAATTGAGGGAAAGGATGAGTTGTAAAATTTGTGATCGGATTGAACCTCGGGGAGGATTCATATATATCCTAGTTTCTAGGAATTAATTTTCCCATAGATCAAGGGGATGTGGTCCTAATATTAGGGTGCATCTAATGTACAACGACCTGGAGACATGTTTGGTCTATCTCATGGTTAACATCCAATCACAAGAGGGAAACTCTAGGTTGGAGAATGGTGATGTGTGGGTCTTATGCATGGTTAGTATCCCATGTGGATTAGAACACCTTATAAAGGCGGATCCAAGATATGCTTCCTAAAAAGTTCATGTATCACATTATAAGGGTGCATCCCTATTAGGGGGTACTAGAGTTTACCATAGGTTTTTATTGAACCTCAGTGAGGCTTTCTGTATATCACATTTTATTGGAATCAAACCACACATATTTTGAAGGGTCACACAGTTTATCATCCAGCGGGATGATGGCGAACTGCTGTGAAATTGATGGCGTGGTTGGTATTGAACCTCAGAGAGGATTCTTATGAATTCTAGTTGATTTGAATCAATGTCAAAAAGTTCATTCGGGGCATAAAATTTACCATCATGAAGGACAATGTTGAACCAACATGAAATGTGTAGAATGATTGGATTATGGGGAGTGAGGGTCATGATCCTCTAACAGGCTCCATATGTACCCAATATATCATACATGGATAAATCTACACATAATTCATATGGATGTAGTTTAACATAAAACCAGATGAGGGGAATGGGATATACGTGTGGTTAGTGGTCTGAAAATATTTCAAGGTTACTGCTAAACTCTTAAGACTACGCCTGTCAATCTCAGTGTGAAAAACCAGAGAAAATGATATACCAAATTTATGTGTCATGGACAGTGCAATAATGAGGGATGGTGTGGGTGTTATGCATGTTTAGACATCAAGGGAGATGTATATTAGGACTTACTCTAGAAGGGGCACATGATAAGGTGGTTTGGGGATTATGTGGAGACTAACCAATGTTCAGATGGTGAGAAAGACCAACATGAGATAGAGTGTGTGGATAGAGAAAATGTGGGAAGAAAAAGGTTCCCCATAACATCCCATATTTGAAAATATCAAACATGTAACGCATGTGGAAACATAATTTTTAACATCAGGTGTAGGGGATGTGGGTTCTTGGAATATTAATATCCTGTAGCTCAGACGATGAGGACTCAATCCTCACCCTGTGGACTTACAAAAAATTGTACTATCTGACACATGGGGGAAGGAAGGTGTGGGAAATTCCAGGAAACAATGGGGTGGAGAAGTGGTCACATGGGCTTCACATTAGCATGGGTATGCAAAGAATAAATATCAATTAGTATTCCCATGTGAAAAAGAAAAAGGTAGGGAAATGCTACATGAAACACCACTTTAAGAACTATAAAATCACATTGGACAAGCCTAGAGGGCTGTTAGGGAAAGGGGATTATGAGGACAAGGGGATTGATAAGTAGAACTTCACAAAGGAAAGTTTATTAGTGGAGTAAAAGTGATTTATAGAGGATTAGTGATTCATGGATTATGGTTTCTTCGTGAATTAATAGGGCTTCCCCAAGGAAGGACTTTGGAAGAGCAGAGATTTTCCTTACCAAAGAGTTATTTATTTGGAGAGATCTCTACAAAGGTTCAATACATTACAGATCATTATTAAAATTGAAGGATATCTCTTCTTTTCTAAGGGTATAGTCCTTCACAAAGGGAATCCCTTTTATAGGAATGGTGTATAAATAACAAAATGAGTTATATATTTTAATTCTCAATTACCTTAGGTGATCCATAATAGGGTTCATGAATAACTTCACAAAACATGAGTTGGAAAGGTGGAAGGTCAGAGTGAAAACAATTTCGAAGGGGTGAGACTTATATTTATAGGTAGTGGAGGTATATGGAATTTGTGGGGATCATTGAAGATAAAAACCATGACACTACAAATAGAACTGATTTCTTATAAGAGATACGTTCATAGTCAGACCCACGATGGAAAATTGTCACCCCGTAGAAGATAAATTTATAGTCAGATCGTGAAGAAAAATGGTCTCTATGGAAGAAGATCGATCGTGGTGGGATCATGAAGGAAATGTGTCACCTCATGGAAAATATGTTCCTGGTTGGACCAAGAAGGAAAATGGGCACCACATATTAGATACATTCTTGGTGTGATTATGATGGAAAAGTGGATCTATGGATGACATATGTTCATGTTAATATCATGAAGGAAGGGGGATCCATGGAAGAGATATATTCATGGTCAGATCGTGAAGGAAAATGGGAACTGCTGAGGATATACACTTTCTTTCAGATCATGAAAGAAATAGGGCAACCCAACAGATATAATTTGGCATTAAAAATTTGAAGGAATAGGGATTCCATAGTGGATATACATTGGCAGTTGTTCAGGTGAGGGATATATACAAATGATTTTCATGAAAAAGACGAATTTTGATGATTCTTGATGGATTCTAAGTCCAGTTGGGTCTGAATTTAAATTCAAATTATCCATGACATTTTTTCAATCTTTCAAGTTTATAGTTTTCAGTGTTACAACCCCCCAGAAAGGGATCTGAGGGAAGTGAGGGTCATATTATTGGGGTAAGTTTCTAAAAAAATCAATGGATCGTGGAGAAGGACTGTGAAAGGTGAAGGGTGGAGCCCTCTATGAAGCACCATCAGCAAATGGCCTCCACAAAGTACATGCATTTTTTGATGTGAATGGTGAGCCATAGGTCACCTATAACGAGTTCCAGAGTGTTATTTGGCACATATCTGGATCTCTAGTAATGACTATGCTGTCACTCATTATTGGGTGAGAGATCCTCCACATGAATTAGACTTCTTAAACTGTGTTCTACGAGCCTGTGCTCTGTTAATTATTTTTAGAAAAACGATAGATCACAAACTTTTGTTTCTTTACAAAGTAGACCATGATCCAGGATGCTCCACATGTTTCTACACTACGAACTATATCTTCAAACTATCTCTGCGAAGCGTCTCTATAAAAAATCCTGGAAAATTTCATAAGTCTCCAGATGATAGATACTAAGGATGCTTCTTGGGAAGTTCTTGATAACACCTCTCCAAGGAAATCAATGGAATGCAACAATAAAATATTATAGTATATTCAGAATAAATCTGACTATGAATCATTGATGACACTATTGTTGGATGCTCAGAAGGACTACCCACCATGTAAGAGACTATAGTTGTTTGAATTTTGAAATCATGATGATGTCTTCATTACAGAGGTAAGCAGAGATGTTCCTGCCTTCTTTTATAGGAGAACACTAGGCCAATATATGTGGTACATGTCTTAATATAGCCATGTGGCGAAGGATCATACCCCTTCCACAATGCACGACCTCAAAAATCATCTCAATAACATCTATGGTATGTAATTGGAAGAGGAGACATCCCCACCCCAGTACAAAAAATATTATTAATGCATTTCTTCATAATCCATAGAATTGGTGGATTATTATATGGGATCTAAAATAGGGAAATAAATTCACAGATGAGTGAGCATGAGCTTACTAGGTGTGCGGATCGTTCATTAAGTCCGAGCATGTGCTGAGGAAATTATTAATTTACAAAGAAACAAGTGATTTCAAATTCTATTTTCCCAACTGATGGTGATCATACATAAACTTCTAATCCAGTGGTTATTAGATACCAACTCATTACACCTACATTATTGGGTGGTTTGTATCAGCCTTTGGGATCATCATTATATATCTAGCATCCTGATTTTTGGAGGGATTTATGAAGAGTTTCGCCATACAATGAATGTCTTTGAGGTTTTGGATCAGATATGAATTTTGCAAATTAATTTCTAAAAGTTTATTCCGGAATGTGAAATGACCCGAAGAACACCAGTGATGTCCACTTCATGTAGTGGTTCAGCTAAATTTTGAAATTTCTAGCCAAGGGCATGGCAGCAAAAGGAAATATAACAAAAAGTATCCCCACCTATAAAATGGGAAACCTGATAGGTATGGAAGGTTCTTACTAGTGTATCATATATGATATAAAATTGTATATAGGGGCTAAAAATCGTGTACTACTATCATCCCATAGTTTGGTTGGATGGATTCATCTCCGAACAGATCTATGTATGGATGTTGTCAGTGAGGGATTCACACATGGGGGCATGGCCAATAAAATTTATCATTTAGGTATAGCTAGTCTCGGGGATATGTGTCAACCTGGGCATCCCAGAGAAAGGAAAAATATATCACCTCTTCAGCACATCAGTGAAGGAAACATTTCACTGTGTGTGTCTAGTCTCATCCATTTCCTATATATCTAGGCCACTGCACACATGAGATTCTATGAATAGCTCAATCACATAGCTCCACCTAGGGTACACTATCACGACCCGTCCCCCGAGGCCCATGCCGTGACTAACCCTATCCCGCGTTCCTTAGGCCAATGGCTGGCGACTAGAATCGAAATGCCTATTCCCTAAAACTGTGAAGGCATTGCATTTATAACCTGTAAACTCACACAGCTAAGCACAATGAAGGATAAAAACACAAAGTGAATATATATAGTCAATAAGGTGTGTACAGAAAGAAAAAAGGATCCAGAATACAATCCCAACTGTATAGTACAAGTAAAATGAAAGTACAAGTAAAACTATAAACATCACCAGTGAACACCCACCAAGGATCTTACCTAAAGGGTTGGTACATCTCTCAAACAGTAGTCCCTATGGTACGCCTCGTCTAATGTCCACCTTCGAGCTACCTCCAGTCTTGGTACCCTCGTCCTCTGTCAGCGTTGTCTGTCATCTGCACCAAACACAATAAGGTGCAGGCGTAGCCCATACAGGGGTGAGTATAACGATACTCAGAAAACACCTTGATACCCTCAAAGGTATCATAAAATCCACAAAGGCTAAACCGAAAAGCATGAAAACAACTGACAACCCTACTTAGGTATATTCCAATACATATACCTAAGTTATCAAGTATACCCATCTCATTCAGGAGGAAACACAAGGCCCAATTATTTTAGCCAAAAGCTCAAAAATTCCATGGAGGAAAGATTACCATGATGGTAACCCCACAAAGGTAAGTACTAAAACAGAAAATCCACATAGAATTATACCACAAAGGTATCACCACAAATGTATGTACCACAAAGGTAACACCACACAGAAGTATACCATAAAGGTATCACCACAAATGAATGTACCAAACAGGTAATTCCACACAGAATAGTACCACAAAGGTAAGACTCAGCTCACACTAGGTATAACTTAGGTACGGTATTAAAGATGATTAGATGTAACTACTGAATCATCTTACTCTGTTGAGAGGTAGACCCACGTAGGATCCTACATCATCAGACCCACATAGGATTCGAGTACAGAAGAACCATGTAGGATCCTAAAGTAGTCCCATGTGGGTTCATAGAGCAGACCCATGTGAGATCCTCAAACACTGATCCACATAAGATCCCAAGGCACATACCCACATAGGATCCCTTACTCATGTTACAACCAGCTACAAGGTTCCTGCACTAAGCTTTCTTGATTTTGAGAGGGTATTCTAGTCAAGCCACAGGTCGATACTCTAACTTTCATGAAGTCACATGAAAATGTATCCCAAAGGACCACCACATAATAGGGGTCTCAACCCAATAGACGGTGTGTCAATAGGACACCGAGTCTGTAAGTTATTGTTATTTTAGTCCCAAGGGACCAGTTAGATTCATGTTCAATCCAACCCAGACATACCCCAACATTATCCAAAACTCATGTGGGGTATACCGAAAGGATCATTTCGATCCAATGTTTCTGGCACCAGAGAAGGTTCGTCAAACACACGGACGTAGCTAATGTTATACCACTGGGCACCCAGTGTTGGGCGACCTGCCTGTCCGCGTTGGTCCGCGGTTGGGTGGCCCCACGGTGGGGTTTGCCCTAGCCGCCACCCAAGGGGGAGGCACCACTTGGGTACCCCAAACGGCCCAGCTGTTCGGGTTGGGTGGCCGACCGTCCGTCACCACGTGGCATAGGCAGTTGGTACACAGGACCCAGAGTCCCACTCAGCTCCCAGACCAGACGGCTGGACGGACAACCCTCCTCTATGGCACGATCCTACGCCATGCCACCACTAGCCGCCAACAGTGAGGTGACCGCCCTCCCTTCACTACTGCAGCTCCTGCACACCCAGCGGTGCGGACGCCCACCGCAACCCCCTTTGCGCGGCCAACCATGCCCCAACCACTGCCCTTGCTCCGCTGCAGCTGACAGGCTATGACCCTTCTCCAACAGTGCAGTTGCGCCGCCACCACCATCGCATCCGACCAGAGTGTCGGCTGCTGCTGTCAAGTCCCACTGATGCTGGTCGCCTGTGACATTTCTCGAGTCACCAGGCACTCCCCGATGGCCTTTTCTTCATTCCTTAGACTCCCACACTCATCTCGGGACGTCTCCATCGATTCAAGAACCCCAAAATCCACAAAGGTTGTGGAGGGGTCGGGCCATATTTTTTTGTCCTGCACCCTCTGCGTTAGAATATTTTCAAGTGGCATAGTTGTTCTTGATTCAATAAGAACAACAAAAACAAGGTAAGGGGAATTCTAAACAACAATCCCTTCCTTGATTGCTCGTTGGGTGTGTTGCGAGATGAAGTCTGTGAAGGTGATGAGGGTGCCAATGATTTTCGCTTCTACAACACGCTTCAGAAGTCGATCTTGTTCGTCATCCTCACACTTGATTCTGAAGTTTGTTCTTCGTTGGAGAGGGAATTCTTCATTTGGAGGAAATGTTTCTCTAAAGTTCTCTGAACACTATCATTTGGAAGTGATTTCCAACAAGGAAATGGGGAGCCAACCTATTAAAAATAAGTCTATCAATTAATTAAAATTGGAATAATTAATTAATTTAAGATGGCACAATTAATTAATTGAATTTGGCACAATTAATCATGGTGAGTTTAAAGGTTTTCCCACATTAAGAGGGGTTCGAGTGGTCCCCACTACCATGAATTTAGAATGGGAGGTTTTATAGATCAGGTGGTCCCCTCAATCATAATTCAAAAAGAGAGGTTTAAAAAGAAAAATAAAGTGTTAATTATTTTATTTTTATTCTTCCACAAAAAACTAAAAAACTATTTCCCAACCTTGACCTACTACGGTCAAGGTGAAAGTCTACTTAAGTGAATATCGGCACTACGAGCTCAACGGTGCCCTCGTATTTCAATTCGATTCACCGGTTCAAAAGGTACAAAAACCCGCTTTCATGTTTACTGAACATACTTAAAAAAAAGTTTAGAAATTCATTCTGGGAACACAGGGCCTCAAAATCACGCGTCGTTATTTTTCGCAGACTCATAATATTCCCATATAATTAAAAAAAATTACATGAAAAAATATGGATCTTTACAGTCTCCCCACCTTAAGGATTTGCATACCCGTAAACCAAAACTCAAACTATGGAAAAAAGTGGGGGTATTGAGCACGTATCTGAGCCTACCTCTCCCATGTGCTCTCCTAGAGGTTCCCTTGCTTCCATCGAATGCACAGTAAAGGTATCAGTCGCCCACAAAGGAATCGCTCATGTCGATCCTTAATCTCCACTAGAACCTCCGTAAATGTCACCCCATCGTCAATATCCAGCTCGCCGTGGCCGATGAAATGAGATGGGTCATGCACGTTTCTCCTCATCTAGGATATGTGTAAAATTTCGTGCATCTGGTGAAACAGAGGGGGATGTTCTAGGTTGTAATCCACCTACCCAACTCTGCTGAGGACCTGAAAGGGTATGATGAACCTCATAGATAACTTTCTGCCCCGAAAAAATCTCCACAAACCTCATCGAGGTGACAACCGTAGAAAGACATGGTCTCCATCCTCAAACTCCAGAGGTCTCAGTCTCATGTCGGCATAAGGATTATTCCTGCTCTGTACAGTCTTCATCCACTCTTGGATAATATGCACCTTCCCCATGGTAGCCCATACCATGTTTGGTCCCATGAGTGATGACTCCCCTGGGTCAGTACAGCACAAATGCGATAAGCAAGGTCGGCCATATAGAGCTTCTAAAGGTGCCATCCCAATGGTGGAGTGATAGCTGTTGTTGTATGAAAACTCTACCAAGGGAAAGTGATCCTCCCAGCTGTGACTCAAGTCGAGGACACAAGCACACAACATTTCCTCAAGGGTCTCAATGGTCCGCTCAGTCTGGCCATCCGTTTAATGATGGAAGGCGGTGCTCAAACGAAGCTGCGTCCTAAAAGCCTCCTACAACCCCTTCCATAGCCAGGAAGTGAAATATGCATCACAATCAGAGACAATAATCACGAGTTCTCCATGTATCCGGACAATATCTTGCACATAGAGGCGTCCCAAGCTCTCTACTTCACCCTACTCTATGATCGGTAGGAAGTGGGCCATCTTGGGGAGTCGGTTGACGATCACCCAAATAGAATCATGACCCATGGATGTATGTGGAAGTACTACCATGAAGACCATGAATATCCAATCCCACTTCCACTCTAGGACCTCTAAAGGCTGAACTAAGCCTGCTGGTACCTAATGCTCCGCCTTCACTTGCTGACAAGTGAGGCACCGAGAGACAAACTCTGCTCCTGCTTTCTTTAATCCTGGCCACCAGTGATATCATTGAAGGTCCTGATACATATTATCCACACCTGAATGTACCTCTAGAGGGGACGTATGGAAATTCCTAAACACTTATTCATGTAAATCCATTGGTACCATAGTACACCCTCTGAAGAGGATGACGTGCTCCCCACCTTCAGAAAATCCATTAGGTGCCTGCCCTGCAGATATTTGAACATGTCAAGCCTCACAGTCAGTGTTCCCACACCACGCCTCCCTAACTCACTGAAGGAGTGGGGGAGTAACTATAAGAGACTGAATAAAAGCTTACCCATCTCGATCCAAAAAGGATATCTGCAAAGAGGCCAACTGCTCCGTCGCCTCACCTAGCAGCTGTATAGAAGATCTCCTACTAAGTGCATCTGTTACAACATTCACCTTCCCAGGAGTATAGACTATCTAAGTCATAGTCCTAGAGGAACTCAATCCAAAGTCTCTGTATCAGGTTTAGGTCCTTCTGGGAGAAGATATACCTGAGACACCGGTGATCAGAGTAGATAGTAAAAACCCGCCCATCAGATAGTGTCGCCATATCATCAAAACGAAGACCACTACTGCAAACTCAAGGTCATGGGTAGCGTAGTTCTGCTCATGTTTTCTCAGCTGTCATGAACCATATGCAATAAATGCTCACTCATGCATTAGGACACATCCAAGCATGGTCCCTGATGATTCGCAGTAGACTACATACCCAACTCTCTCAGAAGCCTCAAGATGGGGGCCCAAGTCAGCCTCAACCTCAGATCCTGAAAACACCGCTGGCGTATCTCTGACCACACGAAGGGTTTCTCCTTCCTTGTCAATGTTGTTAAAGGTGCAGAGACTCTGGAGATATATTGAACAAATCTCTGGTAATATCTATCCAAACCCAGGAAGCTCTATACCTTCTTCACACTCCTGGGTGGCTCTCAAGAAAGTACCACCTCAATCTTCGCTGGATCCACCACAAGTCCAGCCTCTGATATTACATGTCCTAGAAAGTGAACCTCTCAGATCTAGAACTGTCACTTTGAGAGCTTACCATAAAGCTAGTGTTCTCGGAGTGTGTCTATAACTACTAGAAAATGATAGGCATTCTCCTCCTCGGTATCCGAGTAGATCATAATGTCGTCAATGAAGACTACTACAAAGCGATCAAGGTATGGATGAAAGATCTTGTTCATGAGTCCCATGAACATAGCTGGAGCATTGGTCATGCCGAACGACATGAACAAAAACTCATAATGGTCGTACTGACATCTGAAATCTATCTTCTTCACATCCTCATGTCATACTCTGAGCTGGTGATAGCCTGACCTGAGATCTATCTTCGAGAACCACCATGCTCCCTTTAGCTGATCAAAGAGGTCTTCAATCCTTAGAAGTGGGTACTTGTTCTTCATGGTCAACTGGTTCAGGAACTGATAGTCAACACAAAGTCTCAAGATCCCATCCGCCTTCTCGGAGAAAAAAATCAGGGCTACCCAAGGTGAAAAATTGGGCCAGATCAATCCCTTCCCCTATAAGTCCTCCAGCTGTTCCCACAACTCACGAAGCTCTGCAGGATCCATCCGATATGATGGTGTAGATATTGGTGTCGTCCCAGGGTACAATTCACTGTAAAATTACACCTCTCTGTGAGGAGGTAGACCCAAAATATAATTAGATAAGACATCCGTATACTGGTCCACCACTACAGGATAGGTCAGACTCTCCACATCAACCGCTCCAAGGGTAAGGCTAGCCAAATGATAAGTGATCGATTGTACTCTCCTTTAGGTAAGTCCATCCTATGATGCAGTGGATCCCTTCTCGCAAGTGAAGGTAAACCTAGTCCCATCAGTGCGGACACACCACACTTAGTGCCTAATATAGTCAATATGATCATTGACTATAGATAACCAGTCAATACCATAAATGACATTGTAATGCATTGATGCTACTACTCAGATATCCCAACCGAATATCTTTCCTCCTATATTAAGCTCACACTACCAACACCAGTGTGTTATCGTCAAATCCTCTCCCGTAGGAGTCTCTAACCATAAGGATTGAGCCAACAGATCCACCAGAATCTATGAGCTATGAACGAGGACCGTGGAAATAAAAGAATGTATGGAACCGGTGTCTATAATTAATACAACTAAGGGGTAGTTAATAGATATTGTACCATGTATCATCTCTGGAGGTCCATGGTGGTAGGCCTCAACTACCTAGAGCTGAGCTCTCCCTTATCCAACTGCTCACTGTGGTCAGGGTGAACCACCTGGTGGTGGTGGTGGTTACACCTCGAATTGTCGCCCACCACCAATTGCACAAACAACTCCTCTGTCACGTTCACCAGATCCCTGCAGACCTCCTAGGTCGAACCTCTATCTCTGCCTAGGCAGTCCTTAGACCATCTGCTGATCATCCGTACAGCGGGTTGGGCATTCAAGGGCCATGTGACCCTGCCCGCCGCATGCGTAACACTGCCTGATCCTCACATGACTAGCTCGGCCTCGGGGGCCCTGCACCACCGACCCGGAATCCTACGGTCATCCACCAGTAGGTCTGGTCCTCTTGGACCTCTGTGAAATCTGTCTATTGCCAGCTGCAGAAGACTCTACTACGTGACGCCTAGTGGTGGGTCTCACTGCTGGTGACTGCTCAGCAAGAAAACTATCCACTAAGAAGGATCTCTCTAACACACCCGCCTGTGTCAAGATGCTGAGAGAAATCATCGAATCCCTGATCTCCTGCCTGAGCCCTTGCTCGAAGGTTTGGGCCCTAAAGAATGGGACCTGAACCATATCGGTGGTGTAGTATGAGAGTTCGATGAACCTCGCTGGGTACTGAGCCACAGTCACACAACCCAGCTACAGATGAAGAAGCTCCAATATGCGCACTGTGCGAAGAGTTGCTGGGGAAAACTCTGCCATAAACAAGCTCTCAAAGTCTACCCAGAGAAGTGTCACCTCGTTGTGAAAATGGAGAATCAAGCTCCACCATCTTCCTGCTACTTCTTGTAGCATACTAGAGACAAGGATCACCATGAGATCAGCTGGTTCCCCTACTAGTCAAAAGACTCTCACCACGGCCTCCAGCCAATCTTCAGCTGCCTGTGGGTCTGTCTCACAACTAAACCTAGGTGGAATCTAGCACTGGAACTTGTGAAATGCGCTCAAGAAACATGCACTATCTACTTCTGGGACTGGTGACATCGGTGGACCAATGAGTAATAGTACCACCGGTGCCTCTACCGGTGCCTCTACTGAAAGAGGGCCCTGTACTGAGGCCTCGTCGCTCAGTGGGCTATTATCACGTACTATACTCGGAACCTTAGCTGGCTATCTACGTGGAGAAATCATGAAAATAATTTTATGCACCACGTTCAATATGTTACAAATGGTGAGATGAATAAAAAATATCATCAAGAAAACTTTTCGAAACACACACAATCAGCGTTTTCATGCACATAGTGAGAAATCAAAAATCAGGGTCTTGGTGCATGGATACGTCGACCGCCACACCAACAATGGATTCCCTAAACTAATATCCATAATCATAAAACTTAAAAATATTTTCGTTAAGAGATTAGAGTCTAATGTTCTATGGTATAACCAACTCCTTTGATACCAATTTGTCACGACCCATCCCCCGGGGCCCGTGTCGTGACAACCCCAAGCCCACCTTCCATAGGCCAGGGGCTGGTGACTAGCACCGAAAGGCGTATTCCCTAAAACTGGGAAGGAATTGCCTCTATAACCTGTAAACTCACACAACTAAGACCAAATAAGAATAAAAACATAAAAGTGAGACTACATAGTAAACATGTTGTGTAAAGAAAGAAAAAAAGTGCTAGAATACTAGCCCAACTGTAAAACACAAGTAAAATAAAATTACAAGTAAAACTATAAACAGCTCCAGTGAATGCCTATCAAGGATCCTACCTAGAGGGTAGGCACAACTCTCAAATGGTCATCCCTGGGGTATGCCTCGTCTAATGTCCACCTCCGAGCTACCTCTAGTCCTGGTACCCTCGTCTTTCGTCAGCGTTGTCTGTCGTCCGCACCAAACACAACAAGGTGCTAGCGTATCCCGTGCTTGATTGAGTATAAAGATACTTAGTTGGGACCCTAAGATCCTCAAAGGTATCGAAAAATCCACATAGGAAAAACCACAAATCATGAAAACAACGAACAACCCTACTTAGGTATATGCCAATACATATACTTAAGTTATAAAGTATACCCATCTCATTCATGAGGAAACACAAAGGCCCAATTCTATTAGCCAAAATCTCTACTGTTCCATGGAGGAAATATTACCAAGAAGGTAACACCACAAAGGTAAGTACCACAAAGGAAAATGCACACAGAATTATACCACAAAGGTATCACCATAAATGTATGTACCACAAAGGTAACACCACACAGAAGTATACCACAAAGGTATCACCACAAATGTATGTAAAAAAAAGGTAACACCACACAGAAGAATACCACAATGTTAAGACCCAAATAACACCAGGTATAACTTAGGTACCATAGTAAAGATTATTATATGTAACTACTGAATCATCTTACTCTGATGAGAGGCAGACCCACGTAGGATCCTACATCCTCAGAACCATGTAGGATCTTAGTAAAACAAATACCCATGTAGGATCCTAGAGTAGTCCCACATGGATTCCTAGATTGGATCCATGTGATATCCTCAAACATAGACCCACGTAGGATCCCAAGGCTCAAACCCACATAGGATCCCTTACTCATGTTACAACCAACAACAGGGTTCCCGCACTAAGCTCGCTTGATTCCGGGAGGGTCTGCTCCTCAAGCCACAGGTAGATACTCAAACTATAATTAATTATAATGAAGAAGTATCCCAATTGACCACCACATAATAGGGGTCTCAACCCAAAAAACGATTCGTCAATCGGACGCCCTGTAGGTAAGTTATTGGCCATTTAGTCCCGAGGGCCTGATTGGATTCGTGTTTGATCCAACTCGGCCATACCCCAAAATTATCCAAAACTCAAGTGGTGTATACCAAAAGGACCATCTCGATCCAAGGTTTTCATAACCGTAGATGGTTCGTCAAACATACGCCTATAGCTCATGTTATGGCCGAAAGAGTGGAAAGGGGTTGAAGCTGGTCCGGGTCCGGTCGGACCTGTCCTGGGTCGACCCGACCTAGTTTGGGTCGACCTGGCCTGCGGGGTTGGGCCCAGACCGTTGGCTTCGGACTGGCCCACTGGCGCGGCCTGGTCAGTGCTCAACTCGCTGGCCCACATTTTCCCTCAGCTGGGTGGCCTCACATTGGGGTCCGCCCTAGCCGCCTCTCAAGGGGGAGGATCCCCCTAGGTACCCTGAACGGCCTAGCTGTTCAGGTTGGGTGGCCGACCGGCCGGTGCCACATGGCACCGAAAACTGGGACGCAGGACCCGGGGTCCCACTCGGCTCCCCAGTCGACCCTCCTTCGAAACGTGGTTGCATACCGCGCCACCGCCGACGGCCAGAGGCGAGCCTGCCGCCCTCCCTTCTCCACGCTGGCCTCGTGAAGCGGATCCCACACGTTCAGCAGTACGGATGCGCGCCGCCACCCCCTCACCCGATCAGCCATGAGCCGGTCGTTTTCCTTGCTTTTCCACGGCCGATGGGCCATGACCCTTCTTTGGCAGTTCAGTTGTGACGCCGCCATCATCACGACCGTCCAGAGTGCCGACTGCCACTCTTGAGTCCCACTAGTGCCGGTCACTGGCACAGTCTCCGGTGACATTCCTCGGGTCACCGAGTGTGCCCCGGTGGCCCATTATTTATTCCGTAGACATTTTCAATCTCCTTGGGACTTCACCATCGATTCAAGACCACCAAAATCCACAAAGGTTATAGAGGGGTCTGGCCATGTTCGTTTGGACCACACACTCCACATTAGAATGGTAGCAATCTTCGTAGTTGTTCTTGATTCAAGAAGAATGAAAATAATGGGGTAAAGGCTATTATAAACAACAATCCCTACCTCAATTTCTCATTGGAAGTATCATGAGATAAATTCGATTAAGGCAATGAGGGTGCCAACGAGTATCGCTTCCGCAATACACTTCTGATGTCGGGCTCGTGCGTCATCCTCACTCTTGATTCTGAAGTATGTTCTTCATTGGAGAGGGCATTCTTCATTTTTAGGAAATGTTTCTCCAAATTTCTCCCAACTCTCACATTTTCCAATGATTTACAACCAGGAAATGGGGATCCAACCTATTAAAAATAATTCTATCAATAAACTAAAGTTGGTAAAATTAATTAAGTCATGTTGGCACAATTAATTAATTGAAGTTGACAAAATTAATCATGGAGAGTTGAAAGGTTTTCCCACATTAAGAGGGGTTCGGGTGGTCCCCACCACCATGAATTCAGAATGAGAGGCTTTCCAACTCGAGTGGTCCCCACATTCATAATTAAAAAAGTGTGTTTTCAAAATAAAAATAAAGTGTTAATTATTTTATTTTTCTTCTTCTATGAAAAACTGAAAAAATATCTTCCACCCCTAACCTACTGAATTTGAGGTGAAGGTATCCTTAAGTGAATATCGGTTTTGCGAGGTCAACGGTGCCCTATGATTTCAATTCCGATGACCGGTTCAAATGTTACAAAAACCTGCTCGCACGTTTAGTGAACGTACTTAAAAAAAAGTTCAGGAATTCATTCCGAGCACACTAGGCCTCGAAATCATGCTCTTTTAATTTTTGCAGACTCATAATATTCCCATATAATTAAAAAAATTACATGGAAAAATCTGGGTCTTTATATACACTCTCAACCATTTATTATGATTTTTTGGGACCTCCCCTCCCAAGCATGTTACGACTATTACACTAGAGATGTTTGTGGAATAGAATAATTAATTTTAGACCTATTACCTCGTCCAATTAGAGAATACACTGATGACTGCACATACACACCATATAGATGTGGTAATATATATTTTCCATCCATAGTAAATTGTTGGAATCACTGGTGTAATGTGAACGCATATTTGAACCACATACTCTTCTATGATTCGCAAGACAATTCAGATGTATATAGAGGCTGACTCTGAAGGTTTATTTGGGGGGGTGCATCATCAGATCCACTTGTATGTGTTGATAAAACTATGGATGATGTTCACATGGGAGGATGGAAACATGTTTATGATCTATCACCACCTAATACTACATTAAAATTATTCTATGAATATGCACTGACCATAGAAGATTCTTACCTAGTTGAGAGGATGAAGAAGCCAACCATCATGGATAATTAAGTAGTAGTTCTCACTCCACAAATTCAGGGTATAGAAGTAGTAAGGGGATTTTATAATAGTGTAATCAGTGTAGGTCATGTTGAATAGAATGTATAATTAAGGGAAGTAATACACAACTAATTTCCAATTGATGGAGACGAAATGGAGGTGGTAGAGCGAGACATAACATCTCTGACTATGATGACCTGAGAACAACATGAATAATCAAGGTGATTCGATAAGAGGCATACCATTGATTTACGAAAGTAGGTGAGTCAAGTAGTGATCCCACCAAATGTAATTTATATATATTCATAGAATGATTGTCAATTCTCCAAACATTTTCTCAACTATGATGAAATTTGGATGTACCTGAAAAAACACGTGATGTAGTTGGGGGAAATAGGCTTCGCAAAAGCTATCTTCAACACGATCCTGTTATGGGATGATACTACAAACAGGAAATGGAGGATTGGTGTACTCCTAATCCACTACATGGATACTAACAAAATGAATGAGCATGTTTTGTGAAAAAAATCCCAACCAATTATATTGGCTTCTCAATTAGTAGAGCACTTCCCCCTCATTGAAAATTAAATTCGTTCATGGGGAAGTGGGTGGAATGGAGGACCATTAGAAAGTTGATGGGGAATTATCTTCCATGGTATGTTCTCCAGAAAAAGGTGATATCATGAACTCATAGAATAATTCTATGGGATTATTGGTTGTAACTCTTAATGTAATCTCTAACTTATCTCTTATAAAATTATGTTATCATTTTATCTTAGTCCTTAAACCAACATATACTTATGTAGGAGGACCTTGTGGAATGATTCTATACCATTAGGAACAAATATATGACAATGTTTTTGGAGGGACAAGCCCCGATATTGGCATTGATAGAAATAATAGCTGTAGAATCTAGATTTTCAAGGGAGAAATGGGAAGCATGTCAAGAACCTTTAGAGCCCACCATCACATATGGGGGGACCATGCCCTATAGTTCTTGTGTTTTAATTATATTTAATATTCCATGAATTTGACCATCATAAGTCTCCCACATTTTATAGCTACACCTATCATTTTGATCAATCAAAATGACTGACACAACCCTTGATTGAATTGTTCTTAAAACGGTGGGTGCCTTACCGGTAAGGATGGCCTGGTATGCTTAGCCCCTTTATTTAGACAGTTGATGGTCCATATGGATATAGGTACCCAAGATGTCCATCCTATGGTTCCTGGTGAGTGATCAATCATGATGGTTGGTGAAAGCATTGGTGGGGTAGAACATAGAGCCATTCAAGCTGAGAACATCAAGGTAGAATCAATTGATGAGGCCCAACCAAAAAACGTATAACCTAGTTCTTTGGTTGACATTACCGAGGAGGATCCTAATGATGAGCCCCTGGAATCATTTCCCATGTGTGAAATGGTTGATACCTTGGAGATAAGAGAATCTGATTCTGATGCCGCTGAGGATATCTAGAAGGCTCCTCCCCATGAATGGAAACTAATCAGTTGCTTCCTTAACAATGAACCCGAATTTCAGTGGATAGGCTGAATGGGATTTCATTTCTTGTGGATATTAAATCTATGCACTGGAGGGGTAGATGTGCGAAATCCAGACAAATTGGTCCCAGACTACCTTTCTGAAAAGATGCGGGTGAGTCGTAAACACCTGGATTCTGAGTGGTACTAGAAGAAGTCAGAAAATATATAAAAACACCATGAATCCATGAAACTGATCAAATGAACTGATGGGAAAATTTTCTATAATTTCATATTCATCGCTAAATATACAGGGATCACTGAAATTTGTAAGTCCAAATTGGTGGAGGCCTTAGAGAAATTAGAATAGGTGAACTGTCAAGTGGAATAACATTAAGCTAAATGAGACTGAATATAGATTCGGGTTGCCGATCTTCAATTAATGAACATTTATTAGGAGAAGGATATTGGGAAGTGTAAAGAAACCCTAGTTGCAACATGAAAGAGAGTAATGAATTAATGAGTCACATTGAGGGAGAAGATCAACAAGGTTTGTGTTTTGTCCAAACTGATACATATTTTCACCAATGACCTATCCTTTTAAATTGTGTGCATGGACATATTTCTCACTTTTTTTGATTAGTGCATCTCAATAATTTTTTCTGTAAAAATAATGGTCGATACCTAATATCTTGTGTGTCATGTCCAGTGTGAGAAAGAATGGATGAACATTTAACCACCAAATTTGTATGAGAGAATCATGTAATAATTGAATACTTTGGTTCTGTAATCACTACATGACCAATTAGAGAATTCATGTCAAGGGAAGCTTTGAATGGGGAATAAGGTTCCCAAAGTCATCAAAATTCCCTTCCAAATGAGAATTAACACATGATTGGGGAAAACCCAAGGGTGGTAGAATCAAGTCGAACAAACATGAATGAAAAGTTAGAAATACGATACACATAATTAAGAATATGGATGGGGGTACATGATGATGGTGGAGTACTATTGAATATATTAATAACATAACATCCATGTCACGTTAACCTAAAATGGGGACAAAGAAACAAAGTCCAAAATCAAACTGCAATACAATGTCTTCTAGAACGTTTCCCAATGGTTGTAAGAGAGCAATGAGATTAAGAATTTGTACCGTTAGGGGGTAACCTATGATGAAAAATAGGGTGAGGATCCATGTAAAGGGAACATAAATCATGGGGACAATGTGATGTGATGTTTGAATGGGTTCCAACACTCCTGAGCGTACTCCACCATGATGAGAGATCATAGGGAGAGAACATCATTCTGAACCATGACAAACCTATATCCAGAAAGGTCTTATTTAGTGAGGACCAAGGATACATCTAAGATGAGTATGATGAACACATAGTTTACTATGATATGGTGAGGATAATTTATGGAATAGTTTAATATCACATGACTAAGACGTTGCACATAGTTATACGTCATCCTCCCTGGACCCCAAAAAATAGTTTAATGTCATGTTACATGGACTAAAATGTTTATTCCCAAAATATTTTCATTGTATTATGGAGTTGAATACGATGTGAATGAGATGAAGAAGGCACAAAATCCATATAAATTTTATATAACATGGGGAAAAGAGGCACATGTGAATAATTGAGGGGAAAACCCAACACTAATGAAATACACATAGACCAATCACCAAACATTACACCAAATATTCATGTGGGGATCATAGTTTATAGTCATAGGGTTTGGATTTTAATATGGGATAAAAGGATAAATAGGTTAATGGACCTCAGGGTATACCAGAAGAATAAATGTCCAGTTGTTGTAACACCCCGAGCTTCCACGATACGCTTCTCTTTCAATAATGCAATAGCTTGCATTGTACGAAAGTTCGAGTTCTAACACACCGCGACTAATCAAAGTATCCGTTATGAATAGTAATACCCACTTTTTAAAATTATAGAAATTTTATATTTCAAAATGGACTTCATTTTTGTATTCTTAATATCAAAATTATCCTAAGTTGAAATTTTTGTAATTTTCTGAAAACTTCCAATTTTTTATGAATAGTGAAGAATAATTAAAAACAAATTTTTTATTCAAAATAATTTATAGTGATAAATTATACTATTTAGTGGTATTAAAGTTTAATTATAATATATTTTTACTGTTTTATCCAATGGTGGTCATTTGAATTAATTTCACTTTGAAATTGGACATAAACAATTGTCAATCTTTTGATATATATTGTTTCTTAAAAACACGCTATTTGTTGCGACAATGGGAATTAATTATAAAATTAATTATTGCAACTTATATGTTTGGAATTTTGTAAAATATACATCATTTTTTAATTCGGAATATCAATTATAGCTTAGGGTGAAATTTTGGCATTGTTCTGAAAAACTTCAATTTTTGATGAATAGTGAAACCACTAAGTGGTAGTTAAAAAACTGATTTTTTTGTTAAAATGAAACATTACCACTTCTGTGATTTTATTTTCAAAAATCTAACATAAATGGTTGTCATTAGGAAGTAAAATTTGGTACAATGGGATTAACATAATTTTTTGGTGAATAGTAACTTTTAGGTTTAATTAATCGTGATTAAAGGTAATTAGTGAAATTTAAGGTAAAAATGATATTATAAAAATATGAAAATACCTTTAAACTTGTCCTAACCCTATTGTATGTGTCATGGCCGACCAAGAAAATCCATGGGTCAACTTGGGGACCCCATGGAGCCACTTTGGTAGGAAAAGGACATAAATAACTTTAATTTAAAGTTAAAATAAAAATGTCACAAACATAAGTTGTTTTACTAAAACAATTTTTAAATGGGGTTATACAAGTAATAATTTTGACTATAAATATTAATTATAAAGATAAAACGATTTACTACATCATGATATTTTTTTTATAATTTTTATACATTAAATAAATTAAATTATTTATGACACCATGATGAAGCAGCGATTACCTCATTAATTAACGATTTAAATAAAATAAAAAGATAATGTAAAATCTAAGACTTAAACTTGTCAAAAACCTATTGGATGAGTATATTTAGATCCCTTATCACCTTATCCTCTATATATATATAAGTGTGGGACCTTTAAAATCTGAAACTCATTACATAATAAAGTAACATTTCTTGAGTTTCCAAGAGTGCCCCTTCTCTCCTCTTATAAAAGGCCCCCACCACTACCACCTTATTCACACCATCAAAGCCTTTTTACTCGGACAAACTCTGCCCAAATACTCTATAAACTTCCATATATTACTCCTAGAAGCCTCACTTTGGGCAGAATTCTTCCCAAGGAAGCCTTTGGCTCTAATAAAAAAGAGTTACCCGATTTTAAGGTAATCTCTTCTCTTATGTTATTTTGTTTTATTTTTCTTCTCCAACCCCCTAAAATCTTTTTATTAATTTTTTTTGTAACAAAAACAGTATCATAAATATACTAGGATGTTTTTATAAGAAGTATTCGAGCTACACTTACACACACCTACATCTAATGGTTAAAGAACATACTGTTTCTGTGGATGGTGAATTTCTGCCTCACGAAACGATGATTGTTCAACACTCATATAACACCTTCAAAGGTGGCCATCAATATGTCACTATATTTATATATGATATATAATATGTTTATTTTTTCATTAAGCTTCTGTATTTTTCATTTATGGCATAACTTTATGGTTTTCATTATGGGTAAACGCGATATTTTCATTTTAGGAAGTGCGGACTACCGCCCCCTCAAAGTGATTTGAATCGTTAATGCCATATGTGGGATGTATAAATGATAGAGTAAATGGTATTATACATTATATTATACTGGAATTATATTAAACCTTTATATAATTATAACTTCATTCCATTAAATATGAAATATAAATGAAAGTAGAATTCATGCGTACGTACGGCTTACCGTCTCCATGAACGATGCATTTCATTTCTTACCTCTAAATGTTATATAATATTATAAATGAATGTATATAATGGATATATATGATGTATATGATATCTACATCATGAATATAATTATGGATATAATTTATATTTTACCACATGAACAACTTGTAATTTTAAGAAGTTTATTTTTGACTCAAGTACCAAAGATCGACAAAACGACCGTTATTAACATAAATAATTACATAATGTTCATAACATGGTAATAAGTGATATAAAAGTAATAATAAACTTGAAAAGGGTTCTTAAGAAACTATAAATTAACTCTAGTTTATTATTCAGGAACTTAAATAACGGTCGAGTCAAGTCGGACACGAGGTAAGGGAACTTCTTAACCCAATTTCTATTCTTTGGGTTAATCTCCTACTTTCAAATTATGTCATGATATTATTATGTCCTATCTTGTATTTTTAATTTCATTATGTGTACTTATAGTGAATACATATAATAGATCTATTTTATTAAATAAATGTTCTTTTTAAGGGACTTTGTCTCAATCTCCTTTCATTGAGGCATATTTTATATTATACACAACTTTCTTTTATATGGTGTATAAACACCTTTGACTTTTACATTTATTCAAAAGGAATCTTTTTATATGAAGTGTTTTACTAAACGACAAAAGGGAATGTTTTTTTGTCGTACGTATGTGACGACAACGACTTCTCCGCCGCCGTGACCATTATTTGGATTTCGGCTTCCTCTACAAGCCATAAATTTTTTTAAAAGAAAAAATACCATGTTTTAATTTTATTTTATTTTGGTTTTGAAAATGGTATGTATCAAAAGTTGTTTACAAGTATTAATATATGAAAACCCAGTGCAAATTTATATGTATTTAACACAACCTTAAAAATGTTTTCAGAAAACCCAACTCTCGAGTGTGGTAGACACGAAGGGATTGGGCGTGGACCCATCATGACCTGTAATTAGTCGAGCAGTCTCAGAATTAGTTATTTTGTTTTCAAAAGCTTTCATAATGTTTTCAGAAAAACACTGGAGTATATTTGAGCAATTTTAAATGAAAGTATCTTCTAAAAATGGAACTGGTATTTTGATGCCACAATTAATTTCAAACGGTATTTCAAAAAATGGTATTCCTAAATGTTTATATACCATTTTTCATATAAGGAATGCATTGGACTTAATAAGTGACGGATGGAGCCCGCTATAGCTCCTCGATGTATCGGCAGGTCTCATGAGACAAACTAGTGTCTTGGCACGAGGCCTTGACAAAATATTATTTGTATCCTTAGCACGAGGCCTTGGCTACGTGGTTATGATAGTCTGTCATTATGCATTCCATCATTATGAAAGTGGTTATTGATATTGCACATGATTATTCGACTAGTAGAATATCCATGTGAGTAAGTAAATGGAATTATTTAATTTTATTTTTTCTATATTATGCTGAAGTTCAAGTTTAAAAAGGCTTTTGTTTTAGTTATACATTTCCTTAAATGTTAATGTTTATTTATGAAAGCTTCCGCAATATTGTTATCCTTACTGAGCATCTGAGCTCACCCCTTTCAATGTTTTAATATTTTCCAGGATGTGAAGAAGTATTTTATGAATGACCTACAGGGATAGTCAGAAGAGGATATGAGTGTGGACTATGGATACTTTTTTATTGTAGATTTTCACTTTATGATGTAATGAAACATTTATGAATGTATGTAGTGTTTCCAAGGATACTAAACTAATCGGTCTTTTGAGACTTGATCTATTGTGATCATGCCAATGTTACGCAATAATGCACCGACTCCGGGTAACTGGGGTCGGGGCATTACAATTGTCTCTATGTATCCCATAGGGATTTGAATCATTCCACACATATCTCTTGAATTAAATTAAGATTAGAGACTGAATATGGAGGGGGAATTTTTCTCAAGTGAGGATACTAGAGCATCCCATAGTAAACATGGGGCATTAAGAATTTTTAGGGTAAGGTTTTAGTTTAATGTTGGGTGTCGAGGATAATGAATGGAGGAAATGAGGATGAGGATAGACCTGAGATCAATGATCTGGGTGTCACTGTATAACCCTTCAGGGTAGTAATCAAGCTATATGATGTTCTTGGATGGCGTGGTGGTTTGACCCACACATAGAAACTGAGGTATATGTTTTTTATTTTTTTGTCATTTCGGTATGTGTGTTTTATTGAACGGTAATCCCCAAATGGAATTTTTGGTAGTCTCTATGGGAATATGGTCATATCCATGTCATGAAAAGTGGAATGGTGGAGGAACATTATCAACGGTTATGCCTTCTAAAGTGAGAACACAAAATGTGGGGTAATTTTTGGTCGTCTGACAATGATAATGATTATGCAGTTTAAAGACATATGAAAGGATCAACCCAGACATATTAACATCGTATAGTCAGGAATTAGTAGTTTAATTCCTTAAAGGATGAAGAAGCATTATATAACATCATATTGTGAGGATTCTAGATATTCTGGTTTAAGGTCATAAAACTCGGACCATAAGTATGTGTAGCTATCTTATAGGATGACCCTACCAAAAACCCTATTACCATGTGATCCATTCTTGGATTAGGAAATAAGGAGTGATATCAGGAATTCCCTATAATATGAGAGTTCACAACAAGGTAAAGTAACTGATGGGTGGGAGAATTCAACCATTCTAACATTCCTACTTGACATGCATGAATTCATGGAGGGACAACACCATGAGAATTGGAAATCCACATGAGCATGAGAATAGAAGGAAAATGTGAATAACTATGCATAATGTTTTCAGTGTAATGGGATTGGAAAAATGATGAAGGATAAATGTTGACTTTATTTGAAATGAAAAAAAACCATATTGTGTATCCTAGGATGGGAATATGCTAATGTGGGTTATCAGCTAACCATATTCAAAATGTGGGTGAATCTTATCTCTAGATTCCATTCAAAATCTTCTAGGATTATGGCTGGGAATTGTAGGCGAGTTATGAGGATGAGCATTCATGTGATTCTGAAGTCCTTTTTGATATGAAATATAATGGCATCCCAAGTAATGGGATATGTGAATCGTGGAGTTGATGTTTGGGAAATGTCACTATGGTATACAATTCTCCACATCTTGCACCACCAGATATTCAAGCATGTCGGTGTGGAACATATTTGGGTAGGATCAAAACCATACACAAGGATCAGGATCCATAGGGACTTAATAAAAAGTATAAAGTTCATGTCTCTAAGACCTAATGATCTCATTTTAGGGTCATATAATGTGTAACATGGGTGCCTTGTCTAATGTCATGCACATGGGACACAATGATTCTGTTTAATGTAATGTAGTGGGGATGATAATGCCATCCGATTTATCCTCATGTGACAGGGATATAAGATAATTTCTTGGAGTGGAAAAAAACCCTGATGTGAATGACGATCATGGATGTTTCATAACACACAACATATTCTCAATGGGAATCTGGGTCGAGAGGGTCTAAAAAGGGTTAGTGGGTTATTTTTTGGTCGATGCATGGAAAAAGGACCATTTGATCCTACGTATCTCATAAGGATGAAAATCAAGCCATACATAGGGGAAGAAAAGGATGAGTGGATGATTCTGCGACAGAGCCATGGATGAATGGTCTGGGCATTCCAACTAATCTTCTAAAGTTAAGAATCATGTCATATATAGTTCTCGATAGAAGAAGTGGAAAATGGCCAATGCCAAAGGGTTTGATACTCTTCAAAGTAAGGACAATCGTGGTTTTTACATAGTTTAAGGTCACGTGATCTTGAAAAATAATGATCTTAGTTTAATGTCATAGGGTGCATACTGTCTCAAGGAGGAAGCGTGAAGTGGTGAATCGATAATGTAACTGGATTTAAATGAGTACCAAAGAAGTCCATACAACATCACACATTCCAAGTGAAGAAATTACACAAAATTTAGTGCCATAATTTTTGGACCATGAATTGAGACCTCCAAAGAGGGAATATGTAGTGGTTCACCAAAAGAAAACCTCCTAGTTTATGATTATATATTTTAGACCATGATAATGAGATTTAGGAAGAGAAAATTTGTAATGCAGTGTTAGATAAAAACCCACAATTAATGAGGAACAAAGAGCTTTTCACTGCATCAATGTTTTCCAAGAGTACATGTAAACAATTTCTTGTCAGGTTTCTTGGACATTGATACCAGAACTCCTAGAATACGGTCATTGAGATTGGACTATAGGGCATGTGAATTGTCCATTCATTTATAAACCTTATAAAGAACACCTAATACCATGTGATTCGTGCTCGGTGTGGGAAATAAGGGGAATGGGATATATTTACAACACAATGAAGTGTAAAATAGGGGAATGGAGGTGGGGAGTCACGTGTAACCCCATAGCGTTGACCCTCCCACTCATTATTTAAAGGTACACGGCTGGATGGCACCAAGAGTATTGATATTCCATCTGGACATATGTATGTGACAATTAATGTAAAAAAAGAGAAAAACAGTTGGGCTACAATGATTAAGGAATAATGATAGAGGATTACTTGTAACCATATTCGAAACATAGTATCCCTATAATGTTTCCTAAGAAGGGAAAAACAACTTATGGTCGGTCACTGACTGACTGAAAATTATTTTTTATAAAAATTCCAACACTTTTGATGATAAAGTGAGAAAACATACATGAATTCACCAGTTCAACACTTCACCATTTACCCACTTCCCCACTTCCCAAAAAAACAACAACACAAGGCTTCACAACAAACAACATTCAAGCACAATGGATGGAAAATCCATTCAAGCATAAACAATGACATAACTTTTAAGCGGGGTCTAAAATCGTCAAGGGAAGACCAAGGTACCATGAAACAGGGAACACGAATGTCAGAAATATAGGGAAAACCATGATACTATTATCATAGAGATCCCAACTATGTGACCGTTAACATCATCCCAAATCCACAAACCCACCGGCGAACTCTAGTCAGAGTTATCCAAACCCTCCAGTGATGTGAGATGACCCAAATAGCTCATCCACAAAGGGAAATGAAGAAACAAGAAGGAAGACGGCTAGGCCGTCCAGGCTTTGCACCCCACTCTTCATCCACCGCAATGACACCACAAACCGATTGACACTTCGCAGACCAACAAACCATGCCAAAATAGATTCACACCCAAAAATGAAAAAAACAAGTGAAGCCGATAATCTAGACTCCCCCGCTGAAAAGCACCATAGGAACCGAAACCAGATGAACCCCTCCACAACTATGTGGCACCCAACAACCAGATCCACAGAAACCCAAATTTGAGGAAATACCAAGGAGCATGTAGCAGATTCTTCATCACCTAGGACTATAAGATCAACATCAGGTCAATGGAGCATCAGCTTTGTGGGGAATTGAGCTGATCTAGGACAGCAATGTCACTCTAGGCTAGAGCCGATCAGAATGAATCCACGAAAGAACCCTCCTTGGATTTTGATTTAGATGAGCCACATGAAGCTGAAGGGACCGATGAGTATAGAGAGAGACACTCTGACGACGACACCACCGCAACTACACCAACATTACACAACAAAAAACCATTTAGAAATGAAACCAAAACACAATCCTATGATCTGAAAATCCACCTTAGACATCCAAAACTAGAAATCCCCCCCCCCCCTCGGAGACATTTTATAGATGACACTGTCTCACATCAGAATGCACCTGAATCTGAGGGACAGTCGATACCAGATCCCGAATCCAGAAGACATCGAAAAACCATATCAACATTGCGATGATGCCAAGACAAGATGGAATCCAACTTAAATCTAGACAATTGATATCCTAAGCCATGATTCTGAATCATTAATCACCAATACCTGCAACGATCCTTCATCAGCTGGCCACGTCAACACCGAGGTGAGATCCAGTCCTCCGAAGCCAAGCCACACCGAAGCATTGGAGGACGGGATGAGAAGACAACTCAAAGAAAACCCTAGGAACAAGGGAGGGGAGAAAGGCGCCACTCATAGGCCTAATCGATTGCAGCGTCAGGGTCATTCACTGACTATATTTGATGTGTGGCGGGAATCTATCTCAACATGTCATTAATGATCTTCTGGGATGTTGTCCTAAAATGGTAGGTGATACTTAGGGCTGAGAATTCAAACCATTTGGGGGTTCATTTGTATGTAAATGATTATGGAGACACAAATGAAAATACATGTGAACCATGGAAGTGTAATAAGAGAATGTCCAGGAATAATCCAACACTCTATGTCTTATACCATGATTCATCTGATCTCACTAATAAAAAAGATCATATGGATGGATCCAATTAAGGGAAAGTGACTCAAGAGGACGAGTGAGGGAAAGAGAAAAAATTAGTTGATGAACCTAGGGCTGGAACCAAAAAAAAATTATGGGTGTTCCTATGTATCCAGTGAGGGAAGAAATATTTCCTTTTATAGTTCTGAAATGGTGTGATGTTTAACATCATGTTGTAAGGATGGATGATGGGAATTATATCTTGGAGAGTATGTGCATAAAATACAAGAACAAACATGACATGAATGGGGAAAATGGATTTCCACACCACATCACACCCCCAGGAGAAAACAAAGACCAAAGCATCTGAATGAAGGAGTCATAAAATAATAAGACATAGTTTTATTGTCATTTAGGAAAATTGGGCATTTTACTTTTTGAGTTCATTCATGAGGGACCATAAATGTTATGCAGTTTAATGACATGCTGGTAGGATAGATCATTTTAACGCCACACAGGTCTACTGAGATCATAGTTTAATGTTGTATAACTAGAACCAGGAGGGAAACAATGAAGAAACTGGAATGTTCAAGGGACCTAGGGATGAACTCTAAGTCAAAATGGCCTATTGTTTCTTCCTCTCTTATGATGGAAGAAATCAATCCATACATAGTTATGAAGGGTAATTAATTTTATTGTTTTGCGGTGAGGATGTAATAGGAAAAATTCATTCATAAGTGGTCATAGAGTTGCTGTTGTAAACACAATGTGAATGAGGATAAGAGAATCCATCATCACACCATATTCATTCTTTGAGAGAACCCGAGAAAAGAGGCCAGAAAGTGATGGAATGATTATTTGTTCTTAGGGATGGACCCAATGAAAAAATGTTTAGGAATTTATAAATATCATGACAATGGAAGGAATAAATTTACACATAGTTCTTCAATGTTGTGTGTCATGCATTTTAACATCACGAGGTGAGGATGTGGGTTCTAATTAACATCATGTAGGATAGTGATGATGTCCAGTTCGGTATCCTATAGCATGAATGATAAAAAATGGGTCCTTAAGGGTGATGTACATGGTGTGACCATTGTAATATGATTGAGAGATAAAGAGGCCTCACCCCATCCTATGTAATCCTAGGAATCTCAGGCCATGGGGATGATATAATGAATATATTTTTAGAACATTGGAAAGGAAGAAATAAAAAAATGTTTGGGAGTTCCTATTTATCATGCGAGGGAATGAATCAGGCCACACATGGTTCTGAAAGGCCATGCAGTTTAACATCAAGAAGTAAGGATGTAGGTTATAAGGAGGAATAATATTGAGTAAGGTACCTGTCATGGTAGTTTTAAACCTAGTGTGAATGAGGATAAACAAACACCACATTAAAAAATGTATTTCAGAGGAGGACTATAGAAATTAAGTGATTCCCTCTCAGATGAAGACACCGAGGTGTGGTGTAGTTTATCATTGTGAAACTTGAAAAAATGAAATTTTAACTTCATAAATGATGAAAAAGATTAATGTCATGTAGGAAAAAGATTATGGGTAGTTTAATGTGTAATAGTATAGACAGGGATGAGTATTTTAAAGCTATGTAGGATGCCCAATGTAGTTTAACATCATATAGGTTGGTGATGCTAGGTACTTTTATTTCATGCCGCCCAAAAAATGGTGTCCTTTATTGAAGTATTTCTTGAGAAATTTGGAATTTATGGGAGAAGTAATTATCTCACCATCCATGTTGACTAATGTGTACACCCCATTGGGATAAACCTTATGAATAATGTAGAGTCCCTCGCACATAGGCTCTAACTTTGGTGGCTTCCTTTTGGGTAACATTAGCATCCTTAGATCCAAAACTGTGTCAACATGGAAGAAAGATGGAAGGATAAATTCTTTCTCAAAGACTTTGTCTATAATTTTTTGGTGCCTCTAATTTTTTTTAAGGTCCATAGAATATTCTAATCTAGGGCTTACTTTTCATTCAGATTGACTTATGCAACATTTTCTGGCATCTACTGATCATAAACATCAGTACTGAGTGATGGTAACTGAATATTGATGGGAATGATTGTGTCAATCCCATAAACATTGGAATATGGGTTCACCTGAGTGGGATTGTGAGTCATTTCCTGGTAATCCAAGCGGGTGTCAGGGATCTTTTACAACAAACAATCTTTACTCTGGCCAAATATCTTCTACGAAATATTATAGGGGTATTATTGAACACCTATATCTACCTATTTTCTTGATCCTGATAGCGGAATGTGTTTTTAAAATAGATGATGTACTTGGTGTATATTTAATTCATCTCGGCTGCCTGAATATTGGTATAGTTATCAATGAAGACTTTGTGAGGGAATCCAAATCATCAAATGATTGTGTAGCTCAAAAATTCAACAATGAAACAACCCTTGATATCTCTTAGGTCCCTTATTCCCCCTTGGAAAATAAATCTATGACAGTCTAGATAAACCTACACCAGCGAGCTATTTCCAGAGGGTATGGACCCACAACATCGAGTCCCCAGACCAAAAAAGGGCTTGGAATACATATTAGTTTATAGGAGATACAATGGATGATGCAAAAAGAATCCATGGATCTATCATTCATGAAACATCTTGGAGAACTCAATATATTCATGGACCATGGTGCGCTAGACGTAGCTCAATCTTTGGATATAGTTGGAGAGTTTCAACCCTTCCAGATGAGATCCACCAGAATCATCACATAAATCCTAAATTTCATTGAAAATCTCATCTCATTGAATGAAATAGAGGATAAATCCATTTAATCCATGTTTATAGAGGATATACTAAAGGTTGGGACCAATCTGGAGGGTGAACTAACTGCACACTGATGAAGTTCCTCACGTTCATCTCTATCTGTTGGGATATTGTCATGTTGGAGATACAAGGAAAATTTATGCATCAAACCATGGGTTTAATCTACTATAGTAGGGGGATTTTGAGGTCATGATGTAGAGGTATCGGTAGTAAGTTGAATTACACTCTACGTAACTTCATCATTTTAGATGACATGAGAAATAACCCTATGATTTTCCATAAGGATAATTAGATCATTATCATCAGACTATATGAGGGACTTGGAAGGGATAGCCAAGGCATCAACAAAACCATCCAGTTAATGAGAATCATGACTAACCATCGATAAAGAAGGTTACTGGGCCATCAGCTGGCAAGTACGCTCTAAGAGGGGCTTAAGATACAACTTACTGATTACATATTCACCATTGATATACATGATAACCATCTTATAATCCCCATTTATATATAGGTGTAGAAAATCAATCTTGAGTTCCAACCCTATACCTATGATAACAACATGATACTCTGCCTCGTTGTTCTTGCATCCTTATGAAAACAACAAATATTAGGGGTAGACAACCAATGTTGGAATGATGAAGAAGTTACCAAAGCTTACTATATTGAGTTTAGAGTCATTGAGCCTTTTATCAGTCAGATATTGAGAATCTCCATCGAAGTAAAATTTCTAACATGAAATGATATGTTCCACTGATAGAATGGCTCCATTTGGAAAGTCAAAATCCAAAGTCTGTTATGAAGGTGTTGGATGTTCGGAAAGAAATTTTTCCAACTCCTATATTTTTATAGATTTCTATAAGATTAACCTGATGTCAAAATGGTGAAAGATCACTACCCACTATACTTGATGGCCTATCAATATATAGAAATTCAGAATATACATTAGCAGATCTATGTGGGGAACCTCCTTTGTCTTGTGGTGGTGTAGATAATTCCACAACGTCTGTACCACAAAGTCTAGTGTGAGGTAACGCTTCTCAATTGAGGAATATAAAATCTATGTGTGGAAGTGCATGCAAATTAAATAGTATAAACGATCCTCTGACCCTATATTATTCTTCTGGGTGAGAATCAAGATGAAGAATCATTTGAGGGTGAACACATATTGGACCAAAGGATTTATAAAGATGTGTGTAATTATAATTGGAGGATGGTGTAGGTACTATTTTATATCCTCAAAAGTGGTATATCATTCTTTATCCCATTGGTAGAAATAAAAAATCATTATTTTTTGCGAAATGTCCTTTCATTTTCTATCCAAGTCAGTAATGAATTAGTATATTTAGAATACGTGTCCATGAAATCCTCATATATCGCATAGGATTTTTTGAGGAGGCATCTGACTAATATCCCTGAACTTATCTATATAGATCTCCACGCATCTATATCTGATAAAGAAGATGGGAAATTTCCCAAAGGTAACCCCAGAGGCACACATCAAGGTGTTCAACTCCATATGGCTGGAGTGGATGAAGAATAACACTTTCTCATAATCTATGATATTGTTCTGAAGTTGGTGGGATTTTAGCTCCAAATCATCCATGTATCATTCCACTAGAATTCCAAGTATCCATTTGAATATGAGGTACAAGGAACACTGATAAATGAATCCTCCAATTTTCAGACAGAAAGGCATTACCTAGTATCAAAATGTACATTAAGGTGATATGATGTTCTTGGACACTTCTTCATCCATGTCCATTTATATTTGATTGTATCTGGAATACCCATCGATGAAAGATATATACTTGAATCCATCATTTGAGTCAATTAATAGCTATGTCATGGGAATGGGAAAATCGCCCTTCAGACTGTGGTTATTGAGGTCCCATATGATAGAACTCAATTTTTCACTTAGGTATTGACCCATTAATTTTTTGTAGAAATATTTAAGTTGGACCTAATATATATTCCTAATGAGATTGCATTGGTTATTAGGTTTTCTAGAAATTTTTTGGAGCTCTGAACACCTCTTTTTTTTGGGAAAATAGGACAAGTTTCATGGTTGGCGCATGGTTAGCATACAATTTTCCTAACTATGTGGCTTGTGTTTTTTTGGACAGTGGAACCTCATAAGGTTTTCACATGTTTGTGCATCCAAACCATATGAATTACCCTTTTTCCTAGGTTCGGGAAGAACCATCTCGCACAGTTTGCACACGATTTGACAAATCGTGCAGAAAAACTGTGCGTAGGCTAAAAAACTATGTAAAATTTCCAAAACGCCCTTAATGATATATTATTCCTCTTCCTCCCTTCTAATCTGATATCTAGTGGTATTTTCACAATTTTTTCTTCATTTTGGATATTTTTAAGGCCAAAGCTTGGGATCAGGAGATCTCATTCATCTGAAATCCAATCGAGCTTTCATTCATCACATTGGATGCGCAGCAGTATGTACTCGAGATCTGTTTAGGTGTTATTATTCTCTTTCTATCTTTTCCAATTTATTTACATTTGAGTTTTTTTCAAATTTTCTTAGATCTACTCTGATATGAGGGAAATCATGGACTGATACCATAGGATGAGGCTCATACATCCCTAAGTTGGGTCATCTATAACTCATCCCTAATGTTCATTGTTTTGGTATGGTTTGTGTGGTGCCCACCAGATTCGTTGGAAACCATTTCTTAAATTAACATGCCATGATTATACATGTTTGAATTTAATGGCTATTATCTTTCTAAAATGTGTGATTAGTTGTTAGGGATTTCACTCACAACTCAATCTGCCTAATGTAGATGGTTATTCCACACTTGGGTTTTAGTGTTTTGACATGATTGATCCACCATTAGGGTGTGACTTTGATTGTCCATTATAAATTTGAGACTCCTTATAATAAATGGCTTGCGTTTATGATAACTTCATAATGGAATGTACCCTATATTTTCACCACTCAACCTTCCTAAGGTAAGTACATACAAATGTTTATTAAATGTGAAATATGAAAGTTGAAAAGGAAAGTGTACTAATTATATAACTTGGATATAACCAAATAGACTAAAAAAAGTTTACTTGTCTGTAGCACACCTTTAAAAGTTGATGGAAGGAAGAGGAGTGAACCTCAATAATTTAATAAACCTTCATGGATAATTAAGACTTGATTAAGTGTTCGCATCGCTACATGGCCTATCAACACGAGTCGAAGGCATGGCAGGGACCTAAAAATAAATGGTTTTAACTATACATGTCGTATCCACACTAATGGATGGAAATACATGAACTAAATAAATTACTACATGATTACAATATCAAATTGGAATGAAATGACTTGATCTCTCATTGGATTCTTATAGGATAATATCGTGGGTCTCAGGAACCCCATTCTGATTCAAGGATACTATTTGCTTAGGTTGAGACCCACCAAGACTTTGGTTCTTGTATATTTCTTGGATGATAGTATACTACTGTTTGTTGCCTTTCATTATTACTGGATACATCAGATACACTCCCTGGATCCAGTACTGACTAGTATGTTCCATGGTTAAAGGCCATATAGCGCTTTTCTTTTTATACCCATTTTACCTTGGATGATCACCATGGGATTGGTATGAACCTTATGGTAAAAGTAATTTGATTAAGCTCCTTATATTACACTCTTACCACTTACCTTGACTCAGATACTGCTGATTTAGATTTCTGTGAGTTTACGTTACCTTGGTTTTTACCCTGTAACTCCCTCATTGAATATCATTGTCTGGTTTTCTTGTTATATCTTGAGACATTCACTAATTAAACTATCATGATGGGGTGTTAATTTTGGGTATGCCTCACACGAACTATTAGCAATAAATGGTAATTTATTAATAAAATCAACTGGTTACATGTTCAGACAGTAGCCGATGGCTAAAACATGTACATGTTTAGATAGTAATATTGTACTTCTTACTCTACTTTATATATTCATGCCTACACAATGCTATATACCATTACACGGGCCAAATGTTTTATACACTATTGGTGGTGGACCATTGAGTTTATCTCAAACCCTCTCCAGGCATCGTCTGGTTCTTGTAGTAGATTACATGGTTGCTGGTAGTGACAAAGGGAAGCATGAAGCTTCTAATAAATTATTGTATGCTTATATGATGGTGCTTGATAGAATATGACCGAGTAAGATATCAGGATGCTTGGAGTGTACTTTTTTCTTTTACCTTGTAGAACATGTTGAACATATTGTCTAGTTTAATTGCATTTTAGTTTTATGGTGACATGTCATTACATCATCATTTCTCCAGTTGATACAGTTATTCTTATTCTTTCTTATCTATTGCATTAGTTTGCTTCCACTATTTATTTATATTTTGTCTGCAATTTACTATTAAATTATTTTCCTTCCATTGTGATACAATCTGTTATTGAGGGAATAGTCTTCCCACGGACACACCCAATGCCCTCGCTACTAGTCCGCAACCTCTGGAGTTCGGTAAGATGTGCTTGAGGCCATGTGGCCCACCAGGCTCGTGGCACTCGTTATGTGGAATCCGTGTTCTCTTCATCACAAATTGGAATGAAAGGTGGTTTCTTCTCTTGTTATGACTATTTGGAGATAATAGATTGGATAATAGGAATTCTTGGTACATAGATATAAGTTGTGCTTCAGCGTCGCGAACCCATGTTCGAGATAAAATCCATGTTACCCATAATGCAATTGTTTTTCTATTTTTCCAGTTATAGTTGATATTATTTCATCATTGGGTGACTCACATGTTGTGTGGTTTTTTTTATTATTACCCAGTTGATAATTTTTTTCATCCTTAGCAAAAAGATATGAGGGAAAAAATAATTGTAACATTCTTTATCATAGGAACCTATAATTTACATGTCATGCATATTACCATGACATATAGGTGAATTTAACTACTTTTCATTGCTTTATATGCATGTGATTGTTGAGTGATGTTGTGATAGTTTCCTGCACTTGTATTACTTTGGCATCAATTGAGTGATGCTCATATCAATTCATGAGGTGTATGGGACCTCATGGGTTGGGATGTGTAATTAATCTCGTCAAGCCATTATTCTATATGTGAATGTGTTTCAAATGTGGTGATAGGTGTATGAGAACTGATTCATTAAATATGAAAATCCATTGTAAAGTGAATCTTGAAACCAAAAATGAATTGGTTTCACATCCTTATCCTGCCTTGTCATGTTTATGAGATTTAAAGGAGTGAACCTAGAAATTAACTCCAATATGACATTAAACTTATACTTGAGCACCTAATGATACCTATGCGTATATTCCGGTAGTTAGGGTAGTATTTCTCGAGTAGTGAGTTTTCATACATTTATATTCTTCTAGTCTTGTTATCTTTTTCTCATAAGATTATTCTAAGATGTGTTTGTGGAATTTTTAGACTAATGTCATCGTGTCGTCCTCATGTAGTTCTCTTGGAGGGTGGTGATAACCATGCTCCACAAATGGTGGGCCCTAAGATGCCAGTCTTACCTCCAGAAGTGCCACTTGATGAACCAACTTCTTTACCTAATATGAGAACTGCTGCCCATATCCATGATAATTTCATACTTATGATGGAGTCCATGGTTGGTTCTCCATTGTTTGCACCTTCAATGGCTGATCTGACCCACTGGTTCCGGTAGTAGCATCCTCCTACCTTTTTAGGGGATGACACTTATCTATGTGATGAGTCTTGGCTTGAGGAAATTCTATATATCTTGGAGAATCTAGAAACGGCTCTAGAGTGGAGAGTCAATATTTCTACATACATGCTTCGTGATTAGGCTAGGCATTGGTGGGATGTCGTTACCCATGACGATCATCATCATCATGGAATTTATGGGTTGACTTCCATACTTCCATATATGATCATTTCATTGCTCAGTCCTTGTGAGCTGACAGAGCTAGAGACATCGTGCATCTATAGCAGGGTTCTATGTCAGTTATGGAATATTCAACACGTTTAACTGATTTACTGTTATTTTCACTGATTATAGAATGTGATGAGATTTCACATGCTATACATTTTGTGGATGGGATTCAGTGTGACATCTGAACTCAAGTGAATGTATATCACCTTCCTATCTTCTCTGCAATAGTTGATCAGACCCTTATAACTTAGAGTAACCTGAATGGAGGAGTGAGTATCAAGTTTAAAGGATCTGTGCCGTGACATGCTAGTATTTCTTCGGATGGTAGAAAACCTTCCCTGGAGGTTTTTCATTAGGGATGTGGAAGCCATAGTATCCAGTTTGGTAGCTCTGTATTGTGTCACTTGTGTGGACTACAAGGGCATATGAATCCCCAGTGAGATAGAGCCACTATGGAGTGTCGGGATTTCGGCCATAAGTGTCATCTTCAATGCTTTTGTAGAACCATTCCACTAGCTTCAAGTTGAAAATTTTCATCTTCAGCTCCACAATCTAGAGAAAGTTATTTTTCACCACGTTAAGTGGGGAGTTGAAGTAGCACCGGTCAGTCTGGCTGAGAAGGAGGTCATAACCATGGTATTCTGATCCCTAATAACATGATGCACCAACAGGTAACTTGTGATCATGTTGGTCTATTTTTTTCATAGGGCCATAGATCTGGTCAGTTGCATTCCATACCGCTGATACCTGAGGATTAGGCTACGAGACCATCTACACTATGAGGTATTATTATAGTAGCCTCTATTTTTGTCTTTGCTTTGTTTGATACAGGTTCTTCAAACTCTTTTCTTTCTATATCTATCTTGGAATGTCTTAGACTAGATATACACTATCACTATGGTGTAATTTTAATGCCCCGACCCCGGAAGTCCGGAGCTGGTGCATTATTTTAAACATTTGTATGATTAAAAGGAATCATGTCCTGAAAGATCGATCAGTTTAGAACTCTTGGAAAATAGATTACAAACATCAACCTTAAATTATAATTTCAAACATAAAATATAACATATATAGTTATTTGAGAATGCCATTATTCCCTTTAGATTAACCTTTCATATCAATCATAATACACTTCTTGGATTCCTAGGCAAATAAAACCTAAAATAGGGGTGAGCTCAAACACTCAGCAAGGGTAAGAAATACAACAGAAGAAATCATAAACATTAGGCATGATGAATAATTAAAAACACATGCCTTTAAAAATAATAAACATGAAAACTTTATGGTAGAAATATGAGTTGAGTAAACAATTCCATAATAAAACATAGTCATGGGTATTATACTAGTCAAATAACCACATGAACCATCATTATTATATTCATAATGAGGGAATGTATAATGTCAGACATTCTAAAACATCTTGTTAAGGCCTCGGCTCAAACATCATAAACCGATTTAGGCATCGGCCAAAACCATATATCAAAATTGGGAAAGGCCTCGGCCAATTCCAAATCTAATTGTCTCATGAGACCTATCGATTCATCGAGGATCTATAGCGGGCTCCACCCGTCACGTACTATGTCTAATACATTCCTCATATGAAAAGGTTGAAACATAACATAAACATTTGTATTAGAACTATCATACGAAATTTCAATACAATATCCATAAACCATGAATTGTATAAAAATAACACATCCACAGTCAAACATATCACAAAACCTTAAATACAATATGGAATATTTTTATCATAATAAATAAACTTCAAACAAGTTTAAAATCCATCAAAGGATGTTGAAATATATGAAAATTATTTGTAAAACTCATTGAGATAAATATCCCTTTTTCATGAAAACATTTAAAATTCACACAATTTAGAAAGGAAGTCATTTAATTTTTTTTTAATAAATGTGGATCATACCACTTTTAAACTTAGGAATTTAATTAACTTTTAGAAACATTCATGTCTAAATAAATAAATCCTTAAAAAACCATTTTGAAAATATGGAAATTAATGAGAATGATTTAGAAGAATAAATATTTAAAAGAATTAAAATGATTATTTAATAAAATAGTCCCTTAAAAAGATTCCACTTGAAAGATTTTTTATGAAACATGGACACAAATAATAAAAATTTCCCAGTAAAAACTTACCCGTAAACAGTCTCAAATAATAATGAGATTGAGAAATTAACCCTTACTGAATTAGTAATTTATGAAACATACACCCCATGAAGGAACTATCATACAATGAAGATGTAAATATTCCTAAATTAAAGTATATTACACAAAAAATACAATCATGGGCAATACATACACAACACAAATAGAAATAGTGGCAATATAGCATTAATCTCATTGGAATAAGAAGTGAGAAGAAAACCCCTTACCTTGCACTTTACTTTGGTCGAGGGTGCATTTAACCTCCTGTATAATGACCATAGTATGCTATTAAATTATACTAGAACCATATTCATATTTATTATATCATACATTATTCATTTATGACTTTATACAACCCATTTAATAATTACTTCCATGTTAAATTAACATTTTGGGTAATAATCACTTTATTTATCGTACCTGTTTTAACTTGTTATTCTTGATCGTATCATTTAGATCATGATTTAAATACATACAGAATATAAACCTTGATTTATATATCATATATATTTATCATATAAATATTTATAATAGATAGATATATGAAATGGAAGGCACCGTTTATGGAGAGGGTTGGCCGTACGTACGCATAAACGTTGTTTCTGTTTTCATATTGTATTGAATGGAAGTAAGTGAATGAGATATATATAAGTATATATATATACATCCAGTATCATTATTATGTCATATATTACATACATATTAATAATATATATTTTTATAATCATCTTTGAATGTTGAATGTGGGAATGAATTTCATCGCGTCGTGGAGACGGTAATCCGTACGTACGCACGAGAGACAATATCATTATATTGATGGTGAAATAGTATGTAATTGGATGTTATATACTATATAAAGAATCATTAACATTTTATATGTATTATTTAAATCACTTATAATCAATATTATACCCATTAAAATAATGAAGTGTTTGAATAAGAAACTACACCACAACGTGGACACGTTAAGCCGCAAGTACACACATATGATGGATTTGTAATTTATAGTATGGATTGAATAAAAAATATGGTTGTTCCATATTTATACTAACATAACAGTATGTATCAGGTACTAGAGTTATTATTTTGGTATGGAAAAAACATATAAAGATGATGTGGAGGAAGAAAAGAACTTGAAAGAGGGTGGGAAAATTATTACCTCTTTTTCGGGTGTTTCCTTTTGAGTTGATCAAAAAGGATCATTAGGTTGGATTTATGATCAATATAAGGACTCTAGGTTGATTTTAGAAAATATGGGAGGATATTAGGTAGGTTTTGGCTAAGCCAAATGTCTTTGGAGGTGTGATTTTTAGAGAAGGGGAATTTCCCTTTTATAAGAGAGTGAGGGTCACTTTAGGAAAAGATTAAAATATTAATTTATTATACAATAATATTCGGTTTATAATGGATCCAAATAAATTTATTTAGAGACTTAGGTGGTTATAGGTCAAAATACTTTCAGAAAATAGGTTTTAGACATGTTTTGGTAACCATTTTAACCTTATCTTTTAGATATAACTCTTGGTTAAATAGTTTAACTTTTACCGTGTCTTCTTGTATTCTGAAAATATATGGTTAATAAACAAACACTAAACATCCAATATAACCTGAAGTATTTCATTAATGAAATATATAATATTATTTAATCTCTTTTGTTGAGCCTTAGATTTTTAGAAAAATTATATCAACCAATAATATAGTATTTGTTTTAAAAACTAATTTATGTCAATTTTGAAACTATTTGGTATTTTGATTTTGTAAAAACTCATAAAAACCTTGTCACTTCTAAAAAAAATATCTAATCAACCCTAACATGTCATATTAACCTATAAAATTATTTTAATTCATTATAAGTCTCAATTTACATTTATTTGGATATTTATAATATCAATTATTTTAATATTTCATTAATAAGGTAATTATTGCATCATCATTATGTAAAAAAAAATTAAATTATTTAATGTCAAAAAATAATAAATAAAATACAATTATGTAGGAAATATTTTTATTTTTCTATTGAATATTTATAGTCGAATTTATATTGAGTGTAACCCTATATAAAAAATGGTTTAGTTATTAAACATTGAATTTTACACTTTTAACTCTTCATCATATAAAATATTAATAAATTTTCTAATATAATCAAAGTGGACCAGAGAGGATAATATTTTATTCCTAATGTTGTTTTTAGTCGAATTAATCCTATCAAATAGAATTAGGACACATGTTTGGATAATTATAATATCATTTTTATCATTAATTACCCTATTTATTTTTAACCGTGGTTTAAAAAAAGTCAAATGTTACTATTCACAAAAACCATTTTAAATTTATTGAAAAAAACTTTACATAATGATGCCCACCATGTCTCTTGGATTTTTGAATTTCAACTCCCAGAAGCGGTAAAATTTTGTTTTATTCAAATTTGTAAATTCTCTTAGAAGCTGCGTAAAAAACGTTAAAAAGTTCAATAAAATTTTATACATGTAATTTTATTATAAATGAATTAAATGAATTAAATTTAAATTATATAGGAATTATATACCTATTTTAACTTAATTTAAATTAAATTAAAATAAATAATTATTTAAAAAAAAGTTGGTTTTAAATCATAACGCAGTGTTTTTCAATATTCATCAAAAATAGAACGTTTTCAGAAAAAATACCATAAATTAAGCCTAAGATAATTTTGATATTTAAAATTGAAAAATGAAGTCTATTTTAGAAAATTAAAAACATATAAGTTTCATTTATTAATTTAAAATTAATTCATATTGTCAAAACGAAAAGAGGGTTTTTAAAAAGTAAAAACTATCAAAAAATTGACATGTGTTTATGTCAAATTTAAAAGTAAAGTTAGTTATAAAGACCATCATTGTATTAAATGATAAAAAATAATCTAATTATACTTCAAAACCATTAAAATTCATAATTTAACACTATAAATTATTTCGATTAAAAAATTTGTTTTCAATTAAAACACAATATTTTTCACTACTCATCAAAATATGAAAGTTAACAGAATAGTTCCAAAAATTTATCCAGACTAAATTTTTATGTCCCGCTTATAAATAATAATTTAATTTCATTAAATTGAATATATAAAAGTGTCAAATATTGGTTCTAAAAAGGGTTCACAATTAAAAGGCGGTAAAATTGCATTTTCTTAAAAATACTTCCGTTATCTGAAAAATTAAATTAATTACTATATTGTGTCTAAGAAACACATAATATGGGTGCTAAAATTATATAATGTATATAAGATTCAAAATGCAGTTAATAATATTCATAATTTCTTTTTTAATGGCTAGTTTGGAAAGTCATGGTGCACTCGAACTCGGTGTTGCGTGTAGCGCATGCTATTGAATTATTATAATGAGATAATGTACTATGAAATTTTAGGGTGTTACATTTTCCTCTCATTCAATAATATTTTTCCTTGAAATTTGAAATTGTTTTTTGAAAATAAATTGTTAAAAATAGAAAAAATACCTTGGTGGAAAACCCAAAACATAAATTGGGTTAAAAAAATTTATTCTTAATAAGAGGGATACGGGAATGAAAAAGTCTCCACCAAATTATTATCTCAATTATGAGAAAATTGGTGTCAATTAGAGACACATAATTGGAGAAAAAACATAAATATTTGTTGGGAGTGATTGAGTTCATAATTAACAAACTAGTGTAATATTAAGGGCCACAAATCCATCAATCTCAAATGATGTAAAATATCATCATTTCAACAAAACATAAGGTATTAAGATAACACATTTTTTTGTTTTAAGATCCCTTCCCCAAAGATTAATAATTAATTTATTCATAGAATAAGAGGAAGATATATATATATATATACACTAAACAAGTAGAGTTTCATCCTTCAACTAATTCCAACCACAAACTCATCTTTCACTCCAAAAGATAATAGAAATCAAAAATATTTTATTTATCTAATCGTATAGGGTTTAAAAAAATGAATTTATAATTTATTTGTCATACCATTTAAAAAAACTACATTATACATACCAAGACATCAAGTAGGCCAATCGTAGGTGATTCTCCCCAGTCGCCCTTCGGTAGCTGGTGCAAGTCTTGCAGCCTTTCCAAATGTGACAGGTTGTCGCCCGACCTATGGGTTGTCCTTTTTATGAAAATAAAAAAATAATCTAAATAAATGATTTAAACTTAACAGTAATATCCAATTTCAAACATAATATATTCCAACCTTTAGACTTATCCAAAATACTTCTATCCAAACTCACAGTTATAAATTTATAATGAAGGTAAACCCAATTAAGGTCATCTTTTCCACATAATAACATGTGCATACCTTCATCATGTATTCATTTAAAGAACTATAAAACCTTGAATTAACATAAAACCTTATTGATTACATTCATGCTCCCTTATTTCTTATAGAATAATGAATATACATCTTCTATCCAAAAATGTTGTAAACTCCAACAATGATGGAATATGCAAATCATTAATCAGTTCCAAGGATATCAATAATATCCAATATAATTTACCAGAATATATCATCTCTTATTTAAAAATATTTACCTTAGTATCAAGACCATATTAAAATTTTATCTTTCCTTAAACAATGTATTTTCCAAAAAATTTAACTTGCTATTGAGACACTTTTCTTGGTTCCACACAATCTCAAGTCATTAATGAAATTGTACTGCAGTGAAATCCTTGTATACTATATAATTATTTTAACATGTAAATCATTAATACAATACTCAATTGACACAATTATTTAATAAAAACATAAGAAATATAATCATTCCTCTTCATCTTCGGTATTATCATAACTTGATTATTATCCAATAACAACATTTGCGGTATACTCTGATTTTTTAGACATTGATTCGCGTAGTGTCCAAACTCCTTCCAGAATAAGCATTGTACATTTGATAATTTTTTATCCTTGAAATCACGTACATGTTGTCATTTTTATCCACACTTATAATAAAACCTCATTCTCTTAATGCATTTACGAAGGTGATTCTTTCCACAGTTATCACATATAGGAAAATCCTTCTTTCCTCTATTCCCTTTATCCACCATTCTCTATACCATTATTTTCTTCTCTTTCTTCTGTTCAAATCCGTATGACATAAAGAATTCTTCACTTATCTAATTAACACATGATACTATTTCTTCATATAATGAGAATACTCGGGAGATTATTTCCCTTCTAAATGATTGCTTTAGAAAATGAATTATATGATCTTTTTTACTATTTAGATCATGCATATTGCTGGAGTTCTTATTCATTCTATTGGGTTCCATTTCTAAATGATGTCACACACTAGTTAAGATCATATTAAAATTTATAATCCCAAAACTAGACAAATTATCAACATTAATTGAATATTTTCACACAACTAGTCTCATAATCATAAAAATGGTTTCTTTGTTAGAATATTTACTCATATATCCTTCATAATGGTTTGTAAATAAATTGTGAATTATCCTAAGAATATCCGCTGGGAGTGTTGTAACCAAGAGTGCAGCAAGAACCGTTGTCATGTACCAAGATACCTCGGTCAAGCCTGAAACACCTTGTCAGAGTTTTCACTATTATGTACATCTGTGCCAGAGCCATCTCTATCTGCCCGTATCTCGACATGGATGTATTTCTTGGAAAACCCACATAATATCTATATTACCAAAATTTTTGGATGTTCTTCTACACTAATCCTCAAAGTCTATCTTAGGGTAATGTTTCCCAATCAAAGTTTATCGAAATATAGTTTCCCAGGTTATTGCTAAACTTCCACCGATACCAACTGTAACACCCTGACCCTGGAAGCTCAAAGCTGGTGCATTATTTTAATACATCGACATGATTACAAGGAATCAAGTCTTAAAAGAACTATTAGTTTACTAGTCATCTAAATTAGATTACATACCTCAACATTACATTACAATTTCAATCATAGAATACATCATAGATAGTTCTTTGAGAACACAATTATTCTCTTTAGATAAATCATACATATCAATCACAATACAATTCTTGGAATCCTGGGTAAATAAAACATAAGAAATGGTTGAGCTGAAATGCTCAGTAAGGGTATGAAATGCAGCAGAAGATAACATAAACATTAGGCATGGTGAATAATTGAAAACACATGCCTTTACAAATAATATACATGAACACTTTTTGGTAGGAATATGAGTTGAGTAAACAATTCCATAATAAAAAATAGTCATGGGTATTCTAATTGTCGAATAACCATAAGAAACATCATTATTATTTTCATAATGAGGAAATGTATAATGCCCGACATTCTAAAACATATTGTTAAGGCCTCAACCAAGATGTCTAAAAATGATTTAGGTCTCAACCAAAACTGTATATCCTAATTGGGAAAGGCCTCATCCAATTACACATATAATTCTATCATGAGACCTACCGATGCATTGAGAAGCAATAACAGGCTCCACCCGTCACTTACTATGTCCATTACATTCCTCATATGAAAATGTTGAAATATAACATAAACATTCATATTAAAACTACCATATGAAATGTCAATAATTTATCCACAAACCATGAATAGTATAAAAATAACACATCCAGAGTCAAACATATCACAAAATCTTCAATACAATATGGATTATTTGTATCATAATAAATCAACTTCAAACATGTTCAAAATCCATCAAAGGATGTTGACATAGATGCAAATGATTTGTAAAACTCTTTGAGAGTAATATTCATTTTTCATGAAAATTTTTAAAAGTCACACAATTTAGAAAGGAAGACATCTAAAGAACCTTTTGAATAAAAGTGTCCCATACCACTTTGAAACTTTTGAATGGAATTAACATTTTAAAAAAATTCATGTCCATATAAATAAATCCTTAAAACCATTTTAAAAACATAGACATTAATGATAAAGATTTATAAGAATAAATATTTAAAATATTTAAATGATTTTTTAATAAAAGAGTCCCTTAAAAACAATCCCTTTTTAAAATCTTTTATGAATCATGGACATGGATAATAAATATGTCCCACTAAAAACTTAACCATAAACAATCTCGAATAATAATAAGATTGAGGAATTAACACTTACCATTTTTGTAACTTTTGAAAAATACACCCCATGAAGAAAGTATCATACAGTGAAGATGTAAATAACCATAAATTATATTATGTTACACAAAGATTACAATCATGTGTATTAAATACACCACACAAAAGGAAATAGTGTCAATATATCATGAATCTCACAGGAATGAGAAGTGAGATGAAGACCCCTTACCTGACACTTTCCTTTGGTCGACGATACATTTAACCTACTGTATAATGACCATTGTATGTTATTAAATTATAACAGAACCATATTAATATTTATTATATCATACATGATTCATTTATGACTTTATACTACCCATTTAATAATGATTTCCATGTTAAAGTATCATTTTGCGTAATAATTGATTTCTTTATCGTACGTGTTTTAACTTGTTATTTTAAATCGTATCATTTAGATAATGATTTAAATACATCCAGAATATAAAAAATGATTTATATATCAAATTTATTTAGAATATAAATATTTATAATATATAGATATAGGAAATGGAAGGAACCGTTTATGGAGATGGTATGTCGTACGTACGCATAAATGTTGTTTCTGTTTTCATATCATATTTAACGGAAGTAAGTGAATATGGTTTATTTAAGTATATATATATATAGTACCATTACTATGTCAAATATTACAAACTTATTAATAATATATATTTTTATAATCATCACTGAATGGGGAATGTGGGAATGAATCTCATCGCATCCTGGAGATGGTAATCCATACATACGTACGAGCAAAAATATCATTATATTGATGGTGATATCACATTTAATTGGATAGTATATCATATATACAGAATCATTAACATTTAATATTTATTATTTACATCATTTATACTCATTATTATTCCAATCCAAACAATGAAGTGTTTGAATAACAAACTACACCACGACGTGGAGACGGTAAGTCATACATACGCATGTATGGTGACTTTTTTATTTATAGGATGGATAGAATAACGAATATGGTTGTGCCAAATTTATAATAACATCATAGTACATAGTAGGTACTAGATTTATTATTTTTTTATGGAAACAACAAAGAAATAGGAAGTGTAAGAAGAAAAGAACTTGAAAGAGGGTGGTGAAATTATTACCTATTCTTCAGGTGTTTCCTTTTGGGTTGATAAAAAAGGCTCCTTAGGTTAGATTTACAATCAATTTAAGGACAATAAGATGATGTGAGAGATGTTGTTCGAACATTTGGGAAGGGTTTGGCTGAGCCAAATGGCTTTGGAGGTGTGATTTTGAGAGAAGGGGAAGTTCCCTTTTATAAAAGGGGTGAGGGTCACTTTAGGAAAAGATAAAAATATTAATTTATTATATAATCATATTCGGTTTATAATGGATCTAAATGAATATATTTCGAGCCTTAGGTGGTTATGGGTCTAAAGTATCTCAACCAATAGGTTTTAGACAAGTTTAGGTTACCATTTTAATATTATCTTTTAGATTTAACTCTTAGTAATATAGTTTTACTTTTACCGTGTCTTCTTGTATTCTTACACTATATGGTTAATAAACATACACTAAAAATTCAAGAAAAACTCTAGTGATTCATTAATGACATATATAATATTATTTAAGCCTTTTGGCCGAACCTTATATTTTTAAGAATATTATATCAACCAATAATATAGTATTTGTTTTAAAAACTAATTTATGTCAATTTTGAAACTATTTTTTATTTTGTTTCTATGAAAGTCATAAAAACGTTATAATTTCAATGAAAATATATCTAATCAATCCTAACATGTCATATTAGCCTATAAAATTAGTGTAATTAATCAGAAGTCTCAATTTACATTTATTGGGATATTTATAATATCAATTATTTTAATATTTCATTAATAAGGTAATTACCGCATCATCATTGTATCATAAATAAATTAAATTATTTAATTTCTAAAAATAATATATAAAATACCATTAGGTAAGAATTTTTTTTTATTTCTAATTAATATTTATAGTTGAATTTATGTTGTGTTTAACCCTATATAAAAAATGGGTTAGTTGTTAAACATTGAATTTTAAACTTTTAAAACTTCTTTAAATAAAATAATAATAAATGTTTTAGTCTAATTTAAATAGACCATAGAGGATCATATTTTATTCCTAATGTTTTTTTAGTCGAATTAAAACTATTAATCAGAATTAGGACATGTGTTAGGGTAATTATAATAACATTTTACCCTTAAATAACCTATTTACTTTTAACTGCGGGAAAAAAAGTCAAAAGTTACTATTCACCAAAAATTATTTTCATCTTATTGAACCAAATTTTACATTTTGATATCAAATGGGTCTATCGGATTTTTTAAATTCAACTCACATAAGCGGTAAATTTTATTTTTATGCAAATTTGCAAATGCTCATAGAAGGTGGGTAAAAAATGTTAAAAAGTTCAATAAATTTTTATACATATATTTTTTTTATAAAATTACTCAATGAATTAAATTGAAACTTATATAGGTATTATATATCTATTTCGACTTAAAATAAATTTAATTAAAATAAATAATTATTTAAATAAAAAGTCAGTTTTAAATAATAACACAGTGTTTTTCACTATGCATCAAAAATTGAAAGTTTTCACAAAAATACCAAAAATTAACCCTAAGATATTTATGATATTACGAATTCAAAAAATGATGTATATTTTACCAAATTAAAAAAAATATAAGTTTAATTTATTAATTTAAAATTAATTCTTGTTTTCAAAACCAAAATGTGAGGTTTTAAAAAGTAAAAACTATCAAAAGATTAACATGTGTTTATGTCAAATTCAAATGTGAAATTAGTTATAAAGACCTAAATTGTATTAAATGATAAAAAATAATCTAATTATACTTCAAAGCCATTAAAAATCAGAATTTAACACTATAAATTATTTCAATTAAAAAATTTGTTTTCAATTAAAACATAGTATTTTTCACTTCTTGTCAAAATATGAAATTTATCAGAAAAGTACCAAACATTTATCCAAAATAAATATTTATGTCTCTATTATAAATAAGAATTTAGATTCATTAAATTGATTATATAAAACTATCAAATATATGATTTAAAAAGGGGTTTCCATTAAAAGGTGGTAAAATTGAATATTATGAAAAATACTTTATCTGAAAAATTGATTTTTTTATTATATGATGTCTATGAAACACATAATATGGGACTTAGAATTATATAGAGTATATATTATTCAAAATGAAGTTAATACTTTTCCCAACCTCTTTTTGAATGGCTAGTTTGGTAAGTTGTGGTGCGCTCGAACTCGGTGTTGCATGTAGCGCGAGCTGTAGAATTACTTTAATGAGATAACGTACTATGAAATCTTGAGGTGTTATAATAATGACCCTCGATACACCATTGAGAATACAGATGGAGGGAATACTCTAGTGCAAGTACTGTTCGTTTGAGGTTGGAAGTTACCCTTTCATGTGGAATCTCTTTGTTCTTGAGATGTCGGGATTCAATGTCATTCTTGGGATGGATAGGTTATACCACTATCATGCTTTTGTAGACTATTACATCCGAAGGGTTTCTTTTACATCACCAGAAGGTGGATGTTTTTTTTCAAAGGTGAGTGGGATGTATAGCTTTGGAGAGAGGCGACAAAGAATCTTGGGATAGGTAAAGTGAACACCCAGATTGAAAATATTTTCATGGAGGATCAAAGATTTCTCCCAAATGATTTACCTCTACTAATTGATCATTTCAAGGATATATTTCCGGATGGATTTTATGGATTTCCTCCTAAGTGAGAAGTAGTGTTTTCAATTGAGCATGTTCTATAAGTACCTTAATTTTCTATTCCTCCTTATATGATGGAAACTACTAAGCATTAGGAGCTCAAGCGGAAGATAGTGGACTATGTGGTAAAATGATTTATACAACCTAGTACATCATCTTTTGGTTTGCCTGTGCTTTTCACAAAGAAGGTGGATGGAACCTTACATCTATGCATGGATTACAGAAGGTTTAACCAGAATAAATTCAAGAAATGTTATCCATTTCCTTGAATAGATGATCTCTTTGACCAGCTCTGAGGAGAAAAGGTGTTCTCTAATATTGACCTAAGATCGAGTTATCATGAGGTGCGAGTAAGACCATCATACATACCTTGTAAAAATTTCTGTAGCATGTATAGTATGTATGGATATTTTTTTTATCTCATTAGGTCTTATGAACTCACCCTCTGTTTTTATGGTTTTGATGAATAGGGATTTCAATCCCAATTTGGAAACTTTTGTCATGGACTTTGTGGATGATATCTTGGTGTATTCACGCACTCGTAACGACCATGAAAAAGAAACTAATATCGTTCTAGGTACACTGAGAGATCATCAAAATTATTCCAAGATTGCTAAATGGGACTTATGGATCGATAGGGACCACTTCTTAGGTCATATTATTTTAGAATCAGGACTATCTATTGACCTTGAAATGGTTAGTGCCGTAGATTACAAGGAGTTGCCCAAGAATGTGGTTGATGTCAAGACTTTCTTAGGACTGGATATATATTATAGGCATTTCATAAAAAACTTTTCTCATCATGTTCCACCTCATACTAGTATTATAAAGAAGGGTGTCAGGTTCACATGGTTAGAAGAATTTGTGAAATCCTTTCAGCAGCTGAAAGGGAGGCCTGTCTTCAAAACTATTATAATTCATCTGAAACATAGTAAATATTATATTTTATTCTATGATGATTCTGGAATTTTCCTTAGAGAAGTGTAGATTTAGAAAGAAAATGTTTTTCCATACAGATCACAACAGTTAAGGCCTTAAGAGAGAAATTACCTGGCACATGACCTCGAGCTATCAACTGTTTTCTATTCCGTATGTTGCTAGAGACATTATCTCTTGGGTGAGTGCCTTTTGGTGTATAAAGATCTCAAGAGCCTCAATTATATCATTTTTCAATGTGACATGATCCTCTGACAATGAATATGGGTCAAATATCTAAAATCCATTGATTTTGATCTTTCCTACATGTATGGAATAAGAAATGTTCTTATAGATGAACTGAGTTAGAAAAATCAAACGCAAGATATACATGAAGACAGTAATGAATGGAAGCTAATGGACCTATTTTCTAAACTTCATCTATAGTTTCATGACAATAATGAGAATTATTACCTCTCAGCCTTAACAGTTACCTCTTCCCTCCTTGAGAAGGTGAAGAGAATGATGTTTTCATATCCTGATGTTTTGTTTCTACATGAGATTATATTAGTAGATAACCCACCTCAGGATTGGTCTATGGATATAGATGAAATCCTATGTCTACATGGACGTATCTTGGTTCCTGAAGATGTGAGATAGGAGTTGATGAAAGAGTCCCATGCTTCCCAGAGGGTAGTTCCTTTAGGAATCTCATAGTTTTATCAAGATATGCGACACCAATATTGGTATCCTGTGATGAAACTTTAGATTGTTGCCTTCATCACTAGGTTTTCCACCTGTCTATAGGAGACAAAGGAGAACCAGAGACCTGCAAGATTATTACAACCAATTCCAGTCCCACAATGGAAATGGGAAAATATTTTCATTGATTTTGTAGTTAACTTACCTAGGTCTCAGAGTGGTAGTGAAGCTATCTGGGTAGTCATTGACTGACTAACAAGATCACCCCACTTCATTTCTATTTAAGAGACACTATCAGATGATGAATTAGACAGACTGTATGTCCGTAAAATCATACGACTACACATGGATGCACGTACTATCATTTCTGATAGGTATTCATGTTTAATTTCATAATTATGGAAAGGGTTGCATAAATATATGGGAACTCATGTGTTTCTAATCACACCTTTTCACCCTCAGACCGATGGAAAATTGGAATGGGAAATACAAGTTTTGGAGGATTTTCTCCAAGCATGAGTCCTTAATTTTGGTGGTTCTTTAGAGAAGCATATCACGCTCATCGAGTTCTCCTATAATAATAGTTTCAAGGAGAAAATTCAGATGACTACTTTTTTGGAATTATATGGTAGGACATGTTTTTCACCCTTGTTCTATGTAGAGTTAGGTGAGGCATCCCTAATAGGTCCTCATATTGTTCTGGAGACTTCAGAACAGGTCCATCTGACCAGGAAGCATATGACTACTGCCCAGTCTAGACAAAAAATCTTATGTTGATCTCTATCGACAACCTCTTGAGTTCAAGGATGAAAATCATGTTTATCTTTTGGTATCACCCAAGCTAGGGCATAGATGATTAAGAAATAAGGGAAAGTCGTTGCCTCACTACATTGGGCCGTTTAGGATTCTAGAGAGAGTCGAGCATGTCGCTTGTCAGTTTCTACTACCTCAGAGCCACATTGCCATGCATGGCGTCATTCATGTCTCACAACATCACAAATATAATTATTACCAATATAATACCTTTTATCCTGAGGACGTTGAGTTAGATTTAAATTCTAAATTTGAGGAATATCTAGTACTCATCGTTGACCAAGGCATGATGGCTCTATAAGGAATGTCAAGACCTCTTGTACGGGTGCATTGGTAGCATGATTGAGTATATGGTGAGACATGGTAGAGGGAAGCTGATGTAAATGCTCATTGGAAAGAGTTGTTCTCATACAGTGTTTCCTTACCCTTGGAAAGAGAACTCGAGGTGAGTTATTTTAAGGGGAGAAGACTGTAACAACTCGGTTTATCACTTAGGTATGGATCCTTTAATATTCTATCTAAATCATTAAATTATACCTAATATAGACGCATAATGAGTTAGCATAGGTTCTGAGGGTGTCTAGGTATTGTTTGGAGCTCAGAACTCCACTTTTTTTTGGGAAAACAAGCCTTGTTTCACTATTGGTGCACAGTTAGCACCAGGTTTTCTGAACCATGTAGTTTTTGTTTTTTTGGATAGTGGCACCTCGCACGGTTGGCACACGACCATGCAACCAAATCATGCGAACACCCCTTTTTCCTAGGTTTGGGTAGAACTATCTCACACGGTTTCATGAACTATGCAGACAAACCTAGATCATGTTAAAAACCCTTGTAAAAATATCAAAACACCCTTAATGATCTATTAATACTCATCTTTCATCCTAATATGAGAACTAGCGGGATTTTCATCATTTTTATTCCTTTGGGAGATTTTTGAAGGGTAAAGCTAGGGATCAAGAGTTCTCCTTTGTCTAGCATCCAATTGATCTTCTATTTGTCTCATTGGATGTACAAATTTAAGTAATCATGTTCAATTTTGGCGTTCTTCTTCTCTTTCTCTATCGACCTAGTTTTATCAATGTGAGCATTTTTCACCTTTTCATTAATATACTCCGACCTGAGGAAAATAAAGGGCCTATACTAGAGGAGAAGTCTCATACAATCTTAATGTGGGGGGGGGGTTCTATAAATCATCCCTAAAATTCATTGTTTTTGGAATGTTTGTGTGGGGCCCACCATTATTTTGGAAACCATTTATTAAAGTAACATTCCATGATTATAATATTTAGAATCATATGGTTATGATATTTCCAAATATGTGATTAGTTGATGGTGGTTTCACCAAAAATCAATCTTCATCATGTCGAAGGTTATGACATAGTTTGGTTTTATTGTTTTGACACGTTGGAGCCACCGTTCGGTTGTTCCTTTTCATGAACTTTCTAAATGTGAGACTCCTTGTAATAAATGGATTTAGTTTATGATAATTTCATAATTGAATGTTGCATATATTCTCACGACTTGACCCGCATAAGGTAAGTGATTACAAATGATTATTAAAATTAAAATATGAAAGGTGAAATGGAAAGTATACTAAGTATATAACTTGGCCTTATCAAAAGAGTCTGAATAAAGGTTACAAGTCTGTAGAACCCCATTCCAAGTTAATGGAAGGTAGAGGAGTGAACCTCAATAATTGAATATGCATTAATGGATAATTAAGACTCGATTAAATGGTTGCAACACTACATGGCCTATCTACACTAAGAGATGACAAGGCATGGACCGATAAATAATTGTTTTCAACTGTACTTGACCTATCCATAGTAATGGAAGGAAATACATGAACCAAATGAATTACTACATGATCACAAAATCTAATAGGAATTGACTTACTCGATCTTGCCTTGGATTTTGATAGGAGAACACCTTGGGTCTCAGGAACCCCAATCTGATTCAAGGATATGGTTTTCTTAGGTTGATACCCACCTCGACTCTAGTTTTTTTCTATTATTTGGATTCCTGGTATACTACCATTGGTTACCTTTCCATATTACAGGATACCTTAGATACACTCCATGGATCAAACACCGACTATTAGGATCCATGGTTGAAGCACATTGGGACCTATATTTTCATAGCCCCATTTTACCTTGGTCGATCACCTTGGACTCGGCATGCACTTTGTTTTGTAATTACTTGGATTACACTTTTTAGATTACACTCTTAACTATTATCTAGACCTAGATAATTCTGAGTTATCTTTATGTATATTTAAATTACCTTGGATTTTACACTAGAACTCCCTCACTAGATATCATTGTCTTGTTTCCTTGTTATGTCTTGGGACCATCACTACTTATACTATCACGAGGTGACGCTAGTGTTGGATTTGTCTCAAGTGACCTATTATAATTATATGGTAATTTATTAATAAAATGAACTTTTTACATGTTCTAACACCAACTGAGGGCTGAAGTAGATACATGGCTATTTAGAAATATTGTACTACTTTTATTACATTATATAAGCATGCCTGCACACTACTGTATTCCATTACATGAGTCGGGTGTTTTAGACACTGTTGGCGGTGGCTCACTGAGATTTATCTCACACCCTCTCTAGGCCCCATTAGGTACCCAATGTAGATTACATGGTTGTAAGTATTGACAAATGGAATCATGCGGATTCCAAAACATGATTGGCTGCTGATATGATGGAGATTGATAGTAGATGACCGAGTAGGATCTCATGATTCTTTGGATTATACTTTAATTTCTTTTACATTGTGGAAAATTTTATACCTATTTTCATGTATCCTATATTTCTAGTTTTCTAGTGACATGAAATTACATCATCACTGGTTCATTTGATACATTAATTTTTATTCTTTCTTATCTTTTTAATTAGTTTGTTTCCTATATTTATTTATATTTATTTTGATGTTTACTATTCCATTATATTCCTTCCACTGTGCTGTAATCTGCTTATGAGGGAATAGTCTTCCCACAGACACACCATAGGACCTCACTGCTAGTTGGTAGACTATATCATTCAAGAATATGCACTTAAATCCATGTGACCAACCTGGATCGGCCCCCCGTTTAGTGGAATCCAGGTCCGGGTCGTCACAATAGAAGTCATTGAAGACTATAATATGTCCATTATTATTCATAATATGAATGATTCTATCCAAACACTTAGTGTACTAGAATTCCTTGATGATGTAGGTTTTGATGATCTTATCAAATTATGCCTCGACCATGGCACTATGAAAGAGGTTCATTTTTCTGGGATGTTGTTTTAGCTGGCGATGGTTCATTGGGAGACCATAGTGGTGGACCAAAACCTAGTGATATAGTACATCAATATCATAATATATAACTCCCCAATGATTTGTAAATCAATTTAATATTCAATGAATGAAACAATTTTACTCTATAAACACCACTTTTTTATAACCTAGCCACTAAAAATAATTTTTCGACCTCTATGATTTTAATTTTAAAAAAACTTACATACATAGTTGTATTCAGTAAGATATTCCGAGTCTGATAGTATCAAATTTCTTTTTTGGTGAAGAGTAAATTGACCCTTATGTATAATATTGTACCATTAGGAATTGTATTATGATACTTATGAATAATAACCTCTTCCGTGAATGTATAAATAAAATTTAGACACATGATATATGAGATAGTATATTTTAGAGATTAATAATTATGTTTTGGTATTTTTGTGATTGATAAATATTTCATTACAATTTTAAATTAGTAAATTGATTCATAAAATTCATTCCAAAATTAATATTTTGTTTCACTATAATTTTAGGATAAATTAATAACCCCTTAGTTATTTTTTTAGGATATTATAAAATTATTTTTTATTTTAGAAAATTTATTTTTTGAGTAATGTTGAATTTATTTAAAAATTATATGTCACATATTTAAAATATTATTTTTTATAAAATTGAGTTAATATTTTAATTCTATATGTTTAAAAACATTTAGGGTAATTTTTTGTGATATTTCTAAAATACCTAAATTTTTGTTTAATAATGAAATTTGATAATTTAAGAAATATGCGAAATAAATGAATTTTTGCATCATGTTTGTGTCATAGATGATGTAAATGGCCATTGGTTTGAACTCAATTTCAATTATTACTATTTTCATTCACATGAATCAAGACTATCAATAGACATGAGCCAAAATAAAAAAAAATTAAAATAAAGGGAAATAACTCATCATGTCCATGATAAACCTCACACATAACTCCCTCTTCTCCTCACTCCCCTAGTAATTGAATATCATAAATGTTCATCCCAAATAATCTTTCCTATTCCATCTCCACATGCAAAAGATCTTGGTCTTACCAAAAAATCCAAAACCCCTTCTCTTAAGAAGGTTCTCAAAGAGGATGTTCCAAGTGGTAAATCTTCTTCCCATTTATTTAAATTTCATTTCTATTTAATTTTTTCCTTAGTCGTTCACTCACATACTCTCTATAAATGATCATGATAACTATAATATCTTATAAATACTATAATTATATCATATAAATGTAAAATCTATCGTCAATATCTTTACTCACTCTCTTTTATTTTAAAAATGATATGATCATCCAGAAGGTGCCGATTTACAACTATCGTGGTCGAAGAAAATTAGTTCTTCAATTTTTCAATAAATTTTGGTCATGAAACCATTTATATAGTTGATAAAAAATATAATATATGTATTATAACATATTTTACATTAATGAAAATGTATATTTACATAATATTAATATATATAAAAATACTAGTTCCCAATATTCAAAATACACCCAACATAATCTAAATGATTGTGATTAATGTTTCACCTAATAACTCGTCCTCATACCATATTACCAAATAAATTATATGAAAATATAAGATTTAAAATCTCCATTAGTATCATATAAACCCAATTTTAGTTAGTTATATCCATTATACATGAAATCCATTAATTATAAACAAGTGAACTGATTTTGAAAATTGAGGAAACAAACACTCTAGATCAACAGAATTGTATCCTATAACTTATCAATAAAAAAATAAATGAAAATAAACTATAATGAATCAAATAAATGTATATAATGTTCTTAATTAATTAATTAATCAGTTTAATTTTATTATCCAAGATATTAAGGTTAGGTACAGAACACGTTCGGACATAAGGTAACCGTTTTCTACCTAAACATCCATTTCCATTCGAGTAACACATATTCTATACTTACCTCAATATAATTCTTATCAATTCTTATATACTACATATAAATTCTGTTTGAATGTTCTATATATGTGTATCAACCTTATTCCTTTTTTATTTTATGGGAATTTATATATTTTAAAATGATATTTCAAAAAATTCCTTCCGAAATAAAATCCAGATTCAAGGGAATTGATCAAATTCATACCTATTTTCAAGGGAAATATATAATATGATATCAGTGACCATTACTCTTCTAAATTAATTCATTTTATTATGAATTTTTTTACATAATTTACTTCTGTATTTATGCAAACTTTTTTCCATAATAACTCATCTTTTCAAAGTAATAAAGTATTTATCTTAAAAATAACTCGATTATTTTACACGAGTATTTTCATATATGTCAAAACACTAGTTGATTGTTATGTTTAATTAAGATTAACCCAATATGATATCATCTACCATATTTTATTTAATGGATATTATGACTATGGACAAGCTATCATGATACCATTGATCATATTACTCAAAATGGTTAGTTTTCATATTTAATGATTGTGGAATGTTATTTATATTTCATTTGTAAGTTTCAATATGAATGTATATGTTGTTATTTCTATCCCAGTTCATATGAGGAATTAATTACACTTATTAATAGAAATATGGGGCCCACTATAGCCCATTGATTCGTTGGTAGCTATCATTAGGAAATCTAGTGTCTTCGTACAAGGCCTTGGAAGTATAATTATTTATGGTCTTAGCATAAGGCCTTGATGGTATGGTTATTATGTGAAAAATAATTACTTCCCTAATTATGAAGCAAATAATTGATATTTCATGTGGTTATTAGACTAGTATGATACACATGATTATGTTCTATTTGTGGTATTATATATTCACCACTTATTCTTTCCATATTGGGTTCATGTTTATTTTGTTAAGGATTGTGTTTTTAGTTATTCACCATGACTAATATTTATGCTTATGATATCTTCCACTGTATTGCTGAACATTACTGAGCATCTTACCTCACCCCATTATTATATTTTATTTTCCCATGATATTAATAAAAAAATTACGAAGGACATTTCTGGTTAATTTATGAATGATGGATCTTTCTAATGGAATATATATTTATATTTATATTCTTTTTCCTATCAAGTAGTAATGTTGAATATCTGTATGTATCTAGTTTTTCAATACTACTGAACTATTCATTCCATTAGGATATGAATTCCTTCTTGTGATGCCAATGTAATTAAATGAGGCACTGGATCTGGGAAACTATGGTTGGGTGTTTACAGTTAGTATCATTGGATGTTTAATAGAAAACATGGGAACTAGATTTCAAAATCATAAATTAAGTAACAAAACCCTATTGTTGTCTTTGAAATAATCATACAAGAAAATCCTAGAATTTTGGAATGTAATATATTGTGTGGATATTTCTAAGAAATAAATCCATTACTATATACTACAGGTGGATACGGTTCAAGATCATATGAACCTATGAGTAACAACTTTAATAAAAATTTTCATGCATGACCTGGGGAATCCTGTTATATGACAAATGGCCTTACTGTGAACCTAGTTTGACACTCTTAGGGGATATTATTAGGATAATTCACATTTTATTTGAAAAATATTGTGATGGAATTAATTGTAAATTTTTCCTCAATGAAACCATGTTTATAATTATGAGATTATATATGAATATAATTTCAATTTATTCCAAGTATCTTTATTAGTTGATATTATACAATTTGATTTGTAACATAATCTAGTGTATGATATTATTTAAAAAGGTCACCTTGTAGAAGTAATGGAAATACTATGAATTCATGTATCCCATTTATGGATTTCCCTTCGATGAAAGATAATGATATTGGCTTTGGTACTATGACTGGTGCTGAGAAATATATAATTGTAAATAGATAGTTGACTAAAGTTATAAACAATAACTATAACCATATGGATCATGAAGATCCACAATGTGGAAGAAATTATTTAGAGTGCATTATGTAATAATAACCTCTATCATTCAATGGGACTATAAACCCATTCATAGTGTAGTTATAAATAACTTCTTTAGAGATGATATTTATTTGTTTGGGATGTAACAAAATAGATATTGTTTTAATGTTTGTTTATTGTCTATCAGGAGATGTAGACCAGTGGTGGTAATTAATTTAAATCAAAATGGTGGCATAAGAAATATAAGAAATGGAATATACGGTTATTAAAGAAAATATTATTAGAAAAAAACTTCCTTCATGAACACTAAGAAGATATGAAAAGATAGTTTCAGAATATGAGGAAAAAGGGGGATGAAAATGTTGAAAATTATGAATATAACTTCACGAGGCTAGCAAGACAATCCATGAATAACATACATAATACAATTATCACAATTTATCGATTCGTTAAAGTTTTAAAACAATTCTTTTGAAGGGAACTAGTCACCATATGTTTCTCATCATACGAATATATAGTCTCATGTGCTATCAAGATATAAAAGTAATTCTCTTTGTATTAATACATTAAAGAAATGAAAAATAATAAGAGGGCTGCTGAAAAATCTGGAAATGAAAATAATGAAATAGGGAAGAAGGAATGAGTTAACATTCCAATATGTGATAAATTTGGGAAGAAACATAGTGGTACGTGCCAGAAGGGTATGGATATTTGTTACAAGTGTATAGGAAAAGGTCACCACTCTCATGATTACAAGGGGAATAAATAAGCTACCAATGTTCAACACACAATTCCAAAGATTTGGTAAATTATGAAAATTATTATCTTAAGCGTAATGGAATATTTTCCCAAAGAATTTCAAGGCGAAAAAGCTATTCTCATAGTGTCAACACTATTGAAGTTGATGTTCCTAATTATGTGGTATCAGATACATTACTAATTTCCTTAAACCTATCCAATGATTTATTTGATTATGGATCATCACATTTGTTTATATAATACCAATTTTACATGAAAATTAGATATTTTTAATTTGATTTAATAAAGGAGTTGTTAGTAAAAACACCTAAGGGAATTATCATTTAAAAAAATATGTGCCAGGAAGTCCCCATTATGAAATATTAATGATCTTTATCTGTAGATTTAATCATTATAACCACTAATGAATTTGATATAATACTCGATATAGATTGTATTTAAAATTATAATGCGAAATTATATTTCAAGAATATAGAAGTTTCAATTTTTTGATAAAGATGTGGAATCCCATATCATTATGGTTGAATCATCACCATATGATACTAATATAGATCCAACCTTAGTATCTATACTGATTTTAATTCTTGTGGAGGATCAGAAATTTATATATATATATATATACATATGAGGAAATAAATATTCAAATTTATTACGTACCTATTGTGAAGGAATATATTGATGTTTTCCAAAGGATTTAACTAGACATCCTTTTTAGTGTGAATATATATTCTCAATTGATTTAATTCATTGTTCAAGACCTATATCAAATTCTCATTATATAATGACCACAGTGGAATTAGTTGAACCAATGAAACAAATAGTGGAATTTAGTGATAAAGGATTTATTCTCCCTAGTGTTTCTCCATATGGATCACATGTTCTTCTCATTAATAATAATGATGGGTCTATGAGTTTTTTCATTTAAAATAGGTAAATAAATTCTATAAAAATAATGATATTTTATTCCATGCCTCATATTGATGATTTATTTGATCAACTTCCTGCACACCAATTTTTTTCGAATATTAATTTTCAATTTGAATATCATCAGTTGCGTGTGAGAAAGAAATATATTCCTATGACAACATTTTGATCCATGAATATGAGTACATGTTTACAATAATTCCTTTTGGACTAACTAATGCACCGTATGTCTTCATGATTGTAACTAATAGGGTTTTCATCGAATATCTTGATGAATTTGTTGTGGTATTTAATAATGATATATTAGTATACACCAAAATCTACAGTGATCAACAAAATAAATTGTTCAATATATTGAAGACTATTAGATGAAATTAATTATATAGGATGTTTAAAAAGTGTGAATTTTAGCATCAATTAGTCACTTTTATTTTTGATATTGTCTCTAAGGATGGAATATCCTCTGATTTGGTGTAGATAAAGGATGTTCAGGAATGGTCTGCACCAACCAAAAGAATCATGGTATGTATTTTTATCGGTTTTGTAGGTTATTGTCAGTGTTTTGTTCTGAATTCCACCTGATTTGGAGACCTATTAACCAAGATTACTCATAAATGGGTTATCTTTGTATAGAAAAAATAATTTGAGGAATGTTTTGATGAATTAAAGAGAAGATTAGGGAATTATTTGATCCAAACTCTACTAACAAGGAATTATGGGTTTGTGATATATAGTCATGACTCAAAGATAGGATTCGGCTATGTATTTATGAAAAAATATTTAGATATTGATTACACATCAATGATGATTTAAATTCAATAAAAAACTATCTTACTCATTATCATGTGTTAGCCACTATGATCATTGTTATAATATTATGAAGACAATATCCCTATGGTGAATGATGAGATATATATATGGAATGAAAGAGTTTTAAATTTATATTTTCAAATAAATAACTCAACATGAGGCAAATGTAATAGCTCAAACTACTCAAGCATTATTATTATTCCATACAGTTCCACCCAAGAAAGGAAAATAAGCTAGATGATTCATTTAGCAGAATGGAAAATGGAGTTTTAAAAAAATGAGTATTAAAAGGGATCTTATGTTCATGGATATAGTAAAGATGGTCATGGGAATTATAAATGAAGTTGAAACATCATTAATTATTCAATTGGTTACTGAACCATATTTATTTGAAAGAATTAAATTGTTTTATCTTGATCATGATAATATTCAAAAGAAAATTAATGTTTTGTATGATGGAAGGTTTTCATGAATTCATATATGAAGATGGAATTATGGAATATAGAATAATGCTTTGTGTTCCAGCTACACCCAAGATGAATAGGGAGTTATTTGATTATGCATATAGTTAAAATTTCTCTATACACCTAGGATGCACGAAAATGTATAGATATTTCATGGAACGTTTTTGGTGGGACAACATGAAGTGGGGAATTTCTGATTATGTATCATTATGTTTAGTATTTCAATAAGTGAAGGCCGAACTACAAAAACCTATAGGATTCATGAAACCTATACCTATTAAAACATGGAAATGGGATGACTTCAACATGTATTTTTTCACTAGATTACCCAAAACTCTAATAAATATGGATGCAATATGGGTAATTGTGGATCAACTTACGAAGTCTGCACATTAACTCCCTATGAGGTAGGAGTTTCCACTGGAGAGCCTTACACGACACTTTATAAGTGAATTTGAAACACACAATAGAGAAAATATCTCAATTTTTTTAGATCGTGATATGTGATTCACATTGAATGTTTGGAAAATTCTTCAATAATATTTGGATATTGATCTTAGATTGAGTACTTCTTATAAACCTCAAACTAATAGCCAATCGGAAAGGATAATCTAAATATTGGAAGACATGTTGTGATCAAGATCATTTGATTTTAAAGGTATATGGGACTGGTAGTTACCTTTGTTGGTTTTTTTCTTACAATTATATTATCCATTCAATAATTCAAATGGAACTATTTAATGAATTTTATGGATAAACTGGTCATACCACAACATGTATGGATGAAGTTGGTAATCAGTTGACTGTGGGTCCAAAGCTTGTTGAGGAAACAATTGCGTAGGTAAAGAAAATTCAAACCCAAATCAAGGAAACACAAATAAGGGAAAAGTGAAAAGATTTTAATAAAATTAATGATTTGTAATTTCAAGTGGGATATCATGTTTTCTTAAAAGTATCTCCATGGAAGGGTGTTATAGGATTTGGGTTGAAATAGATATTGAATATCAAAACCATTCTTTTTATTACACAATTTGACATTATTTATTACATAAAATCTTTACTTGATAAAATATATAATACCGAGAGGTTTGGTGTCTTTGGGGCTTAGGAAAATTACATAACGACTTAAAACATGAAACAAAATATCATTATTGAAAACTTCATTTACATGACCACTACATTCCCTCATACTTAACATTGCAAGAGATTACCCTGGGACATGCATTAGAAAATGGTTTGATGTAAATCCTCGTAAGGTATTAAACTTGGAATAACATGAAGAATACAATAATGTTAGTAAATATGCATATCAATTGAGCGTAAAAGAAACATGAACATAATGACATGATATACCATGATTATCATAACATGGAAATTTGGTAACAACATTTAACATGATTTTAGAATGATCCAAGTCTCATTGCAAAAGGAGCATCAGTAAACCCTAATTTTACATGAATTAGCTTGAGTAAACCCTCATTTCTTTTGAAATAACATGATTCTAATCTTTACCCAATGCATTGGAGAGCTATCAACGAACATCTTTCTTAATCTTTTCATTTCATGCATAAGGGTGCCAAATGGATCATATATCATGGATTCATTAAACATCATCACTTATTCCAATATAAATGAATGTGGAATTAATACATGAATATAAATAATCAATAATTAAATGTGCATATCGGTTAATACACTTGATAGAGAAATGGTCATGGTATTCACTACACAATGAGTTTGTCTTGGAAAATCATGGTGCAATTTCAACAGCATAACTGCGTGACATAAGAATTCATAAAAATGGTTGATGAGAGGGAAAGGGGTGAATCGTAATTTTTACATGAAATGGATAGTAAGGGGTAATATATATACATGTCTCAAAATGTGTAATGAAATTTTTATTCATAATTAAAATGAAATGCTTGAATGTAAATGAGGAGAGAGAAAACCCTTACCGAATTTCTTTATGGCAACGAGTGTACATGGGAGGCATTAAAGATAGATAAATGGGTATCTCATCATAAAAACATATTTAGGGAAGTATAGAGGAGGTTTGAAATATTACACCAACATTACTAATTGAAAATAAAAAGTTATAGCAACATAAAGAAACTTAGACAAAAATGAGAAGGAATAAATCCCTTATATAATTTCTTCATGGTAACAAGTGTACATGAGAATCATTAATGATAGATAAATAGGTCACTCATAATTAGAAAATAAATAGGGAATTATATGGGTGGTAAAAAATCATACCAAAACATTTATAATTGCAAATAAAAGGACATCACAATATTAAGAAACATGGCTAAAATGATAAAGGATGGAATCCCTTACTTGGATGTGTGATCCCAAAGGATTACGAGAGGCTTGAGAGATGGTTCTTGGGAGCTTGGGGAACCTTGTGAGGATTCTAGAGAGAGGATATAAGAGGTTGGTAGATCTCTAAAGGTATTGAGTAAAGAGGAAGTGAGATACTAGGTGGGTTTATATTGGAAAAGGCAGGGAATTCTTTATTATTTTGGTTTTGGACTCTACACATTATAATAATCAAAAAAACAAGCCGACCCATGGGGTTTTCCCATGTTTCTTAACAAATATCATTGGAAAACATTATTTTATAAGGAAAATTGCAGAAATTATTAAAATATTAGGCTTGCTTATGTGTAGGTGAGTCACACTCTCAAGGACAACATTTTTAAAAGTAAAAATGTTTTATAAGTCTTGGAGGATCCACTAATAATTTTTAAAACAAATAAAACAAAAAAAATCAGATTATTTAAATTTTAAAACATTTATTTTCAGAAAAAATAATTTATAGAATTTCATTACATCACTATTGGGTTATTATGATGTCATAAAACACATTATATAATTAAACGGTATTTAATTTTTACAAAAAAAATTGACTATCTCAGAAAATAATGAAAAATTCACTGTTAGATAATTTTGACACCCTATTTCCAAAAATAATATTTATTTTATTTAAATAATTTTCTAAATATTTTATTTTATACTTTTAAAATGAAAACTGACATTTATCAAAAATCAATGGTTTTGACAAAAACAGCATTCAAGACATAATAAAAATTAAACTTTAACTCATAAAAATTATATGATAATATATATTTATTAATTTAGTAATAATATATTATTAAACTATTATTTAATTCAATAAAACATTAATTCATAAAAATATATTTCTTTGTTGAATATTTACTAAAAATATTATTTATTCTTTAAAACTATTTAGAAAGTAACTATGATAAAATGAATGTATATTCTTTATAAAAAAATAATATACATAATCATAGTGATAGGGTGTAACACCCCGACCCCAGTTACCCAGAGTTGGTGCATTATTTTAATACATTGGCATGATTACAAGGAATCATGTCCCGAAAGACCGATCGGTTTAGCAGTCTTGAAAAATATATTACATACATGAATGTTACATTACACTTTATAACATACAAAACAACATAAATAATCCTTTATGAATGCCATTATTCACTTGGATTAACCCTGCATATCAATCACAATACACATCTTGGAATCCTGGGAAAAATAAAACATAGAAAGGGGTGAGATCAGATGATCAGTAAGGATAACAATATTGCAGAAACTTTAATAAATAATCATAAACATTTAAGGCAATGTATAATTAAAACAAAAGCCTTTTAAACTTGAACTTAAACATAATATGGAAAAAATAAAATAAAATAATTCCATTTAATTATTCACATGGATATTCTACTAGTCGAATAATCACATGCAATATCACTAACCACTTTCATAATGATGGAATGCATAATGCCAGACTATCATAACCACATAGTCAAGGCCTCGTGCCAAGACTACAGATAAGATTTTTTCAAGGCCTTGTGACAAGATACTAGTTTGTCTCATGAGACTTTCCGATGCATCGAGGAGCTATAGCGGGCTCCACCCGTCACTTACTAAGTCCAATGCATTCCTCATATGCACAGGTTTAAACATAACATAAACATTCTTATTAAAACTGGCATACGAAATGTCAATACTTTGTCTAAAAACCATGAATGGTATAAAAATAACACATCCACATACAAACATATCAAAAAAACTTCAATACAATATGGAATTTTTGTATCATAATAAATCAACTTCAAATAATCTTAAAATCTACCAAAGGATGTTGACATTGATGAAATCAAAACTATTTGAGAGAAATATCTCTCTTTTTTTTAAATCATTTAAAAGTCACACATTTATTAAGGAAGCAATTTAAAAGAGATTTTTTGAATAAAATTGTCCCATACCACTTTGAAACTTTTTAAAAGAAATATCATTTCAAAGCATTCATGTTTATATAAATAAATCCTTAAAATCATTTTGAAAACATGGACATTAATTAAAATGATTTAGAAAGATAAATCTTTAAAACATTTAAAATTCTGATCTTGATAAAGAGCACATTTCAAATTTTTTTAAAATATTCATTTTGAAATAATTTAAAAGTCACATAATTATAAAATAAAATATTTACATTCAAAATATTCTTATAATATTGTAAGGGAATCTTCGACGAGTTTATAACGGTAGAAAATAGCCGCACCCGCCGTATATGTCAAAAAAACATTCTTACCTTAAATCTGTCGAAAAGGTAAAAAATTACCTTGTTTGGAAAACGACGGAAAGATTCCTTTAAAAAAAATAAGGGTATAAATGACTTTAACCCATTTTCTAGTAAATAGTAAATTTTTTTGAAATATATTTTTAGGAAACATGGATTTGTATGATAAATAGGTCTCAGTAGATAATTACGTATAAACAACCTCAGATAATGAAGAGATTGTGAAATAAACCCTTACCTTGTACTTTTACTTTTTGAGGGTAGGTTAGCCTCCTGTATAATGGTGAAATAATTGTTACTAAATTATAAAAGAATCATATACATTAATATTATATCATATATGATCTTTTAACATTGATTTTTTAATAATATCTTAGTATTATCATCGTTTCGGGTGATAACAGATTCATTTTTATTAATATTGTTTGTTATGTGAGCCATATTTTTTATGGATGGGATGTATATTATTAATATCCATAATTATATATTGTCTCTAAAAATTATTTTTAATCATCAAATAAAATTTAGTCTTGAATTGATATGATGGGGAATGAATCTCATCACGTTCGTGGAGACGGTAATCCGTACGTACGCACGAGTGACAATATCATTGTTTTGATATTAAAATAATATATAATTGGATGGTATATAATATATAAAGAATAATTATAATGTTATATTTATTATTTAAATGAATTACACATCATTATTATACCCATCCAAATAATAACGTATTGAATAACAATTACACCACGACGTGGAGACGGTAGGCCCTACGTACACACGTATGGTGACCTGTCATTAAAAGGGTGGATATAATAATGAATATTGTTGTACCGTATTTATAATAACATAAAAGTATATAGAATATACTGGAGTTATTATTTTAGAATTTAAATAACAAAGAAAGAAGAAGTAGAAGAAGAAAGGAACTTGAAAGAGGGTGGTGAAAACATTCCCTCTTCTTCGGGTTCTTCCTTATGATTTGATCAAATGGGCTCAATAGGTTGGATTTATGACTAAAGGAAGGCCTCTAAGATTATGGGAGGATAGTTGAGAGGGTATTTGGGCAGAGGTTTTCCGAACCAAAAGGCTTTTAAGGTATGAAGAATTGGTTAGAAGTGGTGTCCTTTTATAAGGGGGAGGAGGGGCTCTTTAGGAAAAAATTAATGTATTAATTTATAATAAATTCATATTCGGTTTAAAATGGCTCCAAAGTGGATTATTAAAATTATAAGGTGGTAATGGGTCGAAATAATTTCATAGAATAGAATTTAGATAGGTTTGGGTCTCTATATTAACCTTATCATGTATATTTAACTCTAAGTTAAATAGTTTGACATTTACCATGTCACTTTTTATTTTTATATTATATGGTTAATAAACATACTATATGCTTCCAAGAGACCCCCAAGTGGTAAATTAATGATAAACCTATCATTATATAAGTAATTTGGCTGAACATTAGATTTTTAAGAATATAATATCAATTAATAATATACTATTTGTTTTAAAAACTCATTTATGTAAATTTTGACACTATTTAATAATTTATTTTTTTTAAAGTCTTAAGAACATTATTATTTCGAAAAAAAATTCATTTAAGAAATCCTAACATGTTATATTAACTAATAAATTCGTTTAATTCATTATAAGTCTCAAATTATATTTATTTGGGTATTTATAATATCTATTATTTTAATATTTTATTAATAAGGTAATTACTGCATCATCATTATGTCATAAATAACATACTTTATTTGATGTCCAAAAATTATAAAAAAATACCATGATTTAGAAAATATTTTTAGATTTCCAATTATTATTTATAGTTGAAAATATAACTTATATAACCCCATGTAAAAAGTAATTAAATAAAAGAGATTTATTTGTGTCATTTTTTGTCTTTACTTTAAATTAATTAATATAAAGAGTGATTAGCACTATAAAGTGGCTCCATGGGGTCCCAAAATCGACCAAAGGATTACCATTTTCGTTCATGACTAATCCAATAAGTTTAGGACAAGTGTTAAGGTAATTTTTTATTATTATTATTATATATCTTTTATCTTGAATTACCCTATTTACCTTTAACCACGGTAAATAAAAGTCAAAAGTTACTATTCATAAAAAAATATTTTTATCTTATTGAACCAAATTTTACTCCTTGATATTAACCGTGTCCATCGGATTTTCAAAATTAAACTCACAGAAGCGGTAAAATTAAGTTTTATGTGAATTTGCAAATTCACCTAGGAGGTGGGTAAAAGATGGTGAGAAGTTCAATACAATTTTTATATATCTAAAATTATTATAAACTGACTCCAATTAATTACATTGAACTTATATAGGTATTATGTATCTATTTTGACATAAAATAAATTTAAATAAAACAAATAATTATTTAAATAAAAATTCAATTTTAAACTATAACTCAGTGTTTTCCACTATTCATCTAAAATTAAAAGTTTTCAGAAAAATGCCAAAAATTTAGCCTAAGATAATTTTGATATTAAAAATTTAATAATGAAGCTTATTTTACCAAATTCAAAACATATAAGTTTCATTTATTAATTTAAAATTTATTCCCGCTGTCAAAACCAAAAGGCATATTTTTAAGAAATAATAACAACCAAAAGTTTGATACTTGTTTATGTCCAATTTCAAAGTGAAATTTATTACAATGACCATAATTGGATTAAATGGTAAAAATATAATCTATTTATAATTCAAAACCATTAAAATCTATAATTTAACAATATAAAATATTTTGATTTAAAAAGTTGTTTTCAGTTAAAATATAGTATTTTTCACTATTCACCCAAATATGATAGTTATCAGAAAAACACCAAAACTTTATTGAAACTAAATTATTATGTACTGATTCTAAAGAAGAGGTTTATTTGGTCAAATTGAATATATAAAAGTTTCAAATATTGGATTTAAAAAGGCTTTGCCATTAATGGGTGGTAAAATTTCATTTTTTGAAAAATACTTCTTTTATTTGAAAAAATGTATTTGTTCTTACATTATGTCTAAGAAACTCATAATTTGGATTCTAAAATTATAATGATTATATAAAGTTCAAAATTCAGTGAATACTATTTATAACCGCTTTTGAACGACTTGTTTGGTAATTCATGGTACGCTAGAACTCGATGTTGCATGTAGTGGAAGTTATTGAATTACTTTGAAGAAATAACGTACTATGAAATATTGGGGTGTTACATTCTTCCCTCCTTCAATAAATTACGTCCTCACACATTTCATATTATTTTTTGAAAATAAATGGTTGAAAATAGAAAATACCTTTGGGAAAACCCACATCAGAAATTAGGTTAAAAAAATTTAGTCTTAATAATATGAAAAGGAAAATGAAAGGGTCACCAAAAAATTATGATCTCTATTAGGAGAACATTGGTGGAAATTAGAGACATATAATTGGAGAAAAAACATAAATATTTATAGGTAGTGATTAAGGTCGTCAATCAAAAACAAGTGTAAAATTGATAGCCTTAAATTTATCAATCTATGATGATTTAAAATACCATCGGTTCAAAAAAACATATGGTATTAGGATAAGACATTTTTTTAAGACCCCTTCACTAAAGTATAAGAATTTATTTATTCATATAATAAGAGAAGAATAAAAATATATACTTGACAAGTAGAGTTCCATACTTTAACTAATTTCTACCACAAACTCATCTTTCACTCTAAAAGATAATAAAACATAAAAAAAATTCTATTTATCCTATTTGTATAGGGTTGAAAAAAATGAATTTATAATTTATCTACCAAAACTTTTTTAAAAAAAACTACATTATTCAATCGAGAACATCATGTGGGGTAGTGGTAGGTGATACACCCTTGTCGCCCTTCAGTTATGGGTTCATGTCTCGCAGCCTTACCGGACGCGACGGGTTGCCGCCCGACCTCCAGGTTGTCCTTTTATGGAAAGAAAAAAATATTCTCAAACTAGAATTATCCAAAATACTTCTGTCCAAACTCACAGTCCAAAATTTATAAGGAAGTTAAACACAAGGAAGATCTTTTTTTCCGCTTAATAACAAGTGAACAACTTCATCATGTATTCTTTTAAAACACTGCAACATCATGAATTACCATAAAACCTTATTGATTACATTCAAGATCCCTTATTCCTTAGAGAATACTGGATATACTCCTTCTATCAAAAAATGTTGTAAACTCCAAAAATGATGGAATATAAAAATCATTAATCAGTTTCAAAGTTTTCAAGAATATCCAATATAATTTATCCAAATCAATCATGTATTATTCCAAAATCACTACCTCGGTATCAGAAACATATTATGGTTTATCTTTCTCTCAACCATATATTTTTCTAAAATTTAACCTTCTATTGAGTCACTTTTCTTGGTTCCACACAATCTCAAGTCCTTAATGAAATAGTACTTCAATACAATACTTATATACTCCATAATCATTATAACCAGTACATTGTTGATACAACACTCAAATGACATAATTCTCTAATAAAAACATAAGAACTCTAATCATTCCTCATCATCTGTGGTAGTATCATAACTTGATTATTATCCAATAGAATCATTTTGGGGATACTATGATGATTTGGACATTGGTTTGCGTAGTGTCTCAACTCCTTGTAGATGAAGTATTGTAAATTTGAAACCTTTTTCTTACCCTTGCATTCAGGTACATGGTGTCCTTCTTATCCACACTTATAACAAACTCCCATTCCCTTCAGGAAAGTTCCAGGGTGTTTCTTCCCACAGTTATCACATATGAGAAAATTCTTCTTTTCCCTCTTCCATTTATCCATCTTTCTCTCTTCCATCATTTTCTTCTCTTGCTTCCCTTTATAGGCATAAAACTCAGATAATTCTTTTCTTATCTTATTAACACATGATACTATTTCTTCATATGTTGAGAATACATGGGAGACTATTTCTCTTCTAAATGTTGTCTTTATAATGTGAAAGATATGATCCTTCTTACTCTTTGGATCATACGTATTGCTGGAGTTCACATTCCTTATACTGGGTGCCATTTCTATACAATAGCATAAACTAGGTCAGTTTATGAATTGCAATAATTTCAAACTTGTAAATTACCTAACATAAATTGAACGGTTTATGGATATAATCCATAATCATAAACATGTTTTCATTGAGGAAGTATATACTAATAAACCCTTCATAATTATTTGTAAAGAAAATGAGAATTGTCCTAAGCATATCCCCCAGGAGCATTGTAACCGAGAGTGAAGCAAGGCCCGTTGTCATGCACTAATTCCCATTCGATTATAGCTCAAAGAGGTGTTTTCGGGGTTTACCCCTAGGTACATATGTTCCACAACCACCTCTACCTGCTCATATCCAGATATGGATGTATTTCTTGGAAAACTCACAAAATATCTACAATACCAAAATTCTAGGAAGTTCTTATATACTAATCTTAAAAGTCTATCTTAGGGATATGTGCTCCAATCAGAGTTTATCTAAATATAGTTTCCAAGGTTATTGATAAACTTCCTCTGATACCAACAGTAACACCCTGACCCCAGTTACCCAGAGTTGGTACACTATATTAATACATTTTCATGATTACAAGGAATCATGTCCCGAAGGACCGATCGGTTTAGCAGTCTTGGAAAATAGATTACATACATGAATGTTACATTACACTTTATAACATACAAAACAACATAAATAATCCTTTATGAACTCCATTATTCCCTTGTATTAACCCTGCATATCAATCACAATACACTTCTTGGAATCCTGGGAAAAATAAAACATAGACAGGGGTGAGCTCAGATGCTTAGTAAGGATAACAATATAGCAGAAACTTTAATAAATAATCATAAACATTTAATGCAATTTATAACTAAAACAAAAGGATTTTAAACTTGAACTTCAACATAATATGGAAAAACTAAAATAAAATAATGACATTTACTTATTCACAGGGATATTCTACTAGTCGAATAATCGCATGCAATACGACTAACCACTTTCATAATGATGGAATACATAATGCTAGAATATCATAACCACATAGTCAATAACTCGTGCCAAGACTAAAAATAAGATTTTTTCAAGGCCTTGTGCCAAGACACAAGTTTGTCTCATGAGACCTACCGATGCATTGAGGAGCTACAGCAGGCTCCACCCATCACTTACTAAGTCCAATTCATTTCTCATACGAACAAGTTTAAACATAACATAAACATTCGTATTAAAACTAGCATACGAAATGTTAATACTTTCTCCATAAACCATGAATGGTATAAAAATAACACATCCACAATCAAAAATATCACAAAACCTTCAATACAATATGGAAGTTTTGTATCATAATAAATCAACTTCAAATAATCTTAAAATCTACCAAAGGATGTTGACATAGATGAAATCAAAACTATTTGAGAGAAATATCTCTTTTTTTAAATCATTTAAAAGTCACACATTTATTAAGGAAGTAATTTAAAAGATATTTTTTGAATAAAAGTGTCCCATACCACTTTGAAACTTTTTAAAGTAAATATCATTTCAAAACATTCATGTCCATATAAATAAATTCTTAAAATCATTTTGAAAACATGGACATTAATTAAAAAGATTTAGAAAGATAAATATTTAAAACATTTAAAATTCTGATCTTGATAAAGAGTAACTTTTACAAATTCTTAAAATATTAATTTTGAAATAATTTAAAAGTCACAGAATTATAAAATAAAACATTTACATTCAAGATATTCTTATAATCTTGTAAAGAAAGCTTTGAAGAGTTTATAATGATAGAAAATATCCGCACCCGTCGTATAAGTTAAAAAACATTCTTACGTTAAATCTGTCGAAAAGGTAAAAAATTACCTTGTTTGGAAAACTATGGAAAGATTAATTTCAAAAAAAATAAGGGTATAAATGACTTTAACCCATTTTCTCGTAAATAGTAAAAAAAAATTGAAATATATTTTTATGAAACATGGATGTGTATGATAAAGAGGTCCCAGTAGATAATTACGCATAAACAACCTCGGATAATGAAGAGATTGTGAAATAAAACCTTACCTTGTACTTTTCATTGGTTGAGGGTCAGTTAACCTCCTATATAATGGTGAAATAATTGTTACTAAATTATACAATAATCATATACATTAATATGATATCATATATGATCTTTTAACATTAATTTTTGAATACTTTCTTAGTATTATCATCGTTTCGGGTGTTAAAAGATTCGTATTTATTTATATTTCTTTGTTATGTGAGCCATATTTGTTATGGATGGGATGTATATTATTCATATACATAATGATATAATGTATCTAAAAATTATTTTTAATCATCAAATAAAAATTAGTCTTGAATGGATAGGATGGGAAATGAATCTCACCGCGTTCGTGGAGACGGTAATCCGTACGTACGCATGGGCGACAATATCATTCTTTTGATATTATAATAATATATAATTGTATGGTATATCATATTTAAAGAATAATTATCATGTCATATTTATTATTTACATGAATTACAAATCATTATTATACCCATCCAAATAATAATGTATTGAATAACAATTACACCACGACGTGGAGACGGTAGACTGTACGTACACACGTACGGTGACATGTCATTCAATGGGTGGATAAAATACTGAATATTGTTGTACCATATATATAATAACATCAAATTATATAGAATATACTGTAGTTATTATTTTATAATGTAAATAACAAAGAAATAAGAAGTAGAAGAAGAAAGGAACTTGAAAGAGGGTGGTGAAAACATTACCTCTTCTTCGGGTTCTTCCTTTTGATTTGATCAAAAGGGCTAAATAGGTTGGATTTATGACTAAAGAAAGGCCTCTAGGATTAAGGGAGGATAGTTGGGAGGGTATTTTGTCCAAGGTTGGCCGAACCAAAAGTTGTTTAAAGTATGAAGAGTTGGTTATAAGTGGTGTCCTTTTATAAGGGGGTGGAGGGGCTCTTTAGAAAAAACATAATGTATTAATTTATAATAAATTAATATTCAGTTTCTAATGGCTACAAAGTGTATTATTCAAAGTCTAAGGTCGATATGGGTCGAAATAATTTCATCCAATAGATTTTAGACAGGTTTGGGTCTCTATATTAACCTTATCATTTATATTTAACTCTTAGTTAAATAGTTTGAAATTTACCATGTCACTTTGTATTTTTATATTATATGGTTAATAAACATACTATATACTTCCAAGAGACCCCAAGTGGTCCATTAATGATACATCTATCATGATATAAGTCCTTTGGCCGAAACTTATATTTTTCAGAATAGAATATCAATTAATCCTATAATATTTGTTTTAAAAACCCATTTATGTCAATTTTGACACTATTTAATAATTGATTTTTTTTAAAGTATTAAAAACTTTATTATTTCCAACCAAATTCATTTAAGAAATCCTAACATGTCATGTTAACTAATAAAATTCTTTTAATTCATTAAAATTCTCAAATTATTTTTATTTGTGTATTTATAATATCTATTATTTTAATATTTCATTAATAAGGTAATTACTGCATCATCATTATGTCATAAATAAATTAATTTATTTGATGCCTAAAAATTATAAAAAAAATACCATGATGTATGAAATATTTTTATATTTCTAATGAATATTTATAGTTGAAAATATAACTTATATAACCCCATGTAAAAAGTAATTTACTAAAAGATATTTGTTTGTGTCATTTTTTTCTTTACTTTAAATCAATTAATCTAAAGAGTCATTATCACTCTAAAGTGGCTCCATGGGGTCCCAAAATAGACCAAAGGATGCCCATTTTCGGTCATGACTCATCTAATAAGGTTTGGAAAAGTGTTAATGTAATTTTGTATTATTATAATATACTTTTTATCTTGAATTACCCTATTTACCTTTAACCGCGGTAAATAAAAGTCAAAAGTTACTATTCATCAAAAATTATTTTTATCTTATTGAACCACATTTTACTCCTTGATATTAACTTTTTCCCTCATATTTTCAAAATTCAACTCACATAAGCGGTAGAATTAAGTTTTATGTGAATTTACAAATTCTCCTAGGAGGTGGGTAAAAACGGTGAAAAGTTCAATACAATTTTTAAATATCTAAAATTATTATAAACTGACTCCAATGAATTAAATTGAACTTATATAGGTATTATGTATCTATTTTGACATAAAATACATTTAAATAAAATAAATAATTATTTAAATAAAAATTCGGTTTTAAACTATAACTCAGTGTTTTTCACTATTCATCAAAAATTAAAAGTTTTCAAAAAAATGCCAAAAATTTACCCTAAGATAATTTTGATATTACTAATTAAATAATGAAGTCTATTTTACCAAATTAAAAACATATAAGTTACATTTATTAATTCAAAATTTATTCCTGCTGTCAAAACCAAAAGGCGTATTTTTAAGAAATAATAACAACCAAAAGTTTGACACTTGTTTATGTCCAATGTCAAAGTGAAATTTCTTAAAATGACCATCATTGGATTAAATGGTAAAAATATAAGCTATTTATACTTCCAAACCATTAAAATATATAATTTAACAATATAAATTATTTTGATTTAAAAAGTTGTTTTCATTTAAAATATAGCATTTTCACTATTCACCCAAATATGAAAGTTATCAGAAAACACCAAAACTTTATTGAAACTAAATTTTTATCTCCCTATTCTAAATAAGAATTTTATTTTTGTCATATTGAATATATAAAAGTTTCAAATATTGGATTTAAAAAGGCTTCACCATTAAAAGGCGGTAAAATTTCATTTTTTGAAAAATACTTCTTTTATCTAAAAAAATGTATTTGTTCTTAAATTATGTCTAAGAAACTCATAATATGGATTATAAAATTATAATTATTATATAAAGTTCAAAATTTAGTTAATACTATTCATAACTGCTTTTGAACGACTTGTTTGGTAAGTCATGGTGCGCTAGAACATGATGTTACATGTAGTAGAAGTTATTGAATTACTTTGAAATCATGGGGTGTTACATATGGTATTGTTACATAACCCCATATAACACCCACATATGACATATGGATAAGGTGTGCTATGGTGACAGACTCTTTAGGTGGCTTAGATAACATCACTCGGGTGGTAGTCTCTATCAACTTCCAATTATCCCATAGGCGGTTCAATTATAGTATAATGTGTTGATGATCAGCTTGGGATTGGTCAAGAGAGAAGCATAGTGACACCACCTCCTTTACAAGATCCAAAAAATGGGCTTCATTTAGAGCAATTCTAATAGATTAGGCCATTGTTTCCTTTGTCTGTGTAAATTGGATATTTTAAACCCCTTTATTTATACTAATCACGTGATCACTATTAAATGAAAATATTAGCAATGGTCACAATTAATAATGGTATATTGAAATCCAAAAATATAAAACCAATGAAGTGCATATGTTATATAATCATTTTACATAATAACACATTTAAATAGATCAAGAGTAATTTTCATTAATGAAAGTTTGGGTCATTACAATCTTCCCCCATTTTGAAATATTTCTTTCAATATTTCCTTTTCCCAACCTAAAATAGATGAGGGTAACATTGCTTCATCACTTCCACAAATTCCCACATTTCTTCTTAAAACTTGTGGTTTCACCACAACACATTGATTAGAGGCATTGTCTTATTTCATATACCTTTTTCTTTATGATCTAAGATCTCCACCGACTTCTATTCATAGGAGAGATCATTCTACAGTGGTAGTACCTATGGATTGGGTACATGGGATGGGTTAGTAATGTACTGCCTCAAGAGTGATACATTGAATACATCAGGAACATTAAATTGGATTGGCGGGAGAGCAAGTTGATAGGACACTGCTCAAATGTGATCAACAATATCAAAAGGGATGATGTAACTTGGACTAATCTTTCCTTTTTTCCCAAATCTCATAACTCTATTCCATGGTGATAATTCATGGAATTCGATGTCTTAAACATCAAACTCTAGGTCTCATCGATGATTACCCGCATAGCTCCTTTGTCGACTCTGAGCAACTTTAATGTGCTTTTGGATTGTTTAACCTTCTCTACCTTTTCTTTGACCATTTATTGACCTAAGGAATTATCTCCCCAAAATCATCCCAACATGACGGTGTTCTGTACCTCTTCACATACATGGATTCAAAAGGAGCCATTTGGATGTTTTAGTGGAAACTATAATTGTAATAGAACTCAAATAGAGGAATATGTTTATCCCATACTCCTTTGATGTCCATTGATCTTGCTCTAAACATGTCCTCTAGTGTTTGATAGTCCACTCAAATTAGCCATCAGTTTGGGGATGATCAGTCCTACTAAAGTTAAGCTCAGTATTCAGATCATGTTGAAGAATCTTCCATAACATAAAGGTGAATATTGGATCTCGATTGGATACAATAGACAGTGGTACTCCATGAAGACTTACCACATATTTTTTTTGTATCCCTTCCAGTTGATCCGATGAAAAATCCTCCCCAATTGCATTGAATTGTGCAGTCTTTGTAATACGATCCACAACAACCCAGAAATATTTGTTTCCATTGGATTTATTCAGATGTCCAGTGATGAAGTATATGATGATTTTATACCATTTACATGGGGGTATGGTTAATGGTTTCAACATCCCCTTAGATCTCTGCCTCTCAATATTCATTTTGGGACATAACAAGAACATTTAGGTATACTCAGTGATCTTCTTCTTCATGTTATCCCACCAATAATGCTCTTAGAGATCTCGAAACATCATTGTGTTTCTTATGTTAATGGATAAATTTGAACAATGTGTATCATCCAAAATGTAATTCTTTCACTCTGGATTTTATGTAACACATAATCTTGACCCAAATTTTATAATTTCTTCTTTATTAACATTGAATTCCAATGATTTCCCTTTTCTGATAGTTTCCACTTTCTTTTGAATTCCCACATCATCCATTTGAGCATCCTTTAACCTTTATAAAAGTGGTGGATGAGAAATCATATGTGAAAGGATTGATGATGTTCCCTTCCTTATGATTCCTATGTCCATATTCATCAAATATAAGAATATTAGATCCTTTTAAATTTTAATTAATGATATAATTTCTAGGTCCTTTCGATTTTGAGAATCCACCACCTTTTTTGTTTTCCCAGGGAGGTAATAGATAGAAAAGTTATATTGTTTGATAAGATCTAACCATATTCATTGGATCATATTCAACAATTTCTGTGTGAATATATAATTGAGACTTTTTTGATCTGTATATATTTCACACATCTCCCCAATGAGGTAATGTTACCATGTTTTTAATGTGAAGATTACAAAAGAAAAGTCCTGATCAAGTGTTGGATAGTTTTTCTCATGAAAATTAAATTTCCTTGAAGCATAGTCTATGACTGTCATTTTTCATCAACACACAACCCTATACCTTCTTCAAATAATCACTAAATACAAGAAAAAGTTCTTCACTTGTGGGTAATGTGTGCACAGTCACAGTGAAACGACTTCTTTTCAACTCCTTGAATATCTCTTTACATTCATCACTACATGAAAACTATACTCCCTTCGGAGTTATCGTATTAAGAGGGTTTGAAGGATCCACAGTCACGATAATATCCAGCTAACCCTAAGAATCTATATATATATGTATCACCAATGTTGGCCTCATGAATCCCTCAATTGAAATTTTCTTGGAGGGATCCACCGATATCCCATTTCTGGTGATGATATGACCCACAATTAAGACCTCAATCAACCAGAATTCACACTTGCTGTACTTTACATAGAGCTTATTCTTTCCCAAGGTCTATAGTACATTTATTATATTCTCCTCATGCTCCACCTTGATTTTGGAGTATATTATAATATCATTTATAATGACTATGACAAATTTTTTGAGGTAATCTCTGAGGACTCTATTCATCATGTCCATGAATATTTTTGGAGCATTAGTGGGTCTAAAAGGCATTAATATGAATTCATTGTGCCCATATATAGTACAAAAAGTAGTCTTGGGGATATTATTCTTCTTCACCCCTACAAGATAATATATCAACCACAGATCTACCTTGGAGCTGTATTGGGCTCCACATAGATGATAGAAGAAGTCATCAATTCGGGTAAGAGGATAATTGTTCTTTATCATGATTGGTATCAAGTTAATTAATGCAAAGGCATATGTACCCATCCTTATTCTTGATGAATAGGACTAGTGCACCCCATGGTGAAGCACTTGGGTGTCTAAACACTTTATCTAGATTCTCCTATAGTTGTTTCTTCAGCTCCTCATGCTCCACAACATCCATTCTATATGATGTCTTGGATATTGGAAACACCCTAGGTATAAGATCAATTGAGAATTCAGCATCTATTCTAGGAGGAATACCATGCAATTCTCGAGAAACACATCAGTGAATTCCCTCATAACAGGCATGTCATCAAGGATGGTTGCTTCCTTAGACTCAATCATATGATCCATATACATGTTCTCATAAGGCAGTAATATCCACAATTGAGATGATGATGCTAAAGAAGATTCATCCCCCTTCATGCACTAGTACAGAATCAGGGGTCAATTCACCATATGGGGAGTGGTTTCCATATCATGAGAATTAATGTTGGATATTTATAAGGAAAGCCAATCCATGCCAAGAATTGCATAAAATTCCACTAGATGAATTATGGAGTTGTTTTTAAGGAAGTTCAATCCACAAATTGTAACAGGGGAGGAGTTATATTCATGGGATGCAATGATTTACCAATTTTCTATACTCATCGACATATTTACTTCCATGATTTGTTGTGGTATTGCAATTGTTCTACTAAACATTTGAGATATAAAATAATGCATAGAACCATAATCAAAAAGTACAATTTATAATATTGAATTAATAACTGGATTACCTTCAACCACATCATTTTTGGGGTTCTCATCAGTGGTAGTGATGAAAAATTCTCTCCCTTGTTGACTTGGAAGTTGTTGGTTGCCTCTGAAAACCCTTGGATTAGGGAACTGGTTTTCAAAGTACCCTTTTTCATTGTAGTTGAAGCAATGGAAAATGCATTTAAGGTTGATCGAAGTGTTCATCTCCTCTTTCAAAATAGCTAGTTTTTCTTGTTGGTAGGTAATAGCCAGGTCACCTTCTCTTCCAAAACTATAGAATTTCCTTGTCCACATCATGCAATATCTGGGGTTCTTCAATCCAAACCTTTGGCAGATTGGGTGTATATTTTTATAGAACCATTTGATTTATCCAATGGACCACAAAAATTGAAGTCCATCTTATGATTCATATCCCCATGATACCTTTATGATTTTTCAATCTCCATTTCTACTGTGAGGGCACATCTAATATTTTTCTCGTATCTCTCAAAGACACTGATCACTATAGATTATTATAGGCTAGGTTTTATTCCATCAAAGAAGCGTTCAAACTTGCATTTGGGTGTAAAGACAAAGCCAAAGGTGTATCGTGCATGTATTGCAATATTTTCCTTATATGCTCTGACTGATTCATCTTCTTTTTTAAAGAGGGAAAAGAGGTCCCTTTCCATCTTATGTCGGAAGGTGAAAAAAAAATTATCCGATTTTTTTTCCAAAAATCCTTCCATTCTAACGCCTCGATATCTTCCACAGGCTTCATATTTATGATCTATTTCCACCATTGATCAGCTTCACCCTCCATATGATAATCATCCAGAAGTACCTTCTCTTTTTAAGAACTCTTGAGGATAGAGAAGAACTTCTGAATTGAGTTGATCCATTGTTCATTGATTAGGGGATTAGATGATCCATTAAAAGTTGGAGTCCTTTGTATCATGAAGCTCTCTATTGTGACTGGTACTTTCTTGGGGGGGGGGGTTGAATGTTTCTATAGGACTATGTTTCTATTCAAAACACGAGTTAACTGGTAGTGTATCATAACAATTTTCATGATTCCTGCTCCCATTGGATTGTGCATCTCATTAGAGCTATCGTCACATTTATTTTCACATCTGTTATTAGCCCAAGTCCTCCTATTACATGCCATTGGATGGAATAAAAGTAATGTTAGGGTAACACATAAAGGTTATTACAAAGAAAAAAAATTGATAAATTATAAATTACTTTTATTTCCTTAACTAATTAATTTATAGGTTTCAATCTATGTTATCAATGATCTACTTCATAAAATATATTCATAGGGTGGTTTTTTTGTTTTCTTAATAATGGTTCATACTAAGAATATGAATTTACCGAATAACATCCCTCGGGAGTATCATAACCAAGAGTTTAGCAAGGCCTGTTTTCGTTCACCATTTCCTATTCGAGTATTTCTCAAAGTGGTGTTTTCATGTTTTACCCCTAGATAAATATGTTCCAGAGCCTCCCTCTACCTACTGGTATTTAGAGAGTGATGTATTTTCTTGATAAACCACCTACTCAATACTCACCAAAATTTAGGGATGTTTTTTATTATACTTTGTCTTATCTTTAAATATTTTACATGGGCTTTCTTAACCTAATCCAAAAATAACTAATCCAATCTTCTGATACCAACTATAACAACCCTTCTTTTCATTACACACTTAAAAATGATTTATTACATAAAATCCTCACAATATGAAACATAGAATATTGATAGGTATATTTTTTTGGGGTTTATGAACATTACATAATGACTTAAAACATGAAACTCAACATCTTTATTGAAAATTTCCTTTATATTACCACTACATTCCCTCGTACTTATCATTACATTGGATAACCTGAGGATATGCATAAGAAAAGGGTGAGATATATGGCCTAATAAGTTAGTAAACAAGGAATAACATGAATAATACAATACATGTTAGGTAATAGTCATATGAATGGAGCATAAAATAAACATGAACATAAAGGCATCATATAGAATTATTATCATAACATGGAAATGTAGTTACAACATTTAACATGATTTTAGCATGAGCCAAGGATCTTTTCACATGAAGTATGAGTAAAACTTCATTGAACATGAATTAAAAAGATTAAAACCTCATTGCACTTGGCGTATCATTTTAATAATCATTACCCAATGAATTGGAGTGCTATCAGGGCACACCATTCTTAATCATTTAATTACATGAATAAGTGTTCCATAAGGATCATATAACATTGATTCATTAAACATCATCATTTATTAAACGAGAAAGGAATGTGGAATTAATAAATTAATATCCAAAATCAATAAGTAAATGTTAATAAAGATGAATACCCTTGATAAATAAATGGGCATGGTATTTGCTACACATTGAAATTGTCTTGGAAAACCACGGTTCAATTTCAGAAGTATAACGGCGTGACCTAAGAATTCATAGAAAAGGAAGTTGAGATAAAAAGGGGTATATCATCATATTTACATGAAATAAAATGTGAGGGGTTCATATAGATACATGTACCAACATATGTAATGGAATTTATATTCATAATACAAATGAATTGCTTGAATATAAGTGAGGAGAGAGAAAGCACTTACGAAATTTAGTCATGGTAATAGGTGTATATGGGAGGAATTAATGAGAGAGAAAGGGGTATCTCATCAGTAAAACATAAGGATGGCATTATAGGAGAGGTTAGAAATCATACCCCAACATTTTTAATTTGGAATAAAAAGGTTTAAAAATATAAATAAACATGGAAACAATTTGGAGGAAGAAATCCCTTATGGTATTTTGGCATGGTAATAGGTGTACATGAGAGACATTAATAAGAGATAAAGGGGTCACTCATCATGAGAACATAAATAGGGAAGTATAAAGGTGGTGTGAAATCATTCCACAACATTTATAATTGAAAATAAAATGAAATAACAATATTAATAAACGTGGATAAAATGTGAAAGGAAGGAATACCATACAAGTATGTGTGATCCCCAAGGCTTGGGAGAGGCTTAAGATAAGCATCATGGGATCTTGGGGCACCTTGTAAGGATTATATAGAAAGGTGGGTAAAGGTTGGTTGAGCTCTAAGGGCTATGAGTGAAGAGGAAGTTGATCATGGGTGGGTTTATATAGGAAAAGAGAAATAATTCATTATTATTTCAGTTTTGGACCATACACATTAAACTAATCAAAACCACAAACCATCCCATGGTTATTTCCCATTGTTTTTTCCAACGGGGAGTGGAAAACATTATTTTACAAGGCCAATGGCTGAAATTATTAAAATTTTAGTCTTTCTTATGTGGAGGTGAGTCACACTCTCATGGAAAACATTTTAAACATTTAAAATATTTTATAAGGCCAATGGCCGAATTTCATAAAATATTAGGCTTGCTTATGTGGAGGTGAGTAACACTCTAAAGGAAAATATTTTTAAAATTTAAAATATTTTATAAGTCTTGGAGAGTCTACTAAATCTTTTTAAAATAAATCAAACAAATGTAAAATCATAATATTTTAATGGTAAAACATGTATTAGCTGAAAATTAGATTTATTGTATTTTATTACATCACTATTGGGTCATTATGATTTCATAAAACACATTACATAATTAAATAGTATTTAATTTTTACACAAAAATTCTACTATCTCATAAAATTATGAAAAATTCACCATTGGATAATTTTGATATCTTTATTCCAAAAGGAGAATTTATTTTATCTAAATAATTTTTAAATATATGAAATTTTATATTTAAAATAAAAACAGAAATTTATAAAACATTCTTAGTTTTTGACAAAAACAACTTCTAAGACTTAATAAAAATTACAATTGTATTCATAAAAATTTTATGATCATTTATATTTAGTAATTTAGAAATAATATTTTATTAAAATTTTATTTAATTAAAAAATCCATTAAATTATCAAAATAGGTTTCTTATTTAAATATTTAATAAAAATACTATTTGTGATTCAAAACTATATACAATTTAACAATTATAAAATGAATGTATATTCATTATAATTGTTTTTACATTATATAGTGTTAGGGTCTTGTTACATAACCCCTTATAACACCTGCATATGACCTAAGGGTAAGGTGAGTGATGGTGACAGACTCTTGGGGTGGCTCGGATAACATCATTCAGGTGGTAATCTCTTTCAACTTCCACATATCCCATAGGCAATTTTGTTCAAGCATAAATTGTTGAAGATCATATTGCGTTTGGTCAAGAGTGAAGCCTAGTGACACCACCTCCTTTACAAACTGAGACAAATGGGCCTCGTATGGACCAATTTTACTGGATGAGGATACCTCTTCCTTTGTCTGAGTAAATTAGATTTTTCAAAGCCCTATATTTATACTAATCACATGATCACTATTCAATGACTATATTAGAAACGGTCAAAATTCATAATGATATTTTGGAATAAAAAACATAAATCCAAGGAAGTGTATAAATTATATAATAATTCTACATAATAATAAATTTAATTAGATCAAGAGTAGTTTTTATAAATAAATTTTTGGGTCGTTACATTGAAACCCTTGTAAATTAGACATTTTCAAATTCTAGAGAGAATTAGATCTATGGATTATCATTTGGAAATATCTATTAGCCTATCTAAAGTACACATTATTTCCCATGTATCATTGTTGAGAATTTATGTGCCAAACCAAACTCATTTCCTCACTTATGATGGTATAAAATTGGAACATGACTTATCTTACTATGAAGTCCCTATCTAAATTATAACCTCTATGAAATAAGTGTTGAGAAATAGAAAGAAATAAATAGTAAAGTTACATTGGAATAATCATTATATTGATAAATCAACATGGTACCCTAGGTAGATTATGATGGAGAATAACCCAACTAATTTTATGAGTTCACATTCTCTAATGTTGAGGATGAAATTTTTGTAAACATGGGAGAATATGACACCTCATGGATTAATAAATAAATTTAACATTGAATGCATGAAACAATGAGTATATACAAAACACCAATTTGTTATATCCTATCCAATAAACATAATATTTCCACCCTTTGTGATTTGAATTTCAAAAAACTAACATAAAAATTTTCATTTAGTAAGATATTTAGAGTCTGATAGGATCAAAATAAAATTTTTGCGAATAGTAACATGATCTTAATGAATAATAATGCACCTTTATGAATAATAATATTATCCTTATTAATATTATCCTTTACCAACAAACATATAAATAATACATAGACCAATTATAAATGAAATAACATATTTTATAATATAAAAATTAACTATGGGTATTTTAATGAGAAATAAACAATTAATTAAAATTTTAAATTAATTAATTTATTAAAAAAATCTATTCCTAAATAAATATTTTGTTGTCCTATAATATTAGGATAATTTAACAAGACCTTTGTTAATTATTTACTATATTATAAAATCAATTTTAGTTTTAAATAATTTATTTTTTGAGTAATTGATGATTTCATATAAAAAATAAAATTTGCATAAATATATATAATTATTTTTATAAAATGGAGTATATATTGAAATTCTACACATTGATAAATGGTTTGGGTCAATTTTGGTGATTTTTCTAAAATATTTGAATTTTGGTGAATAGTGAAAATTTGATAATTTACGAAATACACTAAATAAATAAATTTCTACATTATTGTTGAGTCATGATTGATTTAATATCCATTGGTTCAAACTCACCAACACTTATTACTATTTAGATTCATAAAAATCCAGAATATTCATTATCCTGATGTAAACTAATAAAATAATGATTAAAATTATGGGAAATAACTCTTCTCCTCTACTATAAAAGCTAGGCATCACTCTCTCTTATCCTCACTCATCTATGCCTTGAATATCCAAAAAATTCTTCCCAAATACAAATCCCATGTCCATTTACTAGGTCTAGGATCCCTTGGTCTCTCTGAAATACGTAAAGCCCTTCCCTTAAAGATGTTCTCAAGGATAATATTTTAAAATCTATATCCTCTTCCATTTTCTATTAAATAATTTTATATTAATTTTTTTTTATAATATCACTCGAATCCTCTAATAAAATGATCATAATAAATAAATTATAATATATATATATATATATTATAATTATATCACGATAATGCAACATAAATCTTCAATATTATTACTATCACTCATTTATTTTAAAAACGAAATCATCACCCCGGAGGTGCTGATTTACAACCTTCATGGTCGACGAACCTTTGTTATTCAATTTATCCTTCAGTTTTGGAAATTAAACCATTTTAATTGTTGAAACAAACTGTAATATATTTATTATAACATATTTAATGTTCTTAAACCAGTATATATACATAATATTAATAAAAAACTGTTTTTCAATATTCAAAATACTACAAAAATAATCTAAATGATTTTCGTTAATGTTTCACCTAATTAGTCATCCTTATACCATATAACCAAATGACTTATATGACCATTTTAGCTACCTAATGTTCATTAGTATCATATAAATCCAATTATGTAGAATTATTTCCATTCCACATGAACTCCATTAATTATAAACAAGTGAACCGATTTTGAAAACCAAGGAAAGGAACACTCTGGAATGAAAACATTCAATCATATAACATATCAATAAGTCCATAAGTGAACTTAATAAAAATATAATTAATAAAATAAATGTATATAATTTTCTTAATTAAAAAATTTATGGGATTAATTTGATTATTCAGGACATTATGGTCATGTGTAGAACACGTTCGAACATAATATAAGAGCATTCTTCTCAAACATCCATTTTTCACCGGGTTATTCTTATTATCATCATACCTCCATGAAATTTTTATTTATTCATATATAATCATTATGAATTCTGTTTTAGTGTCTTATATATTTCACCAACCATAATCCTTCTTTTTTATGGTTTATAAATATTTTGAAAGGATATTTCAAAACATTTATTTTGTAATACATACCCGATTCAAGGGAATTTTTCGAATTATTAACTATTTTTAAGGTAACACTATAATATATTTTAAAAAACCCATATTCATCTGAAAGAAGTCATTTTATTAGGAATAAACTACCTTAATTTACTTCTTATATTAGGGAATTATTATTTTAAAATAACTATTCTTGTCAAATTAAAAAATCTATTTATCTTATGAATTAAACAACGATTTCATATGAGTATTTTCATCTATTTCAAAAATATTGTTGATTGAAATGTTTAATTGGGTTTAATATTTTATAATATCGTCTACCATATTTTTTTTGAATTGTTAGTAGGACTTTGTATGTTCTATCTAGATCATATTGTCAATATTAATCTAAATGATTAGTGTTTATATTTAATAATTGGGGAATGTTATCTACATTTCATATATCTATATAAATATGAATGTATATGTTTTTATGATTATCCATGTTTATATGAGGACTGTATTAGACTTATTACATGATAGGTTGGGCCGTGTACAGCCCCTCGATGCCTAGGTAGTTCTCGTGAGGCAAATATAATCTCATCACATGTCCTTAACATTATGGGTTTTAATGGTATTTGCAAGAGGCTTTAACAATATGGTTATGTTGTCCGACCATATCTATTTCCTCATTATGAAACTATTAATTGATAGTTAATGTGGTTATTCGACATGTAGAATACCAATTAATGTAATTTATTATTCATTATTTATTCAAGCCTTATTCCTTTTATATTATTTTCTTGTTTATTGTTTTAAAGGCATGTATTTTTAGTTATTCACCATGCCTAATGATTGTGTATATAACATGTTCTGTTTTATTGCATACCCTTTTTGAGAATCTGAACTCACCCTATCCTTATGTTTTATTTTCCTAGGATATGAAGAAGTAAATTACGAATGAGATTCCGAGATAATCTTGGAGTCATTGATGTTTCTAATGGAATATATATATATATATATATATATATATTGTATTTTAATATATGTTGTAATTTTTAACTTAGGTTTGTATCTAGTTTTAAAAAACTACAAAACAATTCATTCCTTTGGGATAAGACATTCTTGTAATCATGATAATGTAATGAAATAAGTTAGAATCTTTGAGAAATAGGTGTCGAGTATTTATATCATAGTTCCATGATAAAACATCCTAATGATGCTTTAGGAAATAATAATACTATTGTTTCTCTTCATCATGCACAGTTTCATTGATTAGTATCAGTATCAGGTCTATTTCATTACCATGATTCTCCTAGATAAACTCATGAATAGTGTAAGAGACCCCTTCCTCAAATGAAGGAATAGAATCTACCAAATATTATTTATATCCATAGTGAGAGGATCATCTAAGGGGGCATTTTTTCTGAGTTAGATGGCCCTAAAAAAATGCTGGTACTGGCCTGAGTGGAGGTTGAACTTCCATTAAAATACTCTTGTAACATAGATTCCATGAAGAAAATGATATTCAATACAATTACATTAGTTTTTCAACCTAGTGATCCACACATTATAATATCAAAGCAATACTGGCACATTGGCTCAAGTTGGTTCAACCCAGATGAGAAAAACTATCATGTATGGTATATTTTAGTTTCCATGGGGTGAAAGTCCCGATACCATGCATGGGTAAGGGGATCTGGTAAGAATTGATACTGATTCATGTTGGTGTATGAAGTGATATTCAATCATTCCTTATACCCTGGAACACACTTTTCACTCCACCCTGAGACAATAAAGCGGTGTACCATGTCTGAGGTCATGGCCTCCACCGGGTGAATTAGGATGCAGAAGGCATCATCCATGTCTGTCAATGGATTGACAACACTAGTAGTGGGAAAAACCTCATTATCATGATAATGATTTTCATTACCCTTATAATATTCAGTATCCATGTTGAGGTATTTGAAAATGGAAATGGGTGGCACATCACCTTGGAGAATACTCATTCAACCATTAAGGAAACACTTGAGGCACTAATTATATGAAGAGGGGTCTACTACATGCATGTGGAGCCAGGATGTACCTATCAGAACATTGTATGTGGGGTTCTGAGAGATGAAAATAATCTCAATGTGGGATATCATGCCACCAAACTGGGTCTTCAGATGGATCATTCCACATGAACTCTTCTCGTTCTAGCCATAACCATGAATCATCAGGTTGGAGGGATCTAGATCAGCTTTATACATCCTCGATTTTCAAATCATTTGGGGAAGGGTGAGATTGATCCTAGAACCAATGCTTATAGAAAAGGAGGAAATCCACAACATTATGTTATCCATTTATTAATAATAAGAGTGAGCAACCCAGTATGTGAGAACCTTCACTTTCACCTGAGAAAGTGATAATTCCCTCGTACACTTAATACTCAATGTCCTCAGCAAAAAAATGAATTTTCGGCTGATATAATAGTTTCAACTATAGGGGTCATCCCAAAGCCTCTGTGAGGGATTAACACATATATTAATATAGGTTGAGGACCCTATGGATTGAGATCATTATAGGAATTCTGTAAAGGTTATTAAGAAAATCATACTTCTATGCTAGGTTTATATTTCTGCTGCTAGGAAGTTGCTCTACGACTGGTGGTATGATGGATGCTGCTGGTCGAGTAGGCATATTCTGGATGGTGCTCATAATATAACGACCCATACTTTACATACATTGTTATTACTTCAGAATTGACGCACACTTATTACAACATATAACAAAACCAGGAAAGGACCGTATAGGTATAGTGTCTTTAGAAACTGGAAAGCATAAACAACTGGTTCATAAAACATCTACTTTGCCTCCCATTTATTTCATCATATCTAGAGTCCCTTTTTGGTATATTCTACTTAATAACCTTCTTCCTGACCTGGGGAAATAAAACATACCAAAGGGTGAGCTCAAATTCTTAGTAAGGGTAAACAAAAGAAATATCAATCACATCATATACATAAGCACATAACTTTTGGAAATCTTAACCTGCAAAAGAGATCATAATTTCATAACATGGGATAAATCATAGTAGTGAAATGAAATCCCAATAATCATAACTTAAAACATGAAACTTTGTGGAATACACACATAATCATTGAGAATCATTTCTTGTTAGTCAAGACTCATTTCCAAGACCATCTTAGTGGAAAAAGTCCATTTCTGAACTGAGTTCACTCCTCGTTTCAGTCCTGTTTCACTGAACCGGTTTAACCTGCCGTTCCAGCCATGTCTATCTCATGAGATATAAAATCTTTACCAAATTCATTGGAGGGAGATATAGGTCCCACCCATCTCATAATGATACCATTCTTATGTGTGCCACAAAATCATAAACCATACATCATAGCATAACCCATGTAATAAAAATGGGAATCTTACACATCATGACATCATAAAACAATTCATATAAGATAAAGGAATTCATAAAAATAATTCCATCACAACATAATCAAATAAATGTAATAATAGGGATATAAATAGAACCCTTTATTATCTTAGATGGAAAATAATTTTGATAAAACACTTGAACTCCATTCTTGAGGAAAATATCTTTTCTACTTCAAAAACACTTTTCCTTTCTTAACATGTCATAAAATTCTAAACCAAAAGAAGTTGATTAAAAATAAACTTGAAAATTTTTCAAGGAATCTTCTTGTAAATAATTTTTTAAAAATCCATTCATGCCGTATAAGTTAAAAAAACATTCTTCTCGTACTTTTGTCGGAAAAGTCAAAAAGTACCTCGTACGAAAAACGACAAAATATTACTTTCATATCTTTTAATAAAAACTCACCGAGGGGTAAAATTGTACTTAAAAAATTGTAGGTGGATGGAAATAATATTACATATTGAGGAAACATGGATGTGGATGATAAAATACACCCCAGTAAATACTAAAGTATAAACAATCTCGGATAAAAATGAGATTGTGATATTTCCCTTACCTTAGGTCCGATATGCTTTGTACGTATCCGAACCTCCGATATAATGATTTAAATAATGTTATTGACTTATTCCATAATCATACTCATTGTTATGATATCACATATGGTCATATTCTTAGCTTCTTATTAGTAATATTTCATTACAACTTGTTATTCGGGTGTTTATTACTTTTTGTTCTTATGCATGTTTTGTCGAATAAATTCTTATTCTTCTCTTTAGGTTATAGATACCTCATTTACAGAATGTTATTAGTGTAATATATACCATATTAATTTATTCAATTCATTTATATAATCATTATGCAATGAAGATCATGTAGAATGAGTCGCATCACATCATGGAGACGGTATTCCGTACGTACGTACGAGCGATGATATCGTTCCCATGATCATGGAATTGTATTGGAGTGTATGTATACTATTTAAGAATCAATATCACTTTACAGTAATCATATATAGTCATTATTTATACCATTATACCCATCCAATTAAGGTGGTGGTGGAAAATAGATTACACCCCGGCGTGGAGACGGTATTCCGTACGTACGCACGCGCGGTGATTTCATTTTCTGTAGGATGGATAGATGGTGAAATAGGGTTATTTCATACTTATAATAACATATCAGTATATGATTGATACTTATGTTATTACTTCATAATGAAACAACTAAAGAATAATAAGTGGAAGAAGAAATAAAGATGAAAGAATCGGTAACGGACATTACCTCTTCTTTGAAGTGATTCTTTGAGACCTCCTTTTAGGGCACTAAAATTGGTCTTTGAAGAAGACCAGGACCTCTAGGATGTCTCTAGGTAAGTTGAGAGGTTAAACTGGCAGGGTTTGGCTGATATTGAAGGCTCAAAGTGGTGTGAGGAAGAGGGGGAGGAGGTGCCCTTTTATAAGGGAGGAGAGGGGCTCCTTTGGAAAAACAAAAAATATTATTTTATTATAAAGTCAAGTTCGGTTTTAAATAGCTCCAAATTGATTTATTTCTAAGATAAGGTGGGGATGGATCGAAATCATCTCTTCCAATAGAATTTAGACAAGTTTAGGTTCCTATTTTGACCTTATCATTTAGATTTAACATTAAGTTAAATAATTTTAGTTTTACCGTGTCTTCTTGTGTTCTTACACTATAAGGTTAATAAACTTACTATAACAATCCAAACGAACCCAAATTTGTTTATTATTAATATATATAACCTTATCTAAGTCATTTGGATGAACCTTAGATTTTTAAGAATAAAATAACAATTAATAATATAATATTTGTTTTAAAAACTATTTTATGTCAATTTTGACACTATTTAGTAATTGATTTTTGTGAAAATCATAACAGAATTATTATTTCTAAAAACGTTAATTAAATCAATAATAACATGTCATATTAATCTATAAAATTAGTTGAATTCATAAAAAGTGACAAATTACATTTATTTGGGTATTTATAACATCAATTATGTCAATATTTCATTAATAAGATAATTACTGCGTCATCTTTGTGTCATAAATAAATTAAATTATTTAATGTCTAAAAGTTACAAATAAAATACCATTATGTAGGAAATCGTTTTCGATTTCTAATGAATATTTATAGTCGAATTTATCTTACATATATCGTTATATTAAAAATTATTTACTTATTAAACTTTCATTTTAACTATTTTAACCCTTCTTTAAATAAATTAATAATAAATGTCCTAATCTAATCCAAGTGGGCCTAAATGGTCATATTTTATTCCTAAGTTTGTTTTTGGTCGAATTAAACTTATCCAATAGAATTTGGACATGTGTTAGGGTAATAATAATATCATTTTTACCCTCAATTACCCTATTTACTTTTAACCATGGTAAATAAAAGTAAAAAGTTACTATTCACCAAAAATTATTTTCATCTCATTGAACCAAATTTTACTTATTGACATCAACCGTGTCTCTCGGATTTTTTAAATCCCACTCACAGAAGCAGTAAAATTAAGTTTTATGAAAAATTCAGTTTTTTAACTAACACTTAGTGGTTTCACTATTCATCAAAAATTGAAAGTTTTCAGAAAAATACCAAAATTTCACCCTCAGATAATTTCGATATTCCGAATCCAAAAATGAATTCCATTTTGAAAAATAAAATTTAAAAAATTTCAAAAAATGGTTGTTACTACTCATAATGGCTAGTTTTAATAATATTTTATTAGCATATCATTGTTTAGTGAAACTCGGTATTGCGTACGACGCAAGCTATCGAGGAAGGTCGCGATTTCATGTAAAGCAAGCCAAGCAAGTGCTGTGTGTAGAAAAATATTACTTTAATGATTTATATAACATAAAAGTCTCGGGTGTTACATTCTACCCCCCTTAAAAAGAATTTCGCCCTCGAAATTTGTCACTTTGTAACAAACAAATGAGGATACCTCTCCCTCATCATATCCTGAAGCTCCCATGTAGCTTCTTCTAATTGGTGGTTCCTCCATTAAACTTTCACCAATCGAGTGGTCTTGTTTCGTAGGACTCTTTCGCTACGATCCAGAATCTCTATCGGCTGTTCTTCATAAGAAAGATCCTGCTCCAGTGGTACAACTTTTGAGCTGAGTACATGTGAAGGATCAGGTATGTACTTTCTCAAGAGAGATACAAGGAACACATCGTGAACTTGAGAGAGATTCGGTGGAAGCGCCAATCAGTAAGCTACCTTCCCAACACGATCCAGTATTTCGAAAGGACCGATATATCTAGGGCTCAACTTCCCCTTCTTTCCAAATCTCATGACCCTCTTCCAGGGAGATATTCGTAAGAACACTTTATCACCCACTTCAAACTCTAGGTCTTTTCTTCAGTTGTCGGCATAACTTTTCTGTCAACTCTGAGCTGCTCTTATGTGTTGTTGAATAGATCTGACCTTTTCTGCCATTTCATCAACGAGATCGGGTCCTAATAGCTTTCTTTCCCCAACTTCATCCCAGCAAGTTGGAGTCCTGCATTTATTTCCATATAGAGCTTCATAAGGAGCCATCTGAATACTGGAGTGAAAACTATTATTATAAGAAAATTCCACCAAAGGTAGGTGTTGATCCCAACCACCTTTAAAATCCATATAGCAAGATCTCAACATATCTTCTAGAGTTTGAATTGTTCTCTCAGACTGACCGTCTGTCTGAGGATGATAAGCAGTGCTGAAACACAACTCTGTATCCAGATTATGCTGAAGACTTTGCCAGAACTTTGAGGTAAATCTCAGATCCCGATCAGATATAATCTAAAGTGGTACTCCATGCAATCTTACCACTTCCTTCACATATATCCTAGCAAGCTGATCCAGAGAGAGATCCTCTCTAATAGCAATGAAGTGTGCAGACTTTGTAAGACAATCAACTATGACCCAGATAGCATTATTGCCTTTGGATGTTTTAGGAAGTCCTGTAACAAAGTCAATAGTGATGTTTTCCCATTTCCATTTGGGTATGGGTAGTGGTTGTAACATCCCCTTAGACTTCTGTCTCTTAGCTTTAACTTGTTAACAAACCAAGCATCGAGAGACATATTCAACAACATCTCTTTTCATGCCATCCCACCAGAAGTACTCTTTCAGGTCCCTATACATATTCATGCTTCCAGGATGAATAGAGAATGAAGAACTATGAGCCTCATCCAACAGCTCCTTCTTTAATTCGGGGATGGGAGGAACACAAACCCGATTCCTGAACTTTATTATCCCATCACAATCAAGGTTGAATTCAGGAACATTTCTCACCTTCTTTTGTAACTCAACATCTTCTTTCTGTGCCTCTTTAATCTTCACATGTATAGATGGTTGAACATTCATTTGAGAAAGATACGATTTTCCCCCATTCATTATAATTACAAGATCCATCCTTTGTAAATCCATAAATATTGGATCTTTTGTGATCTTCATCATGGATAAACTAGCATGGTCTTGTCGACTTAATGCATCTGCAACCTTGTTTTCTTTCCCAGAGTGGTAATGAATTGAGCAGTCGTAATCCTTAATCAGCTCCAACCATCTTCTTTGGCGCATATTCAGCTCCTTTTGTGTGAAAATATACTTTAAAATTTTATGATCAGTATAAATATCACACCTTTCACCATAAAGGTAATGCCTCCAAATCTTTAATTCAAAGATTAACGCAGCTAACTCCAAATCATGAGTTGGGTAATTTTTCTCATGTATTTTCAACTATCGTGAGGCATAAGCTATCACCATATCATTTTGCATAAGAACACACCCCAATCCCTTCTTGGATGCATCACTGTAGATCACAAACCTTTCTCCACTACAAGGTAGTGTGAGAATAGGTGCACTGGATAACCTTCTTTTCAACTCCTTGAAATTCTCTTCACATTCCTCCGTCCAAACAAACTTAACTCCTTTCCGAGTCAACTTGGTGAGTGGATTAGATAATCGTGAAAAATCTTTCACAAAACGTCGATAATATCCAGCCAAACCAAGAAAACTTCATATCTCAGTTACTGTTGTTTGTCTCGACCATCTTTCGTTAACCTCTGTTTTTGCCGGATCCACAGATATCCCCTCTTTTGAGATTATGTGACCCAAAAATGAAACTTTTTGAAGCCAAAATTCACACTTGGTAAATTTGGAATAAAGCTTCGCGTTTATCAGGGTCTTCAATATAATTCTCAAGTGATCTTCATGTTCATCCTTTCTCTTTGAATAAACAAGAATATCGTCTATAAAGACTACCAAAAACTGATCAAGATAGTCTCTAAAGACTCTATTCATTAGATCCATGAAGATAGGAGGGGAATTAGTAAGACCAAATTGCATCACTATAAATTCATAGTGTCCATACCTTGTACGGAAAGCCGTCTTTGGTATATCCTCCCTTTTGACCCTTAATTGATGATACCTTGAACGAAGATCAATCTTGGAAAAGTATTGAGCTCCACCTAGTTGGTCAAATAAGTCATCAATGAGTGGGAGAGGATATTTGTTCTTGATAGTGATCTTGTTAAGTTCTCGATAATCAATGCAGAGTCTCATTGATCCATCTTTCTTCTTAACAAATAGAACAGGTGCTCCCCAAGGTGACGCACTAGGGCGTATGAACCCCTTATCAAGATTCTCTTGGAGTTGCTTCTTCAATTCCTGCAACTCAATTGGAGCCATTCTATAAGGTGTCTTTGAAATAGGCAAAGCACACGATACGAGTTCTATTGAAAACTCAACTTCACGATTTGGTGGAAGACCCGGTAATTCCTCCGGAAAGACATCATCAAACTCCCGTACAATGGGAATATTCTTAATCATGAGTTTCTCACCAACCATTTGAGATAAATAACCTTCATTTAGTGGAATCAATACCCATAAAATGGAATAAATTTCCACTGGAAGGTTATGTTCATCCTAGCATTGATAGACGATCATAGATTGATCTGGAATATGAAATGTGACTTCCCTACTTTGGCAATTGATATGAGCTCCATGTAGAGAAAGCAAATCCATGCCAAGAATCACATCAAATTCCACTATAGGAAGGATCACAAGATTTTCAGGAAGCAATTTCCCACAAACTTTAATCGGAGAAGAATTATAAACTTTTGATGCGACTGTTGTGTCATTAGGGGTTGTCACAGCTAAATCAATGCCTAATTGTTGAGGTAATACATTGATATCCTTAGAAAATTCTTCAGAAATAAAGGAGTGGGTGGATCCAGAATCAAATAAAACATTTTCTACTTTAGAGTGGATGGTAAGTGTACCTTTCACCACATAGTTATCATACTCCACATCGCTGATAGAAATTTCATGTGACTTTCCTTTGTCTTTATCCTTAAGAGTTTGTTGACGTCGACCATCATCATCAACCCTTGGATTTGGGAATTGATTAGCATAATTCCCCATCTCCTTTCACTTGAAACATTGAAGTGTAGTAGGTTCATTATGTGTGTCCCTTCCTTTGTTTGCATCATTATACATCTTCTTCCCATCATTACGACATTCAAATGCCCGATGACCTTCCTTTACACATTTGAAACATTTACTTGTCCCTTTAAGACAACTCCCTCCATGTTTCTTTCCACACTTTGAGCATAAGGGAAATCTCATCTTCTTTTCAGTGTGATCTTTAGATTTTCCTTTGAATTCTATTTTCCTCTTCTTATCAAACCCATATGACTGATGGGTTACTCCAATCTCCATCTCGACTTTGAGAGCACATCGAACGATTTCCTCATAGCTATTGAAGTCCCTTATGGCTAACTCCCTTCGAAGACTTGGTTTTAAGCCACTAAAGAATCAATCGATCTTACTCTCAGGTTGGATAATAATACCAGAAGCGTACCTTGCAAGTCTTTTAAAATTTGCTTCATAAGTACCAACAGATTCATCATCCTTTTTCTTTAGTTCAAGAAACTCTTTCTCCATCTTTGTTCGGAGAATACGAGGGAAGTAATTATTGAAAAATAAGTTCTTGAACTCTTCCCATTCCATGGACTCAATTTCATCCCTTTGCCTCATATTCTTAATAAGATTCCACCATTGATTAACATATCCTTCCAAACGATACACTTCTAGGATGACTTTATCATGTTCAGAACATTGAAGAACTGAAAATATCTTTTTAGTAGTACTAATCCATTGTTCAACAACTAATGGATCGGTAGACCCGCTGAAAGAAGGTGGACGCTGCCTCATGAAGGATTCAACAGAATGTTGCTCCTTCCTTTGCTCGTTTGGAAGTCCTGCATGATTCATAGCTTGAGAAAGTTGTGTGAGCATGGCTACAAGATTTTTCATTCCAGCTCCCATAACGTTTGGTTGCTCCGGGGGACAATCATTGCATTGCCCGTCGCATTCTGTATTAACACGGTTCCTTCGGGTTCCATCCATTGACTAAAACCAAGAAGAATAGTGTGAGAAACACTAATTATAATAGGAAAACCACATAATCAAGAATAAAATTTCACACTTAAGGTCTTATCCTAGGTTATTCATGGTCATTTTTAAAATACTAAGATTGTGTTCTATGCTGAGACTTATCCTTAGGGTTCTTACTAAGGTTTTCACATCCTAGTTTCCAAAGGTTGACTATACCTTTCCTCTGATACCAACTATAACAACCCATACATTACATACATTGTTATTACTTCAGAATTGAAGCATAGTTATTAAAACATATAACAAAACCAGGAAAGGACCATATAGGTATAGTGTCTTTAGAAACTGGAAAGCATAAACAACTGGTTCATAAAGCATCTACTTTGCCTCCCATTTATTTCATCCTATATAGAGTCCCTTTTTGGTATATTCTACTTAATAACCTTTTTCCTGACCTGGGGAAATAAAACATACAAAAGGTTGAGCTCAAATGCTCAGTAAGGGTAAACAAAATAAATATCAATCACATCATATACATAAGCACATAACTTTTGGAAATATTAACCTGCAAAAGAGATCATAATTTCATAACATGGGATAAATCATAGTAGTGAAATGAAATCCCAATAATCATAACTTAAAACATGAAACTTTGTGGCATACACACACAATCATTGAGAATCATTTCTTTTTAGTCAATACTCATTTCCAAGACCATCTTACTGGACAAAGTCCATTTCTAAACCGAGTTCACTCCTCGTTTCAGTCCTGTTTCACTGAACTGGTTTAACCTAGCGTTCCAGCCATGTCTATCTAATGAGATATAAAATCTTTACCCAATTAATTGGAGGGAGATATAGGTCCCACCCATCTCATAATGATACCATTCTTATGTGTGCCACAAAATCATAAACCATACATCATAGCATAACCCATGTAATAAAACTGGGAATCTTACACATCGTGACATCATAAAACAATTCATATAAGATAAAGGAATTCATAAAAATAATTCCATCACAACATAATCAAATCAATGTAATAATAGAGATAGAAACAGACCCTTTATTATCTTAGATGGAAAATAATTTTGATAAAACACTTGAACTCCATTCTTGAGGAAAATATCCTTTCTACTTCAAAAACACTTTTCCTTTCTTAACATTTTATAAAATTCTAAACTAAAAGAAGTTGATTAAAAATAAACATGAAAACTTTTCAAGTAAGCTTCTTGTAAATAATGTTTTAAAAATCCATTCATGCCGTATAATTTAAAAAAACATTCTTCTCGTACTTTTGTCAGAAAAGTCAAAAAGTACCTCGTACGAAAAACGACAAAAGATTCCTTTCATATATTTTACTAAAAACTCACCGAGGGGTAAAATTGTACTTAAACAATTGTAGGTGGATGGAAATAATATTACATATTGAGGAAACATGGATGTGGATGATAAAATACACCCCAGTAAATACTAAAGTATAAACAATCTCGGATAAAAATGGGATTGTGATATTTCCCTTACCTTAGGTCCGATATGCTTTGTACATATCCGAACCTCCTGTATAATGATTTAAATAATGTTATTGACTTATTCCATAATCATACTCATTGTTATGATATCACATATGGTCATATTATTAGCTTCTTATTAGTAATATTTCATTACAACTTGTTATTCAGGTGTTTATTACTTTTTGTTCTTATGCGTGTTTTGTCGAATAAATTCTTATTCTTCTCTTTAGGTTATAGATACCTCATTTCCAGAATGTTATTAGTGTAATATATACCATATTAATTTATTCAATTCATTTATATAATCATTATGCAATGAAGATCATGTAGAACGAGTCGCATCACATCGTGGAGACGGTATTCCGTACGTACGCACGAGCGATGATATCGTTCCCATGATCATGGAATTGTATTGGAGTGTATGTATACTATTTCAGAATCAATATCAATTTACAATAATCATATATAGTCATTATTTACACCATTATAATCATCCAAGTAAGGTGGTGGTGGAAAATAGATTACACCACGGCGTGGAGACGGTATTCCGTACGTACGCACACGCGGTGATTTCATTTTCCGTAGGATGGATAGATGGTGAAATAGGGTTGTTTCATACTTATAATAACATATCATTATATGAATGATACTAATGTTATTAATTCATAATGAAACAACTAACGAAGAAGAAGTGGAAGAAGAAATAATGATGAAAGAATCGGTAACAGACATTACCTCTTCTTTGAAGTGCTTCTTTGAGACCTCCTTTTAGGGCACTAACATTGGTCTTTTAAGAAGACCAGGACCTCTAGAATGTCTCTAGGGAAGTGGAGAGGATAAAGTGGCAGGGTTTGGCCAATATTGAAGGCACAAAGTGGTGTGAGGAAGAGGGGGAGGAGGTGCCCTTTTATAAGGGAGGAGAGGGGCTCCTTTGGAAAAACTAAAAATATTATTTTATTATAAAGTCAAGTTCGGTTTTAAATAGCTCCAAATTGATTTATTTCTAAGCTAAGGTGGGGATGGGTCGAAATACTCTCATCCAATATAATTTAGACAAGTTTAGGTTCCTATTTTGACCTTATCATTTAGATTTAACATTAAGTTAAATAATTTTACTTTTACCGTGTCTTCTTGTGTTCTTACACTATAAGGTTAATAAACTTACTATAACAATCCAAACGAACCCCAAGTTGTTTATTATTAATATATATAACCTTATCTAAGTCATTTTTCCAAACCTTATATTTTTAAGAATAAAATAACAATTAATAATATAATATTTGTTTTTAAAACTATTTTATGTCAATTTTGACACTATTTAGTAATTGATTTTTGTGAAAATCATAACAGAATTATTAGTTCGAAAAAAGTTAATTAAGTCAATAATAACATGTCATATTAACTAATAAAATTAGTGTAATTCATAAAAAGTATCAAATTACATTTATTTGGGTATTTCTAACATCAATTATGTCAATATTTCATTAATAAGATAATTACTACATCATCTTTGTGTCATAAATAAATTAAATCATTTAACGTCTAAAAATTACAAATAAAATACCATTATGTAGGAAATCATTTTATATTTCTAATGAATATTTATAGTAGAATTTATATTATATATATCCTTATATTAAAAATTATTTACTTATTAAACTTTGATTTTAACTATTTTAACCCTTCTTTAAATAAATTAATAATAAATGTCCTAATCAAATCCAAGTGGGCCTAAATGGTCATATTTTATTCCTAAGTTTGTTTTTGGTCGAATTACACTTATCCAATAGAATTATGACATGTTTTAGGGTAATAATAATATCATTTTTACCCTTAATTACCCTATTTACTTTTAACCGTGGTAAATAAAAGTAAAAAGTTACTATTCACCAAAAATTATTTTCATCTTATTGAACCACATTTTACTTACTGACATCAACCGTGTCTCTCGGATTTTTGAAATTCCACTCACAGAAGTGGTAAAATTTAGTTTTATGAAAAATTCAGTTTTATGAAAAATTCAGCTTTTTAACTACCACTTAGTGGTTTCACTATTCATCAAAAATTGAAAGTTTTCAGAAAAATACCAAAATTTCACCCTAGGATAATTTCGATATTCTGAATCCAAAAATGAATTCCATTTTGAAAAATAAAATTTATAAAATTTCAAAAAGTGGTTATTACTATTCATAATGGTTAGTTTTAATAATATTTTATTAGCATATCATTGTTTAGTGAAACTCAGTATTGCGTACGACGCAAGCTATCGAGGAAGGTCACGATTTCGTGTAAAGCAAGCCAAGAAAGTGTTGTGTGAAGTGCCCGGATCAGTGTGATCACTGAGAGGGGGAGGGGGTGAATCAGTGATCCTTTAAAACATTTTACTAATTGATTCTTAATCAATTAAACCTCTATGGCTTGTTAAGGCCTCGATCCACTCTTCTTGTATCTCTCATCATTTCCTCGAGTAATGCAGTAAATGTAAAGGCACAGGACACAAGGATTTACAAGGTTCGGCACCAAAGGCCTACGTCCTTGCCATGTTGGTTATACACCCCAACATGGTTTCTCCCATTATAATCTGTTAGTATTACAATGGTCGATACAGAGTCCCACTGTATCTCTCCTAAGTCCCATAGGAGGGTCTTTATACTGCGTCCCACAGTGTTACCAGAGTCCCACTGGCCTGCTCCAGAATCCCACTGAAGACTTCTTCCGCCCTGAGTCTCACAGGGGGCTTCTCCTGGCTCCTCGAGTCGCACGAGTAGCTCTTCTTCACTTTAGCTCTTCAAGTATCCTCAGCAGCCTGGGATAAAGGCTGCTGGCCTTGCTCTGTACCTCTGCTCACTTGTGATGAACAGGTCTTCTCGTCTTGCTCAGGATTTATCTCCTTCTTCTCAGGATGACCTGGCCTCTCTCTTCAAGAATCTTCAACAGCCTCTGATAAGGTCTGTTGGTCTTGCTCAAAACTTCTGATCACTTCTGTTGATCAGGGTCTTCTCAATTACTGAAAACTCAGGCAGCTGATGTCTTTAACTTCAGTCTGGATTCAGTCTCACTTGACATCAACTTCATGCACTGAGTGCATGGCAACTCTTCTTCCTCATGCACTGACTGCATGGCTTCTCAAAATCTTCTTCAAGAACTTTCAGTCTTGGTCAACTCAGATGCACACAACCAGATTTGAGCTTGTTCACGTGTGCACGTGCATGCATGCATGCATGCACTCCCCTTCCCTTCTTCTTGGTGTGATAAACCCCAAAGGGTGTAATCTCCTTAAGCACACACACCACTTCTTCCTTCACACACTTTATCCAATTTGCTTACACAATTGAATGTGTGTTATACTTTAGTGTGAGGGTCCTTCTTCTTCCTTCTTCTAAGTGTTTACACTTTTAGTGCACACACTAGGTTCGGCCTTCTTGTCTCTTTGCACACACTTGTTTCACTTTTGCACAAACATGATCCTGACCTCTTCTTTGTTTGTTAAGCACACACATAGCTTAAGTGTTCTTTTAGTTTGTTCTTCAAAGTGTGCACCCACAAGGGCTACGGCCTCCTCTTGTTCACTTTTCAAACAAGGCACTAAGGCCTCGACCTTCCTCTTCACTTGCCACACACAACTTGGTGTAGTTCTTTGTGCAAGCCTCGGCCAATTCCTTCTTTGTGCACACACTTAGCCAAAGGCACTTCCACTTGTCTTGCACACACAACCCGAACCCCTACTGCCTCGTGTAGCTTCTCCTGTCTCAAAAGGGTTCGCAATTCCAATGGGTACAAGCGGCCACCTATTCTTCTCCCACTGCCACGTAGGTGCACTTGGTGCAACCAGGCACACATGTGCTTAGAGCACAATGACGCGCAGGGTGAAGACACCTCGGGCGTGCAAGGGTGCGCTGGATGCGGGGCCCACAAGTACCTCCTTCCGCGCACGTGAGGCGAACAGGGGACCTTTCCTTCTTCTTTCACAAAAGGGGTGCGCGAAAGGAACCTCACGGAGCCAAGGGGTGGCTCTAGGATTCTCTGTCGCGCAGGGGGCGCACAGGTTGTTCTTCGCGAGGCAAGGCACTCGCGGGACTCCACAAATTATTCAGCAAAGATTCAGCAAACATATCTGATCCTCAGCATCTCTTTTTATAGGAAGAGGTATGCCCAATTTCCGCGTGAGATATCTTGAATCCCCGAGATTTTCGGGCTTTTAAAATCATCAAAATCTTGATTTTTATCTTTCTGTCAAACGCGGGTTCCATTTTTATTTTTCTCTACGTGCATGCGACTTAGAACGCATGCACGACCTCTTCTCTTCTATCCCATGCAAAACACGAACTCCACATGGCCTCGGAACATTCTTTTGCCTTGGCCGAACTCCAATTTCACCATTTGTTGCATGCAAGTATATTTTTATGCATGGATGTGTTCAGAAGGCTCAGACGAACTCCATGGATACCTCAGCTTCAGAAATGGTGGACAGGAACTCGAACTCCATCATGCGGGTGGCCTCTGGTTCGACGGAGGAACGCGGGGAGGCCTCGGACGAGCTCGAGGTAGTGGATGACTCACCGACCGTTGGATCGGGCGATTGAAAGACATCGGACGGCCGCGATCAGAAGATCTCGCGCAATATGTGATGAGCGGTCCAGATCGAGCGTGCGATGAGACGGACGGCCAGGATTTGCTTCGCGGAAAAATACCGCGTCCCACATCGAATCGGAGGCCGATTTTTCCACGGTTTATCACCCAAGCGCTCTCCGCTACTCCTCAGTTGAACTTCTCCCCTCTCGGTGCTGCCCCGCACCGAGTTCTTCTTGCGGGCGCGCTTTGCGCCCACCCCTGCCACTCGGGCGCGCCACTGGCGCCCACTCTGTCTCTCGCGGGCGCGCGCTATGCGCCCCAGCTGTGCAGGCTTGACCCTCTACGTTATAACGACCCACACTTTACATACATTGTTAATACTTCAAAATTGAATCACTCTTATTACAACATATGACAAAACCACAAAGGACCGTATAGGTATAGTGTCTTTAGAAACTGGGGAAACATAAACAACTGGTTCATAAATCTTCTACAGTGTCTCCCATTTATTTCATCATATCTAGGGTCCCTTTTAGCATATTCTACTTAATATCCATCTTCCTGACCTGGGGAAAAGAAAACATAAAAGGGTGAGCTCAAATGCTCAGCAAGGGAAAATAAAGGAAATAAAAATCATATCATATCTTTATGAAAATCAAAACCTGCAAAAGAGATCATAATATCTTAACATGGAATAAATCATAGAAGTGAAAATGAGATCCCCATAACATAAAACTTGAAACTTTGTGGAATGCACACATAATCATGGAAAATCATTTCTTGTTAGTCATGACTCATTGCCAAGACTATCTTAGTGGACAAAGTCCCTTTCTGAACCGAGTTCACTCCTCGTTTCAGTCCTGTATCACTGAACCGAAATAACCTTCCGTTCCAGCCATGTCTATCTCATGAGATATAAAATCATTACCCAATGCATTGGAGGGAGATATAGGTCCCACCCATCTTATAATGAATCCTTTCTTATGTGTGCCACATAATCATAAAACATACATCATCGCATAACACATATAACAAAAATGGGATTCTTGAAACATCATGACATCATAAATCAATTCATATATGATAAAGGAATTCATAAACATAATTCCATCACAACATAGTCAAACCAATGTAAAAATATGTATAGAAACAGAACCCTTTATTATCTTAGATGGAAAATAATTTTGATAAAACACTTGAATTGAATTCTTGAGGAAAATATCCTTTCTTCTTCAAAAACATTTTTCCTTTCATAACATGTCATACAACTTTAAAATTAAAAATAAACTTGAAAACTTGTAAAGGAAGATTCTTTGAAGTAATGTTTTTAAAAATCCATTCATGCCGTATAAGTTAAAAAAAACATTCTTCGTACTTTTGTCGGAAAAGTCAAAAAGTACATCGTACGGAAAAACGACAAAAGATTCCTTTCATATTCTTTACTAAAAACTCACCTAAGGGTAAAATTGGATTTAAACTATTTCAAGTGGATGGAAACAATATTACATATTGAGGGAACATGGATTTGGATGATAAAATACACCCCAGTAAATACTTACGAATAAACAATCTCGGATAAAAATGAGATTGTGATATTTCCCTTACCTTAGGTCCGATTTGCTTTGTTCGTGTCCGAAGCTCCTGTATAATGGTTTAAATAATGTTATTGACTTATTACAGAATCATACATATTGATATGAGATCATATATGGTCATATTATTAGCTTCTTGTTAGTAATATTTCATTGTTACTTGTTACTCGGGTCTTTATAACTTTTTGTTCTTATGCGTGTTTTGTCGAATAAATTCTTATTCTTATCTTTAGGTTATAGATAATTAATTTCCAGAATGGTATTAGTGTAGTATATACCATATTCATTCATTCAATTCATTTATACAATCATTATGAAATGAAGATCATGTAGAACGAGTCGCATCACATCGTGGAGACGGTATTCCGTACGTACGCACGAGTGATGATATCGTTCCTATGATCGTGGAATTGTATTGGAGTATATATATATATTATTTCAGTATCAATATTACTTAATAATAATCATATATAGTTACTCATTACACCATTATACCCATCCTTGTAAGGTGATGGTGGAAAATAGATTACACCACGGCGTGGAGACGGTATTCCGTACGTACGCACGCGCGGTGATTTCATTTTTCCGTAGGATGGATAGAAGGTGAATTAGGGTTGTTTCATATTTATAATAACATATCAGTATGTAAGTAATACTGATGTTATTACTTTATCATTAAACAACTGAAGAAGAAGAAGTTGAAGAAGAAAGAAATTGAAAAGATCGGTAATGGATATTACCTCTTCTTTGGAACGCCTTTTTGAATCCTCCACTCAAGGAACTAAGATTGGTCTTTGGAGAAGACCAGGACCTCTAGGATTATTCTAGGGAAGTGGAGAAGGGAAAATGGCAGGGGTTGGCCGAGCTTGAGTGCTCAAATTGGTGTGAGGAGGAGGGGGAGGAGGTGCCCTTTTATAAGGGAGGAGAGGGGCACCTTAGGAATATCTCAAAATATTATTTTATATTAAAGTCAAAATCGGTTTATAATGGTTCCAAAGGGTCTTATTTCGAAGATAAAGTGGGGAAGGGTCGAAATCCTATCAACCAATAGGATTTAGACAAGTTTAGGGTATTATTTTAACCTTATCAATTAGATTTAACTCTAAGTTAATTAATTTAACTTTTACCGTGTCTTTTTGTTTTCTTTCACTATATGGTTAATAAACTTTCTATAACATGCCAAACGAACCCCAAATTGTTTATTATTAATATATATATCCTTATCTAAGTCATTTTGCCGAACCTTAGATTTTTAGGAATAAAATAACAATTAATAATATAATATTTGATTTAAAAACTATTTTGTGTCAATTTTGACACTATTTGATATATGATTTTTGTAAAAGTCATAACAGAATTATATGTTCGAACCAAGTTGATTAAATCAACACTAATATATCATAGTAACCTAGAAAATTAGTGGAATTCATAAAAAGTCTCAAATTACATTTATTTTGGTATTTATATTATCAATTTTTTCAATATTTCATTAATAAGATAATTACTGCATCATCTTTGTGTCATAAATAAATTAAATTATTTGATGTCTAAAAATTACAAATAAAATACCATCATGTAGGAAATCTTTTTAGCTTTCTAATGAATATTTACAATCGAATTTATCTTATGTATAACCCTATATTAAAAATTATTTACTTGTTAAACTTTGATTTTAACTATTTTAACCCTTCTTTAAATAAATTAATAATAAATGTCCTAATCTAATCCAAGTGGGCCTAAATGGTCATATTTTATTCCTAAGTTTGTTTTTGGTCGAATTACACTTGTCCAATAGTATTAGGACATGTGTTAGAGTAATATTGATATCATATTTACCCTTAGTTACCCTATTTACTATTAACCGCGGTAAAAATAGTAAAAAGTTACTATTCACCAAAAAATTATTTTCATCTCATTGAACCACATTTTAGTCCTTGATATTAACCGTGTCTCTCGGATTTTTGAAATTCCATTCACAGAAGCGGTAAAATTAAGTTTTATGCAAAATTCAGTTTTTAACCTACCACTTAGTGGTTTCACTATTCATCAAAAATTGAAAGTTTTCAGAAAAATACCAAAATTTCACCCTAGGCTAATTTCGATATTCTGAGTCCAAAAATGAAGTCCATTTTGAAAAATAAAATTTATAAAATTTCAAAAAGTGGTTATTACTATTCATAACGGCTAGTTTTAATAGCATATTATTGTTTAGTGAAACTCGGTATTGCGTACGACGCAAGCTATCGAGGAAGGTCGCGATTGCGTGTAAAGCAAGTCAAGCAAGTGTTGCGTAGAAAAAGATTCCTTTGATAATTTATATAACATAAAAGTCTCGGGTGTTACATTCTACCCCCCTTAAAAAGAATTTCGCCCTCGAAATTCGTCACTTTGTAACAAATAGATGAGGATACTTCTCCCTCATCATATCCTCAAGCTCCCATGTAGCTTCTTCAAGTTGGTGGTTCCTCCATAAAACTTTCACCAAGCGAGTGGTCTTGTTTCGTAGGACTTTTTCGCTACGATCCAGAATCTCTATCGGCTGTTCTTCATAAGAAAGATCTTGCTCCAGCGGTACAACTTCTGAGCTGAGTACATGTGAAGGATCTGGTATGTACTTTCTCAGGAGAGATACGTGGAACACATCGTGAACTTGAGAGAGATTCGGTGGAAGCGCCAATCGGTAAGCTACCTTCCCAACACGATCCAGTATTTCAAAAGGACCGATATATCTAGGGCTCAACTTCCCCTTCTTTCCAAATCTCATAACCCTCTTCCAGGGAGATATTCGTAAGAACACTTTATCGCCCACTTCAAACTCTAGGTCTTTTCTTCGGTTGTCGGCATAACTTTTCTGTCGACTTTGAGCTGCTCTTATGTGTTGTTGAATAGATCTAACCTTTTCTGCCATTTCATCAACGAGATCAGGTCCTAATAGCTTTCTTTCCCCAACTTCATCCCAGCAAGTTGGAGTCCTGCATTTCTTTCCATAGAGAGCTTCATAAGGAGCCATCTGAATACTGGAGTGAAAGCTATTATTATAAGAAAATTCCACCAAAGGTAGGTGTTGATCCCAACCTCCTTTGAAATCCATAGAGCAAGCTCTCAACATATCTTCTAGGGTTTGAATTGTTCTCTCAGACTGACCGTCTGTCTGGGGATGATAAGCAGTGCTGAAACTCAACTCTGTATCCAGAGTATGCTGAAGACTTCGCCAGAACTTCGAGGTAAATCTCGGATCTCGATCAGATATAATAGAAAGTGGTACTCCATGCAATCTTACCACTTCCTTTACATATATCCTGGCAAGCTGATCTAGAGAGAAATCCTCTCTAATAACAATGAAGTGTGCAGACTTTGTAAGACGATCAACTATGACCCAGATAGCATTATTGCCTTTGGATGTTTTAGGAAGTCCTGTGACAAAGTCCATAGTGATGTTTTCCCATTTCCATTCGGGTATGGGTAATGGTTGTAACATCCCCTTAGACTTCTGTCTCTCAGCTTTAACTTGTTGACAAACCAAGCATCGAGAGACATATTCAGCAACATCTCTTTTCATGCCATCCCACCAGAAGTACTCTTTCAGGTCCCTATACATCTTCGTGCTTCCAGGATGAATAGAAAATGATGAACTATGAGCCTCATCCAGCAGCTCATTCTTTAATTCGGGGATGGGAGGAACGCAAACACGATTCCTGAACTTTATTATCCCATCACAATCAAGGTTGAATTCAGGAACATTTCTCACCTTCTTTTGTAACTCGACATCTTCTTTCTGTGCCTCTTTAATCTTCACATGTATAGATGGTTGAACATTCATTTGAGAAAGATAAGATTTTTCCCCTTCCATTATAATTCCAAGATCCATCCTTTGTAAATCCATAAATATTGGATCTTTTGTGATCCTCATCATGGATAAACTAGCATGGTCTTGTCGACTTAATGCATCTGCCACCTTGTTTGCTTTCCCAGGGTGGTAATGGATTGAGCAGTCATAATGCTTAATCAGCTCCAACCATCTTCTTTGGCGCATATTCAACTCCTTTTGTGTGAAAATATACTTTAAACTTTTATGATCAGTATAAATATCACACCTTTCACCATAAAGGTAATGCCTCCAAATCTTTAATGCAAAGATTACCGCAGCCAACTCCAAATCATGTGTTGGGTAATTTTGCTCATGGATTTTCAACTGTCGTGAGGCATAAGCTATCACCATATCATTTTGCATAAGAACACACCCCAATCCCTTCTTGGATGCATCACTGTAGATCACAAACCTTTCTCCACTACAAGGCAGTGTGAGCACAGGTGCACTGGATAACCTTCTTTTCAACTCCTTGAAATTCTCTTCACATTCCTCTGTCCAGACAAACTTAACTCCTTTCCGAGTCAATTTGGTGAGTGGATTAGATAATCGTGAAAAATATTTTACAAAACGTCGATAATATCCAGCCAAACCAAGAAAACTTCGGATCTCAGTTACTGTTGTTGGTCTTGACCATCTTTCGATAACCTCTGTTTTTGCTGGATCCACAGATATCCCCTCTTTTGAGATTATATGACCCAAAAATGCAACTTTTTGAAGCCAAAATTCACACTTGGTAAATTTGGCATAAAGCTTCTCCTTTCTCAGGGTCTTCAATATAATTCTCAAGTGATCTTCATGTTCTTCCTTGCTCTTTGAATAGACAAGAATATCGTCTATAAAGACTACCACAAATTGATCAAGATAGTCTCTAAAGACTCTATTCATTAGATCCATAAAGATAGCAGGGGCATTAGTAAGACCAAATGGCATCACTATAAATTCATAGTGTCCATACCTTGTACGGAAAGCCGTCTTTGGTATATCCTCCCTTTTGACCCTTAATTGATGATACCCTGAACGAAGATCAATCTTGGAAAAGTATTGAGCTCCGCGTAGTTGGTCAAATAAGTCATCAATGCGTGGGAGAGGATATTTGTTCTTGATAGTGATCTTGTTAAGTTCTCGATAATCAATGCAGAGTCTCATTGATCCATCTTTCTTCTTAACAAATAGAACAGGTGCTCCCCAAGGTGACGCACTAGGGCGTATGAATCCCTTATCAAGATTCTCTTGGAGTTGCTTCTTCAATTCCTGCAACTCAATTGGGGCCATTCTATAAGGTGTCTTTGAAATAGGCAAAGCACCCGGTACGAGTTCTATTGAAAACTCAACTTCACGATTTGGTGGAAGACCCGGCAATTCCTCCGGAAAGACATCATCAAACTCCCGTACAATGGGCATATTCTTAATCGTGAGTTTCTCACCAACCATTTGAGATAAATAACCTTCATTTAGTGGAATCAATACCCATAAGATGGAAGAAATTTCCACTGGAAGGTTATGTTCATCCTTGCATTGATAGACGATCGTAGGTTGATCTGGAATATGAAATGTGACTTCCCTTCTTTGGCAATTGATATGAGCTCCATGTAGAGAAAGCCAATCCATTCCAAGAATCACATCAAATTCCACTAAAGGAAGGATCACAAGATTTGCAGGAAGCACTTTCCCACAAACTTCGATCGGAGAAGAATTATAAACTTCTGATGCGATTGATGTGCCATTAGGTGTTGTCACAGCTAACTCAACATCTAATTGTTGAGGTAATACGGTGATACCCTTAGAAAATTTTTCAGAAATAAAAGAGTGGGTGGATCCAGAATCAAATAAAACATTTGCTACTTTAGAGTGGATGGTAAGTGTACCTTTCACCACATCGTTATCGTACTCCACATCGCTGATAGAAATTGCATGTGACTTTCCTTTGTCTTTAGCCTTAAGAGTTTGTTGACGTCGACCATCATCATCAACCCTTGGATTTGGGCATTGATTGGCATAATGCCCCATCTCCTTGCACTTGAAACATTGAAGTGTAGCAGGTTCATTCTGTGTATCCCTTCCTTTGTTTGCATCATTAGACATCTTCTTCCCATTATCACGGCATTCAAATGCCCGATGGCCTTCCTTTCCACATTTAAAACATTTACTTGTCCCTTTAAGACAACTCCCTCCATGTTTCTTTCCACACTTTGAGCATAAGGGAAAGTTCATCTTCTTTTCCGTGTGCTCTTTAGATTTTTCTTTGAATTCCATCTTCCTCTTCTTATCAAACCCATGTGACTGATGGGTTACTCCAATCTCCATCTCGACTTTGAGAGCACATCGAACGATTTCCTCGTAGCTATTGAAGTCCCTTATGGCTAACGCCCTTCGAAGACTTGGTTTTAAGCCACTAAAGAATCGATCGATCTTACTCTCAGGTTGGATAATAATACCAGAAGCGTACCTTGCAAGTCTTGTAAAATTTGCTTCATAGGTACTAACAGATTCATCATCCCTTTGCTTCAGTTCAAGGAACTCTTTCTCCATCTTTGTTCGGAGAATACGAGGGAAGTACTTATTGAAAAATAAGTTCTTGAACTCGTCCCATTCCATAGACTCAATTTCATCCCTTTGCCTCGTATTCTTAACAAGATTCCACCATTGATCCGCATCTCCTTCCAAACGATACACTGCTAGGATGACTTTATCATGCTCAGAACATTGAAGAACTGAAAATATCTTTTCAGTAGTACTAATCCATTGTTCAGCAACTAATGGATCAGTAGACCCGCTGAAAGATGGTGGACGCTGCCTCATGAAGGATTCAACAGAATGTTGCTCCCTTCTTTGTTCGTTTGGAAATCCTGCATGATTCATAGCTTGAGAAAGTTGTGTGAGCATGGCTACAAGATTTTGCATTCCAGCTCCCATATCGTTTGGTTGCTCAGGGGGACAATCATTGCATTGCCCATCGCATTCCGCATTAACACGGTTCCTTCGGGTTCCAGCCATTGACTAAAACCAAGAAGAATAGTGTGAGCAACACTAATTATAATAGGAAACCACATAATTCAAGAATAAAATTTTCATGCTTAAGGTCTTATCCTAGGTTATTCAAGGCCATTTCTAAAACACTAAGATAGTGTTCTATGCTTAGACTTATCCTTAGGGTTCTTACTAAGGCTTTCACATCCTAGTTTCCAAAGGTTGACTATACCTTTCCTCTGATACCAACTATAACGACCCACACTTTACATACATTGTTAATACTTAAAAATTGAATCACTCTTATTACAACATATGACAAAACCACAAAGGACCGTATAGGTATAGTGTCTTTAGAAACTGGGGAAACATAAACAACTGGTTCATAAATCTTCTACAGTGTCTCCCATTTATTTCATCATATCTAGGGTCCCTTTTAGCATATTCTACTTAATATCCATCTTCCTGACCTGGGGAAAAGAAAACATAAAAGGGTGAGCTCAAATGCTCAGCAAGGGCAAATAAAGGAAATAAAAATCATATCATATCTTTATGAAAATCAAAACCTGCAAAAGAGATCATAATATCTTAACATGGAATAAATCATAGAAGTGAAAACGAGATCCCCATAACATAAAACTTGAAACTTTGTGGCATGCACACATAATCATGGAAAATCATTTCTTGTTAGTCATGACTCATTGCCAAGACTATCTTAGTGGACAAAGTCCCTTTCTGAACCGAGTTCACTCCTCGTTTCAGTCCTGTATCACTGAACCGAAATAACCTTCCGTTCCAGCCATGTCTATCTCATGAGATATAAAATCATTACCCAATGCATTGGAGGGAGATATAGGTCCCACCCATCTTATAATGAATCCTTTCTTATGTGTGCCACATAATCATAAAACATACATCATCGCATAACACATATAACAAAAATGGGATTCTTGAAACATCATGACATCATAAATCAATTCATATATGATAAAGGAATTCATAAACATAATTCCATCACAACATAGTCAAACCAATGTAAAAATATGGATAGAAACAGAACCCTTTATTATCTTAGATGGAAAATAATTTTGATAAAACACTTGAATTGAATTCTTGAGGAAAATATCCTTTCTTCTTCAAAAACATTTTTCCTTTCATAACATGTCATACAACTTTAAAATTAAAAATAAACTTGAAAACTTGTAAAGGAATATTCTTTGAAGTAATGTTTTTAAAAATCCATTCATGCCGTATAAGTTAAAAAAAAAACATTCTTCGTACTTTTGTCGGAAAAGTCAAAAAGTACCTCGTACGGAAAAACGACAAAAGATTCCTTTCATATTCTTTACTAAAAACTCACCTAAGGGTAAAATTGGATTTAAACTATTTCAAGTGGATGGAAACAATATTACATATTGAGGGAACATGGATGTGGATGATAAAATACACCCCAGTAAATACTTACGAATAAACAATCTCGGATAAAAATGAGATTGTGATATTTCCCTTACCTTAGGTCCGATTTTCTTTGTTCGTGTCCGAAGCTCCTGTATAATGGTTTAAATAATGTTATTGACTTATTCCAGAATCATACATATTGATATGAGATCATATATGGTCATATTATTAGCTTCTTGTTAGTAATATTTCATTGTTACTTGTTACTCGGGTCTTTATAACTTTTTGTTCTTATGCGTGTTTTGTCGAATAAATTCTTATTCTTATCTTTAGGTTATAGATAATTAATTTCCAGAATGGTATTAGTTTAGTATATACCATATTCATTCATTCAATTCATTTATACAATCATTATGAAATGAAGATCATGTAGAACGAGTCGCATCACATCGTGGAGACGGTATTCCGTACGTACGCACGAGTGATGATATCGTTCCTATGATCGTGGAATTGTATTGGAGTATATATATATATTATTTCAGTATCAATATTACTTAATAATAATCATATATAGTTACTCATTACACCATTATACCCATCCTTGTAAGGTGATGGTGGAAAATAGATTACACCACGGCGTGGAGACGGTATTCCGTACGTACGCACGCGCGGTGATTTCATTTTTCCGTAGGATGGATAGAAGGTGAATTAGGGTTGTTTCATATTTATAATAACATATCAGTATGTAAGTAATACTGATGTTATTACTTTATCATGAAACAACTGAAGAAGAAGAAGTTGAAGAAGAAAGAAATTGAAAAGATCGGTAATGGATATTACCTCTTCTTTGGAACGCCTTTTTGAATCCTCCACTTAAGGAACTAAGATTGGTCTTTGGAGAAGACCAGGACCTCTAGGATTATTCTAGGGAAGTGGAGAAGGGAAAATGGCAGGGGTTGGCCGATCTTGAGTGCTCAAATTGGTGTGAGGAGGAGGGGGAGGAGGTGCCCTTTTATAAGGGAGGAGAGGGGCACCTTAGGAATATCTCAAAATATTATTTTCTATTAAAGTCAAAATCGGTTTATAATGGTTCCAAAGGGTCTTATTTCGAAGATAAAGTGGGGAAGGGTCGAAATCCTATCAACCAATAGGATTTAGACAAGTTTAGGGTATTATTTTAACCTTATCAATTAGATTTAACTCTAAGTTAATTAATTTAACTTTTACCGTGTCTTTTTGTTTTCTTTCACTATATGGTTAATAAACTTTCTATAACATGCCAAACGAACCCCAAATTGTTTATTATTAATATATATATCCTTATCTAAGTCATTTGGCCGAACCTTAGATTTTTAGGAATAAAATAACAATTAATAATATAATATTTGATTTAAAAACTATTTTGTGTCAATTTTGACACTATTTGATATATGATTTTTGTAAAAGTCATAACAGAATTATATGTTCGAACCAAGTTGATTAAATCAACACTAATATATCATAGTAACCTAGAAAATTAGTGGAATTCATAAAAAGTCTCAAATTACATTTATTTTGGTATTTATATTATCAATTTTTTCAATATTTCATTAATAAGATAATTACTGCATCATCTTTGTGTCATAAATAAATTAAATTATTTGATGTCTAAAAATTACAAATAAAATACCATCATGTAGGAAATCTTTTTAGCTTTCTAATGAATATTTACAATCGAATTTATCTTATGTATAACCCTATATTAAAAATGATTTACTTGTTAAACTTTGATTTTAACTATTTTAACCCTTCTTTAAATAAATTAATAATAAATGTCCTAATCTAATCCAAGTGGGCCTAAATGGTCATATTTTATTCCTAAGTTTGTTTTTGGTCGAATTACACTTGTCCAATAGTATTAGGACATGTGTTAGGGTAATATTGATATCATATTTACCCTTAGTTACCCTATTTACTATTAACCGCGGTAAAAATAGTAAAAAGTTACTATTCACCAAAAAATTATTTTCATCTCATTGAACCACATTTTAGTCCTTGATATTAACCGTGTCTCTCGGATTTTTGAAATTCCATTCACAGAAGCGGTAAAATTAAGTTTTATGCAAAATTCAGTTTTTAACCTACCACTTAGTGGTTTCACTATTCATCAAAAATTGAAAGTTTTCAGAAAAATACCAAAATTTCACCCTAGGCTAATTTCGATATTCTGAGTCCAAAAATGAAGTCCATTTTGAAAAATAAAATTTATAAAATTTCAAAAAGTGGTTATTACTATTCATAACGGCTAGTTTTAATAGCATATTGTTGTTTAGTGAAACTCGGTATTGCGTACGACGCAAGCTATCGAGGAAGGTCGCGATTGCGTGTAAAGCAAGTCAAGCAAGTGTTGCGTAGAAAAAGATTCCTTTGATAATTTATATAACATAAAAGTCTCGGGTGTTACATACGTGGCTCCGGCTTACACACGGCCGCAGCCTCTCGGGCTGGCCCCATGGGATCCCCCTTGGGCGTGGAGACCTCGAGTCCCACATGTGCCTTGGGGTTGAACCCTTAAGGCTGGCCCTTGGTGGCTAATTTTTTGCTTAAGACTTTGTGTAAAAACAAAGTTATTAAGTACCAAATGCCAAATGCCAAGCCACTTCTTCCAAGCCATTCTCCATCATTTCTTCTTCTTAAGAATTCCTCTATTCTCTTTTCATATTATTTTCACTTAGGATATGGAATTCTTAAGTTCTTCATTAGAATTCCTCCAATTCTTCTTCAACATGAATTCAATGCTTAGGAATGGAAATATTCTTCAACAGAGCTCCTGAATCACATAAATTCTTCAACGAACTTCATTGATCTAATCAGAGATCTAGTTGGCTCATCCTCCAATTCACATGGACTAAGAATTAGTGCATGGACTTCTTCAATCCACTTCATCCACTTAGAACTTATGGATGGATCACTTTCAACTCCTCATGCATTGTCACTACAATGCATGGTCTTCTAATCATGTTGTGACTTTGTATCATCTTGATACAAGTTCTTTAAACTTAAAGAACACCTCCACAATAGTATCATCTTGATACAAGTATTGAAACATTAAGATCAGTTCTACAATCGCCTGATATACATGGACAATGTTTCAACCATAATCTTCTATGCCACTTAGTGAATCTCCTAAGAGACATACCTCTAAGTACCATGGCCATTCTCCTTCATCACCATCACCATCACATCCTTTGTCATTCACATCTTGACATTACTTGACATCCATTCATTCCATGACAACATCATGCCTCATTGACAACAAATGCAACACAGTGAATTTCATTGTGTGTAGAAAAAGATTCCTTTGATGATTTATATAACATAAAAGTCTCAGGTGTTACACAGAATATCCCATTTCGTACTAGCTGAACCATTAAAAATTAATTCTTATTGAATGCCATATAGTAGATGTGTGGCATATTATTGGTGCAGCTGATCATAAGGGTGTGGAGGTGGTTATGCCATATCGAGCCACACAAATGACAGTAGTCATGAGCCTGATGGGATAAGATTCTAGGAATGGACATTTTGAGCTATATTTTGGGCTTATTTTTTACTCTTAGTGGCATGAACGTCTTGTTTAGAGGAACTGGATGGTGCATTATGATGATTAATGTATCCAGGAATTCATCGTCAATGGGATCAACTGGGGACATTAGGATGATATAATTGGTGTTAATCATAACTAGGAACCATGTAATGGTCAACCATATTGACAATATTTGTTGAGGCATGATCCTGATCAAGACAGGAAGAACCCTCGAATGAGGAGTGGATATTGTGGGGGACTCCCATCATTGGGGTTATAAATTCTCCAAGATTGAGACAATGCTTCATCACTGATGGGGGCATTTTTTCCCTAGAAACATTGGCACCTACCATTCTGGGAGTTCGGTGGATGAGATATGGATATAACAGCAAACACTAGTGGAGGTTCAATAGCTTCAAAAGTATGGTTCTAATTTATATGGGAACATATGATACCATGGGCATAAGTAATGACCTTACGAGCCATGAATTCATCATAATTATGAGACTCACAGCTAGAGACATGCGACCATTCCCCCTCTATGTCACAATCTTTATACACAGACACACAATACACATGCACCAAAGTAAGACCCAAACTTTATATATGTTTTTCAACCAAGTCCTAGATCCAATCCTTGATGACATATCACTAAATATGTGTGTGTCCAAGGAGTAATTGGTAGGGGATGTAATTAGGGAGATCTATTAGATCAGCCTCTTGATGTATACAACATTCCAAAAATTGAAGGATTCTATGATTTGATTCACTTTAGAAATAACAAGGGCACTAAGCCACATCAAATGAGTTAACCCAAGTACTCTTATTGAGAAAGGGGGATCTAGGAGCCTTTCCTTGATGAGGAGATAAATCCTGATGAGTTAGTGGAAACTAATTACCTTACATGGGTGGTGGTGGTGCATTATAAAGTGTCACCTAGCAATTATGAGGAGGGAAATGCTAAACCTTAGGCTGCTTCTTAGGTTGGGACCCTCAACAAGGCTATGATGGAGGCTCTGTTAGAAACAACTCTAGTGGTATGGGGGCCTATACCTCTACAGTGGCAGTGGTCTTGTCCTTTGTTTTTATTCATGTAGGATATGTGGGAGGCAATGAGAGATCTTTCGTTGATTCCTATATAGATTCCTCTAGGCACCGAGGCTTGTCAATAAAATCTCATAACCCACTTGGGATGTTCTTTTTGATAAGAAAAAGGACTAGTTCATTCCTTATGTTCCCCACACATTGTAACACCCTAGGTAAATAAAGAATATGACATTTTTATATTTATCCATATTTGTGAGTAAAATGTTAATATTAATTTAAAGGTAACGCTATGCTCGATGGCGTACCCAATACGCAACAATGAGTTTCTTAGAAATCTTACGTTGCACTCTAATAATAAAATAATATTATTTTAAATGGTAGTTAACGTCTAGCCGTTGTAATGGAGGGAATGAACAGAACTAACTACAAAATGATTATATATGTTTTTCAAATATTTTTACTTTTATCCAATAAAAGATAAAGGCTTAAAATAAGAAAAGAATTCAATTTTAGGCATAGATACTCTAATATTCACTAAAAGGTCGACTTATCACCTTTTGATGGAGAACCCTATTTAAATATAGTTTTGGTCACTCTTATACATTCTTTGGACCAAATAAAATTCTTCTTTAGAATCAGGACATCAAAATTTACTTTGTGTAATTTTTTGGTATTTTTCCGATAAAATTCATTTTTTAATGAATAGTGCTAAATGTTGTATTTTAATCCAAAACCACTTTTTAATCTAATTTATTTATATGATTAGATTATCATTTTAATTGGTTTTAAAGTGAAATTAGAATATATTTTTACCTTTTAATCCAATGGTGGTCATTGTAATTAATTTCACTTTGAAATTGGACTTAAAATAGTGTCAATCTTTTGATATATATTGTTTTATAAAAACACGCTATTTGTTTTGAAAAAGGGAATTAATTATTAAATTAATTAATTAAAATTATATTTTTTGAATTTTTTAAAATATAAATCATTTTTTAATTTGGAATATCAAATATACCTTATGGTGAATTTTTGGTATTTTTCTGAAAAACGTCTATTTTTGATTAATAGTGAAACCACTAAGTGGTAGTTAAAAACTGATTTTTCGTTTAAATTAAACTTTAACAATTTTGTGAATTGAATTTCAAAAATCCGACATAAATGGTTTTCATTGGGATGTAAAATCTGGTTCAATGGGATTAAAATATTTTTTTTGTGAATAATAACTTTTAAGTTTTATTAATCTTGATTAGAGGTAATTAGTGTAATTTAAGGTAAAAATAATGTTTTAAAAATATGAAATGAACTTGAAACATGTCCTACCCTTATTTTATGTGTAATTTCCGACCATGAAAATCCATGGGTCAAATTGGGGACCCCATGGATCCACTTGGGTAAGAAGATGACATTAATAACTTTTTATTTAAATTTAAAATAAAAATGTCACAAACATATATTGTTTTACTAAAAAAAAATTTACATGGGGATATAAAAGTAATATTTTTGACTATAAATATTAATTAGAAATATAAAAATATTTAATAAATCATGATATTTTTTTTATAATTTTTAGACATTAAATAAATTAAATTATTTATGACACCATGATGATGCAGCGATTACCTCATTATTTAATGATTTAAATAAAATGAAAAGATAATGTAAATTCTAAGACCTAAAATTGTCAAAAATCTATTGTATGGGTGGATTTAGAACACTTATCACCTTATCCTAGAAATATATAATTGTGGTACCTTTGATATCCGAAAATAATTTTATAATAAAGTAACTTTTCAAGTCTTTCAAAGAGTGCCCCTCCCCCCTCTTATAAAAGGCCCCAAACTCTACCCCCTTACCTACACCTCTTAAGCCTTTGTCTCGGCCAAAATATGATCATTTTATCTATCCACATACCTCTATTCATCCTAGAAACCTTACCTTAGGTAGAAAGCTCCTCAAGAAACCCTTTTGGTTCAAACCAAGGAGAGATACCTGATTTAAAGGTAATGTCCTCTCTTACGTTCTTTTGTTTTATTTTGCTTCTCTAACCCCCTAAACTATTTTTATTACTTTCTTTTGTAATGACAAAAATATCTTAAATATACTAGGATGTTTTTATGAGATCTATTCTAGCTACAATTACACACATATCCATCTAATGGTTAAAGAACATACTGTTTCCGTGGATGGCGAATTACTGCCTCACGAAACGATGATTGTTCAATCTTCTCTTAACACCTTTCATGGTGGCCATTATGATGTAACTGTAATTTATATATGATATATATGGTATTTAAGTTTTATATATGCTTATGTATTTTATATTTAAAACATACCTTTATTCTTTTAATGTTGTGCAAATGCGATAATTTCATACGAGGAAGTGTGGACTACCGCCCCCTTAAGTGATGTGTCTCGTTCATGAAATACATGGAATGTATAAAGAATGAAATTAATGAAAATATGTGACCTATAGAACATATATATTATACTTTAATTATAATATATATATATCTCTCATTTATTTTTAATTCCATTAATATGACAAAGAAATGAAAGTAGCGTTCATGCGTACGTATGACCTACCGTCTCCATGAACAGTGCATTTCATTTCTTTTTATCTCCAAATGTTATGGAATAGTATGAAATAAATATGTACTGTATATATATGATATTTAAATCATTAATACTATTATGGAGATGATTTACTTATAACTACATGGACAATCATTTTCAAACAAGTTCATTTTTGACTCATGTACCAAACATCGACAAAAACGTCTGATATGAACTCACATTATTAACCAATTATTATAACATTATAATATGTGATATGAACTGAATAATAATATTTAAATGAGGTCCTTAAGAAATTATAAATTTACCAAAGTTTATTATTCAGGAATATAAAGAAACAAACAAGATAAGTCAGACTTGAGGTAAGGGATCCTACCTCTATCTTTCTTTTTAAGTACTCTCTTTTATGTAAATTATTTTAAGCTCATATTTATTATGTTTGGGGATGTTATTTTATATTCCTAAATATTTACTTTTTATTTTCATATTATGAGAGATCCTATTTGATCTCATAAATCCATTTTTGGAAGTTTTAAGAGGCGCCGTTAGGCTGCTGAGTTTTCATAAGGGATTATTCATCTCACTTTTATTCCCGTGAGATTTATACTACATTTTCCACCATTTACTTTGAGTGATGTATGTACTGCCCATTATTCTAATCTTTATGTAGTATACTTTCGTTTATGAGTATTTACATCAATGTTGTATAGTCCTTCTTTCATGGGGTGTACATTTCCAAAGTTACCCAAATAGGTAAGGGAACCTTTAACCCTCCTCTTTTTAAAAGACTTCTTTTGTTATATCTTTTAATTTACATATTATTATGTAGGGATATGTTCTTCTATATCCTTATTGATGTAAAATTTATTTACATGTTATGAGATACCCTTTTGGTCACATTAACTCATTTTCTAAATTTTAAAGTGACACCGTTAGGCTGTCGAAATTTTACAAGGGAACTTCTTAACCCAATTTCGATTTCTCTGGGTTCAACATGTAGTTATTGAATATGTCATACTATGAATATGTGTGAATGAACTCGGATTGTTTTACACTTAATATCCACTTATATTGGTTGTATTTATATTTTTCACACATATTTATGAGATTGATTTATCCTTAATTTAAGGATACCATATTTATAATGGATTTCATCTCAATTTACATTTACTTGGAGACTTCATTGTTGTTATTCACAAATTCACTCTTATATGGTGTATTTACTGTCCTTTGAAATATTATATTATGAATCCCTTTATTCTCATGATATTATAAAGTTCTGATTAAATGTTATTCCACAATTATTTGTATTCAAGAGTCTCTCATTTTGTTAAAAAATATTTAACAAAAATGTCATTTTTAAATGTTTTAAAGATTTAATATTATAAAAATTTATCTTTAATGTCCATGTTTTAATTTTTTTGAGTATTTATTTATATGGAAATTAATGTTTTAAAATTATAATTCCATTAAAATCCTCAAAGTGGTATGTGACACTTTTATTCTAAAATCTCTTTTAAATGTATTCTTTTAATATTTTCAAAGTATAAAAGGATTTTTCTATCATAGAGTTTTAATTATTTTATTAGATGTTTTTATTTATGATAGTATCATGATGTGATCTCTTGTGATTGAGATGTGGAAATGTTTTCTTTCCTTTAAAATTGTTTTATGTATTATGATTTTGTAATGGTACATGGAAATTTGACGGGTGGTAACGTGATAAACCATATGGAGGGTGGTGCTGTGAATTCCAGGATGGGTGGTTATGTTATAACCTCCAATGCATTGGGTATGGAAGTCGGCCATATGGCTATTCCATTTAGTGATATGTGTGGAAGTCGACCGTATGGTTATTCCATTTAAGTATGTTTATGTCCCAAGTTATCTTTATATGTTATGTGTTCTTTATATGGGTTTTATGGTAATATTTTGGTTAAAAAAGGGTAAGTAATGATCTTTTATTCAGTGAATAGTATTTAATACTTTATAAAGGTGAAAAGTATTACTTTGATAAAGTATTTGTGGTTTACTTGTAGTTTTGAAAAACTAACAGTTTTCCTTCTTTGTGTATCCCTTACTGAGCTTTTTATGCTCATCTCAAGTTTTTTTGAAATGTTTTTCACAGGAAATAATGTGGAATAGGGTCAAGGATGGGATCAAGGAAAGACATGCTATCTAAAACATGGAACTAGACATGTTCCTTTTTAAAAGTTTTTATTTTATGGAAATATAGTAGAAGTGTCCACTTTGTAATCTTTTGAGATGTAATAGTTATGTCCTAATTCTCTAAAACTCTAAACCTGAAAAGATACTCTTTGTGAATTATTCATTTAATTCATGATTATTTAATGTTTTAAGGCTAGGTCCTTATACACATATTTCCAAAAACCTCCCTTGAGTCAGGGGAATTTCAGGTGAATACATTAGGACCTTCCCCCTAGAGTCAATGTCTATGATTCTTTCATCTAGAATTTGATGCACATAAAGAGGTTAGTGATACTAGTCATAAGATTGGGGGTGAATAGCTGATATAGAAAAAACCTATAAAGATACTCTTAAAAATTTATAGACCAAATGTGGAACTGGATATACAAAAAAAATGTGGGTCTTACAGTGTTTTAATAATGTAGAGGATCTTGGATACCTCTTGCAGCACTAGAGTTCAATGAATAGGTTCACACCTCTGAGATAAATTGATCTAGATGTTGTAGGGTTTCACCTATCATATTTAAGTGGAATAGAATCAAATTCCCAAAGCATAAGGGTGATGGAATATTATCCACCCATGATAGATATAGATTTTCATTAGGTGGGATTTCCACCTATCAATTTTTAAGGGCCTCTAGAAGAGTAATGAGATGATACATCAGATACACCTAGAAAAGTATACTGTCTTGGCAAGGATTCCACACCACTAGTGCATTGGGGAGTTCTTCAAAATGATAGTTGGGAAATGTGACTTGTTTAGAAACTACTGGAATATATAAAAAAGATGTTGGAGGGATGACCTACACGGAAATATGAGGGGCTTCTGGAGGAATGACCCATGGATCAATGTCTTGAAGAAAATTCTCACATATCTCGGGATGATTTGTAGAGCCATACCATAAATTCTTTCCATTAGTTCCAGTATATATCCTGTTGGTATATGCTTGGTTGTCGAGATCAATGTGGGGAAACATGCCAATGAGAACCTATACCTACCACTACTTCCCTAGTAGAAGATGTTTGGGATCATACTTGTGATCACCATAATCTGGTCAATGTTCAGAAAAACGCATGCCAATAACCTCATCAATAACATTAATATGTTATGAAAGTTGTGGGAGAAATTCCAAATTTTCAGGATCATCCTCCATCATTCACATCAATCTAGATGAGTTGGAGGGCTTAACCATCCCAGTGTGACCCTTTCCCTTATTAGGGTCCCAATCGAGGGGCAACACCTCTTAAGTGTATGAATTCCCATGTAATTGTCTTTGATGGACAGTGATAATGAAAATGGGATCAAAAGGAAGAGAAACTACCCCAAGGGGTAGGTTCATGTAAATGAGTCCTTCATCAATATGTTTTTCTGTGAGGATAGACATTTTAACAAAGAATACTCTTGGAGGAATATCCTTGATATCACATATATTATCTGTTTTACATTGGATGGTAGAATAGTGAAGTGTAGCATTCTATCCCCCACAATGAATCTGAACGTGTTGAGATGCCTCTTAAATTATTTTATGGGGCACAATTATTCTCTGAATTTAGCATTGTAGAAGAGTCTGGTGATAATCATGTGATACATGGGTTTGATCCAGGATATCAAATACCACTCAAATATGTGTAATTGTTTTCCAATATCATAAAAATGTTACTAGATATTAGGATAATCCAATATATTACAATAGAGGAAGATGTGTGTCAACCCTCGGGTTCAACAGAAACACATGACATCATCCTGGGTGAGTGGATAAAAAATCCCAAATTCTGAAGTAGCAATCAACCAAAATATTTTGAGATGATGGTCCACAATGATAATTCCCCACACATTTTTTTTATTTGGAATTGGCATCAAGACCTCGATTTCCCTATTCTTCAACCGGGGAAGGATTGGGAATCAGTAATGGTACTAAGATGGACTATTGTGGGGGGTTGACCAATAGAGAGAATGTTATATGGGATAAAAAGACTCTATATATAGGTTCATCCCTTGAGTGTGTAATTGACTGAATAATCACATAAAAGTTTGATGGAATGCTGACCATCACTTCATGTGTGATGTTGGTGGATTTTGGTGTTGAACCATGGCATTTCTCATCGTATACCGGCCCCCAAAATCTCTTTTTAATCGTTTTTCGAGGTAGAGAATGATTATGATGATGATACAGAGGATTTCATGAAAATAACCATAAAAATAAATATATATTCCTATTCATATATTTACATATGGAGGGACTCAATGATTTGGTGCATTTCCCTTTCTGAAAGGAAGATGTTAATATGCCTAGTTCCTGCCACAGAATCTGATGTAAAGGATCGGGGTGAAGGCTCCATCATCAAATAACACTCAAATTCAGATTCTAAAATGTGTACTGAATTTTCAATGATCTGGAAATACTTATGATTCTTCACTTGGAGGATATAGTTCTACCTTATTTTCCAAGATAGTCACTCATGGAATAGTAAATCTCCAACAAAGGGAGGGCATCCATGTAGGACGGTATTGGAGTGGTGAGGGCCTTTTCTAGAGCTAGAATTAACATGGGGAAATATTCTCGGCCTGATGTTGTCACATTGCGAAGGACCTCCACTCGGAGTGTTGATAAGGACATGGGTAGGGCCTCCATGTTGGGTGAGAGAGTTGGGAGGACCTCCACTTGGGTGTGTTGGGGTCTGAAGAGAACCCAAGAAGAAATAGAATGAAACATAGTGAGAACTACCGTACTGATTTTGGAACATATGGGGAGAACCTCTACAGTTAGTAGTGTTAATTTAGGTAGGGACACCACTGGAGCTGCTAAGTACATAGGGAGGTCCTTCATGTTAGTCAACTATGGAATGAGAAGGAGCTTCAGGATGGTTGTTAGTGGTGTTACGAGGTGAGCCTTCGTAATGATCAAACTAGATAGAGGGGGGGACCTCTATTTTGATGTGTTACTGAGCAAGGATGACCATATATTTTATAAACTATAATATTAGGAAAATCTCTATACTTGGGATGATTGGAATAGGGAGGACCATTGTCGTATAAATCAATACGAAGTGGAGGATCTCCACATGGACTCATGTTAGTGGCATGCAGAGGACCCACATGATGAGTGTGAGAGCGGGGGCGTCATCCTATCTGAATGGAGATGGTACCAGAAGGACCTCTATCAAGGATCTAGACATCATTGGATATCCTGTTATGGTTTTTGCTCATACCTGTGACCGAAAGAGTCATCAAAACGTTCCCACTAGGTGGTTGGGATATCAATCCCAAGTTGGCATAAAAGTTCCCATAATCAGTAGCAACAAATAATTGACAGAATGTGTCAGTGGTGGAAAGGGCCACTAAAGCTATTGAAGAAGGTGACACATGAGGGGGGGGGGGGGTCCTCCTGAGCCTGTGCCCAAGGTTGATGTTGGTCAGCCGATCCAGGGTCAGGGATTTAGGGGAAGAGACCACGTATCCCTCTACTTGAGGGACTATCTAGTTCCATTGGCTTAGCCAAGAGGGAGCCCTCCATGGATTTTCCTTGGTTAAAGTCAAAGCTGGGATGACTCAAATGTCCCATTACTTTTTGGTATACGGGAGTGAATAATAGTATCATTCAGGTGAGAGTCTTATGAAATGGTTGGATTTTGGAGTGGGTGGTAGCGGTTCCTTGCACGACCCTTAAGGTCGATGGTGACGGTGAGACAAAAAATCCTGTAGATATTTGCAGGGCATATCTATGGTTGGGATGACCCCTTCTTATTCATATCATGGAATAAAATAATTAATCACCCTACTCTGGATAAACACTAAGGGTGATGTGGTGAGTGGGAACCTGGTAGCTGTGGTTGTGGATGACATCATGGAAGAGGTAGAGCTATGCGAGATTGCCACATTAGCAATTATCCGTTTAAGTCAACAACACATTAAACATGTGAATTTAATGACTCCGTAATATTTTTAGGTTGAATAGTAAGTTAAATCAGATATTATAAATCAAGTTTCTCAAACCTGCATTTTTAGGGTTCTTAAACCAGTCGAACAACTTGGTTTTGATTATTACTCGATCAAGTCAAGTTTATACAATCCAAATCTTCCTTGAATGTGATTGCAAGGTTCTGATTCATGGAGTTTTGATCTCTTCCTCCTCCACCGAACCGATGGGAAATCTCCCGTGCGTAGCACCCTAACAGGTTGTTCCTCTTTTAATATTAATTTTTATTATTTTTTATTACTCTTCCAATCTTCTAAATTACATAATGTCTTCGTTATTGATCGGAATTCCACGCCGTTAGTACCGTTGATTTCATCTCGATGAGTAGAAACAAAATAATATATATTTTTTCAAAGGAAGCAATGAATTTCCTCAATCCGATATTTTTGCCTTTTAATGGATCTTTGAAAATAAATTATGAAAGGATAAATTCTAGAAATTTTCATGGATAATGGTAAAGTTTTATCAAATGATAATTATATTATTTATCGAGGGTAATTTATAAACACATTATCAAAATAAAACTATGTCTAATTGTCGAATAATAATTATAAAGAATCGTCAAATGATAATTTCCACTTTTTTTTGAAGTGATGATTATAAATAATTATCAAATGATAATTACAATAAATAATTATGACATAATCATGAGTTTTCCATATGATAATTATTAAAAGAATTTATCAAAGGATAATTATTTAAATTATCAAGGAATAATTGTGAAGGATTATTACATGTGTTATCATTTTAATCTAAACATGTTATAATATCAAATGTGGTTTATAAATATTCTAAGTAAAATGTTGTGATCATATGTGTTGACATAAAATGATAATTTGGAATTTCATAAAAATATTGGAAGTATTATCACATTTCATGATTAAAATTACAATTCGAGAATTATTCTGGAGAGAGAAACTATCATCACATGTGATATTTTATTTTCCTTTGAAATAAAATAGTGGGTTTTGGATTTAGGAACCCTTAATGAATGTTGAGCATTTGTGTGATGACGATTCTGATAATAAGGACATGAGGAGGCATATTGAACCAGATGGGGTGATTTATCCTTGATGTTGACATCTATGACCTTGAGGTAGGTGGTTCAGTCCCGACTTTCCAAATTGATTATCCTTGTATTGCTTGATATATTTCATTTGTTTATTTAAAATCAATTGCTCAAATTTTCTTTCAATTAAATTAATAAAACCTTGATTCTAGTGAATCAAGATATTTGGAATGGTTTTGGCATGGAAATTTGGAAAACCCCAATTCCATTGAATTGGGTGTGTTTATGGAAATTGGCTGATTTAAATTGTTTAAATTTAATTATAGATTTGATAGAAATTATTTTAATTAAATTGTACAATTTATTTGTGGAAATAAATTGTTTAACGATGGAATTGGTTTTGAATGGATTTAAAACTCCTGAAAATGGATTAAAATGGTTTGTTAGAAACCCAATGGTTTTATCTTGTAGAAGGTAATGTTTTTGAATAAAACCTGTTTTGGTTTTAAATGGAAAGAAATTGACATTTTTGAAATGGAAGAATGGGATTGATCGTATTTTAAGTAGTCTTAAAATAGTTCTCCCATCATGTAAGAGCACATGCAAGCCTTGGGTAGTTAGTGAGTTATTTGGATACACTCTGCGCTACGACAACGTTCTAAAACATACTTGTGGCTGGTCACATCCCTGATGGGTTGGTGATGAGTCTCCTTTGGCTAGTGTCATAGGGACGTGTGTATACACATTTTTCTGAGTTCACATAAAGAGTACGGAATCCTATAACTGGTTAATACTATCGTACCTTTTGGCAGATGACCATGTTGCTTGCTTGTTTTATTAATATTTGAGATATAAATGTATGTCAATGCTTTTGAACTTATTTACATGGCTGTTAAATTTATATAAACTATTTTATATAATTTTTTTATTTAAGCCATTGTTTTAGAAATATTCCATCATTTGTAAAATCCTTTCTTAAAATATTTATTTCCATCATTTGAAAATGTATAGCATGTTTTGTTTAAATATGCTTTTGAATTTCCAAACCTGTTTATTTAAAAATTGATAGCTTTTATTTAGATAATCTATATTTGGAATATTTTATGGAATCTTTGGTGGTATCCTACCGGGCTTAGGCTCACACCCTACTTTTGCCTTCGGGTGTTTGTAGACTTTCTTCTTCCAGGTTCGAGCGAAGGGAAAAGATCTCTTGGAGGTGGATCCAACTGTTGATCTTTGGTCTTGGTGGGTTGTGTCCTTAGGGACCTTGGGGATGTTTTCCCCATTTTTAGTACTTGGGTTGTAGTATTTTGGGATTTTTATGCCTCTTTGTATTCTGGTACATTACTCCCAGTGGAGTTTCTTTTTGTTATGCATACAGTCTTGTTTCTTTTCTTCTGCATTTTTGGTGGCAAAATCGTTCCCACTTGCATGTTATGTGATGCTAGGTGCTTGTCACTGACCCGTGGGGATCAGGAATGCCCTTCAAGCTATGTTAGGGCTGGCTCGGTTATCGGGTTACCAGGGTACCCGGGCTGGTTCGTGACAAAATGGTATCAGAGGGAGGTTTAATAATCTTTCCTTGATGACAATATGCATTTGGGTATTCTTGTCGGGACTTAGGAGGTAGTTGCGATTGACTGCCTAACCATCTCTCACCGTAATGAACCTTAAGTCACGAGGGGTAGTCAGGGAAAGGCATCTTGTGGATTAGTTCTAGTCTTTTCCCTATTTTGATTTGGGTAGAGTGAAATCCAAATCATGTATGTTCTACCGGTCGACATTATATTTTCCTCGTTGTTATATACGAGCATTATCTATTGTCTTCATTATTGTCTGCTAATGTTGTGTAAAATCATGCCTCTGAGGAGACATGTGAATTAGATCAAGGAAGGGGCTACTGCTGAACAGATGTGAGCGAATCCCCCAGTGGACCTGATCCTAGTAGAGGTGATTGTGTGCACTATCCAAGCTCTGGGATAGGAACCACCTCTAAATCCCCATTCAGGCTCTAGCTGTGGAACCTAGGGGGGTGCTCTTCAAATTTTTTTTCTCAAGAGTTCTGTCACCTTAAACAACCAGTTTTCAATGGCTCCACTGATCCAAAACATGCTAAGGAATGGTTTGGCAGGATATGACTTCTGTTTGAGTTCTTGTAGACACCAGACGAGATAGAGGTTAAGTGTGCCACCTTTTTTGTTGGAGGGACCATGAAGAAGAAGGTGGGACAAGATAGTGACAGGGAGGTTCTTTTCACCAAATAGTTCTATCCAGTTCCAATGGTGTTGGCCAAAGCCAGGGAGTTTTTCAGGCATGAGCAGGCTAAAAGAACTGTGGCTCCTACAGATATTTAGGGGACTTTTAGAAGTTAAGACACATCGTTCCCACTCCTTGTAGTGGCACAAGATCATCATCACCTTCAAAAACTGCGGGGCAATAAAATGCTTCACGTACAAAAGGGTTCCAGCCACAGGCATTCGGAACGAAGCTTCTTCACGTAGTGAAAGATTCTCTAGAGGAAGTTAATACATGTCCAATGACCATAATAGTTATCCTTGTTGTAGCTTTGTCTTTAGTGACCACACTTTGGATAATAGTGCATATTACTTGTTTATTTCAACCTGTATCCTTAATCTTCTTAATCTTCTTATGAAACTTTTATCTTGTGCAATGGATATTACTACACCCCTTGGTGTGAAGAGAGAGCATGATTTTTGTAGTCCTGTTTGTGTCTTCTCTCTATCAAATGTCAAGTTTTCTTGGAGTTTTCTCATACTCGACATGGAATCTCATGACATGACATTCAAGATGGATTGGATTATTTCCAATAAAGCCCGAATTGATTGTTATCTTCGACGGTTCTACCATAATACACCTAGTGGTGTGCCTCTTGTCTTTTAAGGAGAAAGAGACCTAAGGATAAGCAAAGTTAGAATTTATCTGGAGTTAGGGAATGTGATATCAATGTTTACTTTTGATATCGAGCGAGATTATTTTAGTGGTGATCTTCCTCCAGTTTTTGTCGAGTTTCCCATCATGTTTCCTTTTTTTCATTGGTTTATCACAAGTAAGAGAGGTTGAGTTTTCTATTGACTTGATGTTGGTACTCAACCAGTTTCCTATCAATCTTACAAAATGGATCTAGCTAAACTGAAAGAATTAATTTTCTGGTTGGACGATCTTCTTAAGAAAGCCTTTTTTCACTAAAGTGTGTCACCTTGGGTAGTGTCGGTTCTATACTCCATGAAAGATAATGGTTCCCTTACATCTTTTCTTTTCGAGATGATTTTTTTTCAGGAACAGAAGGTTGTTAACGAATTTCGTAAGCATCAGAGATTATCTTTATGGTGGGGAGAGTGATGCCCAGTGGTTGTTCTCTAAAGACAGTGTTCGGTGTTATCAGAACTGTTATGTTGCACTGTTAGCAACAAGGAAGGCTATAATAGGGGATTTTCATTTTTTTACCAATGGGTTGTGCACTTAGAAAGCACTAAGACATTCTACAACTTGAAGCATCAGTTTTGGTGACCATGTATTCTTAAAGGTTTCACCCCAGTTGGGTCATCGACGGTTTGGGAGGCAAGGGAAGCTTGCTCCTTGTTTTGTGGGATCTTTTTAGGTTGTTGATTAAGTGGAGAAAATTGTTTACCATTTAGAACTACCATCAAAACTAATGTCGATACATAATATGTTTCATGTATCACAGATGTAAAAGTATCTCTCTGATCCATCTCACTTTTTGAGCTAGAGTGATCTTGAGATTGAACCTGATTTATCTATGACTAAACGACCAGTCAGGGTTGTTGTTTTTGAAACCAAAGTACTTAATGGGAGGATGATACCTTTGGTCCGTGTGATAAGGAATCATGGTTCTAATTCTCATAAGACGTGAGAGAGGAAGGCACTTATGAGATAACATTGACCTTGTCTTTTTGAGGTGGCAGTTTCTTCGTAGGCTTTCTGGGGACAGAAAGTTCCAATGGTGGGGAGGTTGTAACATCCCGTTACTGTTATAGGTATTCCTAAAATTTCTTATGTTAAACTATTATTATGTTAATTGGGGGGGGGGAATAGTTTATCAGTAAAAAGTTGTGTTTTTGTTAAAACACGTTGTTGAATGGTAAAACGCCTAATTAATGCTCCGTAATATTAAATTAAATATTTTCTAAGTTAATCACTCTGTAAATATGAGTTTTTGAGGTCTGCAAAGTCTCGAAGAGGATGAAATAAAAATATTAAATATATTATTTTAAGCATGAACAATTTATTCAAAATAATTTAATAACCCCAAAATGGTCCATTATATGAGAAATTTGAGACAACGGTTATGTCCGAAATATAGTGTTTACCCTAGGAGGGGTATAACATTCAAAGACAACGGAAATTTAGATGTCTCGCTCGTGAGATAATGTTTTTAAATAATATTTAATATATTATTTATTAAAAATTAAATATCTCTCAAATGGTGCGTCATATGGAAAATCTGAGACCACTGATGGGTCCAGAATGAGGGGTTTACCCTAGACAAGGTACAACTTTTGTTTGCATCGAGTGTTTGGATGCCTCGCTCGCAATAATACCACTTTTTATATTAATTAATTAATTATTCCGGGTTTTAATTTAAAATTCATTAATATCTCTCAAACCGCTCATCTTTTGAGAAATCTGACACCACCATTGAGTCCAGAACGAGGTATTTACCCTAGACAGAGTATGCCGTTTATTCGCAACAGGATTTTGGTATCATTTAATTTTTGTTAAATAATTAAATACATTAAAAGAATTTAAAAAAACGTCTACACTATTCACTCGTCTTCTCCAAACGGAAGAACACCATTCTTTATCTTTTCAATTTCTGAAAGCTTTGTTTTTTAGCCGTTATTATCCGTTTAAGTCAGCAACACATTAAACATGTGAATTTAATGACTCCGTAATATTTTTCGGTTGAATAGTGGGTAAAATCAGATATTATAAATCAAGTTTCTCAAACCTGCGTTTTGAGGGTTCTTAAACCGGTCGAACAACTTGGTTTTGATTATTACTCGATCACGTCGAGTTTATACAATCCAAATCTTCCTTGAATGCGATTGCAAGGTTCTGATTCATGGAGTTTTGATCTCTTCCTCCTCCACTGAACCGATGGGAAATCTCCCGTGCGTAGCGCCCTAACAGGTTGTTCCTCTTTTAATATTTTTTTTTATTTTTTTTATTACTCTTCCAATCTTCTAAATTACATAATGTCTTCGTTATTGATTGGAATTGCACGCCGTTAGTACCGTTGATTTCGTCTCGATGAGTAGAAACAAAACAATATATATTTTTTCAAAGGCAACAACGAATTTCCTCAATCCGATATTTTTGCTCTTTAATGGATCTTTGAAAATAAATTATCAAAGGATAAATTCTAGAAATTTTAATGGATAATGGTAAAGTTTTATCAAATGATAATAACATTATTTATCTAGGGTAATTTATAAACACATTATCAAAAGAAAACTATGTCTAATTGTCGAATAATAATTATAAAGAATCATCAAAGGATAATTTCCACTTTTTGTTGAAGTGATGATTATAAATAATTATCAAATGATAATTATAAATAATTATCAAATGATAATTACAATGAATAATTATGACATAATCATGAGTTTTCCATATGATAATTATTAAAATAATTTGTCAAAGGATAATTATTTAAATTATCAATGAATAATTATGAAGGACTACCACATGTGTTATCATTTTAATCTAAAGATGTTATATTATCAAATTTTGTTTATAAATATTCTAAAGAAAATGTTGTGATCATATGTGTTGACATAAAATTATAATTTGTAATTTCATAAAAATATTGGAAGTATTATCGCATGTGATAATTAAAATTACAATTCGAGAATTATTCTGGAGAGAGAAACTATCATCACATGTGATATTCTATTTTCCTTTGAAATAAAATAGTGGGTTTTGGATTTAGGAACCCTTAATGAATGTTGAGAATTTGTGTGATGACGATTCTGATAATAAGGTCATGAGGAGGCGTATTGAACCAGATGGGGTGATTTATCCTTGCTGTTGACATCTATGACCTTGAGGTAGGTGGTTCCGTCCCGACTTTCCAAATTGATTATCCTTGTATTACTTGATTTATTTCAATTGTTGATTTAAATTCAATTGCTCAAATTTGCTTTCAATTAAATTGATAAAACCTTGATTCTAGTGAATCGAGATATTTGAAATGGTTTTGGCATTGAAATTTGGAAAACCCCAATTCCATTGAATTGGGTGTGTTTATGGAAATTGGCTGATTTAAATTGTTTAAATTTAATTGTAGATTTGATGGAAATTATTTTAATTAAATTGTACAATTTATTTGTGGAAATAAATTGTTTAATGATGGAGTTGGTTTTGAATGGATTTCAAACTCCTGAAAATGGCTTAAAATGATTTGTTAGAAACCCAATGGTTTTATCTTGTGGAAAGGCATGTTTTTGAATAAAACCTATTTTTGGTTTTAAATGGAAAGAAATTGACATTTTTTAAATGGAAGAATGAGATTGATCGTATTTTAAGCAGTCTTAAAATAGTTCTCCCATCATGTAAGAGCACATGCAAGCCTTGGGTAGTTAGTGAGTTATTTGGATACACTCTACGCTACGAAAACGTTCTAAAACATACTTGCGGAGGGTCACATCTCTGATGGGTTGGTGACGAGTCTCCTTTGGCTAGTGTCATAGGGACGTGTGTATACATATTTTGCTGAGTTCACATAGAGAGTACGGAATCCTATAACTGGTTAATACTATCGTACCTTTTGGAAGATGACCATGTTTCTTGCTTGTTTATTCATATTTGAAATATAAATGTATGTCAATGCTTTTGAACTGCTTTAAATGCCTGCTAAATATATATAAACTATTTTATATAATTGTTTTATTTAAGCCATTGTTTTAGAAATATTCCATCATTTGTAAAATCCTTTCGTAAAATATTTATTTCCATCATTTGAAAATGTATAGCATGTTTTGTTTAAATATGATTTTGAATTGCCAAACCTATTTATTTGAAAATTGATAGCTTTTATTTGGATAATCTATATTTGGAATCTTTTATGGAATCTTTGGTGGTATCCTACTGGGCTTAGGCTCACACCCTACTTTTGCCTTCGGGTGTTTGTAGACTTTCTTCTTCCAGGTTCGAGCGAAGGGAAAAGATCTCTTGGAGGTGGATCCAACTATTGATCTTTGGTCTTGGTGAGTTGTTTCCTTAGGGACCTTGGGGCTGTTTTCCCCATTTTTAGTACTTGGGTTGTAGTACTTTGGGATTTTTATGCCTCTTTGTATTATGGTACATTACTCCCAGTGGAGTTTCTTTTTGTTATGCATACAGTCTTGTTTCTTTTCTTCCTCATTGTTGGTGGCAATATCATTCCCACTTGCATGTTATGTGATGCTAGGTTCCAGTCACCGACCCATGGGGATCGGGAACGCCCTTCGGGCTATGTCAGGGCTGGCTCGGTTATCGGGTTACCAAGGTACCCGGGTTGGTTCGTGACAATCTAGATGGGATGATGGGATGTTTGTTCCTCCTTCAGTGTTTTCCTCCATGGAACTCATTATCTAGTACAAGTATCCCTTATAGATTAAGATTTTGTTCGTGAAACCTTCCTTATTTCCACCTCTTTGTGGATGCCAGTGAATTACCTTGCCTCAATTAAGACATTCCAAATGTCCTTGTCAGGGCAGAAACCATCCATAAGGATATAGTCACATTGGGCATCACATCCATCTCTATACGCTTGAACCATAGAACACTATAATTATCATTTTTGAGATGGCTTCTCGGTGGTGTGGAAGAATGAGTAATCCCATGTCGAATGCAGGGAATATTATTCTAGAGTCATCTCCCCAAGTTTTTCTCCAGCTTACCAAGATTAACAACAATTATGCCACAAGTTTAATTTCTTGTGGATATGGAATATATAGAACAAAAATCTAAAAATAGTGTATCAGATGGAAACACCACAAGTAGGGATCATCTAGATGGTTTAATAGGTGGATGGGTGAAAACAACGATGATGAAGGAACCTATATGGAATGTATGCAATAGAAAATATTTCAATCCATGAATCCTGATAAAAAAACTACCCTGAGAGGATCAAAGAATGTGGGTCCTATAGAGGGGGACACCACAGTTTACTGTTGACTGGGAATTAACCTTAGAGGGTCTTTCTACATTCTGTTTATGGAATACATCAATTAAACCCCACATATGTTTATGGGGGAACTCTGAGATTACACATTGTAAGAATCTCATTAGTATTGGGTGAACTAACAAGGATGTGGTGGCCTATATATGAATTAGAATGGTTAATGGGGTGTTGAATTATGTGGATGCTATGAATTGGATTGAACCTATGTGAAAATGATTGTGGTTTTGGTTTAGATCCTTCTGTAGGTTTCTTAGAATCCCAGCGGATGGGAATCAAAGTACACATAGTTTAGTGGGGAGATGAGACACCTAAGGTAGTGGCCCTTGAGAGTGGAATTAATAGATGGGACCGCAGAGGAAGTAGAACCTCCAGGTTAGTTCATGATCTTCCTGAGACACAAAGGATCTAAGGAAAGGCTAGGATGGGAAATAGATGATGGGATTGAACCTTGAGGAGGATTCATATAAATCTTAGTGGTTGGAGATGTAGTTCATGAGGATAGGGGAATTTAATTGGGGCATATGTAAAAGACATCGACCTAGATACATGATGGGACATATTCATGGTTTTGGACCCATCATTTGAGGGTCACTCTTTGTTGGTGGAGAATGGTGATTTGTGGGGATTATGCATGGTTATCAGTCCATAGGGATCACAACAACTCAGAGTGGTAGATCAGATATATGCATCCCTAAAATGAAATGTATCATATCAGAAGTATAATTCACTATGAGGGGTAACATAGATTACCATAGGTTGGTGTTGAACCTTGCTGAGGCTTCCTATGTATCCTAGTGTTTAGGAATCAATACCTGCATAGTTCTAATGTGAATACAATTTATCCTATGGTTGGATGAAGGTGAAATGACATGAAAATGGTGGTGATGTTGGGTTTGAAACTTAGGGAGGCATCCTATGAATCCCAGTGGATGGGAATTAGAGTCCATGAAGTTTGATAGGGAATATAGTTTGAAGTCATGCAGGATGAAGCTAAACCAATGTTAAAAACATAGAATGGTTAGATTACGAGGAGTGTGGGGCTTGAACCTCATAGAGGATTCATACATACCCTGTCTAGGAGGAAATGATAAAATTCATTATAGTTCACATGGATGCAGTTAAACGTTATACAGGATGAATGGAATGGGACATAAGTGTGGTTAGTGGCCCAAGATGATGTTATTGTCACTGCTAAACTCTAATCCCACTCGATTCATGCTCGGGGTGATAAATAAGAGATAATTTTAGACCAAACAAATGTGTCATGAATGATGCAACCATGAGGGATTTTGTGGGGAATATGAGTGGTTAGTGACATGGGGAGATAGAGATTGAGAATTACTCATGAGGGGAAGCATGATAATGTGGTTCAAGGCATATATGGAGTCTTCCCGAGGTGCACATGGAGACAAAACCCGAAAGGAAGATAGTGAGTGGATTGAGAAAGGCGGGAAGCAAAAGGTTCATAGTAACATCCCCTCTCTAATCATCTCATACATGTCACACATGTGTAAACATATTGTTTAGCATAATATGTTGATTACGTGGGTGCTTGGAAGATTAAAAACCTTAATCCCAGACGATGATGACTCAATCCTCAACCCTTGGACTTACATAACACGTGTCAACAAAAATATGGGGGATAGAAGGAACAAAAAATGCAAGGAAACAAAAGGTTGAATGAGTGGTCACTCAAGGGGCTCACATTATTGTGGATATTAGATGCAGAAATAGTCATTGACATGAACATGTAATAAAGAATAAGGCTAGGAGACATTATATGAAACACCACTAGAGGAACCATGAAATAGCCTCGCAAAACCCTATAGGGTCATGCGGGAAAATGGTTTTTGATTTCTAAGGCACAATAAGAAGATAATAACGAAGGAATGTTGCTTTTCAGAGTAATGGTGAATCACATGGCAATAGTGCTCCGTGAATAATGTTTTATTCATGAAGAATGGGGATTTGTGAAGGATGAGATTTTTTGGATCAAGGCTACACTTTACCAAATAAATCTTTTTTGGAGAGTGCTCCACGAAGGGATAATGTTTCACATAGTCTTGAGCTACCCTAAGGGGATTCCTCTTATGAAAAGGGTGAAGGGATTCACAAAGGTCATCTTTACCATAGGAAGGGGCCATGAAGAAAAAATGATGGTATGACTCACAATTATCAACTACCTTCTGTGATCCATATTAGGGTTTTCTAAGAGAATCACAAAAAAGGAGGTTGGAAGGTGATATGTTACAATATCAATGGATTAGTGTGGGAGATCGTTACATTTATTGGCAGTAGAGGTTGGGGGTATTCACATGTCACACTATAGAGAACATACTGGGCCCTGTGACAAAAAAGTGATGTCGTGAAAGAGATACATTCATGGTAGGATATAAATATGAAAAAGGACACAGTGGAGTAGATAAATTATAAGGACCCGGCCTTAAACATTACTTAATATTAAATTAAATGAATAATTAACATTTATGATCTTTTATTGTTTAGAGTTTTAGAGAATTAGGACATAACTATTACATCTCAAAATATTACAAGGTAGACGTATTTACACAGTTTCCATTTTTTTCATAAAATAAAAACTCTTGAAAAAAAGGGTCATGTCTAGTTCCATGTTTCAGAAAACATGACTTTTCCTTGATCCCATCCTTGACCCTATTCATCATTAAGTCCTGTGAAAACATTTCAAAACTTGGCGTGAGCATAAAAAGCTCAGTAAGGGCTATAAAACAAATAATGAAAACATTTGTTCATAAATACATACAAAACATGAAATATTTTACTTACCTCATGAAATCAAAAGATTTATGAAAGATGAATAGAAATCATAAATCATAAAGGTAAATTATTGATTCCATATCATACTTACATTGTAGCTATCATAGCTACATAAGGAGTTACATTGGAATACCCATTATATTATATTCCTTAAATCTCTTAGAAGAAACATTCATGTTTACCTCCTTCATGTTACCCAATGCATTGGAGAGCTATCTCGGGCTCACCCGCCTTAGGTTTATCACGAAACCACCCATATATATAAATAATGCCCAATAACCATAACATGATCATAACATATAACATAAGAATAAAGGAAAGATAAAATTTCCACATTAAAATAATAAAATATCATTTCAAGATATTGAAATAATAAATACACTCTAAAAATAAATTTCAATACCAAAATATGTAAAAAGAGTATATGGTATTTATTTCTCCTTTTAAAAACATTCTGGCTTTTTAAGGAATCCAAAGATCAAATAATACTCGCGGCGACGGAAAGGTCGTTTTCACCGCTTACGTTAAAAAAACATTCATTTTTGTCATTTAGTAAAATGATTCACATAAAAAGATTACCTTTGAATAAAATTAAAGTCAAAGGGGTTTATACAACGTATAAAATAAAGTTGTATATATAACTAAAAATGCCTCAATGAAAGGAGATTGAGACAAAGTCCCTTACCTTGTGCCTGACTTGACTCGATCGTTCTTTAATCTCCTGAATAATAAACTAAAGTTAATTTATACTTGATTAAGAACCTTTTTCAAGATTATTATTTCTTTTATATCACTTATTACAATGTTATAAACATTATGCAATCATTTAAGTTAATAACGTTCATTTTTTCGATATTTGGTACTTGAGTAAAAAATGAACACCTTATATTCACAAGTTTTCCACGTGGTCAAAGGTTCATTATATCAAGAATTATATTCATGATTTGGATATCATATATATCATATATATTCAGTATATATATGATTTTATAACAGTACATAACATTTAGTGATAAGAAATAAAATGCACCATTCATGGAGACGGTAAGTCGTACGTACACATGAACACTACTTTCATTTATATTTCTTATTTAAATGGAAATAAAAAATAATGATACAAAGGTATATTATAATTCCAGTATAATATCATATATACTATTGTTAACTCAATCCTTTATACATCCCACATAAGGCATTAACGAATCAAATCACTTTGAGGGGGCGGTAGTCTGCATTTCCTTAAAAGAGATTATCCTATTTACCCACTATGGAAACCCTAAAGGCATGCTATAAATGGGAATTACAGAAGAATAAAGAAATAATAAACATAATATATATCATATATAAATAAATTTCCATCATAATGGCCACCATGAGAGGCAGTAATATGTAATTGAAGAATCATCATTTTGTGAGGCCTTAGTTTTCCATCCACAGAAATATTATGTTCTTCATCCATTAGATGGATGTGTTTGTAAGTGTAGTTTTAATACTTCTCCTAAAAACATACTAGTATATTGAGGATACTGGTGTTTTTACAAAATAAAGGAATAAAAATAGTTTAGGGGTGGGAGATGTAAAATAAAAGAAAAAAATTTAAGAGAAACTGTTACCTTTAATTTGGGTAACTCCCTTTGGTCTGAACCAAAGGGCTTCTTGAAGTGCCTATTGCCTAAGGTAAGGCTTCTAGTAGTAGGATAGTTATGTTGGGAGCTTAATTGGGTAGATTTTTTATGAGACAAATGGCTTGAGAGGTGTGAGGAATTGGTTAGAAGTGGTCTCCTTTTATAAGGGAGAGGAGGGGATCTTTAGGAAAGTGTAAAAATATTATTTTATTATAAACTTATATTCGGTTTCAAAAGGTCCAAAAATAATTAAATATTAATATAAGATAACTAATGGTAGAAATAAAATCATCCAATCATAATTGGACATGTTTTGGATAGCATTTTAATCATTATAATGTTATTTATTTAAATCATTTATTAATGAGGTAAATACCGCATCATTAATGTGTCATTAATAATTTAATTTATTAGAAGTAAACAAATTATAAAAAAATACTATCATGTAGGAAATATTTTTATATTTCCAATGAATATTTATAGTCAAAAATATAATTTATATAACCCCTTCTAAAAATTAATTTACTAAAAGATATTTTCTTTTATCATATTTTCCTTTACTTTACGCTAATTAATCTAAATTGTCATTATCACTCCCATGTGGCTCAATGGGACCCCAAAATCGACAAAAAGATTACCATGGTCAAAAATGACCCAAAAAATAAGGTTTGGAAAAGTGTTAAGGTAATTTTGAATTATTATAATATTCTTTTAACCTTGAATTACCCTACTTACCTTTAATCGCGGTAAATAAAAGTCAAAAGTTACAATTCAACAAAAATTATTTTCATCTTATTGAAAAATTTTTACTTCTTGATAAAAACCATGTATTTAGGATTTTTTAAATTCAATTCACAGAAGTGGAAAAATTTTCATTTAAATGAAAAAGTCAGTTTTTAACTAATACTAAGTGGTTTCACTATTCATCTAAAATTGAAGTTTTTCAGAAAAATACCAAAAATTCAGCCTAAGAATTATTTGTTATTCTGAATTAAAAATTTATGTCTATTTTTCCAAATTCAAAACATTGAAGTGGCATTAATTAATGTAAAAATTAATTCCCTTTGTTAAAACAAATAGCGTGTTTTCAAGAAATAATAACTATCAAAAGATTGATACTTGTTTATGTCTAATTTCAAAGTGAAATTAAATACAATGACCAAAATTGGATTAAATGGTAAAAATATATTTTAATTTAACTTTAAAACCAACTAAAAAGATAGTCTAACCATATAAATAAATTATATTAAAAGGAACTTTTGAATTAAAATGAAATATTTTTCACTATTCATTAAAATGAACTTTATCAGAAAAATACCAAAAAATACCAAAAGTAAAATTTGATGTCCCCATTCTAAATAAGGATTGTATTTGGTCAATTAGAATATATTAAAGTTACCAAAACTATATTTAAAGAGGGTTCTCTATTAAAAGGCGATAAATCAGCCTTTTAATGTAAAATATGCTTAAAATTAGAATCATTCACATTTTATGCCTCTAACTTTTTATTGAATAATGTAAATACATTTAAAAAACATGTATAATCATATTGTAGTTAGTTTAATTCATTCCTGCCAATACAACAACTAGGAGTTAACTACCATTTAAAATAATAATATTATATTATTAGTGTGCAATGTAAGATTCCAAAGAAACCTGTTGTTGCGTATCGGGTACGCTATCGAACATAGCAACCCCTTTAAAGTAAAATTAATATTTAATTCCAAAATATTAATAAATATGAAATATGTATTATTCTTTATTTACCAAGGATGTTACATCCTTCCCCCCTTTTGGGAATTGCATCCTCACAATTTTTATTCACTTATCAAAATAAGTGGGGGTATTTATCCATCATAGCATTTTCAGATTTCCATGTTGTCTCTTCAAAAATATGGTTTTTCTACAAAACCTTTACCTGGTGAATCACCTTATTTTGCAACACTTTCTCTCTATGGTCAATAATCTAGACTGGTTGTTCTTCATAAGATATATTCTCTTCCAACTGAACTACCTCTAGGCTCAAAACATTAGATGGATCTGGTATATACTTTCTCAACATCAAAACATGAAAAACATTATGTACCTGGGATAAACTTGGAGGTAAAGCCACTATGTATGCAACTGATCCAACTTTCTCCAAAATTTCATAAGGTCCAATGAACCTCGGACTCAACTTTCCCTTTTTACCAAAACGCATCACACTTTTCCATGGAGAAACTTTGAGAAAGACATGATCACCTACCTCAAAAGAAAGATCCTTCCTGCAGTTATCTGCATAACATTTCTGTCTGCTCTGAGCTGTTCTAATGTGCTTTTGAATCAACAGAACTTTCTCTGCCATCACTTTTACCAATTATGGTCCCATCAGCTTTCTTTCACATACTTCGTCCTAGAAAGCTAGAGTTCGACAATGATTTCCATATAATGCCTCAAATGGATCCATCTATATACTGGAATGAAAGATGTTATTATAAGAAAATTAAACCAAAGAAAGATGTTGGTCCCAACTTCCCTGGTAATCCATCGAGCAAGCACGTAACATATCCTCCAAGGTCTGAATTGTTCGTTCTGACTGCCCATCCGATTAAGGATGAAAAGATGTACTAAAATTTAATTCCGTACCCAATGACTTTCGAAGGCCTTTCCAAAAGTTAGAAGTGAACCTCGGATCACAATCAGATACAATGGAGACGGGAACTCCATGCAACCTGACTATCTCTTTAATATACAACCGAGCAAGTTGATCTAGAGACAAATTATCTCTAATAGGAAGGAAATGAGCATATTTAGTAAATCGGTCAACTATAACCCAGATTTCATTATTACCTCGAGATGTCTTTGGTAATCCCACAACAAAGTCCATGGATATATTTTCCCATTTCCACTCTGGCACCGGTAAAAGATGAAGCATTCCATTCGGTAAATGTCACTCTACTTTAACTTGCTAACAAGTCAAACACTTCACAGTAAAATCACCAATATCTCTTTTCATTCCATCCCACCAGTAATACTCTCGAAGATCTCTGTACATCTTAGTACTTTCAGGATGAACTGAAAATGGAGAACATTGAGCTTCACATAACAACTCATTCTTCAACTGTGAATCACAAGGCACACATAATCTCTTTACAAATATCAAAAAACAATAATTATCAATGTTAAAATCAGGAAACATACCCTTCTGAACCAACACAACATTTTTCTGCAACTCACTGTCTTCCTTATGCGCTTGCTTAATTCTATCTGATAGAGATGATTTCACTAACACCTGAAACAAAACAGAAGAATTTCATGCAACAACAACTTCTATGACAAAGTTCATCAAATCAAAAACCAAAGGATCTTGTTCCAAATATAACATGGTTAATAAAGTATTACTTTTTCAACTCAAAGCATCAGCCACGTTATTTGCTTTCCTCGGATGATAAATGATCGTGCAATCATAATCCTTGATTAAATCCAACCATCTCTTCTGTCTCATGTTCAATTCTTTCTGAGTGAATATATACTTCAAAATTTTGTGATCAGTATATATTTCATATTTTACTCCATAAAAATGATGCCTCCAAATTTTTAAAGAAAAAACAACATCAGCTAATTCCAAATCATGTGTAGGGTAATTTAACTCATGTTGTTTCAATTGACATGAAGCATAAGAAATTACCTGATAAATTTTCAATAGGACACAACCCAATCCTTTCAATGAAGCATCATTATAGATAACTAACTCACCATTTCTGGAAGGCAGTGCCAAAACTGGAGCATTCACCAATCTTCTTTTCAATTCCTGAAAAAAATCATCACATTCTATTGTCCATATGAACTTAACACCTTTTCGAGTTAACTTAGTCATTGGACTAGATAACTATTCAAAATTTTCAACAAACCTCCAGTAATAACCTACCAAACCAAGAAAACTATGAATCTCAGTTATATTTGTGGGTCTTGGCCATTCTTCCACAACTTTTGTTTTAGCAGGATCAACAGTTATGCCATTTTTGGAAACAATGTGACCAAGGAAAGAAATTTGTTGTATCCAAAACTCACACTTGATAAATTTCCCAAATAGTTTCTTTTCTTCTAAGGTTTGCAATAAAACCCTTATATGACTTTCATGTTCCTCCTTAATTTTGGAATAAAGCAAAATATCATCAATGAACAAAACCACAAACTTATCCAAGAACTCACAGAAAATTCTATTCATAATATCCACGAATACAACAGGTGCATTGGTTAACCCAAATGGCATAACTACAAATTCATAATGGCCATATCTAGTACAAAACACAGTATTTGGAACGTATGCTTCCTTTACTTTCAACTGATGGTACCCCAACCTCAATTCAATCTTTGAAAAATACTAAGCTCCCTTGAGATAATCAAACAAATCATCGATATGAGGCAAAGGATACTTATTCTTAACAGTGATGTTATTCAATTCTCTATAAGCAATGAAAAGTCTAATTGAACCATCTTTCTTTTTAACAAACAAGATAGGAGTACCACATGATGATGTGCTAGTTTAAATGAAACCTTTATCTAATAACTCCTGCAATTGCTTCTTTAAATCTAAAAGTTAAATTTGAGCCATTCGATAAGGGGGTTTTGAAATTGGATTTGCATCAGGAACTAAGTCAACAGTAAATTCAACTTCTAGATCAGGTATAATACCAGGGAACTCATCAGGAAAAACATCAAGGTACTCATTTACCACTGGCACATCATTAATCTGAACAATTCCTTTGTTTTCAACAATATGTGCAAGCTAACATTCATTTCTATCTTTTACCAGTTTCTCAGCTTCCAGATATTTTATCAACAACAAGGGTTCATTTTTGTATACAAACTGAAAATAATTTTGAAATGAAACCTCTTTAGCTCTACAGTCAATCTTAGCATGATAAAACTAAAGCCAATCCATTCCCAATATACATCAAATTCAACTAGAGGAAAAAAATAAGGTTTGCATGTAGATTATTTCCACACACAAGGACAAGAATGTTCATATGGATTCTTTTTTTCTCAACATTTCCTTCAGGTTTTTTTACTGGAAGTTAAGTATTCATATCATGAGATGGAATTCCCAATTTACTATAAAACTTCTTAGAAATTAAAGAGTGTGTAGACACTGAATCAAACAACACATTGGCATAATCTGAACAAAAAAAAGTGTACCTGACACTACTTCATTTGATGGCCCAACATCTGCTGAAGTAGTTGAAAATAATTTCACCACACCTTTCTTCTTGTAGTCTGGAAGCTTTACTTCGGTTTAGTTCTTTGTTGGACACTCATTTGCATAATGACCCATTTCATTGCAATTAAAACATTTTACTGACTGTAAATCAGATTTTTTCTTACCATTACCCTGATCTTTTTTAGGGCAATTACGAGCCTTATGTACCATTTTACCACATCGGTAGCACTTACCAGAATTCAAAATACATTCCCCATCATGCTTTTTACCACAATTTTCACAAACTGTAAACTTAAGTTTCTTACCATCAGACTTTTTTGAAGAGTTCTTCCCTTTCTCCTTCCACTTCGACCTCTTATTCTGTTGTTTTTCAAAGAATACCTAATCATCAGCAAACTACATTTCCACCTTTTCCTCACAATGAAAAAGTTTTTCATAACTTTTGAGGTCACGAGAAGCTAAATACCTTTGATAATTTGGCTTTAATCTTGAGTAAAAATGGTTGATTTTACTATCAAGATCTCGTATGAAATTTGAAGCATACCTTTATAGTCAAGTGAATTTTTCTTCATAAGCAGCCACTGAGTCATACTCCTAACTCAATTCCAGGAATTGTTTTTCCATCCTAAGAGAAACAACCTTAGGAAAATATTTCTCAAGAAACATTCCTTTGAATTCATCCCAATCGAGAGCATAAATCTTTTCACTATCCTTGATATTTTTCACCATCGAACACCACTGATCAGCTTCACCTTCAAAACTGTAAATAGAAATACTAACATTTTGATGTTCTGAACAACCCATGACATCAAAAATCTTCTCCAGTTCATTAATCCACCCTTTAGCTAGCACTGGGTCAGATGATCCTCTGAATGATGGGGGATGTTGCCTCATGAAATGCTCCACTACTGACATGTTCCTCTGTGGTTGATCTGGCTGATCTCGTACATGGGTAACAACACCATTTTTAGCCCGAGTAAACTATTCAATCACTATAACGAACTATTCAGTTCCAATTCTGACCATCCCAGGTTTCTTATTTGGAAGGCTTTCTTCCTCCTGATGTCATCCCAACACAACTGCCCTGTTTCCTCTACGGAAAACCATTCTGAACACAAATATATCTTAGACAAAGCAACATGGTAATCTGGAAATGCTATATGATGTCAATATTAACATATATTACTTTATGGATATTACTTTAACAATACACTAACACCTAAATTTATCTAAACCAACATCTGATACGAACTATAAGGACCCGACCTTAAACATTACTTAATATTGAATTAAATGAATAATTCACATTTAGTATCTTTTCAGGTTTATATTTTTAGAGAATTAGGACATAACTATTACATATCAAAAGATTACAAGGTAGACATATCTACAAAATTTCCATTTTTTTTTCATAAAATATAAACTCTTGAAAAAAAGAGTCATGTCTAGTTCCATGTTTTAGACAGCATGACTTTTCTTTGATCCCATCCTTGACCCTATTCATCTTTAAGTCCTGTTAACAAATTTCAAAACTTGGGATGAGCATAAAAAGCTCAGTAAGGGTTATAAAACAAAGAATGAAAACATTTGTTCATAAATACATACAAAACATGAAATATTTTACTTACCTCGTGAAATCCCAAGATTTATGAAAGACGCATAGAAATCATAAATCATAAAGGTAAATTGTGGAATCCATATCATACTTACATTATAGCTATCACAGCTACACCTGGAGTTACATTGGAATACCCATCACAGTATATTCACTAAATCTCTTCATAGAAACATTCACGTTTACCTCTGTCATGTTACCCAATGCATTGAAGAGCTATCTCAGGCTCACCCTCCCTAGGTTTATCACGGAACCACCCGTATACGTAAATAATGCCCAAGAACCATAACATGATCGTAACACATAACATAAGCATAAAGGAAAGATGAAATTTCCACATTGAAATAATAAAATATCATTTCAAGATATTGAAATAATAAATCCATTATCAAAATCATTTTCAATACCAAAATACATAAAAAAAGTATATGGTATTTATTTTTCATTTTAAAAACATTCCGGCTTGTTAAGAAAGCCAAAGATCAAATAATACTCTTGGCGGCGGAAAAGTCATTGTCACTGCTTACATTAAAAAAAAATTACTTTTTATCATTTAGTAAAATGCTTCATTAAAAAATATTCCCTTTGAATAAAATAAAAAGTCAAAGGGATTTATACACCATATAAAATAAATTCATATATAAAACTAAAAATCTCTCAACGAAAGGAGATTGAGACGAAGTCCCTTACCTCGTGTCAGACCTGACTCGATCGTTCTTAAATCTCCCGAATAATAAACTAAAGTTAATTTATACTTTCTTAATAAACCTTTTCAATTTTATTATTCCTTTTATATCACTTATTACAATGTTATAAACATTATTCAATCATTTAAGTTAATAACATTCATTTTTTCGATATTTGGTACTTGAGTAAAAAATGAACACCTTATATTTACAAGTTGTCCATGTGGTCAAAGGTTCATTATATCCAGAATTATATTGATGATTTTGATATCATATATATCATATATATCCTATATATACATGTTTTTATAATAGTACATAACATTTAGAGGTAATAAATGAAATGCATTGTTCATGGAGATGGTAGGCCGTACGTATGCATGAACGCTAGTTTCATTTCTATTTCTTATTTAAATGGAAATAAAACATAATTATACATAGTTATATTATAATTCTAGTATAATATCATATATAATATCATTAACTCCATCCTTTATACATCCCACATAAGGCATTAACAAATCAAATCACTTTGAGGGGGCGGTAGTCCGCACTTCCTCAAATGAGATTATCATATTTACCCACTATGGAAACCATAAAGGCATGCTATAAATGGGAAGTACAGAAGCATAAAAAAATAATAAGAATAATATATATCATATATAAATACAGTTCCATCATAATGGCCACCATGAGAGGTGGTAATATGTAATTGAACAATCATCATTTTGTGAGGCCTTAGTTTGTCATCCACAAAAACATTATGTTCTTCATCCATTAGATGGAGGTGTGTGTAAGTGTAGTTAAAATACTTCTCATAAAAACATCCTAGTATATTGAGGATATGTGTGTTGTTACAAAATAAATGAATAAGAAGAGTTTATGGGTTGGATAAGTAAAATAAAAGAAAATAATATAAGAGAAACTGTTACCTTTAATTTGGGTAACTCCCTTTGGTTTGAACCAAATGACTTCTTTAAGTGCCTTATGCCTAAGGTAAGTCTTATAGGAGGAGTATAGGGATGTTGGGAGCTTAATTGGGTAGAGTTTGGACGATCCAAATGGCTTGAGAGGTGTGATTAATTGGTTAGAAGTGGTCTCTTTTTATAAGGGAGATGAGGGGCTCTTTATGAAAGTGTAAAAATATTATTTTATTATAAACTTATCTTCAGTTTCAAAAGGTCCAAAAATCATTAAAGATAACTATAAGATGACTCATGGTCGAAATAAAATCATCCAATCATAATTGGAAATGTTTTGGATAATTTTTTAATCATTATAATCTTATTTTTTCAAATCATTTGTTAATGAGGAAAATACTGCATCATTATTGTGTCATGAATGATTTCATTTATTCGATGTCTAAAAATTATAAAAAAATACTATCATGTAGGAAAGTTTTTTTGATTTCCAATGAATATTCATAAACAAAATTATAATTTATATAACCCATTCTAACAATTAATTTACTAAAAGATATTTTCTTTTATTATATTTTCCTTTACTTTAAGTTAATTAATCTATATTGTCATTATCACTCCCAATTGGATCAATGGGGTCCCAAAATCGACCCAAAGATGACCATGGTAAAAAATGACTCAACCAATAAGGTTTGTAAAAGTGTTAAGGTAATTTTGAATTATTATAATGTTTTTTAACCTTGAATTACCCTACTTACCTTTAACCGTGGTAAATAAAAGTCAATAGTTACTATTCACCAAAAATTATTTTCATCTTATTGAACCAAATTTTACTCCTCGATAACAACCATGTATGTCGGATTTTCTAAATTAAATTCACAGAAGTGGAAAAAAATTCATTTAAATGAAAAAGTCAGTTTTTTAACTACTACTAAGTGGTTTCACTATTCATCTAAAATTGAAGTTTTTCAGAAAAATACCAAAAAATAAGACTAAGCATTATTTGATATTCCAAATTAAAAATTGATGTCTATTTTTACAAATTCAAAACATTGAAGTGGAATTAATTAATGTAATAATTAATTAACATTGTTAAAATAAATAGCGTGTTTTTAAGAAACAATAACTATCAAAATATTGATACTTGTTTATGTCCAATTTCAAAGTGAGATTAATTCCAATGGAAAAAATTGGATTAAATGGTAAAAATATATTTTAATTTCACTTTAAAACAATCTATAAATATAATCTAACCATACAAATAAATTAGATTAAAAAGCACTTTTGAATTAAAATGCAATATTTTTCACTATTCATTAAAAAATGAACATTCTCAGAAAAATATCAAAAAATTACCCAAAGTAAAATTTTATGTCCCCATTATAAATAAGGATTTTATTTGGTCAATTAGAAAGTATTAAAGTGACCATAACTATATTTAATGATGGTTCTCCATTAAAAGGTGATAAATCGGCCTTTTAATGTAAATTATTCTCAAAATTAGATTCATTCACATTTTAAGCCTCTAAATTTTTATTGGATAATGTAAATACATTTAAAAAACATGTCTAATCATATTGTAGTTAGTTTAATTCATTACATCCAATAAAACGACTATGAGTTAACTACCATTTAATATAATAATAATATATTATTAGTGTGCAACTTAATATTCAAAAGAAACCTGTTGTTGCGTATCAGGTACGCTATCGAACAGAGAAACCCCTTTAAAGTAAAATTAATATTTAATTCACAAATATTAATAAATATGAAATATGTCTTATTATTCATTTACCTAATATGTTACATAAATTCGTGGTCATATCATAAAGGTAAAGGTGTTTCATGGAAGAGATAGGTTAACGTTGGGATCACGAAGGAAAAGCGAAACAATGAGGGATATAAATTCATGAAATGATGGCAATGGAAATGGGGCTCCATAGATGAGATATATTTGCAGTCGGATCGTGAAGGGAAAGAGGAACTATGGAAGAGGTACGTTCGTAGTCTGATTGAAAAGGAATAGGGGTTCCATAGAGTAAATTAGTTAATGGTTGAATTGTGAAGGAAAATGGGTTCTATGAAGAATATAAATTTTCGGTCATTCATGAAAGGGATCTCTATGGATGAGATTCATGAAATAATTTTTTTATGACTCTTGATGGATCCCAAGGCCATTCGGGTCTGCATTTCGCTTTGAACCAGCCATGACATTGTTCGTGCCTTTGAGGGAATGATTTTCATTGGCAACACATTCCTTTTTCAATTTTGTAAAAAAACTACTTTGAGGGATGCTCTGTGGCCATTAAATCCCTAATATTTTTTCTTAGATTAATTTATTTCTCATGGTTAATGTGTTATATTTGTATTATACTAGATATTCCTTTACATGCTATGATCAAAGGGGTTGTTTCTATCCAACCTTTTTTTTGTAGAAGTTAGGTTTGGATGGAATCTTCATTGATGAAATAAATGGCATGAAATATATGGGTTGTTTGGATAGACATAATTTCCTTGGATATCTATAATTTAATAAATAATATATTTTTTGAAATAGAAATCATCACGTCAGTCTAGCTTTATCTTCTAAAGTTCCTTACTACATGGGGGAATTCACATAGTTGATTTGACATGGGGAGAAACATTATATCAAAATGAATTATCACTTTTTGGATGACCTTCACCATGAATACCATTATGGAGTGGGCTTCCATAATGGAATAATGTTTGAATGCATGGATGCTACATACAAAATATTCTATATGATGAACCATTAGGGTGGATAATTTGACGGGGATGACCTCCATGTTGTTTGTTCTTCTGATCAAAAGGTGAGATTCCTTGAAACTCTATTATAGGATTTTTATTTTTGATACTAGTATGATGATTAGAAACGTAAAGAGGGTAATATTAATTGTTTATATTAAAATTTTCATGTTTTAATTTCTTCAATATTATTGATATTAAGGATTTTTAAAATAAATACATCTTTTCATATCACCTGAGTAATTCTCACAAAAATCCATTAATACTCGATGAATTTTTTTAACATCTTAGAAAACAACAACTAGTTATTTTATTTTCATCATACAATGATATGGAATACATGTTTTTTGGAATATTTCAACCTTTAGGAGCACTTTCATATCAACATTGGAATACTAAAATATTAAAAATTCGATAATGAATATTAAAGGTGAATTGAATTGGTTAAAATCCTACTAAAATGAAAATATCTTCTATTATTCAAGCCCAATGATCCGAAAAATATAAATGGAAATAGTGGAAATCATGAGGAAAATTTCATTCAACTTTTTTAGAGATAATTTTAATTTTTCATTAGTAATATTGGAATCTCTTGTGGAAGATAAAATTTTGGCCCATAATCGGTGTCCTCGAATAAAAATCCACAATTTTGAACAAAACACATTGTTTATAAAGAAAAACATATTATGTTATGAAATTTTTTATCATAAATATTTTTCTTCAATTACTTCTTCTACACCCCCACATATTTTTCTATCTAGATTTTAATTTTGGTGGATTTAGTGGGTTGATGATATATGTCTCTGATTTTGTGTCCTGGGTTGGATTCTAAACATTCAATTAATTTTATAGAAACCTATGAAAAACCTTAGTAATTATAATATCATCTAATGTTGGTGCATCAAACAAATAAATCCAAAATTTCTATTTACTGTTTCATTGTTAAAGGATTTTTGGGGATGTTTTGTTCTTATTTATTTAAATTTAATGATACCAATTTAATGTTGTAATCTTATTTATTAAATTATTTTTTTATAAAACTGTTATTGATGCTTAATAAAAAATATTAGTAATCTAAATTAACCTTTTTATGTTATAATTTTAGTTTCTTTTAATTAATGGGAGAATTCATTAACACAATTATGAGAGAAATACTTCAAAAAAATGGTGGATTAATCTATTTTTTCTATCAGTTTACATATTCAATACCCCCTCATTAGTCTAATCTAATTTTACATTGAGAAATTTTCATCAATGAAGGTAAACCCACTTATATGACGATCCAAGGGGATATTAAGGGGATAATATGGATGTTATTTCTTTTACAATAAATGTATATATTAGTCATCTTATGGAAATTTCCATTCTTGGGTCATCATATTATTTATAAATTTTTTATTTCAAGTATATACACATCATGTTCTAATATGATCTTTTATATTTTAGTTCCCATAAAAATAATCCTACATGTGTACAGGTGAATGAAATAATGTTTCTATTTGTATTATACCCAGATGTGATTCAATTAGTTTTATCTCATTTAATAAATCACTCTCAAATCTATAAAATTGAAATTCTAAAAGAACAAATTCAATAAATTGACCCTTTGTCATAAATTTTGATCCACCAATTACATTTAATTTATTTCACTTAATAATTTAGTTTCTTATAAAATAAATCAAATTTAACCCAATAAGAAATAATCATATTGGAAAATCATTATATTGAACAAATATATCTATATGTTTCATCTTATTTTTTTGAAGATTATAAACCCAAAAATAAACTACAATATAATACTCGAACCCTAATATTTTCCAAATTTGTGATATAAAAAATTTTAACATCATTTAAGGGAACCCATGTGTGTCACTTTATGCACTCACATTCTTTTCTCTCATTTTTTCACGACAATTGTTTCTTATATTTTCCCTTTATTTTTTTTCCTTTTCAAAAAAATTTATTCTTACACAAATGAATACTATAACCATTTTGTTAGGCATGATAATATAGTGATTACAAAGTCAAGTGATTATAGGGCTCTACTTCATGTATATGTTTAAAAAGAAATGAATATGGGCTATAAAGTTGAATTAACAAAAATAGAGAAATCTCCTAAACATCAAATCATAAAACCATAGGGGGAGAAAAATGGAATCCAAATTTAGGAATCCCCTAACATAGGGAATGAAAAAAATTAGAACAAGAATGACTACCTAGAAACATCAAATACCAATTCACCCTCATTAATTATTCGTGTTTCTCTAGGATACTACTTCTAATTCATTAAAAACCATGTACTAAACCACACTCAAACCATTCATGGGATATTGTCTAAAATTCCATTCCATCATGTGAAAGAGTACAATGAAATTTTTGAAACCGTATTCCAACAAAAAAAATAACTACATAAAATGTTAATCATTACATTTAATCAAATGTATAAATAAATTAACTGGTTGAAAAATATTTTACCAGAATACAATAACTTATTGGGAAAACAACAAAGATAATATTATTAGAAATACTTCCCCCACCGTAAAATAATTTGACTAAAAACCATGAAAAATATTTCAAAATAGAAGGGGAAATATTATATTGAAAATAATATAGGTTCATTAACATTATAAATATGGTACCAACCTATATTTAATAATTTCACAGTAAGTAATAATTTTCTACAAAGGGTTGGTTCATGGAGTCAAACTATTCATTAACATGATTTATAATTGAACAATAAAATAAATCCCTAAATAACTCTTTCTTTAATGTATAAAATATTATTGAATTTAAAAATATATGTGGAAAATCCCCACACATTGAGATGTTATAGAAATATAATGTATTGGAAAATATTATAGATGAATAATGCGTAAGGGAAAAATTTTCTACACTCACTAATAATGTGGAATACATTTTTTTAATGATTTATATGAGATGGAAAATGTAAAACCTGTTTGAACATTTTTTAAATGACATCACCACAAGTCCAAAAACAAACTAACCATCCCTTATATGTGGACAATGATGTTTGGAGGATCACCAGAAAATCAATATTCTATGAAATTAGAAAATTCACAATACGAAAACACATCAAATCATAAGTGCAATGATAATACATGATACAGTTGGAAATTAAATCAACTAGAAACAAAATAAAATTTCCTCAAAAAATGCAATCAATAAAATATTAAATCACATAACTGGTTTTAGTCCTAAATAATCCAATAAAAAAAATCCACTATTTCAATTACATTTACCTATCCTGAAACCTATTCAGAAACACCATTGAAAATACAATGTTTCTAGAGATATAAAAACTATCACAAGTCCATGGAAAATATTTACCTCCCCCAATCCTTAAAAAATTGTATATTTAGGTAAAAAAATGAACTCATTTGCCTCATAACATGATGAATAAATAATAAAAAGAAATACTTGAATGGTTCCCATTAATTATCATGTCCCCCATCCATGAGGGGAGAGGCCACAAATACACCATCATCTCATGATTAACTCAATGTAGTGAGCATATTAGGAAGTGGAAATCAATTTATAATCATAGACCAACCTAAAAAACACACATGAAAATCCAAATTTTTAAAAAATATTAATTAAATTACATTTTAAATATTTAATTATAATTGAATATAAAGGTATCCTCAACACACCAATGAATACATCAACCTTTTACTTTCACTCAAAACATGAGTGGAAAATATAAACATGAACTGAATGAAACATTCAAGGAAATATTTTCACATGTCATGTTGAATATAACCTTTATAGATTTAATTCATATCATACCTTCCTAGTCAAAGTACATTATATACATATTTTGTCTCAATTGAATATTTGGAATTAAAAAATGTCTATTTTTATTCTAATGTAGTTACTACTATTCTTGAAAACATTTATCCAATGTTAAACAATGAAGGTTCCCACACATAAATGCTAAAGGAGGAGAGAAAAAAAATTGTTAATTACCTTTGTTATCAGGGTTCTATTGTAAACCGAATTCCATATTTAGTATATTGTATATTAGCGATCTATGTAATCCAAAACATATCTTCTTTTCTTTATCATTCTTATCAAAATATTTGGGTTTCGATGGGGATTGTAAGGATAACTATAGTGAATGTTGATAACATAATCTACTATACAAACATCATTTTCCATGAAGATCATATAGACTAAGGAACCCTGGAAAAAACTAAAAAAACCCTCAGTCATAATTTCCTGGGAAGAATCAACTGAGTCGTTTGAGTAAGAAATGGGAACATGATCGTATCCTTTAAAAATGTGATCTTGTATTTGAAATTTTACAATTAAAACTCTCAGATTATGGATTATTAAGAAAATTATTTGATCAATTAGATATTAATTTATTATTTTGAAACAGAGAAACATTAGGGATTTCTAAATCATGTTTATGTCAAGAAAATATTCTTTTCCATTGTTCACATGGGAGAAGATTTTCTACATGGCATCAATCAGTTTCAGATAGTTTATATTATTATTTTTCTGTTAAAAATTCAATGAAAACATTAGATATATAAAAACAATTGATTATATACATGTTACTGACACTAATATGGTTATATATGGTGACCAGAACATCTATTCAAAAGTAAAAAATTATTTTGAGAAATGGTAAATATTAAACAATGTCTAATTTAAAGTATTTATATGATTCAAAAAACTCAAATCAACCTAAAATAAAATTAATGTTCATTCCTATGTAACATATCTGTGAATTTCAAGGAGAAAATCAAATAAATATTCTTGTCATTTTTCATTCTCTTTAATATAATGAAAAAAATAATTAAAGATATATTGTGAAGGTATAAGAACAAAATTTGATGGAAGCTATATGATATTCTAGGGATTACCCCACTTGTTATAACACAAATTATTTATCTAGAATGACATTCTAATTTTTTTTTGAATAATCAAAGAAGTCAAAATCTCAATATTATGTAATCTTTTAGGAATGAATATACAATGTTTCTGAATACAAGTATCATACACACTATTGATAACAAAGAGTTTGCAAAACAAATTCTACCATTTTATGAGAAAGATGGAATAACTATGTTTACCAATGAGGATGGTGATATATACGACACTAGGATAATTAGGGTATGGAGAGTGTTCATTCACTATTGGAAGATAAAATCTTTCACTAGGATTGACTATTTTTCTATTTACCTTCATTGATCAATCCTATGAAAATGTTATAGGTGATGTGTTCCATTTAATCATATAAGGATTCTCAAGTTATAATCAAATTGAGTTTTCCTTAGATAATCAATGAATAAAATATCCCCTTTACCTTTTGAACATGTTCTATCATGAACATTACCTTAGTGTTTTGAAAATCCCATGTTACCTTCTGGAGATGCATGGTGTATATCTTCATTGACATGGATTGAGAATGATTAGAGTTATTTAGTCATGATTGTTCCATATTTTATCTTACATTATAGGGATGAATTATAAATTTTTAAAGTGTTTCTTCTATAAGTGGAGATAATTATATCATCCTAAACTAGAAATCATTTTATTTCATGGTAAATAAATGATTTGTTATGGGAAATCTAGTCTATAGTGGGGGGGGGGGGACTGAATATAAACAATACAAAGAATTTATCCTTTGTAACCTACCTTTTTAAAAAATTCAAAAAAATGAGGTATTTCATATGACATTCTGGTTTTTATATAATGTTAACAAGTAACATTATCTCTATTTCCAGACAACATTGTGTGCTCTTTATATAGATTATCCATTTTTTTGAAAACTTTTTATAACGATTTAATATCTACATTCATGTAATATCTTATATATCCACCCATCATAAAAGATCCCAATTAGAATATTCAGATCAAAATCAAATTTTTTGGGATTGATATTGATATATGAATTCCTTAAGACCAAACACATAATAAAACTTCATATATAATAACATATGTAATAAAAAATGGATTGATTTTCAAATAAAATACATTAACAATGTGAACTACTTTCTTACTAATGTAATCTATTTTTAAAAATACAAGTGTTATCTCTGAGGATACCCCATCATTTCCTCTATAGATTATTCGAAATTGAAATAAAATTTTTAGAAACAAAATGTAATGTAATATTGATTGTGGGGTCTTATTCAATAAGAGTTTCATATAACAATTATGGGGAAAATGGTATTTAAATTTTGGTATAAAATCACCTATCTAGGATGGAATTAAAATAAAACACACATTACCTTTTTATGGCTATTTCAATTCCTGATGAGCACCATTATTTTGGGATTATTTTTTAATGGAATGATGTCAAAAAAACTACATAGCTCTGAGACCTATTATATAATTAATAGGGGATAAATATTGAAAAAAATTAATTTATTATTTAAAAAAATATTAATTTATATTTCATAAACAACCTCATGTTATATAATTAATATTTCAGTAGGAGATGTGTTCATAATTATAATAAAGAGTTCAATGTCAAATTTTTTTATGAACAGGCATGTAGAAAAAACAATTCCAATAAGAAAAACATCACAATGGAACATAAAATAGGGTTATTGTAGCCTAACCCCTCAATATTTTGAATATAATTATTCCAAAATTTTCTTTTATGTGAATAATTAAGATACATAATCAAAATTAATAAAATAAACTTTAAAAAATAAAAGTTTTTAAGACAATCAATTATTGGTGAATTGATTTCATGGGTCCCTAACAAAACTATATGGGTTATCTATTTACCCACTAATATTTTGACTACAAATAAATAATTTGTTGACATAATTCCATCCAATTAAAATGACCATCTTGTTTTGATATAATTGTTGAAAAGACACACCTTTACATTATTTATAATTCCTAGGGATATTATTAGTGAAAATAGTTACAATTTCTACTACCATCCGTCTTCATCCCATATTTTATTGTAGGTAATTTCTCAAAATGTTTAAACTTCCTAAAATCTTTTGAAAAATTGTCAATATGAGTTGATGAATCATGAAATTAACAAAATTGTTAAAAAAATACCAATCCCTCTAAAAAATATAGGTTCGAGAAACATTTTGATTCTCATTGGTCATATTGTACTTTTTTAAAACCATTCAAGTCAAGCCACAATATTGGTTGTTTTATATAAAATCATTCAATTAACCAATTGAAATTGATGAAATACAATTTCATGAAATTAAAAAAATGAATTTTGATGTTTATTTGGTTGAAACAATGAAGAAATTAGAACATTGAGATATTGACTTACATATGATGATTCTTTAATAAAAGTAATTTTCCGTAATTCTAGAGTTCATGAATTAAAATAAACAAATATTAAAGACAAAAACATTAAACTAGAAATATTTGTGATCACATATAGTTCCAATATTAACTAACACTACACAAGGAAGAGGATGAGATTTTTTAGTTTCTTACACAATGCATAATGTGTTTCCCCATGGGTTAGTAGAGATTCAAGATCCCACTAGTTGTCATATCTTCAATGTCAATTGACATTGGTTGAAAACAATATTTTAATTATTAAATAAGCATATAACATAGGAATATTTAACTAAAAAACTATGAACCATATAAAATTTGATATGTTTAGGGTCATAATAAATCTAATAAAATTAAACCATGTTCATTTAATGAGATAACCTAGATTCCATATGTAACATGACTATGTTTTCAGTATCTAAAAATAAATAAGTATTTTTTTGCATTTATTTTCTTTTCCTTTTCATTTTTTTGGGAACCTCAAGGAATTTACAAATTGATTCTAATTGTTTTGGTGAGTAGGATTTTGTATCAACCATGGTTGTTGTGTTTTTAGTTAAATTATATATTTTCCAAGGTAAAACCACAATATTCCATCATTCGTTATGCAACTATGAGTGACATGGTAAATAATGGATAAATCAGTTTCAAAAAGTAATAATAATTTAATATACTATGAGAATTTGTGTCATATTTTTATTTCAAATTTAAATTTTATAACTCTTATCTTCCACGTCTTACCCCTTATCAATTTTTTATTATTAAAAAAAATAGGATTTCGTTATTCTATATTTGAGGGGGTTATTTGAAATAGAACATAAAATTACTATCTTAGAATGAAACCATAGTGTGCTTAAATGGGATATTAATTTATTAAAATTTGAACAATATTTAATAATATTAAAACCATGAAACTTAATATCAAATATTTTTAATGAAATTATTTAAATTTTAGTACATGTTTATGTTCATGAGAATAATTTTTTTAAATTTCTATTATATAATTTGATTTTACAACATTTTATATTTTAATCATTTAATTATAATATCAGTATGTCTGTCATTTTGATTTTGGGGAGATTGATTAATCCAATGAGGTATATAAATACAAAACATAGGTTTGGTGACTATTTACATTTTATCATGAGTATTAAGAAAATAATAAAATAATCAAAATAAAAAACAATAAAATTTAACATTGAGTAGTTGATTAACCTAATGTATTGATTTCATCAGTTGGGGTTCGTGACTCTATATTAGTGTAGCCCATGTTTTTGAATTTATATATTTTGATGGTAATTTTAATTTTTAGTTGATTTTGTTAACTTGAGATCATCCTTCAGTATGTGATCTTCACTTAGTGCCTGAAGGTCATTGAGGTTATAATTCATTATAAATGGTTTTTATAGAGGCTTACCTGATGGAGTGAAATTTAAATTACCGTGGAGTAATTGATTAAAACAATACCCATATTATTTAATAAAATTTAATTCAATTTATTACTCACATTATTACTGCATTTAATTAAAATAGAACATCGTGTCTATTGTGATAGACAACACATAATCATGATTAATTGAAATTTAATGGAATGTGGTGATAAATATAAATTAAGTACTAGGATTGGACTTGGTATATTATTTTTAACCAATCATTTATTAAATTATTTTGGATTTTTTTTTATTTTTTGACATGATGTTTTTGGTGTTTATTTTATGTTATTTTTTTTCAAAAGGGAATACAATTTTCATATTTTTGAGATACATTTTCCTCGAGACTAGAAATACAGAATTGGAGGGGTACAATTATCCACTAAATGATTATAATAATTATTGTTTATGTTACATTATTCATGTGATTATAGTGTCATAAATACCATTACTAGTGCAATTTATAATTTGATCTTTTTTTCTCACCATGTTTTTACTTATTTCTCAAATGAGATAATACTCGGTAAATTCTTATCACCTTGTAAAATAATGACTATTCCTTATTGGAATTTAATATTATAGTGATAGTTCATAATTTCGGGGGAAATATTTAATCCTTCAAGATTACATGGATATTAAAATAGGAAGACCAACATTTTGGAAATTCAATTTATTAAATTCAGGGCATAGTGAACTAGGAAAAACATTCTAAAATGACTGTATCTACAATCATACATTACTGATTAGCATAAAATGTTTTATTTATATATAGTAAATCAATTGGAATATTTAATTAAACCATTTTATGGACCATTAAAATATTTACGAGGTCATCTAGGAAGACTAAGTGAAACATGAAACTTAATAACACATTCAGTATCCCATAATGACATCCAACAATTTTTATCATTACTCCATTGATAAAATAAAAAAATAGAATTAATTTTTGAAATATTATATAGTTAATATGGTGATTTAGTTTCTTCTTCTACATACCATGAAATTTACTCCATCTATAATCCTTTTTTGGTTTATATTGGGTTGATGATAATTGGATATGATTTTTTGTAAATGGTGGAAATTTCCATGCTCAATTAATTTTTCACCCATCAATACCTATCCAAATTAATTGGAATAGATTTACCAAATTGGGGATAGAATATAGAATTCTAAATATTCAATTTATGGTAGGGAAATTAGGGTAATTTACGGGAAGTTGTGTATGTTTTATTGTAAGGTTATGATACGAATTTGATGTTGTAATCACATTTCATCACATGTATGTTTCTTAAATAAGCTTATATTTTAATTAATCTTATAATTAATCCCATTTTATATTATTTTTATTACACTTTTGATACCATTTAATTATTATATCCATGTATTCACACTATTAAGATATTAATCCTTCACACAACCGTGAAGGGTTCTTTATTTCCTATTTTTTTCTCCTTCAATTCTGCCATCATGAGTCTATTATTGTATATTGATATATTATTTAACTATATTGAGGGATTAAACTCTTATGGTTTTATATATATATGAATAAAGGGTCTCATTTTTATGATATTTATTTTTTCACAATGTTGTTTAATATTTATTTTGTAGATATTTCCATTCGATGAAATTTTTCTTTGTTATCCTTGTTGATTTTTAAGGGCCCACATTTCATGTCATAACATGATATGTAAACTTAGAAATATCATATAAATAATATGTCACATTTATTGATGGATAGAACCTGATTTTTATTTTTAATAAACCAATATCTGATTAAGTTAATTTGATGTCATCGAAGGAGTCACTCTCTAGTCTATGATATATGAATATTGAAGGAATAAATACATTGAATCAACCATTTTTAATAATATAGTATCAAATCATTATCATTAGTGAATTTAACATAATTAATTAGTTTTTTTATTAAAACACACTTTTAAAACCCATGATGTACACTTTATAGATGAAAACTACTCTATATAATGTTGATTTCTGTAGGATTAATTATAGGTATTTTGGGATTTGACAACTCCATATACACTAAAAGTGAGAAATTAAACCCTATACGTGATTAATTTGGCTGATACCATATGGATAAAATGGATTCCTTAATTATATAATTTATTGGGAGGAAATTCAGAGCTACTGGTACCAAAATTGCGGTGAGGACCATCATAATAACATCAAATTTTTCATTGATATAGTAACGAAGAGACAATATCATGGTACACTATAATTAATTTTCCCAGAGACTCAATAAAAAAATAATTAGGTTGATTATGGATATGTGACTCATTATTGAATTTATATATCCATTCAAGGTACTTATTATTTTTTTGTCAAGTTATTAGTGTTTCATGTTTTGGAGAACACATTTTTTTGTGTTGGAGCCAACATAGTAAACTCATGTATTGTTTCAAAATTATGTGAAAAACAATTATTAAACAATATTAATAATGTGTGCCTCCTATAGATTTGATTTTTTAATAGTTTTTTGATCTCCATTTTTAATGTTAATTTTTATTTGATCATGTTTTTCACTTACCACGTGAGTGCATTGAGGAACCACCTAAATGGGCGATGTAATGTGTGACTTCTCCTAAGGAGCCTTTTAGTATAATGATTAGATAATATAGTAGTGTGTTTGTGGATTTTTTTCCATAACCATGAATTTTTCTTATATAATGATGCATTAATAACATTCTTGACTATGGGTAGGGATTTATATATACCTGTCTATTTCCACCAAGTTGTGTCGATGGGATTTTACATCTCTAATGAGGGTATTTTTGAATTTTTTGGCAGTATTAGAGATTTGTTCCTACTCATGGCTTCTTGTTACATATCATGTATACTGATGGGATTCATGTATATAGGTTGGAATGCATTCCAACCCCAATTTCCTGATTGTATATGCCAGAAATCTACTTTAGGTGTAGTTAAAATATGTTGGCATGATTTTGGGTGTTTATTGTGATGTGTTATTGCTGGTAGATTAATAACCTATTATATTAAAAGGATTCATAGTTAGAAACATCTATATAGGACCACTCATTATTGAGGATGGTTCACTAACCATGGTGAGTTTTCTTGGAAAATTGAGTCTTAGTGTCTTGGCAAATAACCCTTGAGGTGACATCTTAAAACAGAGGTGAGATTGATGCCACATATTTTTGGAAGAGATGGTTGTGGGAAAGATTCCCTTAGGGTTAATACTATTCAATTGTGTGGTTGTGATCAACCAATTTTCCACCACTATATAATAATATAGATAATTATTGTTGTGTTCTAGGAACATACTCCAAGAAAAGTTTAAAAAATAAAAATATTTCTCTTATTTTCTTCCTCCACCTATAATTGGGAAGAAATATGTTTATGATTAAAGACTTATAAGTTATTGGATGAATTATACTATATTTGGATAATCTAATAAATGTTTCACTACCAAATTATTATGTGTTACATATGTAATTGATGGATTTGGGTGGGAAATTGTGTTTTTTGATCTGATCAGCACCCCTATCCTAAGACAAAAATTTCATATGTTTTTTATTTAGTTTTTGGGATGATATTAGGATACAAGGGTATTCTGGATAATGATCATACGGTTACAAAAAAACAATGATACCCTTCAATGTAATATCACAAATAGGAAAATGAATTCATTATTAATTTCATTAATTGATTTAGGCTGTCACTTATTTTAATTTTTAACAAGAAATGGAGTGATGTGTGGGTTTCTCAATTACACTTTTTAATGAATGATTCATGTTAGGGTCATTATTTTTTCACACCCTGAGATGTTATTTTTGAATATTGAAATTACTTGTACACATAAGATATTTTATAAAATGTTTTATTCATAGAATTTGAAACAAATATTTCTTCCCACATTCATGATCAAAACTATCCTACATTGCAAGGGTAGGTGGTCACTGAGAATTTTAATGATGATTCTTATAAACTCAAATTTCTTGAGAGGACTGGAATTCTAGATTTTCACACCCCAATATGATGAATTATTACATATTAGAAAATTATCTTATAGATTTAATATATATTTGTGAACTATTTTCATATCAAAAAATGATAATAGTCACCCTTCATATTAAAAATTATTTATTAGCATTCATTGACATGAACCATTTTTGTTATATAATTAGTTTTTAAATATAAAGACAAAGTTACATAGCGTACATGATATACTATATAGATCATAAACAAAAAACTAAATATTATTATTTTATATAGTAGTTATTACATAGACTATAGAGTAGAATGAATGAATAGGATTAACTGAATTATAATATGTGTTTTAAAAATTAATATTAGTAACCAATTAATTATAAATGATGATAAACCAATTATTAAATTTTATTTATTTTTTTCCTAAAAACTTTTTAAATGTGAACATGTGTATCTTATAATAATAAAAAAACATCACACTTTTTTGGATGGTATTTTATTGTCTCGACCCCAGAATCCCAGAGTAGGTTACATAATTCATTAAATTTTCATGATTTCATGGAATAAAATCATAATAGATCGACTAGTTTAGTAGTATTGGTAAAATAGATACATACATAAAAAGCACAATAAATTTCATAACATAAAACAAACAATGATTTTTTCTATAGTATGATATTAATCACATTACATAACGATGTGTATGAAAATAAAAAAAACCCTTTGTATCCTGGGGAAAAATAAAATATTGGAATGGAGTGAGCTCAAATGATCAGTTAGGATAATATTAAAATAGAAGCTATATGTAATTATTTCATAAATACTATCGAATGGTAGATAAATAAAAGGCAAGTGATTTGAATAATGACATGATCTAGGAAATATTACCATGGATATTAAACAAGTTGAATAATAACATGGAACTTCAAAAACAAATCTCATAATTATGGAATTAATAATTATGAAAAAAACAAATTGTTGAGACCTCTTCCAAATCCCTATATGAAAATAAATGGTAAAGGCATCAACCATGTCTATATCTGATTTGTCTCATGATACAAATTGATGCATCAAGGGTCTATAGTGGGTCCCTCCCATAAAATTCTATGTCCAATTAATTCCTCATATAAAAAATGTGAAACCTAAACAACATAAACATTCATATTGATAAACTTGCATAGTAAATGTGAATACTTTTACCATAAACCATGAATTGTATCAAGATTGAACATCCAAATTCAAACCGATCGTAAACCCATTAATAAAATATGGTAGATGCTATCATAAGATATAATTATAAAATAAATAAAATAATTAATAAAGGATGATGACATTTATAAAAATACTCTAATAAAACCACTACAAATATATTGATAGAAATACACATTTTTACCTTTAGAATGACTTATTTAAATGTCATTCAATTATAAAAGAAAAAATTTAGTTTTGAAAAAATATTTTAATTTTGTAAGGGAAGATTAAAAACGTTACGGAATTATGATGGATGAAAAAATATCCACATGCTTAATATGTAAAAAAATCATTACTTTCTTGTAAAAATCCATAACGTATTTTGTTGAGAAATCAAAAAAGAGATTCTTTTTAAATAGTTTTTATAAAAAATAAATCTTTTGTAAAAGTAATTAAACTTTTATAGGATAATAGTAAAAATATTTTGGATTTTTTTAGAAAAAAGGATAGTTTATCATATGTATTCCCTAACATATACATATGTATAAACAATCATCAATAACAATGAGATTTTGAAATAACCCTTACCTTGAACTTAAATTAGATGAACGTGCTTTAAGAACATGTATAATGGATTAAAGAAGTAATAACTTTTTCCATACCAATATTAATAGTTATTGTATCATATATGTTCTTATTTTAATATCTTCCAAATTTTTTGTTAATAACAACTTATTATTTTCAATATTCCATGCTTTAATTTCCTAGATTATTGAGTATGTTTTGACTTTGTATTTGTTGTTCCTATTAATTATATCAGGGTTTCATAATATCTAGAATTTAAAAAATGATTTAAATATAATATATTTCTATTATATATGTAATTATGTTAATCAATATTATTTGGAGATTAAAAATGAAATGTATTTTTTACAGAGATGGTAGGACATATATATTCATGAACACAACATTCATTTCATTTAAATTTTTTAAGAGAAAGAAACGAAAATGATATATATGTATATTATAATTATAGTATCATATATATTATATCTATATATCATATTATTTCAAAACTAATCAATATTGTGTTTCATGTATAGTTTTAATGAATCACATCACTATGGGGAGGCAGTAGTCCACACTTCTATGAATGATGTTATCATATTTTTAAAAAATGACAAGTGCAAGGGTATGTGTAAGAAAGGTATTAAATAAGAATAAATACATAAAAAATATCATATATAACATATAAAAATAAAATTTACATCACAATTCTCAACCAATAAATGAGTTAAATTAAAAAACAATCATCATTTCCAAAGGATGTTTTTCCATACACATAAACATTGTATTCGTTATCCCTTAGATTTTAGTTTCAATATTTGAATTTAAAATTTGTATCATTAACAATATTAGTATATTGAGGATAAAATTTATTTATATAATCTTGAAATATTTATATTGGGGGTGAATAATTTAAATAAAACTAATGATCTTGATGAAATATTTTACATCTTCATCTTGTAACACCTTTTGGTTTGGACCAAAGGGACTAATTGGAAGACATTATTCTGAAAGTGGTGATTCTAGGATGAATAAATGGAAGTTGATAGCTTGTTTTTGTAGATATTTGTTGACATAAAGTGTATTGAGATGTTTGAGGATATTAAAGAGGATGTGGAATTTTATAATTTATGTGTGGGACACTTTTAGAGACTCAAAATATTAAATTATAATAAATTAATTTTTTAATTTAAAATGGATAAAAAGTTATTTATTTTTAATATAACATGAATATGGGTTAGATTAATATAAAAAATTATTTTCATACATTTTTATGTTATATTATTAGACTTATCATTTGGATTTAACCATTTATTAGACCATTAAACACTAACCGGGAAAATATGTATTTTTACAATTTAAGGATTAATGTGGTTACTATAAAATTCCAATAGATACCTAAATGGTCAATTGATGACATAAAAAACATTATCCTAATCATTTAATTTAATTTTACTGTTTTTTTAATTTTATATGATTTATAAAAATATTATTAATTTTAAAATACCATTAGTGTCAATTTTAACAATATTCATTAAATGAATTTTGAAAAATAACATAAAATCTTTATATATTATCAAAAAATATTTTAAATATTTCTTAATATGTAAAATAAATCTAAATAGTCATTTATATAATTTATTTTTTGAAATTATATATATAATAATATTTTTAATATCATTTATTTTACTGTTCAATTAATTTAACAATTACTACATCATCATTGTGTCACCATTTAATTTAATTATTCATATCAAAAAAAATTGTATATAAATTACCATAATGTATATAATAATTTTATATTTAAAATTAAGATTTAATTATAATTTTTATCCAAAAAACATATATAAAAAATGTAATACAGTTTAAAATTAGAGTGTGAATTATTAGAAATCCCATAAAATAAAAAACTATAAAATTATTAAATCATCTCTATGGATCTCAAGGTCCATAAAATAAGACAATGATGATTTTGGTAGACAATATATCATCCAATAAAATTATAAAAAATGTTAGGGTAACTTTATAATACATATATTATCATTTTTAACAATTATTTCTCGATTTATCACCTAACTATAGTAAGTAGATTATTACTAAATTTACTATTCCTATGGCCATATATAAAATAAAAATTAATAAATAGTATATAACCAGTAATTAAAAATATATAATCCATTTTTAAAAATGAAAAAAATATATTATGTATTAATTATTATAAAATTAATCTCATTGACGGAATGAAAAAAATGGTTTTAAAAGTGATAATGTTCAAAAGATTAAAATATTGTTATATCAAAATTCAATGTTAAAATGTTTAAAAAAACATATATTGTATTTAATGACACAAAAATAATATAATTACTCATTAATCCCAGATAAAACTTTAATTTAACACCATAAATTATTTAGCTGAGAATGTTATTTTCAATAAAAATGCAGTACTTTATCACTATTCTTCAAAACATGAAATTTTTCAAAAAAAAAATTTAAACTGCATTTTAATATTTTTCATTAATAAATCAAATTTATTTTATCGTGTAAAAAATTTATTAGTATCAAAAAATGGATTTAAAATAGGTTATTTGATGAAAGGCAGTAAAACATCCATTTTTCTTGAAAGAATTTCAAAATTAAACCACAAAACTGGATTTATTCATATATTGTGCCTATAAAATATATTGGATGAGAGTATAAATGTTTTATTGAATAACTAACATATGTATATATATATATATATCAATAATATCATTCTATAAATTTAATTAATTTAATTTATTAAGAAAAATATCTTTTTAAAGCACAAAAATAGTTCTTTGTAAAAACAATTCCCATATATTTATTTGGTTTCTATATTAATTTATAATTAAGTTTTAACTAATGCATTCAAACATATATTTAAATATTTTAGTTAATATTATTAATTACTTCCATATTAAATGATAGGTTTTATATAATTTTTTTAAAAAATTATATTTCATTAATATATTTTTGTTCGGTAAAACCCAACTATACAAGTAAGATAACATTGTAAAGAACATGAAAATGGAAGAAAAATAAAACAATTATGTTATAATTAAGGGTGATAGATAACTTGTTTTTGAAAATTTTGTTTACCCAAAAACCATAAACAATAGGTATAAATAAATATCATTATTATCATAAAAATTATGAAAACTATAAAACAATTTTTTCATACCCTTTTACTAGAGTTGTTAAATTCAATCATTCCTTTAAGATATATGAAACAATATATTTCTATAACCTCGAACATAAATTCTCATTGGACCTAGAATTATTTATAATTCATATCTTAACAAATGTTTAATCATAGGATGAAGTATTAAATTAGCATAAAAAACATATACAAAGTTCGACTTAAATCATTAATTAGTTCCAATGTAGTAGGTACAATCTAGTTTATTTTATTAAAATAAATAATCTCTTTATACTGACATTATTTTCTTGGTATCAATAGCATATCAAGGGTAGTATTTTCTTAAACCATATGTTTTAAAATAACATTCCATTGAGTCAAATTTAATGGTCCTCAATATAATTAAAAATATAATAACAAATCATTAAATAAATTGTAATATAGTAAAATACTTATATATTTTATTATTCCAATAATGAGTACATCTGTAAAAAATATATTCAAATGACATAATTATTGAATCCCATCATAACCACATTATTCATTCCTCTTAATCTATGGTACTAACATAATCATTACAACGGTTCATTAGCCTCTTTTCAGGTATACTCCCTTGATGGATGAGACTTTTATTTTCATAGTGTCCCATATTTGAAGAGTTAAAGTATTGTATATTAGAAAACTTTTTCTTATACATTAAATCCCTAGAATGGTTTAATTTCTCTCCACACTTTTAGGAAATTTTAATCCCTTTTAATCATGTACCATGGTGATTATTTCCCAAATTATTTCTTGTGGAAAAATAATTCTTTCCCTTCATTAATTTATATATATTTTTCCAAGATATACTTGTATTATAATGCTTCCCTCTGATGGAATAATACATAGATTACACTTTACTGGTCCCATCATTATATAATATCATGTCATAATTTGAGGATATAACAGTAGAGACTATTTCCCTTGGAAATATTGGATTATGACCTAGACTAATATGATCATTATAGCACATTAGATAACATACATTGATGCAATTTAAATTTATTCTACTTTTCACAATTTATAAAATATGACATATACTAGGTTAGATCATACCATAATTTATAATTCAAAATCATTCATAATTTTAAACCGAAACTGAATAAAATATGTGTATATAGTCACATCATCATAAAAATGGGTTCTTTGGGGAAATATTTACTTTAATATCATTTATAATGGTCTATAATGAAAATGGGAATTTTCTAACAAAAATACCTTAGATTTATCAAACCAGTTGTGTAGTAAGTATTGTTGTCCGAAACTAGGTTACACCGAGTGAATCCCGACACACCTTTCTAGAGTTGTTACTCATAGTTACATCTATTCCAAAACCATGTCCACTTGTAGTATCTATACATAGATTATTGTTAGGAAGACCCACATAATATCTAATATATAAATATTATAGGATTTTATTATATGATTACCCTCAAATTCTATCTTATGTTTATATTCTGTAATCAATGTTTTCTAAATGTAATTTCTATTTTTTCTACTAAACTTCATCTAATAGGAACTGTAATGGGGCGACCCTAGAAGACCAGAGCCAGTTCCTTACATCACTATATTGGCATGATTATAAGGTATTAAACCGAAATAGATATATTAGTTTTGTAGTATTAGAAAAATAGATATTTACATAAAATTAACATTACATTTTAAAACATATAACACATAGAAAATGTAAATTGTGCTTGAAACTAATCCCCTTAGGTTGACCATATATTTAAAATTAAAAAACTCCTTTATATCATATGTAAAAATAAAATATAAGAAAGGGGTAAGATGAAATTATCAATTAGGGTATGTATACAACAATAGCTATTAGTAAATATGGAATAAATAATATGGTAAGGTAGAAAACTTAAAGTCAAGCCATTTAAATAATCAGATTATCAATGAAGCATAAACATGGATATTTTACAAGTCAAATTATCACATGGAATATAAAAATATAATATCCCAATGATGGAATTCATAATGATAGACATTAGAAACATATGTTTAGGCCTCCACTATTACATCTAAAAATTAATTTTTAAGGCCTCGACCAAATCCATATATTAAAATAAATGTGTAATTGCACAACCAAGTACATATTTGAGTTGGCCCATGAGACCTAAAAATACTTAATGAGTTCATAGGGGAACCCTCGTGTGACTTACTATTTCCAATAAATTCCACATATGAATATAGTGAAACATAAACAATATAAACATTTTTATTGAAAAAATGACATACAAAATGTAAATACCTTCCCCATAAACCACGAATGGTATCAAAAGAGCACATATAAAATCAAAATGACCATTAACCGTACAATAGAACATAAATGATGGTATAATAATAGATAAACCTCAACAAAGTAAGTTTTACAAAAAAGGATTTTGGAATATATGAAAAGACTCTATACAAATCATTAAAAATCTATTAAGAGTATTACCACTTTTTACATTGAAATCATTTATTTAAAATTTATAAAATTATAAAAGAAAAAATTATATTGAAATTAACTATGTAATATTTAAAGGGAAGCTTAAAAATGGTAACTCATCACAACAATATGAAAATCCACTAATGGTGAATAATTTTAAAAAAATATTCCATTCGTTGAAAAAGACATAATGTACCTCACAAGAAAAATGAGCAAAATATTCATTTAAAACAATTTTATAAAAAGTAAAACATGGGTAAAATAATTTAATAATTTTTAGGATAATGTTAAAAAAAATTAATTTTTTTATAAAGAAAGTACGTGGATGATAAATATTCCCCAAAAGATACTTATGTATAAGCAATCCCAAATAATAATGAGATTGTGAAATTACCATTACCTTGGAATTTACATTAGTTAGACATTTGTTTAACTAATATTTAATGGTTTAAATAATGTTATCAAATTATTCCAAAACCATATCAACATTTATGATATCATACATGATCCTATTTTAATATCTATTACCTAATTATTTAATAATCATTCTTTATTTTCAATATTTATATTCTTAATTGACGAGTGTCTTTAGTATGTTATGACTTGTTATTTGTTATTCCTATTAACTAGATCATGGTTTAATATTATCCAGAATTTAAAAAATGACTAAAATATTATATATATATATATATATAATAAATAAATTTATAATAATCCCATGTATTTTCAGATAATAAATGAAATGCAATTCTCCTGGGGATGGTATGCCATATGTACAAATCCACGATACTTCCATTTCATTACCATTTTTTTAAAGAATGAAACTTAACTAAAATATATTTATATTATTTTTAAATTATCATATCTATGTAAAATATATCTCTTATTATTATTAATATCACCCTTAATATGTTACATGTATAACTGTAATTAATCACATTTTTTTGGGGAGATGGTAGTCCACAACTCCTCAAATGATGTTATTATATTTTTTTTCAAATTAAAAAGAATATGGGCATGAATTATAAAATAATTAATGAAGCATACATACATAAAAAATATTATATATAATATATATGATTATAATTAACATCATTATTCTCATCCAATAAAGCTGGTAAAGGAAAAATGAACAATCATCATTTCTTGAGATGGTTGTTCACCGTACACATAAACAGTGTGTTCATTACGAATTAGCAGGATGTGTGACTGAGTTTAGGTAAAAAACATTAAATTACAACATATTATTATATTTATGATAATTTTGTTTTAAATAAATCATATAATAATGATATATTATGGGGTGAATAATTGAAATAAAACTAAATATCTTGAGAAAATACGTTACCCCTTCTTTGGGTAACTCATTTTTATTTGAGGCAAAGGACTTTCTCATATGGAATTATACCTAAAGGTATTACTATATGATGAATATATAAATGTCTATAGATTATTTTTGGGGATATTTTTTGATCCAATGCGGCTTGATACGTGCGATGATGTGAGGGAAGAGGTTCCTTTTATAATTGAGGTGCAGGACACTATTGTAAACTCCAAAAAAATTAATATAAATTTATATTCAATAAAAAATAGATATAATGTGAGTTATTTATAATATAATATGAGTATTATTCAAAATTATTTCATCCAATAATTTTTATACATGTTTATGGCATATTTCAAATTTTAAATCTGATCCCCGAATGTATTTATAAAATATTTTCTGTAAATAATTTTTATTCTTTGGTAGCTTTCATTGCATAAAATCATGAGATTAGATGAAATGAAATATTCCCTTAATATAAAATTACAATTATATCCTAGCCTTTATGTTAGCGGGAGTAATTATAACCAACTTATGAAAATGCATTATGAATTCATTTTCTATTAATTATTTATGAAAAATATAAATCAATTAGATATTTGTATTTTTTATTTAATTACATTTATAAATGAAATTAATTATATTTATGTGTTATATATTTTTTTAATTAATTAAATTTATATTTTATTAATTGGGTTTGAATAAAACCTTATTTTATGTATAAGAACGTTTTTTTAAAAAAGTTTAATTTTACACCTTTGAATGGAGAACACATTTTAAATTAAGATCTTGACACATTATTAATTTATATATGAAAACTGAAACTTATTATTTTTAAAAATTATATGATAATTTACTTTGGATAAATTTTGGATATTTTTCTGATAACTTCCATGTTTTGATGAATAGTAAAAATACGCTAAATTTTTATTAAAAACAACTTTTTTTGTTCATATAATTTATATGTTTAAATTATAATATTTAATGGGTTTAAACTAAAAATAGATTATATTTATACCATTACATATAATTTATTCCATTATAATTAATTTTATATTGAATTTATCGGTAAAAACATCTCAATCTTTTGCAATGTTTTTTTTAAAACCTATTTTTTCATTACAACAACGATATTAATTTTAAATTAACTACTGAAACTTCTATGTATTCAATTTTAAAAATTAGTTTCCATATTGGAAATCATAGGTTTCAAACTGTGTGAATGGGTACCTTTTATTTTTTTGATATTATAAATATTTACTTCACTAATTATAATATTAACCATGATTAAATTGAAATTCTAGTAAATAATGTTAAAATTAATAATTTAATAATAGAAAACTACCCTAAAACATATCCTAATTATATTGGATGATATATTTCCAACCATGGAAATCCTGGGGTTTATTTTGAGACCCCATGGATTCACTTGGATGTGAAAATGACATTTTATAAGAATTAATTTAATGTAAAGATAATTATAACCTAAACATATATATTTTACTAAATGGATTTTAATATAATGTTGTATAACTAATCTATATAACTATAAATATTCATCAGAAATCTAAAAATATTTACTACATCCTGGTATTTTATTTATAATTTTTAGAAATTAGATAAATATATATATTTATGACACAATTATGATGTAGTGATTACCTCATTAATGAATGATTCAAATAAACAAATTTATAAATATTAAAAAAATTGTAAATTTTTTATTTTGATGTTATCAAAGAATTTTATGGATGATATTAACATATTATCTTTTATTTAATTCCTTATTTTTTAATGAATCAGGATTTTTTGAATTTTTTTAAAAAGTCAAGTATGAATAGTTTCCAAAATTGAAAAAATTCATAATATACATTATAAAATAGTTTATTAAATAATATTAATTTTGAAAATATATATAATTCGTCCAAATGGTTAATATATGTCTAAATGTGTCAAAAATAACCTTTTTAGGGTTTTTTTTCATGATATGGTAATTACATTAACCCACAATGTGTAAATAACATGATATCACAGTAAGATTAAAAAGGTTAAAATAAGTGTTAAATAAAAAACAATAAGGTTAAAAAATATTATAAACATGTTTAAAAATTATTTAATGATTGGTATTTGAGAAAAAACATCTTATATTTTAATTAAATAATTTTTATCCCATTTTTAGTTGAAATTTAATTTATAATAAATTAATATTTTGAGAGTTTCCTAATGTACCCCTCTCCTCTCTTGTAAAAGGGAAACTCCACCATCTCATATTCCCATCATTTTGAGCTTTCAAGATTAGAAACACCCTACCCATTTATCTTCTAAACATTCCTAGTTACATTGTAGATGGGCTGGTCTTCTCAAAATACCTACTCCTGTGCCCTAAGAGGAAATTTAAAGGAGGCATGCCAAAGAAGTGGTAATCTCTTCTACAGATTCATTCAAATGTATTTACATCTTCTAATTCTTATTAATTATTAGTTTAATTTTGAAGTAATAAAATATGTATCACTAATATACTGATATGTTATTATAAATATGGACCAACCCTATTTCACATTCTATCCATCCTACTAAAAATGAAATCACGAAACATGCATACATACAAATTACTGTCTCCAATTCATAGTGAAATCTGTTTTTCACCATCACCTTACATGGATGGGTATAATGGTTGAAATAATAATTATATATGATTATTATAACATGATACTAATTATGTGATACTATACTCTATCCACTTCAATAACATTCAATAATTATTGTAATGATATCGTCGCTAGTGCATACGTATGGCATACCGTTTCCACGGTGCGATGTTATTCATTCTGCATAATCCTCATTAAACCATGATTACATAAATGAATTGAATGAATAAATATAATATATATTATTCAAATACCTGACCTGCATTCTTTGACGCTGACAAGGATTAATATCATTAGAGGAGACGCTCTCGGACTTCACTACTTTAGACCCCCATAGTTTGCTTCTTCTCTTGTCCTTTAGGACATGTGTGTATCTCTTCTTTCCTTGAATAAAAATTTACTTTATGATGAGGAATAAAAAATTCTCCGAAAAAACATACATAAGACGATAATGTAGTTAATGCCCGAATAACGAGTAACAATGAAAAGTTACTAACAAACATATGAAAATATGATCATAAATGTTATTATAAAAATTATTATGATTTGGTAATAAATATGTAACATTATTTAAATCACCATATAGAAGGTTCAGATACCTAAGAAGAATATTAGAGCTACACTATGGGATTAATTTTCCAATCTCATTTTATCCGAGATTTTTTATTCGTAAGTATCTATTGAGAATATATTTATCATCCATAACCATGTTTTATAAAAAAATACTCATAATTTTTTTATTATTCTATGTATGAATAATGCAATTTTTACCCATGTTGACTATTACTAAATGATTTATAAGGAATCTTCCTTTTAATTACCACACGGGTTACTTTTTGACTTTTCCGAAAAAAGTATGAGGAGAATGTTTTTTATCATATACGGAATCAATGAGTATTTACATATTCATAATTTTTTATTTCTAGGATTATTCATCTACATTTTTACAAGTGTATTTTCAACTAAATTATTTTCTTTTTAAATTTTCTTGACATTGTGAGAAAAAAATGTTTTTGATGAAGAAATGATATTTTCCATGGGAATGAAGCTCAAGTGTTTTTTACAAATTAATTTCCATCTAATATTACATATGTTTATCTTTCTATCCCTATTATTACAATGATTTTATTTTTATTATGTCGGAATTTTATTTATGAAAAACATTTGTTTTTATCGATTATGATGGAATGATGTTTTTGAAACCTATATTATTTCATGGGTTATGCTATGGTAAATGTTTTTTTGTGGCACACGTATGAATGGTTTTCTTATGAGATTGGTGGGAACTATATCTCCCTCTAATTAATTTGATAATGATTTATATATCATTAGATATACATGGATGGAATGAAATGTAAATCTGATTTACTGATACAAGGCTGGAATGATGAGAGGACTTGGTTTAGTAAGGCACATTGTCCACAATGATGATCTTGGAAATGATCCTAGACTAATGTGATATGATTTTATATTCTTATGCATTTATTTCAAAAAAATTCATGTCTTATGTTATGACTATTGGGATTGCATTTCACTATTATGAAATATACCATGACATGATATTGTGATCTTTTATATGTAGGGTATGATTTTCAAATGTTATATTCTTATAAATATGATATGAATTTTATTTGATTTATTTACTTTTACTAATCATTTGAGCTCACCATTTTATATGTTTCACTTCCCAAGGACATTAAGAAGGGTATTATGTATGATATGAAAAAAATGGATTCTAGTTATGATGAAATAAATCGGGGAAAATGTATATGTTTTATTAACCAGTTGTTTATGTTTCCCAGTTTCTAAAGACACTATACCTATTTGCTCCTGTCATGGTTTTTTTATATTTTGTAATAAGTATAAATCAATTATGAGGTCATATCAATGTATGTAAAGAACATGTTGCAATAGTTTGTATCAGAGGAAATGTATTGTTAGCCATTGGAAACTAAGTTGATAAAGCCTTAAGGATATGTCTACGTATATGACACAATCCTTGTGTTTTAGAAATGACCATGAATAACAAATTATAAAACCTAAAGTGTCCAAATTTTTAATATTATTCTTGAATATGTGGTTTTAATATTATGATTTGTGTTTATCACACTATTCTTTGGGTTTTTGTTAATGGATGGAACCCAAAGGAACCACAATAATGATGAATGTGATGGGCAGTACAATGATTGTCACCCTGAGAAACCAAATGTTATGGAAGATGGAATTCAAAATCATGTAGCTATTCTCACAAACCTTTGTCAAGCTACGAATCATTCATGAATTCAACATGAACAAAAAAATGAGAAAAATTCTGTGGAATCCTTTATGAGGATGTCACCACCTTCATTCACCAGGTCATCAGATCCATTATTGGATGAACAATGGATCAGTACCAATGAAAAGATATTTTCAGTTCTAAAATGTATTGAACATGATAATGACATCTTAGTAGTATACCAGTTTGATGGAATAGTTGTTCAATGGTGTAATATTACGAAGAATATGAGGTAAAGAGATAAAATTGAGTCTATGGAATGTGACTGGTAAAAGAACCTTTTTCCCAATAATCACTTTCATTGTATTATTTGAACAACGATAGAGAAGGATTATATAGAACTGAAGAAAAGGGATGATGATTCTGCTGGTACATGTGAAGAAAAGTTTACAAAGATTGAAAGGTACTCTTCTGTAATTATTATAAAACATGAGAGTAAGATTTATCTATTCTATAGTGGCTTAAAACCATGTATCTGAAGGTTATTTGTCATAAGGGACTTCAATAGCTATGAGGAAATTGTACGATGTGCTGTCTAGGTGTAGAGGAATATTGGATAAACCCATCAGTCATATGGGTTTGATAAGAATTGAAAAACAGAATTCAAAGGAAAATCTTAATACTGCACTGAAAATAAGATGAGTTTTCTCTTATGCTCAATGTGTCAAAAGAAACATAGAGAGAATTGTCTTAAAGGGACTAGTAAATGTTTTATGTGTGTAATAGAAGGTTATAGTGAAATTTAATGCTGAAGTGATTGAAAAAATATGTCTAATGATGCAAACAAAGAAAAGGATACATAAAATTCACCTTCTACACTTCAATGTTACCCATGTTTTGATATGGGGAATTATGAAAATCAATGCCATAATCTAAAGATTTTTTATGATGAATGACATCAAAAAACTCTTAAGGCCAATGAAAAAGGAATGTCATATTCAATTATTATCATTGATGTGGATTATGATAATGAATTGGTGAATGATACACATACCATCCACTCTATTGTATAAAATGTTTTATTTGATTCTAGATCCATGCAATGTTTTATTTCTGAAGAATTTTCTAAGGGTATAACCATATTACCTGTGAAATTAGATTTTGAGTTAGTTGTTAAAACTCTTAATGGAAAAAAGTCACATCAAAAGTTTATAATTCGTCTCTGATTGAAGTTTTGGGGAAAGTGCTTCCTACAAATCTTGTGACCCTACCAATAGTGTAATTTGTTGTGATTCTAAGAAATGATTGGATTTCATTATGTGGATCTCATATCAATTTCCAAATAAGGGATGTCACATTTCATATTCTAGATCAAATTATGATCATCTATCGATGCAAGGATGAATAAAACCTTCCATTAGAAATTTCTTCCATATTATGGGTAATATTCCAATAAATGAAGGTTATTTATCTCAAATGGTTTGGGTGAAACTCTTGATTAAGAATACGCCTATTTTATGGGAATTTTACGATGTCTTCCTATAGAAATTCCCTTGTCTTCCACCAAAGCGCAAAGTTCCTTCTTCAATTAAACTCTTACTGGGTGCTATGCCTATTTCTAATACACCATATAGAATGGATCCAATTGTGTTAAAGGGGTTTAATAAGAATCATCAAGGTAATCTTGATAAGAAATATGTACGCCCTAGTGTATAACCTTGGGGAGAACTTTTGTTTTTTCTGTTAAGAATAAAGATGGATCAATGAGACTCTACATTGATTATCGATTTCATAAAAAATCATTGCAAAGAATAAATATCCTCTTCCATGCATTGATGACTTATTTGACCAACTACAAGAAGCTCAATAATTTTCCAAGATTGATCTTCTTCATGATATCCTCAATTATGGGTCATAAAAGAGGATATACAAAAGATGACATTTTGTACAAGGTATGGACACTATTAATTTATAGTGATTCCTTTTGTTCTTACTAATTCCCATGTTATCTTCACGGATCTAATGAATTGAGTCTTTATATACTTTCTTGATCAGTTTTTGGTAGTATTTATAGACGATATTATTGTCTACTCAAAGAGGAAGAAAGAACATGAAGATCACTTTATAATTGTACTAAATACCTTGAAAAATGAGAAGTTTTATGCAAAATTTACCAAGATTGAATTTTGTATTCAAAAAGTTTTATTTTTAATCACATAATATCAAGAGAGGGAATATTTTTTGATCCAGAATAATAGAGGTTATTAAAAGATGGTCAAGACCAACAATAGTAAATAAGATCCAATGTTTTCTTGGTTTTGCTGGATATTATCGACGTTGTGTGAAATATATTTTACTATTATATAATCCGCTCACCAAGTAGAATTGTAAAGGATTTATGTTTTTTTGGATAGAGGAATGTGAAGTGAATTTCAATGATCTAAAAATATGGTTAGCTAGTGCACCTATGCTCAAACTGCCTTGTAGTGGAGAAGGGTTTTTGATTTACCGTTTGTTGGAACCATGACCATTTAAGGAAAGAAATGGGCATGGTTTGTGTTTTTTTCAATACTCATTGGAAATTCAGAATATTCACCTAGAAATGGATCATACAGTTATATAGGACAACAATAATGAAGGTGGCTCCATTTTACATTGTTTTCCAATTTTTTGGGTAAGAAAAATCAAAAAATAGAGAGATGTGTTCTTAGAAAAAGATGGTGCGCGAAATATTGGAGTGGTGAATGAATAATATAGAGTGTGAACTAAATTGGTTTTGAACAGAATATTGAAAATAGATTTGATTTTTTTTTCAAAAAAGGAGTTTTGGGATCTGAATGCCGAAAAAATTGGAAGGCATGAGCTGCATGAAAAATCTAGAGTTGTGCGCAGAAAACTGTTCCTGCATGAAAAACATTGCATGAATAATGCAAGGTTTTGTGACACAAAGTGGGTTTTGAGTGAGGGTTTGGCGATAACTATAAATAATAGGTGACCCCATCATATGGTATGTCTAAAGACTTAGCGAAGATATGATATCCGTTGCATGTAAATGTTAATCTAAAAGGAAGTTGCGAGTAAAATATGTGGTGCCGCATAAAAGTTTTTTTTACATAAAAGGGGAAGTTGTGCATAAAATTTGACATTTTAAGTAAAAGTTTAATTTGTTCTTTAATGTTGGATTTTCACAAAATATTTCTACATGAAAAGAAAATATTTCCCACCAATAGTTGATATTGTGTACAAATGATAAAATTGCATGAAAATTTAAGATATTACATGCACATGGTAGTTGTTGCACACAATTTCCACTATAATCTGAGTATAGCTTCTGAATATATAGTTCAGTGGTTCAGCGCATTCAAGTGAATTGATTCATGAATTTTATGCAAGCAATGTCTCATGTTGAATAGAGTAAAAGACTTTAATGGAAATTTATTGAGGTGTCCTTCTTGTCGATAAACTTAGTTAGACTTCTCCCAAGGCAATGAGCTAGGGGAGTCGATAGATGTGATCTGAGGGATTCATTGAGTTTTCCCTTAACCATTGTAATGGCAGTGTTCCTGGCACAAATTGACTGTGAGTGAACATTGCAATCCACAAACTAGTGAAGACTAATGGATTTAGGTAAAATAGACACACTTTTGGGGTATGATCCATGGACATAGCCCTTAGTAGTGAACCAAGTAAAAGTGTTGTGTGGTCTCTACATATGTGATTGTTTTGATTTTATGTTCTCCTCAGGACTATAGGTTTAACAAGTCCCTCCAAACATGGGAATACGATCCTTGTATTCAAAGAAAAATTTGATAACCTGATTCATCTCTCCCCTCTCAGGGTGTCCTGGTGTCCTACAAGTGGTATCAAAGGCAGGTTATTGGAGTTATATTTCTCTTTTTTTTTCATGGAGAATGCAGCCAATGCCAGGGGAATCCCTCTCTTTAATGGATGTAATTTTCAAATTTGAAAAAATAGAATGAGATCTCATCTAAGATCATATGGAGTGAATATCCCCATTTCTACTATGGAAGGAATATTATTTACTTATCAAACATGGATTTATATTACTAATACAAACATGAATCTTTTTGAGGCAGATGCTAAAGCACATAATGCTCTCAATGCAGATTTTTCTAATCGTATCCATCAAAAGATGCTGATTTTCACCTCAGCAATGTATATGTGGGATAAAATTGAAAATATTTTTGAAGGAGATATAAATTTGAATGACTCAAAACATCATGTATTTCACAATAGGTTTGACGATCTTAAGATGCAACTATATTAGAATGCAGATTCATTCTTCAATCAAATTAATGAAACAGTGAGAGCAATTCAATGTCTTAGAGATGAAATAAAAGGCATTGATATCATAAAAATATTCTTGAGAAGAATTATGGACATGTAAAATCCAAATGTGTTAGACCATTAAGTAACAGATCTATCTAATCTATCTCTGGAAGATTTTCTAAGTAGTCTAGTGGAATATGAGATGAGAGTCAAACCAGAAGATACAATGACTCGTGTGAGAAGGAAATAGAATTCAAAGCCTCGGAAAAACTAATAATTTTTAGGAGATAGTGGTGGTAATGATGATTTGGGAAAATAAATTCATTCCCTCATTTCCAAGAATCATAAGAAGGGAAAAGGTAAATTTAATGGGAAAATACCTCTGGCATGAGGTCATTGTGGAAGAGTTTGACACATTGCCTCTCAGTGCCAATGAATGTTCTATGGTGAAGAGAGTGAAGTGGAAGACATTTAGGAGCCTCATAATAAGGTTTTCAATAAGGGAGACTTCAAATTTTGAAAAGAACTACAGAATAAAAAACATTCCTATGAAGAGGAAGATAATGATATTGAATTCTGTGAAGAAGAGGAACCAGAATTTAGAACTGGAAACCATGCTTCCATGATAGCTACCATTAATAATTCAAAACCTTTTATCAATAAATAATTAGATAATAATTTGAATCTTAATGGTTTTACCATGCCAAAAGATAAGGATGACATTGCTAAGCAAGAGAACGAATGTTGGAGTGAAGTAAGTGGAAAGAAATGGTGGAAGAATCATCAGAATATGTTGATGGGATTGAAGCTAAAATTAAACAACTAGAAGAACTAGTTAGATAAAAATATTAAATCCTTGAAACCCAAAATGACATTAAGGAAATAAAGATTAGAATTGACGAACAAGAAAATTTCTTTAATGACCTTACATCCATATTATAAGAGAAGTCAATGGTTGTTAATGGACTTGTGGAAGAAGTTGTTACTCTTTGGAAAACAATTCAGTGACCATCAAATAAAAAAGTGCAGAAGAAGAAAATTTATTTTGGAAGTTTCTTAGATGCAAAATTACTGGAAATATCCAAGCGTGGTTCATATGGGGATGAAAAAATATTGAGTGATCAAATACCCACCTGAATGGGAAACAGTGGAATCAGTTGTGATTTAAACATCAACTATTAAAAGTAAAGTGAGACAAAATAATTACAAGATGAAATATGGAAATGTTGAGAAGTTTCCTAAAGTGGTGAAAAAGAAACCCTCAGTCCAAAATGAAATAAGAATTGAATATTATCCTCAATTGTTCTGGAATGACATAAAGTTACACTATTTTCTCAATGAAGAATGCATAAGGATAGACATAAGAGAGAAGAAATTGTCTCTCATTAAGTGTCAATTCTGTGCCTATCTGGGCCATACCATATCATATTGCGAATATGCAAGGAGCTATTTGAATTGAGAAGATCTAGGAAGTAAAAAATGGATACTAATTTCATATCCTAAATCATATTAAAGAAATAATTTCTATGGAAACAGTTTCATTGTTCTTACTTTGGTAAAAAATATTTGTATAGCAGGTAGAGGTATGATAGGATAAATTGATACAACTCTTGGATACAGGTCAATAATCACCTTCCTGATAGTGTTATTCTCACAAATAGTTTTTCTCCTCTGGAAAAAGTGTATGGGTATGAAGAATATGATTATGTGGAATAATGAATTGTAAGTCCATCAGTGTCCTACGCTCAACCCAATATGTCATGTAATGGGAATATGAAAATTGAGAAATCCAATCTTGTAGAAGTAGCTCTCAAAGATAAAAAAAGCACCATCACCTAGATTCTTGATAGTGGATGCTCATACCATAAGACATGAAATTCTGACCTTTGAAAAAACATTAAGAATTAGTTTGAAGGAATAATAATGTTTGGTTATGATGGTTCATTGAAAATTAAACCCATTGGAAATACTACACTAGCCAATGGAGAGCTGAAGAAGACTAAAGTACATTATATGGACGGTATAGGTCACAATATACCTAGTGTAGGTAAACTATATAACTTAGGTCTAATTGTAACATTCAATCAAAATGTATACACTCTAAAGGGTAAAACATTGAATTTTCTTATGAAAGCTACAGAATAGATGGAAACTTACATCAGGTTGACAGAAAAGAGAACTCATGCAATCTGTCTGTAGAAGAGGGAAACAACCTATGGCATCTAAGGCTGGGGAACAATAACCAACAAGAATTGTAAAAGATATCTAATCTGAATATATTCCTGGATATCCCCATTCTAAAACGTGAATGGGAAAAGGATTGGGATTCTTGAATACAGGGGAAGCTAGTTTATAGTTTATATGGGCCAAAGAAGAAAAGGGCATCACACCTTCTCGATATAATCTATATAGACTTATGTGGACTGATCAATATTGTCATAATTCTTGGAGAGAGGTACATCATCCATTTCATTTATGATTATAGTAGAATTCCTGGAATAATGGTTATTTCCTAGAAGCGATAAGTACTTGATTGCATGAAAACATTTCACTGAATTCCCAAGAATGACACTATATGGAAAATCAAAATCTTGAGATCTGATAATAGAGGGGAATACAAATCCATTGAATTTTGAGAATTACCAGAAAAAACATGGAATACGACATGAGATTGATGTTTTAAGAATGCCACATCAAAATGGAGTTGTTAAGCACTAGAATCAATAGGTCAACAATAAGGCTAGGACTATACTAATTGAGAGTCGTATCTCTGGCCATTACTGGAAAGAAGTTGTTAAAGTTGAAGTAGACATTTAAAATAAAATAGGTAATTATATGGGAGAAATGAAGACACCATATGAATTGTGTAATGGAAGGAATCCTTTGTTAATATAATTTAATGTTTTTGGGAGTAAATGATTAATCTGTAACAAATAATGGAATCATGGTTAGTTTGGTGACAATTCAGATGAATGAATATTCCTTGAAAATCCAATGAATAGAATAGATTATAAGTGTTTCAATAATCGATTGGGAAGGATTGCAGAATGTAGTGATGTTATGATCATTGAATACAAAAATATAAATTACTCAAGAAATTCCTTTGCTGATGAGATAGAAGATGAGTAGGAATGTGAACAGGGAAAAAAAATAAAAATACATAAATAGTTGAAGGTGTAAAAAATATTCAGAATTAGTATCATGATGTTTAATCAAAAGAATAATATGAAGTTGATAACATAGCTGGGGGAATTTGGATGAACCTCACAGGCGGAATCTAAGAGAATTAATTGATCAATCCAATATCGTTGGGGATTGTAATTCACCCACAAAAACATGGAGAATGATTTGTAATGCACAATTTTCATTTATATCAGTTGTGTAACTATCCTTTTTTGAAGAATCTGCAATGGAGGAATCATGGATGAAGGCCATGATTGAAGAGTTTGATCAAATTGAAATGAATAAGATATGGGATCTATTCAATAGACTCGATGGTCATAGTGTTATTGATAAAAAGTGGATCTTTAAGAAAAAAATATGATGACCATGGTAATGTGATATGAAACTAGGAATGACTGTTGTGAAAGGGATGTTTACAGATTCAAGTTATTAATGTCGAGGAAATATTTTCTCCAGTAGCAAGATTGGAGTTAATCGGGATATTTCTTGCCATGGTACTGCAAATATATTATAAATTCTATCATATGGATGTAAATAAAACAGTCATAAATGTAATTTTTGACAAAGAATCCTACATTGAACAACCCATGGGGTACTATCTTGAAAGTGTTGAAATAAGGGTTTGAAAATTAAATAAAGCACTATATTTATTGAAACAAGCACAACGATCATGGTATTCTTGGTGTATTCTTATCTATGTAAGCTTGAATTACATAGAGGAGGAGTGAATCACAACCTCAATGCAAAGAATTCCTTGAAAGATCATTTCATGGTATTGGTATATGTGGATGATATAATTTTCGGTGAAAGTAGGCAGGGATCAATAGAAGAAATATCCATTCACATGAAATTATAAATGGAAATTTCCGTGATTGGAGAACTAACATATTTCAGAGGGTAGCAAGTGATTCAAAATAAGAATTATACATTCATTTCTCAGAAAAAATATGCATGGGAGATGTTAAAGAAATTTAACATGCATGGATCCAAATGTAATGCCCTGACCCCTCTAGACTGGAGCCAGTTCATTACTAAGTACTTTTTTGTGGTTAGAAGGAATGAAAATACAGAAGGGAAGATGAATTTAGTAGTCTTGAAGAAACTAGATACATAGATGTAACTCAAATTACATTGTAAAAGGTTACAAAATACGATAAATTACAAACACTAAAGACTGCATCCACAAGAACTCAATAAATGATCTCCTATTCGTCACCTGTTGAACATAAACAATGAAAGGGGTAAGCTCAAATGATTAGTAAGGGTTACAAATGGTGGAATCATGAATGAATAAAAACTGAATTGTAAACAATTTGACATAATCAATATGGCATGGTGAATAAGTGAACAACTCACACCATTAATAAACTGAGAATGAAATAGCATCCTTAGATTTTGTAATAGTGAAAACCTAATGGATAGTAATAACTAATAATGAATAAATATAATTATTATTAATGGTACATCATGTATCTGACACATGATACCCTAATACCGTAAAAACAGTGTAGCTCTGTGGGTAGAAACCCATCCGATTTCGGAAATAAACTCAAAGGGTTTGACACTAACTGATTTGTCTCATGAGAACTACCAATGAATCAAGAGGATATAGTGGTACCAACCCACCTACAAATCCAAGTAATTTTATATAAATATATTTTACACAAGATCAACGTGACTCTACATTATCCAAATAGAATATAGGATACAGATTCATCAATATTTTCACATTGAAGACAACATTCAAAATAAATACTATAAGTTAAATGGTATATAGCTTTATCCATAATAATATCCATGATATTAGAATATGGATATTGAAATATAATATAATTTAAATTTAAATATGATCTCAAATGGGCCTTAGGTACACCCCATATTAAAGAGTAGGGGCACAATACTATGCAAGTCACAATGAAGTGAAATTTGAGACAAAGCTCGTTACCACGTTGTAATCAATTGAGTCATATGAACAAATTTTAATAAAAACCAAATGAATCATATAATACCATGAATTTAAAGAGGATCATGATAATATATATAAAATGGTAGTACAACTATACAACATATAAGAAATCAGAGGCAAACAATGGAAATCCCACAGGGTTGAAAGTGAGATGAGAAAACCCCTTACCTGAATAATGAAATTTAGCTTCATTAATTAGTAATTATAGAACCTCATAATCATGTAATTGATATGTTATAACTTTATTAAGTTTATTAATGGCCTTTTTATGGGTTTAATAGATTCAATTTTATAGTTTTGGAAACATTTTCTTACTTGGTTTCAAGATTTGTTTACTTGTATTCATGAATGGAAGTTCATTTGGAATGTGGTTAAACATCCATGATTATTAATATATCTTATTAAATAAATTATTTATATATAAATGATCTTATAATTATTCTGGTTATATACCATGAGTATGACTTATTCGATTAGTAAAAAATAAATGCTTGGATTTGGCTTGGCGGTTTTGTGCACAATAAACTAGTTTGTATTATAATTCCATATTATGAATGTGTAAGGATTCCATAACTGTAACACCCGAGACTTTTATGTTATATAAATTATCAAAGGAATCTTTTTCTACGCAACACTTGCTTGACTTGCTTTACACGCAATCGCGACCTTCCTCGATAGCTTGCGTCGTACGCAATACCGAGTTTCACTAAACAACAATATGCTATTAAAACTAGCCGTTATGAATAGTAATAACCACTTTTTGAAATTTTATAAATTTTATTTTTCAAAATGGACTTCATTTTTGGACTCAGAATATCGAAATTAGCCTAGGGTGAAATTTTGGTATTGTAACACCCCGAGCTTCCACGATACGCTTCTCATTCAATAATGCAATAGCGTGTGTTGTACGCAACCTCGAGCTCTAGCACACACCACAACTAATTAAACTAGCCGTTGTGAATAGTAATACCTACTTTTTGAAATTTTATAAATTTTATATTTCAAAATGGACTTCACTTTTGTATTCCCAATATTGAAATTAGCCTATGTTGAATTTTTTGTAATTTTCCGAGAACTTCCAAATTTTTATGAATAGTGAAAAATACTTAAAACAACTTTTTTAATCAAAATAATTTATAGTGATAAGTTATACTATTTAGTGGTTTTAAGGTACAATTAGAATATATTTTTACCATTTTATCCAATGGTGGTCATTAAAGTTAATTTAACATTGAAATTGGACATAAACAATTGCCAATCTTTTGATATAAATTGTTTCTTAAAAACACGCTATTTGTTATAACAGCGGGAATTAATTATTAAATTAATTAATTTGACTTATATGTTTTGAATTTTGTAAAATGGACTTCATTTTTGAATTCAGAATATCAATTATAGCTTAGGGTGAAATTTTGGCCTTATTCTGAAAAACTTCAATTTTTGATGAATAGTGAAACCACTAAGTGGTAATCAAGCAAACTGATTTTTCAGTTAAATGAAAGTTTACCACTAATGTGTACTGAATTTTGAAAATCCGACATACATGGTTGTCATTAAGAAGTAAAATGTGGTTCAATGAGATTAAAATAATTTTTTGGTGAATAGTAACTTATTAAGTTTTTAATCACGATTAGTGGTAATTAGTGTAGTTTAAGGAATAAATAATGCTTTAATAATATAAAATGACCTAGACACATGTCCCAACCTTATTGGTTGTGTCATGGCCGACCAAGACAAGCCATGGGTCAACTTGGGGACCCCATGGATCCACTTTTGTTGGGAAATGACATAAATTACTTTTTATTTAATGTTAAAGTGAAAATGACACAAACATAATATGTTTTACGAAAACAATTTTTAAGTAGGGTTATACAAGTCCAAATTTTGATTATAAATAGTCATTGGAAAGATAAAAATATTTCCTATACCATAGTATTTGTTTTATAATTTTTAGACATTAAATAAATTTAATTATTTATGACATAATAATGATGCAGCGATGACATCATTATCTAACGATTTAAATAAAATGGAAAGTTAATATAAAATCTATGAACTACACATGGCCAAAACCTATTGGATGAGTGGATTTCGATGCCTTATCACCTTATCCACGAATTCTATCAATGTGGGACCTTTTAAAACCGAAACACATTTTCAAATAATGTAATGTTCCTTTACTTTCCAAAAGTGCCCCTCCTCTCCTCTTATAAAAGGCCCCCACCTCTACCTCATTTCACACACTCTTCAAGCCATTGGCTCGGCCAACCCCTGCCCATTTGCTCTCTCCACATCCCTCTCCTCATCCTAGAGGATTCCCTTTGGGCAGAATCCTTTCAAAGGAAGCCTTTAGGCTCAACTCAAAAGGAGTTACACTTTTTAAGGTAATTCATTCTCTCATGTTCTTTTGTTTTATTTTGCTTCTCCAACCCCCTAAACTCTTTTTATTTACTTCTTTTGTAACAACACCAGTATCTTCAATATACTAGGATGTTGTTATAATATTTATTTGAGCTACACTTCCACACAACTACATCAAATGGTTAAAGAACATAAGGTTTCCGTGGATGGCGAAATTCTGCCTCCCGAAACGATGATTGTTCAACACTCATTTAACACCTTCAAAGGTGGCCATTATGATGTCACTATTTTTATATATGATATATAATATGTTTATGTTTTCCTTAAGCTTCTGTTTTTTTCATTTTGGGCATACCTTTATGGTTTCCATTATGGGTAAAACACGATATCTTCATTTTAGGAAGCGCGGACTACCGCCCCCTGAAAGTGATTTGATTCGTTAATACCATATGTGGGATGTGTGAAGGATAAAGTTAATGATATTATATATGTTATTATACTGGAATTATAATATACTCTTATATCATTATGATTCCATTCCAGAAAATATGAAATAGAAATGGAAGTAGCGTTCATGCGTACGTACGGCTTACCGTCTCCATGAACGGTGCATTTCATTTCTTACCTCTAAATGTGATGTAATATTATAAATGAATGTATGTACTGGATATATATGACATATATGATATCTACATCATGAATACCATTCTGGATATAATGAACCTTTGACCAAATTAACAACATGTAAGTGTAAGAAGCCTATTTTTGACTTAAGAACCAAATACCGACAAAACGACCGTTATTAACTTAAATAATTACATAATGATCATATCATTGTAATAAGTGATATAATAAGGATAATGAAATTGAGAATGGTTCTTAATAAGGTATATATTAACTCTAGTTTATTATTCAGGAGGTTAAAGAACGGTTGAGTCAAGTCGGACACAAGGTAAGGGAACTTCTTAACCCAACTTCCATTCTTTGGGTTAATCTCCTACTTTCAAATTATGTCATGATATTATTATGTCCTATCTTGTATTTTTACATTATTTATGTGTACCTATAGTGAATACACATAATAGATATATTTTATTTAAAAATTATCTTTTAAAGTACTTCGTCTCAATCTCCTTTCATTGAGGCATATTTGGTTTTATACACAAATTTCTTTTATACGGTGTATAAACCCCTTTGACTTTTACGGTTATTCAAAAGGAATCTTTTTATACAAAGCGTTTTGCTAAACGACAAAAGGGAATGTTTTTCTTTCCGTACTTATGCGGCGACAACGACTTCTCCGCCGCCGTGACCATTATTTGAGTTTCGGCTTCCTCTACAAGCCATCATTTTTTTAACGAAAAATAAATACAAAGTTTTAACTTTCTTTTATTTTGGTATTGAAAATGGTTTTGAAAGTGTTTTTATTATATCAATTTGTTGTATTGATATCTTGTGATTGAAATGTGGAAATGTTATGTTTACATTATGCATGTTTTATGTGATACAATTATGTTATGGTTTATGATATGTTTAAACCTATTCATATGAGGAATGTATTGGACTTAATAAGTGACGGGTGGAGCCCGCTATAGCTCCTCGATGCATCGACAGGTCTCATGAGACAACTAGACGTGGAATTGGCCGAGGCCCTTTCCCAATTTGATTTATGGTTTTGGCCGAGGCCTTAATCATTTTAGATGTCTTGGCCGAGGCCTTGACAAAATGTTTCAGAATGTCCGGCATTATACATTCCCTCATTATGAAAGTGGTTATTGATATTGCATGTGATTATTCGACCAGTAGAATATCCATGTGAAGAAGTAAATGGCATTATTTCATTTTACTTTTGCCATATTATGTTGATGTTCAAGTTTAAAAGGCTTTTGTTTTAGTTATACATTGCCTTAAATGTTTATGTTTATTTATGAAAGCTTCCGCATCATTGTTATCCTTACTGAGCATCTGAGCTCACCCCTTTCAATGTTTTAATATTTTCCAGGATGTGAAGAAGTATTTTATGAATGACCTGCAGGGATTGTCATAAGGAGATATGAGTGTGGACTATGGAGACTTTGTTATTGTAGTTTTTCACTTTATGATGTAATGTAACGTTTACGAATGTATCTAGTGTTTCCAAGGCTACTAAACTAATCGGTCTTTCGAGACTTGATCTTTCGTGATCATGCCAATGTTACGAAGTAATGCACCGACTCTGGGTAGCTGGGGTCGGGGCGTTACAGTTGGTATCAGAGGCAGTTTAGTACTAACCTTGGAAGCTAGATTTAGATAAACTCTGATTAGAGCACATAGCCCAAAGATAGACTTTGAGGATTAGTATAGAAGAACTTCCTAGAATTTTGGTATTATAGAGATGTTATGAGTTTTCCGAGCAATACATCCCTGTCTGGATACGAGCAGGTAGAGGCGGCTCTGGCACAGATGTACCTAGGGGTAAAACCCGAAAACACCGCTTTGAGCTAGACTCGAACGAGAACTGGTGCACGACAACGGGCCTTGCTGCACTCTTGGTTACGACACTCCCGGGGGATATGCTTAGGATAATTCTCATTTTCTTTACAAACCACTATGAACGGTTATGAGTATATACTTCCTCAAATAAAACCTTTTTATGATTATGGATTATATCCATAAATAGTTCAATTTATGTTAAGTATTATACAAGTATGGAATTATGTATTTTGATTCATAAACTAATCTGGTTTATGCCATTGTTTAGAAATGGCGCCTAGTAGAAGGAATGGAAACTGTATCAATGCACGAACTCCGTGTAGGGATTGCCCTCCTGCTCAAGATAATTATTGTGGACCTGGAGATACAACTGGTGCTGATCAACTTATTACCATACTGGGACAACTCACGCAGGTTATGAATAACAACCTTACTCGTATGGAGCACCCTGATCCGCAACGTGGAGGATCAATGCTAGACCGTTTCATGAGGCAACAACCACCAACATTTAATGGGAGTACAAATACCTTAGTAGCCGAGCAATGGATAAATTCCCTAGAGAAAATATTTCAGGCTTTGGGGAGTAGTGAAAGGGAAAAAGTTATCATGGCAGTTTACCGCCTCACTGGAGATGCTGATCAATGGTGGTCATTGATTCAAAACACAAAGGAAGATGATGAAGTATCGAATATGGAATGGAGGGAGTTCAAAGAGCTTTTCTTAGAAAAATACTTTCCTCGTGACCATCGAGCAGATATGGAAAGGCAATTTCTGAGTCTGAGGCAGAAAGAGGACGAGAATGTCGCAAAGTATGAGGCTAACTTTACAAGGTTAGCAAGGTATGCTTCAGATTACATACGTAACCCAAGAAGTAAGATTGATCGTTTCTTTGATGGGTTAAAACCATTTCTCCGTCGAGCTTTAGTATCACAATCCTTCTCATCATACGAAGATATAGTCTCATGTGCTATCAAGACAGAAAAGGAATTCTCTAAGTCTTATGACAACAAAGTAAAGCAAGAGAAGAAGAGAACGGTGGAACAAGAGACAGATAAAGGGAAAAAGGGAAAGAAGGATTTTCCATTATGTGATAATTGTGGGAAGAATCACCCCGGTACTTGCCTAAAAGGAATGGGAGTTTGTTATAAATGTGGAGAAAAGGGTCACCAGGCTCGTGATTGCAAGGGAAAGAAAGAGGCTGTCAAAGTTGAATGCTACAATTGTAGAGAAATGGGTCATTATGCAAATGAATGTCCTAAGCGTCAAGGAAACTTACCTCAGAAAAGGCCAAGGGATCAAGGACAATCTTATGCTATTACTACAGTTGAAGCAGAATAACTAATGTATTGGTGCTTTTGGACTCATGGATTATATTCTGGTTATTAGAATAATGTGATCTATATAAGGATTGTACTGTAGTACTTTTTGATTTCAGTAAGGTTTTAATATGATTAAGGTAATCATATTTTTAGTATGTGACAATAAGAGAAACTTTTCTTTGTTTGGGGAATCTGATGTTACAATTGATTTTGGAATTAAGAGACCTTTTAGAGAAAGTTTGGACAGAGGTATTTTGGATAACTATAAATGTTGGGATGGATTAAGTTGAACTTTGAATAGTATTGTTTAAGGTTAAAACTTTTCTGAAGATTATTTCTGGAATACTATAATACTATTTTTTTTAGAAAAAGGACAACCTGCAGGGTGGGGCATAAACCGTCACGTCGGACAAAGCTGTAGGAATCGAACCCACAATCAAAGTGCGACAAGCCTTTATTTCCTACCACTAGCCTACAGGAAGTCCCTGGTTATTAAAAAATAGTTTTACTAATCTAAATGGTATGTGTTAACATTTGGAACCTTATACAATTAGGATAAATAGAATATTTTTGAGTTCCGTTACCATTTGGAGTAAAAGTTGGGTTTGTGGTAAAAATTTATTAACGAATGAAAGTATACATAACAAGTATGTATATTCCCTTACGTTCTTAGTAAATCTCATAAATAAATTCCTCAACATTATAAAAGGTAACTTAAAACAAAAATGTTGTCGGTTAACTTTTCCAACTGGGGATTCAATGACCGTTTAACCAATCACAAGTTTGTGATTTTCTTATGGTTAAACTTTCTCCTAATCCTGTTTTCTATAACTCTCCATCAGACCTTGATGGTTTGTTTTTCTTCCATATCCATATTTTCATAGAATCCTAGAATGGGCTATATCGGGTGACCTTTGTACTTATCCTGCTTTCTTTTAATGTTATATATTTATTAACCTTATTTCCGATGTGGGTTTTCCTAAAAGGTATTTTCTCTTTTCAACCTTTTATTTTCAAAGAAAAATTTCAAATTGCGAGGACGCAATTTATTGAAGGAGGGTAGAATGTAACACCCCGAGCTTCCACGATACGCTTCTCATTCAATAATGCAATAGCGTGTGTTGTACGCAACCTCGAGCTCTAGCACACACCACAACTAATTAAACTAGCCGTTGTGAATAGTAATACCTACTTTTTGAAATTTTATAAATTTTATATTTCAAAATGGACTTCACTTTTGTATTCCCAATATTGAAATTAGCCTATGTTGAATTTTTTGTAATTTTCCGAGAACTTCCAAATTTTTATGAATAGTGAAAAATACTTAAAACAACTTTTTTAATCAAAATAATTTATAGTGATAAGTTATACTATTTAGTGGTTTTAAGGTACAATTAGAATATATTTTTACCATTTTATCCAATGGTGGTCATTAAAGTTAATTTAACATTGAAATTGGACATAAACAATTGCCAATCTTTTGATATAAATTGTTTCTTAAAAACACGCTATTTGTTATAACAGCGGGAATTAATTATTAAATTAATTAATTTGACTTATATGTTTTGAATTTTGTAAAATGGACTTCATTTTTGAATTCAGAATATCAATTATAGCTTAGGGTGAAATTTTGGCCTTATTCTGAAAAACTTCAATTTTTGATGAATAGTGAAACCACTAAGTGGTAATCAAGCAAACTGATTTTTCAGTTAAATGAAAGTTTACCACTAATGTGTACTGAATTTTGAAAATCCGACATACATGGTTGTCATTAAGAAGTAAAATGTGGTTCAATGAGATTAAAATAATTTTTTGGTGAATAGTAACTTATTAAGTTTTTAATCACGATTAGTGGTAATTAGTGTAGTTTAAGGAATAAATAATGCTTTAATAATATAAAATGACCTAGACACATGTCCCAACCTTATTGGTTGTGTCATGGCCGACCAAGACAAGCCATGGGTCAACTTGGGGACCCCATGGATCCACTTTTGTTGGGAAATGACATAAATTACTTTTTATTTAATGTTAAAGTGAAAATGACACAAACATAATATGTTTTACGAAAACAATTTTTAAGTAGGGTTATACAAGTCCAAATTTTGATTATAAATAGTCATTGGAAAGATAAAAATATTTCCTATACCATAGTATTTGTTTTATAATTTTTAGACATTAAATAAATTTAATTATTTATGACATAATAATGATGCAGCGATGACATCATTATCTAACGATTTAAATAAAATGGAAAGTTAATATAAAATCTATGAACTACACATGGCCAAAACCTATTGGATGAGTGGATTTCGATGCCTTATCACCTTATCCACGAATTCTATCAATGTGGGACCTTTTAAAACCGAAACACATTTTCAAATAATGTAATGTTCCTTTACTTTCCAAAAGTGCCCCTCCTCTCCTCTTATAAAAGGCCCCCACCTCTACCTCATTTCACACACTCTTCAAGCCATTGGCTCGGCCAACCCCTGCCCATTTGCTCTCTCCACATCCCTCTCCTCATCCTAGAGGATTCCCTTTGGGCAGAATCCTTTCAAAGGAAGCCTTTAGGCTCAACTCAAAAGGAGTTACACTTTTTAAGGTAATTCATTCTCTCATGTTCTTTTGTTTTATTTTGCTTCTCCAACCCCCTAAACTCTTTTTATTTACTTCTTTTGTAACAACACCAGTATCTTCAATATACTAGGATGTTGTTATAAGATTTATTTGAGCTACACTTCCACACAACTACATCAAATGGTTAAAGAACATAAGGTTTCCGTGGATGGCGAAATTCTGCCTCCCGAAACGATGATTGTTCAACACTCATTTAACACCTTCAAAGGTGGCCATTATGATGTCACTATTTTTATATATGATATATAATATGTTTATGTTTTCCTTAAGCTTCTGTTTTTTTCATTTTGGGCATACCTTTATGGTTTCCATTATGGGTAAAACACGATATCTTCATTTTAGGAAGCGCGGACTACCGCCCCCTGAAAGTGATTTGATTCGTTAATACCATATGTGGGATGTGTGAAGGATAAAGTTAATGATATTATATATGTTATTATACTGGAATTATAATATACTCTTATATCATTATGATTCCATTCCAGAAAATATGAAATAGAAATGGAAGTAGCGTTCATGCGTACGTACGGCTTACCGTCTCCATGAACGGTGCATTTCATTTCTTACCTCTAAATGTGATGTAATATTATAAATGAATGTATGTACTGGATATATATGACATATATGATATCTACATCATGAATACCATTCTGGATATAATGAACCTTTGACCAAATTAACAACATGTAAGTGTAAGAAGCCTATTTTTGACTTAAGAACCAAATACCGACAAAACGACCGTTATTAACTTAAATAATTACATAATGATCATATCATTGTAATAAGTGATATAATAAGGATAATGAAATTGAGAATGGTTCTTAATAAGGTATATATTAACTCTAGTTTATTATTCAGGAGGTTAAAGAACGGTTGAGTCAAGTCGGACACAAGGTAAGGGAACTTCTTAACCCAACTTCCATTCTTTGGGTTAATCTCCTACTTTCAAATTATGTCATGATATTATTATGTCCTATCTTGTATTTTTACATTATTTATGTGTACCTATAGTGAATACACATAATAGATATATTTTATTTAAAAATTATCTTTTAAAGTACTTCGTCTCAATCTCCTTTCATTGAGGCATATTTGGTTTTATACACAAATTTCTTTTATACGGTGTATAAACCCCTTTGACTTTTACGGTTATTCAAAAGGAATCTTTTTATACAAAGCGTTTTGCTAAACGACAAAAGGGAATGTTTTTCTTTCCGTACTTATGCGGCGACAACGACTTCTCCGCCGCCGTGACCATTATTTGAGTTTCGGCTTCCTCTACAAGCCATCATTTTTTTAACGAAAAATAAATACAAAGTTTTAACTTTCTTTTATTTTGGTATTGAAAATGGTTTTGAAAGTGTTTTTATTATATCAATTTGTTGTATTGATATCTTGTGATTGAAATGTGGAAATGTTATGTTTACATTATGCATGTTTTATGTGATACAATTATGTTATGGTTTATGATATGTTTAAACCTATTCATATGAGGAATGTATTGGACTTAATAAGTGACGGGTGGAGCCCGCTATAGCTCCTCGATGCATCGACAGGTCTCATGAGACAACTAGACGTGGAATTGGCCGAGGCCCTTTCCCAATTTGATTTATGGTTTTGGCCGAGGCCTTAATCATTTTAGATGTCTTGGCCGAGGCCTTGACAAAATGTTTCAGAATGTCCGGCATTATACATTCCCTCATTATGAAAGTGGTTATTGATATTGCATGTGATTATTCGACCAGTAGAATATCCATGTGAAGAAGTAAATGGCATTATTTCATTTTACTTTTGCCATATTATGTTGATGTTCAAGTTTAAAAGGCTTTTGTTTTAGTTATACATTGCCTTAAATGTTTATGTTTATTTATGAAAGCTTCCGCATCATTGTTATCCTTACTGAGCATCTGAGCTCACCCCTTTCAATGTTTTAATATTTTCCAGGATGTGAAGAAGTATTTTATGAATGACCTGCAGGGATTGTCATAAGGAGATATGAGTGTGGACTATGGAGACTTTGTTATTGTAGTTTTTCACTTTATGATGTAATGTAACGTTTACGAATGTATCTAGTGTTTCCAAGGCTACTAAACTAATCGGTCTTTCGAGACTTGATCTTTCGTGATCATGCCAATGTTACGAAGTAATGCACCGACTCTGGGTAGCTGGGGTCGGGGCGTTACAGGTATTTTTCTGAAAACTTTCAATTTTTGATGAATAGTGAAACCACTAAGTGGTAGGTTAAAAACTGAATTTTGCATAAAACTTAATTTTACCGCTTCTGTGAATGGAATTTCAAAAATCCGAGAGACACGGTTAATATCAAGGACTAAAATGTGGTTCAATGAGATGAAAATAATTTTTTGGTGAATAGTAACTTTTTACTATTTTTACCGCGGTTAATAGTAAATAGGGTAACTAAGGGTAAATATGATATCAATATTACCCTAACACATGTCCTAATACTATTGGACAAGTGTAATTCGACCAAAAACAAACTTAGGAATAAAATATGACCATTTAGGCCCACTTGGATTAGATTAGGACATTTATTATTAATTTATTTAAAGAAGGGTTAAAATAGTTAAAATCAAAGTTTAACAAGTAAATCATTTTTAATATAGGGTTATACATAAGATAAATTCGATTGTAAATATTCATTAGAAAGCTAAAAAGATTTCCTACATGATGGTATTTTATTTGTAATTTTTAGACATCAAATAATTTAATTTATTTATGACACAAAGATGATGCAGTAATTATCTTATTAATGAAATATTGAAAAAATTGATAATATAAATACCAAAATAAATGTAATTTGAGACTTTTTATGAATTACACTAATTTTCTAGGTTACTATGATATATTAGTGTTGATTTAATCAACTTGGTTCGAACATATAATTCTGTTATGACTTTTACAAAAATCATATATCAAATAGTGTCAAAATTGACACAAAATAGTTTTTAAATCAAATATTATATTATTAATTGTTATTTTATTCCTAAAAATCTAAGGTTCGGCCAAATGACTTAGATAAGGATATATATATTAATAATAAACAATTTGGGGTTCGTTTGGCATGTTATAGAAAGTTTATTAACCATATAGTGAAAGAAAACAAAAAGACACGGTAAAAGTTAAATTAATTAACTTAGAGTTAAATCTAATTGATAAGGTTAAAATAATACCCTAAACTTGTCTAAATCCTATTGGTTGATAGGATTTAGACCCTTCCCCACTTTATCTTCGAAATAAGACCCTTTGGAACCATTATAAACCGATTTTGACTTTAATATAAAATAATATTTTGAGATATTCCTAAGGTGCCCCTCTCCTCCCTTATAAAAGGGCACCTCCTCCCCCTCCTCCTCACACCAATTTGAGCACTCAAGCTCGGCCAACCCCTGCCATTTTCCCTTCTCCACTTCCCTAGAATAATCCTAGAGGTCCTGGTCTTCTCCAAAGACCAATCTTAGTTCCTTAAGTGGAGGATTCAAAAAGGCGTTCCAAAGAAGAGGTAATATCCATTACCGATCTTTTCAATTTCTTTCTTCTTCAACTTCTTCTTCTTCAGTTGTTTCATGATAAAGTAATAACATCAGTATTAATTACATACTGATATGTTATTATAAATATGAAACAACCCTAATTCACCTTCTATCCATCCTACGGAAAAATGAAATCACCGCGCGTGCGTACGTACGGAATACCGTCTCCACGCCGTGGTGTAATCTATTTTCCACCATCACCTTACAAGGATGGGTATAATGGTGTAATGAGTAACTATATATGATTATTATTAAGTAATATTGATACTGAAATAATATATATATATACTCCAATACAATTCCACGATCATAGGAACGATATCATCACTCGTGCGTACGTACGGAATACCGTCTCCACGATGTGATGCGACTCGTTCTACATGATCTTCATTTCATAATGATTGTATAAATGAATTGAATGAATGAATATGGTATATACTACACTAATACCATTCTGGAAATTAATTATCTATAACCTAAAGATAAGAAGAAGAATTTATTCGACAAAACACGCATAAGAACAAAAAGTTATAAAGACCCGAGTAACAAGTAACAATGAAATATTACTAACAAGAAGCTAATAATATGACCATATATGATCTCATATCAATATGTATGATTCTGGAATAAGTCAATAACATTATTTAAACCATTATACAGGAGCTTCGGACACGAACAAAGCAAATCGGACCTAAGGTAAGGGAAATATCACAATCTCATTTTTATCCGAGATTGTTTATTCGTAAGTATTTACTGGGGTGTATTTTATCATCCACATCCATGTTCCCTCAATATGTAATATTGTTTCCATCCACTTGAAATAGTTTAAATCCAATTTTACCCTTAGGTGAGTTTTTAGTAAAGAATATGAAAGGAATCTTTTGTCGTTTTTCCGTACGAGGTACTTTTTGACTTTTCCGACAAAAGTACGAAGAATGTTTTTTTAACTTATACGGCATGAATGGATTTTTAAAAACATTACTTCAAAGAATCTTCCTTTACAAGTTTTCAAGTTTATTTTTAATTTTAAAGTTGTATGACATGTTATGAAAGGAAAAATGTTTTTGAAGAAGAAAGGATATTTTCCTCAAGAATTCAATTCAAGTGTTTTATCAAAATTATTTTCCATCTAAGATAATAAAGGGTTCTGTTTGTATCCATATTTTTACATTGGTTTGACTATGTTGTGATGGAATTATGTTTATGAATTCCTTTATCATATATGAATTGATTTATGATGTCATGATGTTTCAAGAATCCCATTTTTGTTATATGTGTTATGCGATGATGTATGTTTTATGATTATGTGGCACACATAAGAAAGGATTCATTATAAGATGGGTGGGACCTATATCTCCCTCCAATGCATTGGGTAATAATTTTATATCTCATGAGATAGACATGGCTGGAACGGAAGGTTATTTCGGTTCAGTGATACAGGACTGAAACGAGGAGTGAACTCGGTTCAGAAAGGGACTTTGTCCACTAAGATAGTCTTGGCAATGAGTCATGACTAACAAGAAATGATTTTCCATGATTATGTGTGCATGCCACAAAGTTTCAAGTTTTATGTTATGGGGATCTCATTTTCACTTCTATGATTTATTCCATGTTAAGATATTATGATCTCTTTTGCAGTTTTTGATTTTCATAAAGATATGATATGATTTTTATTTCCTTTATTTGCCCTTGCTGAGCATTTGAGCTCACCCTTTTATGTTTTCTTTTCCCCAGGTCAGGAAGATGGATATTAAGTAGAATATGCTAAAAGGGACCCTAGATATGATGAAATAAATGGGAGACACTGTAGAAGATTTATGAACCAGTTGTTTATGTTTCCCCAGTTTCTAAAGACACTATACCTATACGGTCCTTTGTGGTTTTGTCATATGTTGTAATAAGAGTGATTCAATTTTGAAGTATTAACAATGTATGTAAAGTGTGGGTCGTTATAGTTGGTATCAGAGGAAAGGTATAGTCAACCTTTGGAAACTAGGATGTGAAAGCCTTAGTAAGAACCCTAAGGATAAGTCTAAGCATAGAACACAATCTTAGTGTTTTAGAAATGGCCTTGAATAACCTAGGATAAGACCTTAAGCATGAAAATTTTATTCTTGAATTATGTGGTTTCCTATTATAATTAGTGTTGCTCACACTATTCTTCTTGGTTTTAGTCAATGGATGGAACCCGAAGGAACCGTGTTAATGCAGAATGCGATGGGCAATGCAATGATTGTCCCCCTGAGCAACCAAACGATATGGGAGATGGAATGCAAAATCTTGTAGCCATGCTCACACAACTTTCTCAACCTATGAATCATGCAGGATTTCCAAACGAACAAAGAAGGGAGCAACATTCTGTTGAATCCTTCATGAGGCAGCGTCCACCATCTTTCAGCGGGTCTACTGATCCATTAGTTGCTGAACAATGGATTAGTACTACTGAAAAGATATTTTCAGTTCTTCAATGTTCTGAGCATGATAAAGTCATCCTAGCAGTGTATCGTTTGGAAGGAGATGCGGATCAATGGTGGAATCTTGTTAAGAATACGAGGCAAAGGGATGAAATTGAGTCTATGGAATGGGACGAGTTCAAGAACTTATTTTTCAATAAGTACTTCCCTCGTATTCTCCGAACAAAGATGGAGAAAGAGTTCCTTGAACTGAAGTAAAGGGATGATGAATCTGTTAGTACCTATGAAGCAAATTTTACAAGACTTGCAAGGTACGCTTCTGGTATTATTATCCAACCTGAGAGTAAGATCGATCGATTCTTTAGTGGCTTAAAACCAAGTCTTAGAAGGGCGTTAGCCATAAGGGACTTCAATAGCTACGAGGAAATCGTTCGATGTGCTCTCAAAGTCGAGATGGAGATTGGAGTAACCCATCAGTCACATGGGTTTGATAAGAAGAGGAAGATGGAATTCAAAGAAAAATCTAAAGAGCACACGGAAAAGAAGATGAACTTTCCCTTATGCTCAAAGTGTGGAAAGAAACATGGAGGGAGTTGTCTTAAAGGGACAAGTAAATGTTTTAAATGTGGAAAGGAAGGCCATCGGGCATTTGAATGCCGTGATAATGGGAAGAAGATGTCTAATGATGCAAACAAAGGAAGGGATACACAGAATGAACCTGCTACACTTCAATGTTTCAAGTGCAAGGAGATGGGGCATTATGCCAATCAATGCCCAAATCCAAGGGTTGATGATGATGGTCGACGTCAACAAACTCTTAAGGCTAAAGACAAAGGAAAGTCACATGCAATTTCTATCAGCGATGTGGAGTACGATAACGATGTGGTGAAAGGTACACTTACCATCCACTCTAAAGTAGCAAATGTTTTATTTGATTCTGGATCCACCCACTCTTTTATTTCTGAAAAATTTTCTAAGGGTATCACCGTATTACCTCAACAATTAGATGTTGAGTTAGCTGTGACAACACCTAATGGCACATCAATCGCATCAGAAGTTTATAATTCTTCTCCGATCGAAGTTTGTGGGAAAGTGCTTCCTGCAAATCTTGTGATCCTTCCTTTAGTGGAATTTGATGTGATTCTTGGCATGGATTGGCTTTCTCTACATGGAGCTCATATCAATTGCCAAAGAAGGGAAGTCACATTTCATATTCCAGATCAACCTACGATCGTCTATCAATGCAAGGATGAACATAACCTTCCAGTGGAAATTTCTTCCATCTTATGGGTATTGATTCCACTAAATGAAGGTTATTTATCTCAAATGGTTGGTGAGAAACTCACGATTAAGAATATGCCCATTGTACGGGAGTTTGATGATGTCTTTCCGGAGGAATTTCCGGGTCTTCCACCAAATCGTGAAGTTGAGTTTTCAATAGAACTCGTACCGGGTGCTTTGCCTATTTCAAAGACACCTTATAGAATGGCCCCAATTGAGTTGCATGAATTGAAGAAGCAACTCCAAGAGAATCTTGATAAGGGATTCATACGCCCTAGTGCGTCACCTTGGGGAGCACCTGTTCTATTTGTTAAGAAGAAAGATGGATCAATGAGACTCTGCATTGATTATCGAGAACTTAACAAGATCACTATCAAGAACAAATATCCTCTCCCACGCATTGATGACTTCTTTGACCAACTACGCGGAGCTCAATACTTTTCCAAGATTGATCTTCGTTCAGGGTATCATCAATTAAGGGTCAAAAGGGAGGATATACCAAAGACGGCTTTCCGTACAAGGTATGGACACTATGAATTTATAGTGATGCCATTTGGTCTTACTAATGCCCCTGCTATCTTCATGGATCTAATGAATAGAGTCTTTAGAGACTATCTTGATCAATTTGTGGTAGTCTTTATAGACAATATTCTTGTCTATTCAAAGAGCAAGGAAGAACATGAAGATCACTTGAGAATTATATTGAAGACCCTGAGAAAGGAGAAGCTTTATGCCAAATTTACCAAGTGTGAATTTTGGCTTCAAAAAGTTGCATTTTTGGGTCATATAATCTCAAAAGAGGGGATATCTGTGGATCCAGCAAAAACAGAGGTTATCGAAAGATGGTCAAGACCAACAACAGTAACTGAGATCCGAAGTTTTCTTGGTTTGGCTGGATATTATCGACGTTTTGTAAAAGATTTTTCACGATTATCTAATCCACTCACCAAGTTGACTCGGAAAGGAGTTAAGTTTGTCTGGACAGAGGAATGTGAAGAGAATTTCAAGGAGTTGAAAAGAAGGTTATCCAGTGCACCTGTGCTCACACTGCCTTGTAGTGGAGAAAGGTTTGTGATCTATAGTGATGCATCCAAGAAGGGATTGGGGTGTGTTCTTATGCAAAATGATATGGTGATAGCTTATGCCTCACGACAGTTGAAAATCCATGAGCAAAATTACCCAACACATGATTTGGAGTTGGCTGCGGTAATCTTTGCATTAAAGATTTGGAGGCATTACCTTTATGGTGAAAGGTGTGATATTTATACAGATCATAAAAGTTTAAAGTATATTTTCACACAAAAGGAGTTGAATATGCGCCAAAGAAGATGGTTGGAGCTGATTAAGGATTATGACTGCTCAATCCATTACCACCCTGGGAAAGCAAACAAGGTGGCAGATGCATTCAGTCGACAAGACCATGCTAGTTTATCCATGATGAGGATCACAAAAGATCAAATATTTATGGATTTACAAAGGATGGATCTTGGAATTATAATGGAAGGGGAAAAATCTTATCTTTCTCAAATGAATGTTCAACCATCTATACATGTGAAGATTAAAGAGGCACAAAAAGAAGATGTCGAGTTACAAAAGAAGGTGAGAAATGTTCCTGAATTCAACCTTGATTGTGATGGGATAATAAAGTTCAGGAATCGTGTTTGCGTTCCTCCCATCCCCGAATTAAAGAATGAGCTGCTGGATGAGGCTCATAGTTCATCATTTTCTATTCATCCTGGAAGCACGAAGATGTATAGGGACCTGAAAGAGTACTTCTGGTGGGATGGCATGAAAAGAGATGTTGCTGAATATGTCTCTCGATGCTTGGTTTGTCAACAAGTTAAAGCTGAGAGACAGAAGTCTAAGGGGATGTTACAACCATTACCCATACCCGAATGGAAATGGGAAAACATCACTATGGACTTTGTCACAGGACTTCCTAAAACATCCAAAGGCAATAATGCTATCTGGGTCATAGTTGATCGTCTTACAAAGTCTGCACACTTCATTGCTATTAGAGAGGATTTCTCTCTAGATCAGCTTGCCAGGATATATGTAAAGGAAGTGGTAAGATTGCATGGAGTACCACTTTCTATTATATCTGATCGAGATCCGAGATTTACCTCGAAGTTCTGGCGAAGTCTTCAGCATACTCTGGATACAGAGTTGAGTTTCAGCACTGCTTATCATCCCCAGACAGACGGTCAGTCTGAGAGAACAATTCAAACCCTAGAAGATATGTTGAGAGCTTGCTCTATGGATTTCAAAGGAGGTTGGGATCAACACCTACCTTTGGTGGAATTTTCTTATAATAATAGCTTTCACTCCAGTATTCAGATGGCTCCTTATGAAGCTCTCTATGGAAAGAAATGCAGGACTCCAACTTGCTGGGATGAAGTTGGGGAAAGAAAGCTATTAGGACCTGATCTCGTTGATGAAATGGCAGAAAAGGTTAGATCTATTCAACAACACATAAGAGCAGCTCAAAGTCGACAGAAAAGTTATGCCGACAACCGAAGAAAAGACCTAGAGTTTGAAGTGGGCGATAAAGTGTTCTTACGAATATCTCCCTGGAAGAGGGTTATGAGATTTGGAAAGAAGGGGAAGTTGAGCCCTAGATATATCGGTCCTTTTGAAATACTGGATCGTGTTGGGAAGGTAGCTTACCGATTGGCGCTTCCACCGAATCTCTCTCAAGTTCACGATGTGTTCCACGTATCTCTCCTGAGAAAGTACATACCAGATCCTTCACATGTACTCAGCTCAGAAGTTGTACCGCTGGAGCAAGATCTTTCTTATGAAGAACAGCCGATAGAGATTCTGGATCGTAGCGAAAAAGTCCTACGAAACAAGACCACTCTCTTGGTGAAAGTTTTATGGAGGAACCACCAACTTGAAGAAGCTACATGGGAGCTTGAGGATATGATGAGGGAGAAGTATCCTCATCTATTTGTTACAAAGTGACGAATTTCGAGGGCGAAATTCTTTTTAAGGGGGGTAGAATGTAACACCCGAGACTTTTATGTTATATAAATTATCAAAGGAATCTTTTTCTACGCAACACTTGCTTGACTTGCTTTACACGCAATCGCGACCTTCCTCGATAGCTTGCGTCGTACGCAATACCGAGTTTCACTAAACAACAATATGCTATTAAAACTAGCCGTTATGAATAGTAATAACCACTTTTTGAAATTTTATAAATTTTATTTTTCAAAATGGACTTCATTTTTGGACTCAGAATATCGAAATTAGCCTAGGGTGAAATTTTGGTATTTTTCTGAAAACTTTCAATTTTTGATGAATAGTGAAACCACTAAGTGGTAGGTTAAAAACTGAATTTTGCATAAAACTTAATTTTACCGCTTCTGTGAATGGAATTTCAAAAATCCGAGAGACACGGTTAATATCAAGGACTAAAATGTGGTTCAATGAGACGAAAATAATTTTTTGGTGAATAGTAACTTTTTACTATTTTTACCGCGGTTAATAGTAAATAGGGTAACTAAGGGTAAATATGATATCAATATTACCCTAACACATGTCCTAATACTATTGGACAAGTGTAATTCGACCAAAAACAAACTTAGGAATAAAATATGACCATTTAGGCCCACTTGGATTAGATTAGGACATTTATTATTAATTTATTTAAAGAAGGGTTAAAATAGTTAAAATCAAAGTTTAACAAGTAAATAATTTTTAATATAGGGTTATACATAAGATAAATTCGATTGTAAATATTCATTAGAAAGCTAAAAAGATTTCCTACATGATGGTATTTTATTTGTAATTTTTAGACATCAAATAATTTAATTTATTTATGACACAAAGATGATGCAGTAATTATCTTATTAATGAAATATTGAAAAAATTGATAATATAAATACCAAAATAAATGTAATTTGAGACTTTTTATGAATTCCACTAATTTTCTAGGTTACTATGATATATTAGTGTTGATTTAATCAACTTGGTTCGAACATATAATTCTGTTATGACTTTTACAAAAATCATATATCAAATAGTGTCAAAATTGACACAAAATAGTTTTTAAATCAAATATTATATTATTAATTGTTATTTTATTCCTAAAAATCTAAGGTTCGGCCAAATGACTTAGATAAGGATATATATATTAATAATAAACAATTTGGGGTTCGTTTGGCATGTTATTGAAAGTTTATTAACCATATAGTGAAAGAAAACAAAAAGACACGGTAAAAGTTAAATTAATTAACTTAGAGTTAAATCTAATTGACATGGTTAAAATAATACCCTAAACTTGTCTAAATCCTATTGGTTGATAGGATTTCGACCCTTCCCCACTTTATCTTCGAAATAAGACCCTTTGGAACCATTATAAACCGATTTTGACTTTAATATAAAATAATATTTTGAGATATTCCTAAGGTGCCCCTCTCCTCCCTTATAAAAGGGCACCTCCTCCCCCTCCTCCTCACACCAATTTGAGCACTCAAGCTCGGCCAACCCCTGCCATTTTCCCTTCTCCACTTCCCTAGAATAATCCTAGAGGTCCTGGTCTTCTCCAAAGACCAATCTTAGTTCCTTAAGTGGAGGATTCAAAAAGGCGTTCCAAAGAAGAGGTAATATCCATTACCGATCTTTTCAATTTCTTTCTTCTTAAACTTCTTCTTCTTCAGTTGTTTCATGATAAAGTAATAACATCAGTATTACTTACATACTTATATGTTATTATAAATATGAAACAACCCTAATTCACCTTCTATCCATCCTACGGAAAAATGAAATCACCGCGCGTGCGTACGTACGGAATACCGTCTCCACGCCGTGGTGTAATCTATTTTCCACCATCACCTTACAAGGATGGGTATAATGGTGTAATGAGTAACTATATATGATTATTATTAAGTAATATTGATACTGAAATAATATATATATATACTCCAATACAATTCCACGATCATAGGAACGATATCATCACTCGTGCGTACGTACGAAATACCGTCTCCACGATGTGATGCGACTCGTTCTACATGATCTTCATTTCATAATGATTGTATAAATGAATTGAATGAATGAATATGGTATATACTACACTAATACCATTCTGGAAATTAATTATCTATAACCTAAAGATAAGAATAATAATTTATTCGACAAAACACGCATAAGAACAAAAAGTTATAAAGACCCGAGTAACAAGTAACAATGAAATATTACTAACAAGAAGCTAATAATATGACCATATATGATCTCATATCAATATGTATGATTCTGGAATAAGTCAATAACATTATTTAAACCATTATACAGGAGCTTCGGACACGAACAAAGCAAATCGGACCTAAGGTAAGGGAAATATCACAATCTCATTTTTATCCGAGATTGTTTATTCGTAAGTATTTACTGGGGTGTATTTTATCATCCACATCCATGTTCCCTCAATATGTAATATTGTTTCCATCCACTTGAAATAGTTTAAATCCAATTTTACCCTTAGGTGAGTTTTTAGTAAAGAATATGAAAGGAATCTTTTATCGTTTTTCCGTACGAGGTACTTTTTGACTTTTCCGACAAAAGTACGAAGAATGTTTTTTTTAACTTATACGGCATGAATGGATTTTTAAAAACATTACTTCAAAGAATCTTCCTTTACAAGTTTTCAAGTTTATTTTTAATTTTAAAGTTGTATGACATGTTATGAAAGGAAAAATGTTTTTGAAGAAGAAATGATATTTTCCTCAAGAATTCAATTCAAGTGTTTTATCAAAATTATTTTCCATCTAAGATAATAAAGGGTTCTGTTTCTATCCATATTTTTACATTGGTTTGACTATGTTGTGATGGAATTATGTTTATGAATTCCTTTATCATATATGAATTGATTTATGATGTCATGATGTTTCAAGAATCCCATTTTTGTTATATGTGTTATGCGATGATGTATGTTTTATGATTATGTGGCATACATAAGAAAGGATTCATTATAAGATGGGTGGGACCTATATCTCCCTCCAATGAATTGGGTAATGATTTTATATCTCATGAGATAGACATGGCTGGAACGGAAGGTTATTTCGGTTCAGTGATACAGGACTGAAACGAGGAGTGAACTCGGTTCAGAAAGGGACTTTGTCCACTAAGATAGTCTTGGCAATGAGTCATGACTAACAAGAAATGATTTTCCATGATTATGTGTGCATGCCACAAAGTTTCAAGTTTTATGTTATGGGGATCTCATTTTCACTTCTATGATTTATTCCATGTTAAGATATTATGATCTCTTTTGCAGGTTTTGATTTTCATAAAGATATGATATGATTTTTATTTCCTTTATTTGCCCTTGCTGAGCATTTGAGCTCACCCTTTTATGTTTTCTTTTCCCCAGGTCAGGAAGATGGATATTAAGTAGAATATGCTAAAAGGGACCCTAGATATGATGAAATAAATGGGAGACACTGTAGAAGATTTATGAACCAGTTGTTTATGTTTCCCCAGTTTCTAAAGACACTATACCTATACGGTCCTTTGTGGTTTTGTCATATGTTGTAATAAGAGTGATTCAATTTTGAAGTATTAACAATGTATGTAAAGTGTGGGTCGTTATAATAACAATAATCAAGATAAAATAAATATGTTATAACCTGGTTCAACCATTTAAATGGTATCATGAGAATTATGTAAGGCAAATTGAAAACTGTCTTCCTTGAGTGTGATAAATTAATACATCTCGAACGGTGTTCGCATTTATAGTATAACTGGAAGGGAAAAAGAGATTATGATGAAATATTTCATTAGAACAATGAAAATCCAGTACATGTAAGGTATTGGAATTATCCTGGAATTTGGATGAGGGGAGGTGAAAAGGGAGAACAAAATAATGGAACTCTTTTAATGAAATTGAAATAAAATAAAAGAAAGGTTCACCTCTTGAGTAATCCTCCTTGAGAATCTTTGTAAGGCCTTTAGTTTTGACCTTTTGGTGATACCAGTGGGTCTAGGATGTGGGGAGAGGGATTAGGAAGATTATTTGGTAGAATTTAGCGAAATAATGACGATTTAGTGGTGTGGGAGGAAGAGGGGGTGAGGGGTGGTTTATATAGTGGAGGGGAGAGAAGTTTTCTTAATATTATAATCCTTAATTTTTTATTTCCTCCAATGTCAAGAAATAGTGAGTATTCGATGAACAAGAGTAGCAATATATGCATGATAGTTCTATATTTGAGTTCTTACATCACTCATGATTCTAGGAATAGTTAATTTAAATTATAATTTATTTATACGGTAAATTAATGTATTTTACTATTGACAAAAAATTAAAGTATTTCAGAAAAATCCCAAAAATTCACCATAACCATTTTTCTATGTGTAGAATCCAACAATGAATTCCATTTTCAAAAATAATTTTCTATATATTATTAATTAAATATTTAATTAAATTTTTATTTAATACAAATATATAAACACTTAAAATATTCATCTTCATTTTTATGGTGCCTAAATTCATTTATACAATCAAGGGTATGGATAATATTCCTAAGATTCATATTACAATTTATAAGGGTATGTTACTATTCAAAATGTCAGGTTACTATTCATATGTGTAGGTTACTTTTCATAAAAAAATTAATTTTATTCTATCAGACTCTAAATATCATATTGAACACAACCGTGTATATCAGATCTTTAAAATTCATATCACAAAGTTAGAAAAATTTAAGTTTAATGGATAAGTTATAGTTATCTCCTATAAGTAACCAGGTTTTGTTCCACAAAGGCTCAACGATTCATGAAATATAAGGTATCTAATGAATATAGTGTTTTTATGAGAAACATACCATAAAATGTTTGGGGTGCTACATTTTTCCCTCATTCAGAAATTTCTTCTTCAAAATTTTAATGAATAAAGTCTACAAAAAATATGTGGGTGGTTCTTCTTCATAACATCCTCAAGTTCCCATGTTTCTTCCTCCATATTCTAGTTCCAGTAAATAAACTTCACTAGATGAGATGTCGTATTTCTCAATACCTTCCCCATGTGTCTAGAGTCCCGATAGGCTTTTCACAGTATGAAAAATCTGGTTCCAGTTCTATATCATCATTGGTGAGTACATATGTTGGGTCTGGCATGCATTTCGTCAATAATGACACATGGAACTCATCTTGAACTTTTGAGAAACTAGGAGGCATTGCTAAATGGTATTCTACAACTTCTATTCTTTCTAAAATTTCAAATGGTCTGATGTACCTCGGGATCAATTTCCCTTTCTTACCAAACCATAAGACACCCTTCCATGGAGATACATTTAGAAATACATGATCTCCCACATGGAATTCCAAATCATTTCTCCGGTTGTCAGCATAACTCTTCTTCCTACATTGGGTTTCTTTAATATGGGCTTGGATTGTCTTCACCTTTATCATGGTCTCTTCAATATGTTCCGGGCCTATAAGTTTCCTCTTACAAACTTCATCCCAACAAGTTGGAGTTCGACATCTCTTTCCATATAGTGATTCATATGGATCCATTTGAATACTAGAATGGAAATTATTGTTGTAGGAAGATTATACTATAGGAATGTATTGATCCCACATACCTTGGAAGTTAAGAGAGCTTGATCTCAGCATGTCTTTTAGAGTTTGAATAGTCCTTTCAGACTGTTCGTCAGTTTGTGGGTGATAAGCAGTACTCAGACAAAGATATGTATTCAAAGCCTTCTAAAGACTTTTTCATAATTTTGATGTAAACAAGGGATCTCGATCAGACACAATCGATCGAGGGGCACCATGAATTCTATTAACTTCATTAATATAAGGTTTTTTCAAGCGCTCAAGTGGAAAATCCTCTCTTATTGGAATGAAATGTGCTGATTTTGTGAGATGATCCACAATTACCCATATTGAATCATTCCTTCTAGGTATCCTTGGTATTCTGGTGAAAAAATCCATCGTAATTTTATCCCGCTTCCACATAGGAATAGGTAGAGGTTGCATCACTCTCTTGGGGAGTTGTCTCGTTGCCTTCACTTGATGAAAAACTAGAAACCTTGACACGTAGTCAGCAATTTTACGCTTCATATTATCCCATCAAAAGTATTATCTCAGATCTCTACACATCTTAGTGCTACCTGGCTGTATAGAGAAATTTGAGCTATGAGCATCTTCTAATAGTTTAGTTTTTTTCCCAGGTACTGATGGAACGCATAACCTCTTCCCAAATTTCATAACTCCTTCCACATACACGAAGTTTACCAATCTCCCATCCTTGATAGCATTTATTTTATTGTATATATTCTCATCATCAGATCGAGATCTTTTTATATTGTCTAGTAATTATTGTTTAACAATCATTTGAAAAGGAAAGATGTTTCCCCTTCCTTAACAATTCTGATATCCATCATTAGTAGATCCAAGAATATAGGATCTCTATCAATCTTTATTTTCTTCAGAAGTCCAATATATTTCCTTCTTAATTCACTTTCCACCTTATTTTCCATTCATGGGTAGTAGTGTATTGAAAAATTGTAATATTTGAGTAACTCAAGCCATCTCATTTTCCTCATGTTGACTAATTTTTGTGTGAAAATGTATTTCAAACTCTTGTGGTCTGTATAAATATCCCATATTTATCCGTAGAGAAAATGTTCTAAATATTTTCAGAGAAAATAATACAGGTGCAAATTCAAGATCAAGATTTGGATAATTTTTCTCATGATTCATCAACTATTTTGATGAATAAGAAAGAACATTATCATTTTTCATAAGGAAAAAACCCAGTCCATTCTTTGGTATATTTCTATATATTACAAATATTTCACTTCCAGATGGAAGAGTCAAAATTAGAGAATTGGCCAATATTCATTCCAATTCCTTGAAGCATTTTGTACATTCTTTTTTCCACACAAACTTATCTCTATTACTTGTGAGCTTGGTTATAAGGTTATCCAGTCAGGTGAAATTCTAAATGAAACACCGATTGTAACATGCTAAACCAATAAAGCTATGTACCTCGGTTATTTTCATTGGAATGGGCCATTATTGGATTGCATTTTTCATCATAGGATCAACTATGATTCCATCCATAGAGGAAATATGACCTTGAAAGGAAACCAATTGAATCCAGAATTATCACTTTCTAAACTTCCCATATAATTCATTTCTTCTAAGAGTTTTTAGAATAATCCACAAGTGATTCTCATGGCCTTAATAGCTATTTGATTATATGAGGATATCATCAATGAATACCACAAAAAAGTTATCAAGATATTCCTTAAAAACACTAATCATTACATCCATGAAAACAGAGGGTGCATTTGTCAGTCCAAATGGCATCACTGTTACCTCAAAATGCCCATATCTAGTTCAAAATGCTTTCTTAGGAATATCTTCCTTCCTCACATGTAGATGATGATATCCAGAGTGAAGGTCGATCTTCGAATAGTATTGATCTCCATAAAGTAGATCAAATAAATAATCAATCAGAGGTAGATGATACTTATTCTTTATTGTAATTGCATTGATTTCCTTGTAATCAATGCATAGCCTCATGGATCCATCTTTCTTCCTAAAGAAGCAGATATGAGCTCCCCATGGAGAAACAATATCTTGAATAAATCCATTTTCATTAAATTCCTCTAGTTGTTTCTTTATCTCCAATAATTCCACGGTGGCCATTCTGTTGGGAGTCATTAGTATATGTATTTCCCCAGGAATTAAATCAATAGAGAACTCAACATCCTGATCTTGAATATTTCTAGGTAAATCCTATGGAAATACATCAATTTATTCTTCACTATATGCACATATTCAATTTGAATATTTCTTTCCTCACCCATAGATATTGGGTTCTATTCCTCTCCATGAATTGCATTTAATAGAGCTACTGGGGGTGGGTCTTGATAAGAATCATATGAAGAGGTCTCTACTCTAAAGATAAGAGATTATACCCCATTTTAAAAAATTCTAAATTCCTTTTTCTAACAATAAATCTTCTCATCATAGTTTGACAACAAATTATTACGAAGTATTTTATCAAATTCAGTCATTGGTATGGCGATAAGGATAGAAACTGAAGCAAGTTTATGTGTCACGAGGGGGACTAGTTGACATGACTTTGCTGCAATGATGCACCCCATAGGAGTTTTGACTGATAACTCTTTTATTAAAAAAAATGGATCATGTCTATTTTTCATGGAAAACTATGAAGATATAAATGATTACGATGACCCAGATTCAAATAAAGTGTTGTCTATGTTTGAGGAAACAATTAAAGTACCTGCTACAACATCGTTAGGAACTTCAACTTCCATGGTTGTAATATCATAATCTCACCCTTTCTAATTCATATTCTTCTGAGTCATGTTTCCTTGGTACTTAGGAAACTCATTTACATAGTGTCCCCTCCATATAAAATTATAGCATTGTACATCATCAAATGTTTTCTTCCCCATGCATTCATGAGATAGATGACCCTTTTCTCCACACGTATAGCAGACTCCCATGCATCTCAAGCATTTCCCTAGTTGATTATTTGCATAGTTCTCTCATAATGAGAATTTCCTTATTCCCTTGTTCTTCATTGGCGCTTCACCTTTCCATTGGTTATCCGAGTTCCTCTTCTTATCTTGGTTTCCCTTGATCAAATATGATCTAGAAAATCCGTTCTCTATTTTGATGGCACTTGATACAATTTCATCATATGATGAAAATATTTGAGAATCTAGTGCCCTTTGAAGCATGTATTAAGAACCTAAAATAAATGATCAATCTTGTCGGTCGAGTCACATATGTAATCTACAACATACCTAGAAATCCTTGTGAAGGTAACCTCATACTTTGCAACACTATCTTCTTCCCTTTGATTTAAGCCAATGAATTTCCTCTTCATTTCGGTTCATTGCTCACGAGGGAAATATTTTTCAAAGAATATTTCCTTAAAAGTATTCCATTCTATATATTCTATTTATTATTCCTCTGTGGTATTCTAAATCAATAACCATCATTGATCAATATCACTCTTGAGACTATATAATTTTAGTACTACCTTTTCATTTTTATTACATCATAATGCCATGAATATCTTTTCAAGGGACTTGATCCAATGCTCAGAAACCACTGGATTAGTAGTGCTACAGTAATATGGGGGATTTTTCCACATGAAATGATCCAAAACATGCAGGGAATTGTAATTTGTTAAAACCTGAGTAAGTTGTCCGAATACGGTCATGATCTAATCTTATCAAATATTGACTATGTTGAGTTCCTTAAAGGGGAGATCCCTATCTTTCCCCCAAGTATTGATTCCATTTATTTCATTAGATGCCATTTCTAAATAATTTCACACACTATATTAGGGTATGAATCATAATGTATAATCTTAGCATAACAAAATGCTTAGAATAAATTGGGATCCTACGCATGGCTAATCCCGTAATTAGAAAAATGGTTTCTTTGAGGAATAATTTAAATTTCTATCCTTCATAATGGCTTTTAAAGAAAATATGAATTATATGAAGCATATCCCCCAGGATTTTCGAAACCAAGAGTGTAGTAAGGCCCGTTGTCATGTACCAGGATACCCTGGGTCCTGCCCGAAACACCTTGTCAAAGCATTCACTCCTAGGTACATCTGTGTCAGAGCCACCTCTACCTACTCGTTTCCAGACAGGGATGTATTTTTTAGAAGGATTCACATAATCTATTCCTTAGAAAAATACCAGGATATTGTTGTATGTTTATCCTCAAATACTTACTTAGGTATTGGTTATCTACTATACATTTCCTACTCTATTTTATAAGTTTTCTACTAAACTGCCTTTGATACCAACTGTAATGCCCCGAACCCTCTAGACTGGAGCAGGTGCATTACTATGTACTTTGGAATGGTTAGAAGGAATGAAAATCCCAAAGGAACGATCCGTTTGGTATTCATGGTGAAACTAGATACGCAGATAAAACTCAAATTTCATTGGAAAAGGTTAAAAAATACGATACATAACAAAAAATAAAGACTACATCCACAAGAGATCAATAAATGATCTACTATTCATCACTTGTTGAAAGTAAACAATAAAAGGGGTGGGCTAAACACACATTAAGGGTGAAAAATGGTGGAAGCATGAATCAATAATAACCGAATTATAAGAAATTTGACATTATCAATATAGCATGGCAAATAAATGAAAAATTCATGCCATTAATAAACTGAGGATAAAAATGCATCCATAGATTTTGTCATAGTGAAAACCTCATGGATAGTAATAAATGATAATGAATAAAGAGAATGTTTATTAATTGGAAATCTTGTATCTGGCACATGATACCATAATACAGTAAAAATGATTTTGTTCTGTGGGTAGAAACCCATCTGATTTTTGGAAACAAACTCGAAGGGTTTGTCCCAAACTAATTTGTCTCATGAGACCTATCAATGAATTGAAGGACTATTGTGGGCCCCACCCACCTATGAATCCAAATAATTTTTATATATAGATTCAACACAAGAGAAAAATGACTTTACATTATCCGTATATAATAGAGGATATGGATTCATCAATATTTCCACAGTCAGGACAATATTCAAAATAAATACCCTATGTAAAATGGTGTATGTAAGGACCTGACCCCAGTTTCCAATAGCCGGTGGATTATTTGATTATTTTGGCATACATACAAGGAATACTAATCCCGAAAGACTGAGTAGTTTAGTATTATTGGAAACAAGTTACATACATAAGTTTAACATTACAACATGAAGGGAATCAAAACACTATTTTGATCCACTAGAAACATCACGTCTCCTAGATTATGCTTGGTAGTCATTCATAAATTACTTCTTCATGTCCTAATAAAATGAAACATAATAAAGGGGTGACCTCAAACGCTTAGTAAGAGAAAGAAATACAGCGGAATATAGCATAATCATCAGACATGGTGAATAATTGAAAACACATGCATTTAATAATGAACTCGAACCCATTATGGCAGAAACATGAGATGAATAAATAATGCCATAATAAAACATAATCATGGGTATTCTACTAGTTGAATAACCTCATGAACTTTCAAATACTAGCTTCATAATGAGGGAAGTGATTATTCCAGACATCATAACCATACCGTCCAAGCCTCGTGCTGGGACCATAAAATAATCATTTTTTCAAGGCTTTGTGCCAAGACTATAGTTTGTCTCATGAGACCTAAAGATTCATCTAGGGGATATAGTGGGACCCACCCATCACATAATATGTCCAATTCATTTCTCATATGAGCTGGGATAAACACAAACAACATATATGTAACACCCAAGACTTTTATGAGAAATATTTTGTTTTTATGTTATATAAATCATCAAAGGAATCTTTCACTACGCACAATAGTAGCTTGGATTTCTTTAAATGCAATCACGACCTTCCTCGATAGCTTGCGTCATACGCAATACTGAGTTTCACTAAAAAATGATATGCTATTAAAATATTACTAAAAATAGCCGTTATGAATAGTAATAACCACTTTTTGAAAATTTGTAAATTTTATTTTTCAAAATGGACTTCATTTTTGGATTTGGAATATCAAAATTAGCCTAGGATGAAATTTTGGTATTTTTCTGAAAACATTCAATTTTTGATGAATAGTGAAAACACTGGGATACTATTTAAAAACCGACTTTTTATTTAAATAATTATTTAATTAAATTTATTTTAGGTAAAAATTGATACATAATACCTATATAAGTCCAATGCAATTCATTGGAGTCATTTTATAAAAATTTTAGATATATAAAAATTTTATTGAACTTTTCACCGTCTTTTACCCACCTCCTAGAGAATTTGCAAATTTAAATAAAACTTAATTTTACCGCTTCTGTGAATGGAATTTCGAAAATCCAAGAGACACAACTAATATCAAGGACTAAAATGTGGTTCAATGAGATGAAAATAATTTTTGGTGAATAGTAACTTTTTACTTTTTTTTACCACAGTTAAAAGTAAATAGGGAAAGTAAGGGTAAAAATGTTAGTATTATTACCCTAAAACATGTCATAATTATATTGGATAAATGTAATTCGACCAAAATCAACATTAGGAATAAAATATGACCATTTAGGGCCACTTGGATTATATTAGGACATTTATTATTAATTTATGTAAAGAAGGGTTAAAATAGTTAAAATCAAAGTTTAATAACTAAATCATTTTTAATATAGGGTTATACATAAGATAAATTCGACTATAAATATTCATTAGAAATAAAAAAATATTTCCTACATAATCGTATTTTATTTTTAATTTTTAGACAATAAATAATTTAATTTGTTTATGACACAATGATGATGTAGTAATTATCTTATTAATAAAATATTGACATAATTGATGTTATAAATACCCAAATAAAAGTAATTTGAGACTTTTTATGAATTAAAAAACTTTTATAGGTTAATATGACATGTTATTATTGATTTAATAAACTTTTTTCGAATTATCTTTTTGTTATGAGTTTCAAAAAAATCAATTACAATATAGTGTCAAAATTGACGTAAAATAGTTTTTAAAACAAATATTATATTATTAATTGTTATTTTATTCCTAAAAATCTAACGTATGGATAAATAACATAGATAAGGTTATATATATTAATAATAAACAACTTGGGGTTCGTTTGGCTTGTTATATTTAGTTTATTAACCTTATAGTGTAAGAAAATAACAAGACACGGTAAAAGTTAAATTATCTAACTTAAAGTCAAATCTAAATTATATGGTTAAAATAGAAACCTAAACCTGTATAAATTCTACTGGATGAGATGATTTCGACCCGTCTCCACCTTAGCTTAAAAATAAATCACTTTGGAGCTATTAAAAACCGAATATGACTTTGTAATAAAATAATATTTTTAGTTTTTCCTAAGGAGCCCCTCTCCTCCCATTTAAAAGGGAACCTCCTCCCTCTCTTCCTCACACCACTTTGAGCCTTCATGCTCGTAAAAAACCTTCCAAATTCTCTTCTCCACTTCCCTAGAAACATCTTAGAGGTCCTGGTTTTCTTCAAAGACCAATTTTAGTGCCCTAAGAGGAGGTCTCAAAGAGGCACTTCAAATAAGAGGTAATGTCCGTTACCGATTCTTTCAACTTTATTTTTTCTTCCACTTCTTCATCTTTAGTTGTTTAATTATGAAGTAATAAAATAAGTATGACTCATATACTGGTATGTTATTATATTTATGGAACAACCCTATTTCACCATCTATCCATCCTACGGAAAACGAAATCACCGCGCGTGCGTACGTACGGAATACCGTCTCCACGTCGTGGTGTAATCTATTTCCCACCACCACCTTACTTGGATGGTTATAATGGTGTAAATAATAACTATATATTATTATTGTAAAGTAATATTTATTCTGAAATACTATACATACACTCCAATACAATTCCACGATCATGGGAACGATATCATCGCTCGTGCGTACGTACGGAATACCATCTCCACGATGTGATGCGACTCTTTCTACATGGTATTCATTACATAATGATTATATAAATGAATTGAATGAATGAATATGATATATATTACACTAATAATATTATGGAAATGAGGTATCTATAACCTAAAGAGAAGAATAAGAATTTAGTCGACAAAACACGCATAAGAATAAAAAGTAATAAACACCCGAATAACAAGTAGCAATGAAATATTACTAATAAGAAGATAAGAATATAGCCATATATGATATCGTAACAATGATAATGATTCTAGAATAAGTAAATGAAATTATCTAAATCATTATACAGGAGGTTTAGACACTTACGAAGCAAATCATACCTAAGGTAAGGGAAAATATCGCAATCTCATTTTTATCCGAGATTGTTTATACTTCAGAATTTACTGGGGAATATTTATTATCCACATACATGTTTCCTCAATATGTAATATTTATATCCTTATACAATAGTTTATATCCAATTTTACTCTTCAGTGAGTTTTTAGTAAAATATATGAAATGAATCTTTTGTTGTTTTTCGTACGAGGTACTTTTTGACTTTTTCGACAAAAGTACGAGAAGAATGTTTTTTTAACTTATACGAAATGAATGGATTTTTAGAACATTTTTTCCATGAATCTTACTTTAAAAGTTTTCAAGTTTATTTTTAATCAACTACTTTTAGTTCAAAATTATATGACATGTTAAGAAAGGAAAATGTTTTTTAAGTAGAAAGGATATTTTTCTCAAGAATGGAATTCAAGTGTTTTATCAAAATTATTTTCCATCTTTGATAATATAGGGTTCTATTTCTATCCCTATTATTACATTGATTTGATTATGTTGTGATGGAATTATTTTTATGAATTCCTTTATCTTATATGAATTGTTTTATGATGTCACAATGTTTAAGAATACCATTTTTATTACATGGGTTATGCAATGATGTATGATTTATGATTTTTTGTGGCACATATAAGAATGGTTTCATTATGAGATGGGTGGGACCTATATCTCCCTCCAATGCATTGGGTAAAGATTTATATCTCATGAGATAGACATGGATGGAATGGAAGGTTAAATCGGTTCAGCGAAACATGACTGAAACGAGGAGTGAACTCGGTTCAGAAATGGTCTTTGTCTGCTAAGATAGTCTTGGATATGAGTCTTGACTACTAAGAAATGATTCTCTATGATTATGTGTGTATGCCACAAAGTTTCATGTTTTAAGTTATGATTATTGGGATTACATTTCGCTACTATGATTTATCCCATGTTATGAAATTATGATCTCTTTTGCAGGTTAAGATTTCCAAAATGTTATGTTCTTATGAATATGATGTGATTGATATTTCTTTTGTATACCCTTACTGAGAATTTGAGCTCACCCTTTTGTATGTTTTCTTCCCCAGGTCAGGAAGATGGTTATTAAGTAGGATATGCCAAAAGAGACTCTAGATATGATGAAATAAATGGGAGACAATGTAGATGCTTTATGAACCAGTTGTTTATGTTTCCCAGTTTTTAAAGACACTATACCTATACGGTCCTTTCCTGTTTTTGTTATATTTTGTAATAAGTGTGCTTCAATTTTGAAGTATTAACAATGTAGGTAAAGTATGGGTCGTTATAGTTGGTATTAGAGGAAATGTATAGTCAACCTTTGGAAACTAGGATGTGAAAGCCTTAGTAAGAACCCTAAGGATAAGTCTAAGCATAGAACACAATCTTAGTGTTTTAGAAATGGCCATGAACAACCTATGATAAGACCTTAAGTGTGAAATTTTATTCTTGATTATGTGTTTTTCCTATTATAATTAGTGTTTTTCACACTATTCTTCTTGGTTTTAGTCAATGGCTGGAACCCAAAGGAACAATGTTAATGCGGAATGCAACGGGAAATGCAATGATTTTCCCCCTGAGAAACCAAACGTTATGGGAGCTGGAATAAAAAATATTGTAGCCATACTCACACAACTTTCTCAAGCTATGAATCATGCAAGACTTCCAAACGAGCAAAGGAAGAAGAAACATTCTGTTGAATCCTTCATGAGGCAGCATCCACCCTCATTCAGCAGGTCTATTGATCCATTAGTGGCTGAACAATGGATCGGTACCACTAAAAAGATATTTTCAGTTCTTCAATAGTATGAACATGATAACGTCATCTTAGCAGTTTATCGTTTGGAAGGAGATGCTGATCAATGGTGGAATCTTATTAAGAATATGAGTAAAAGGGATGAAATTTATTCCATGGAATAGGATGAGTTCAAGAACTTATTTTTCAATAAGAACTTCCCCCGTATTCTCCGAACACAGATAGAGAATGAGTGTCTTGAACTAAAGCAAAAGGATGATGAATATGTTTGTACCTACGAAGCAAATTTTACAAGACTTGCAAGGTACGCTTCTGGGATTATTATCCAACCTGAGAGTAAGATCGATCGATTCTTTAGTGGCTTAAAACCAAGTCTTCGAAGGGCGTTAGCCATAAGGGACTTCAATAGCTATGAGGAAATTGTTCGATGTGCTCTCAAGGTTGAGATGGAGATTGGAGTAACCCATCAGTCATATGGGTTTGATAAGAAGAGGAAAATGGAATTCAAAGGAAAATATAAATAAAACACTGAAAAGAAGATGAGTTTTCCCTTATGCTCAAAGTGTGGAAAGAAACATGGAGGAAATTTTCTTACGGGGACAAGAAAATGTTATAAGTGTGGAAAAGAAGGTCATCGAGCAATTGAATGTCGAAATAATGGGAAGAAGATGTCTAATGATGGAAACAAAGTAAGGGATACACAGAATGAACCTACTTCACTTCAATTTTTCAAGTACAATAAAATGGGGCATTATGCCAATAAATGCCCTAATCCAAGGGTTGATGATGATGATCGACGTCAACAAACTCTAAAGGCCAAAGAAAAAGGAAAGTCACATGCAATTTCTATCAGCGATGTGGAGTACGATAACGAAGTGGTGAAAGGTACACTTACCATCCACTCTAAAGTAGCACATGTTTTATTTGATTCTGGATCCACAAAATCTTTTATTTCTAAAGAATTTTCTAAGGGTATCACCGTATTACCTCAAAAATTAGATGTTGAGTTAGCTGTGACAACCCCTAATGGCACAACAGTCGCATCAAAAGTTTATAATTCTTCTCCGATTGAAGTTTGTGGGAAAGTGCTTCCTGAAAATCTTGTGATATTTCCTATAGTGGAATTTGATGTGATTCTTGGCATTGATTGGATTTCTCTATATGGATCTCATATCAATTTCCAAATAAGGGAAGTCACATTTCATATTCCAGATCAATCTATGATCATATATCGATGCAAGGATGAACATAACTTTCCAGTAGAAATTTCTTCCATCTTATGGGTTTTGATTCCACTAAATGAAGGTCATTTATCTCAAATGGTTGGTGAGAAACTCACGATTAAGAATATTCCCATTATACGAGAGTTTGATGATGTCTTTCCAGAGGAATTTCCAGGTCTTCCACCAAATTGTGAAGTCGAGTTTTCAATAGAACTCGTACCAGGTGCTTTGCCTATTTCAAAGACACCTTATAGAATGGCCCCAATTGAGTTGTAGGAATTGAAGAAGCAACTCCAAGAGAATCTTGATAAGGGATTCAGACGCCCTAGTGTGTCACCTTGGGGAGCACCTGTTTTTTTTTGTTAAGAAGAAAGATGGATCAATGAGACTCTACATTTATTATCGAGAACTTAACAAGATCGCTATCAAGAACAAATATCCTCTCCCACGCATTGATGACTTATTTAACCAACTACACGGAGCTCAATACTTTTCCAAGATTGATCTTCGTTCAGGGTATCATCAATTAAGGGTCAAAAGGGAGGATATACCAAAGATGGATTTCTGTATAAGGTATGGACACTATGAATTTATAGTGATGCCATTTGGTCTTACTAATTCCCCTGCTATCTTCATGGATCTGATGAATACAGTCTTTAGAGACTATCTTGATCAGTTTTTGGTAGTCTTTATAGACGTTATTCTTGTCTATTCAATGATAAAGGAAGAACATGAAGATCATTTGAGAATTATATTGAAGACCCCGAGAAAGGAGAAGCATTATGCCAAATTTACCAAGTGTGAATTTTGGCTTCAAAAAGTTGCATTTTTGGGTCACATAATCTCAAAAGATGGGATATATGTGGATCCATAAAAAACAGAGGTTATCGAAAGATGGTCGAGACCAACAATTGTAACTGAGATCCGAAGTTTTCTTGGTTTGGCTGAATATTATCGACGTTTTTTGAAATATTTTTCACGATTATCTAATCCAGTCACTAGGTTGACTCAAAAAGGAGTTAAGTTTGTGTGGACGGAGGAATGTGAAGAGAATTTCAAGGAGTTGAAAAGAAGGTTATCCAGTGCACCTGTACTCACACTTCCTTGTAGTGGAGAAAGATTTGTGATCTGCAGTGATGCATCCAAGAAGGGGCTGGGGTGTGTTCTTATGCAAAATGATATGGTGATAGCTTATGCCTCATGACAGTTGAAAATCCATGAGAAAAATTACCCAACTCATGATTTGGAGTTAGCTGCGGTAATATTTGCATTAAAGATTTGGAGGCATTATCTTTATGGAGAAAGGTGTGATATTTATACTAATCATAAAAGTTTAAAGTATATTTTCACACAAAAGGAGCTGAATATGCGCCAAAGAAGATGGTTGGAGCTGATTAAGGATTACGACTGCTCAATTCATTACCACCCTGGGAAAGCAAACAAGGGTGCAGATGACTTAAATCAACAAGACCATGCTAGCTTATCCATGATGAGGATCACAAAAGATCCAATATTTATGGATTTACAAAGGATTGATCTTGGAATTATAATGAAAGGGGAAAAATCGTATCTTTCTCAATTGAATGTTCAACCATCTATACATGTGAAGATTAAAGAGGCGCAGAAATAAGAGGTAGAGTTACAAAAGAAGGTGAGAAATGTTCCTGAATTCAACCTTGATTGTGATGGGATAATAAAGTTCAGGAATCAGGTTTTTCTTCCTCCCATCCCAGAATTAAAGAAGGAGCTGCTGGATGAGGATCATAGTTCTTCATTCTATATTCATCCCGGAAGCATGAAGATGTATAGGGACCTGAAAGAGTATTTCTGGTGGGATGGAATGAAAAGAGATGTTGCTGAATATGTCTCTCGATGCTTGGTGTGTCAGCAAGTTAAAGCTGAGAGATAGAATTTTAAGGGGATTTTACAACCATTACCCATACCAGAATGGAAATGGGAAAACATCACTATGGACTTTGTCACTAGACTTCCTAAAACATCCAAAGGCAATAATGCTATCTGGGTCATAGTTGATCGTCTTACAAAGTCTGCACACTTCATTGCTATTAGAGAGGATTTCTCTTTGGATCAGCTTTCCAGGATATATGTGAAGGAAGTGGTAAGATTACATGGAGTACCACTTTCCATTATATCTGATCGGGATATGAGGTTTACCTCAAAGTTTTGGCGAAGTCTTCTGCATACTCTGGATACAGAGTTGAGTTTCAACACTGCTTATCATCGTCAGATAGACGGTCATTCTGAGAGGACAATTCAAACTCTAGAAGATATATTGAGAGCTTGCTCTATGGATTTAAAAGGTGGTTGGGATCAACACCTACCTTTGGTAGAATTTTCTTATAATAATAGCTCTCACTCCAGTATTCAGATGGATCCTTATGAAGCTCTCTATGGAAAGAAATGAAGGACTCCAACTTGCTGGGATGAAGTTGGGGAAAGAAAGCTATTAGGACCTGATCTTGTTGATGAGATGGTAGAAAAGGTCAGATCTATTCAACAACACATAAGAGAAACTAAAATTCGACAAAAACATTATGCCAACAACCGAAGAAAAGACCTAGAGTTTGAAGTGAGTGATAAAGTGTTCTTACGAATATCTCCCTCAAAGAGGGTCATGAGATTTTGAAAGAAGGGAAAGTTGAGCCCTAGATATATCTGTCCTTTTGAAATTATAGATTGTATTGGGAAGGTAGTTTACAGATTGGCGCTTCCACCGAATCTCTACCAAGTTCATGATGTGTTCCATGTATCTCTACTGAGAAAGCACATACCTGATCCTTCACATGTACTCTGCTCAGATGTTGTACCACTGGAGCAAGATCTTTCTTATAGAGAACAACAAATAGAGATTCTGGATCGTAGCGAAAAAGTGTTAAGGAACAAGACCACTCCCTTGGTGATAGTTTTATGGAGGAACCACCAATTTTAAGAAGCTACATGGGAGCTTGAGGATATGATGAGGGAGAGGTATCCTCATCTGTTTGTTACAAAGTGACAAATTTTGAGGGCGAAATTCATTTTAAGGGGGGTAGAATTTAACACCCGAGACTTTTATGAGAAATATTTTGTTTTTATGTTATATAAATCATCAAAGGAATCTTTCACTACACACAACACTCTCTTGTCTTTCTTTACACGCAATCACGACCTTCCTCAATAGCTTGCATCGTACGCAGTACCGAGTTTCACTAAACAACGATATTCTATTAAAAGATTACTAAAACTAGCCGTTATGAATAGTAATACCCACTTTTTGAAATTTTGTAAATTTTATTTTTCAAAATGGACTTCATTTTTGGATTCGGAATATCGAAACTAGCCTAGGGTGAAATTTTGGTATTTTTATGAAAACTTTCAATTTTTTATGAATAGTGAAAACACTGGGTTACTATTTAAAAACCAACTTTTTATTTAAATAATTATTTATTTAAATTTATTTTAGGTCAAAATTGATTTATAATACCTATATAAGTTCAATGCAATTCATTTGAGTCATTTTATAATAATTTTAGATATATAAAAATTTTATTGAACTTTTCACCATCTTTTACCCACCTCCTAGGAGAATTTGCAAATTTACATAAAAGTTAATTTTACCGCTTCTGTGAATGGAATTTTGAAAATCCGAGAGACGCGGTTAATATCAAGGAATAATATGTGGTTCAATGAGATGAAAATAATTTTTGGTGAATAGTAACTTTTTACTTTTTTTACGATGGTTAAAAGTAAATAGGGAAATTAAGGGTAAAAATGTTATTATTATTACCCTAACACATGTTCTAATTCTACCAGATAAGTGTAATTCGACCAAAAACAACATTATGAAATAAAATATGACCATTTAGGCCCACTTGGATTAGATTAGGACATATATTATTAATTTATTTAATGAAGGTTTAAAATAGTTAAAATCAAAGTTTAATAACTAAATCATTTTTAATATAGGGTTATACATAAGATAAATTCGACTATAAATAGTCATTAGAAAGATAAAATGATTTCCTACATAATGGTATTTTATTTGTAATTTTTAGACAATAAATAATTTAATTTATTTATGACATAATGATGATACAGTAATTATCTTATTAATAAAATATTGACATAATTGATGTTATAAATACCCAAATAAATGTAATTTGAGACTTTTTATGAATTAAAATAATTTTATAGGTTAATATGACATGTTAATATTGATTTAATTAACCTTGTTAGAACTAATAATTCTGTTATGAGTTTCAAAAAAAATCAATTACCTAAGAGTTTAAAAATTGACATAAAATAGTTTTTAAAAAAAATATTATATTATTAATTGTTATATTATTCCTAAAAATCTAAGGTACGGCCAAATGACTTAGATAAGGTTATATATATTAATAATAAACAAATTGGGGTTCTTTTTTCTTGTTATAGTATGTTTATTAACCTTATAGTGTAAGAAAACAAAAAGACACAGTAAAAGTTAAATTATCTAACTTAAAGTTAGATCTAAATGATAAGGTTAAAATAGAAACCTAAACTTTTATATATTCTATTGGATGAGAGGATTTCGACCCATCCCCACCTTATCTTTGAAATAAATCAATTTGAAGCTATTAAAAACCAAATATGACTTTATAATAAAATAATATGTTTCGTTTTTCCTAAGGTGCCCCTCTTCTCCCTTATAAAAGGGCACCTCCTCCCTCTCTTCCTCACACCACGTTGAGCCTTCAAGATCAGCCAACCCCTGAACAATTATCTTCTCTACTTATCTAGAAACATCCTTGAGGTCTTGGTTTTCTTCAAAGACCAATTTTAGTGCCCTAAGAGGAGGTCTCAAAGAGGCGCTTCAAAGAAGAGGTAATGTCTGTTACCGATTCATTCAACTTTATTTCTTCTTCCACTTCTTCTTCTTTAGTTGTTTCATTATGAAGTAATAAAATCAGTATCACTCATATACGAGTATGTTATTATAAGTATGAAACAACCCTATTTCACCATCTATCCATCCTACGGAAAACGAAATCACCGCGCGTGCGTACGTACGGAATATCGTCTCCACGCCGCGGTGTAATCTATTTTCCACCACCACCTCACTTGGATGGGTATAATGGTGTAAATAATAACTATATATGATTATTTTAAAGTGATATTGATTCTGAAATAGTATACATACACTCCAATACAATTCCACGATCATGGGAACAATATCATCGCTCGTGCGTACGTACGGAATACCGTCTCCACGATGTGATGCGACTCGTTCTACATGATCTTCATTGAATAATGATTATATAAATTAATTTAATGACTTAATATGATATATATTACAATAATACCATTATGGAAATGAGTTATCTATAACCTAAAGATAAGAATAAGAATTTATTCGACAAAACACGCATAAGAACAAAAAGTAATAAATATACCCGAATAACAAGTAGCAATGAAATATTACTAATAAGAAGCTAAGAATATGGCCATATTTGATATCATAACAATGATTATGACTCTGTAATTAGTCATTTCCATTATTTAAAACATTATACAGGAGGTTCAGACACTTACGAAGCAAATCAGACCTAAGGTAAGGGAAAATCTCACAATCTCATTTTTATCCGAGATTGTTTATACTTTAGAATTTACTGGGGATTATTTATCATCCACATCCATGTTTCCTAAATATGTAATATTTATATCCTTCTACAATAGTTTATATCCAATTTTACCTTTCGGTGAGTTTTTAGTAAAAGATATGAAATGAATCTTTTGTCATTTTTCGTACGAGGTACTTTTTGACTTTTTTTGACAAAAGTACGAGAAGAATGTTTTTTTAACTTATACGACATGAATGGATTTTTAGAAAATTATTTCCATGAAGCTTACTTTACAAGTTTTCAAGTTTATTTTTAATCAAATTCTTTTAGTTCAAAATTATATGACATGTTAAGAAAGGAAAATGTTTTTGAAGTAGAAAGGATATTTTTCTCAATAATGGAATTCAAGTGTTTTATCAAAACTATTTTCCATATAAGATAATATAGGGTTCTGTTTCTATCCCTATTATTACATTGATTTGATTATGTTTTGATGGAATTATTTTTATGAATTCCTTTATCTTATATGATTTTTTTATGATGTCACGATGTTTAAGAATCCCATTTTTATTACATGGGTTATGCAATGATGTATGATTTATGATTTTTTGTGGCACACATAAGAATGGTTTCATTATGAGATGGGTATGACCTATATATCCCTCTAATTCATTGGGTAAAGATTTATATCTCATGAGATAGACATGGATGGAACGACAGGTTAAACCGGTTTAGTGAAACAAGACTGAAACGAGGAGTGAACTCGGTTCAAAAATAGACTTTGTCCGCTAAGATAGTCCTGGCTATGAGTCTTGACTAATAATAAATGATTCTCTATGATTATGTGTTTATGCCACAAAGTTTCATGTTTTACGTTATTATTATTGGGATTACATTTCAGTACTATGATTTATCCCATGTTATGAAATTATGATCTCTTTTAGAGGTTAAGAGATCCAAAATGTAATGTTCTTATGAATATGATGTGATTGATATTTCTTTTGTATACCCTTACTGACCATTTGAGCTCACCCCTTTGAATGTTTTCATTCCCCATGTCAGGAAGAAGGTTATTAATTAGGATGTTCCAAAAGGGACTCTAGATATGATGAAATAAATGGGAGACAATGTAGATTCTTTATGAACCAGTTGTTTATGTTTCCCTGTTTCTAAATACACTACACCTATACGGTCCTTTCCTGGTTTTGTTATATGTTGTAATAAGCGTGCTTAAATTTTTAAGTATTAAAAATGTATGTAAATTATGGGTCGTTATAATATATATTCATATTGAAACTATCATATGAAATGTAACTAACTTCCCCCAATCATTAAACATAAAACACTAACCATTTGGAATAATATGGTGAATGGTTTTAGGATAGATCATCCATAATAGAGTTATTAATAAACCATTAAATAAAATATGGTAGATTAATTCATAAATTATTAAACCCAATAATACCATTGAATCAAAAAGAGTGTTGAATTAGATGAAAACACTCTTATAAAATCATTAAGCAATTCTGGAGATAAATACTCTTTTATTTTGAAAAGAAGAGTTATTTTGGAAAAATATTTGTATAAAATAAGAATTGAATTAAGATAGTATTTTCATAATAAATTGAGTAATTTTATAAAGATAATTATTTCGAAAAACAGATTATACAGTGCCCTTGAAAATTGGTAAGAATTTGAGAAATTCCATTGAATTAGGCTTGTATTTTTGAAACAATTTTGAAAGTTCCTTTTAAAACATGTAACTATCCATAAAATAAGGAATTATTCTTGTTGGTTTATATATATATAATACTCACACATAATTTATTAGGATTACATAACAATACATAATAATTTCATCGAGGAAATTAGACAATAAAAGTAACCCGAATGAAAATAGAAGTTCGGGTGAAAAACCCTTACCTTAACTCCCAACGTGTTCCGCTCCAGTACTTAAGCTCCTAGACTATGAAATTATAATTATTAATAAATTATTTAAGAACCTACTTGACATGTATTTAGTTTACCATAATTCTGGTTAGTTCATTTATTTCTCTATTGATAAGTTATTGTATTGAATTTCATTGTTCTAGAGTGTTTGTTTCCTTTATTTTCATATTCGGTTCACTTGTTTTTAAGTAATGAAGTTCATGTGGAATGGTTATAAATCTACAGTATTGTAATTATATATTATTAATAAACATAAATAATTTTTAATGGTCATTTCTATCATTTTGTTACATGGAATGGGGATGAATCATTAGATGACAACCACTATGATTATTCGATGGTATTTGGAATATTATGAACTAGTTTTGTCATATAAATTAATTATATGTACATATTCTGGTTGATTAATATTAATTAGGTTATAACACATATAAAATAGTCTTGTTAAACAATGAATATGGTTTCATGACCAGTAATTAAGAATAAATTGAAGAACAAAACTTCATCATCCTTGAAGGTTATAAATCAGAACCTCATGTACGTCGATTTCGTTTATAAAAATAAAAGGGAGGGAGTAAGAATATTTATTTTGGTTCTTCCCATAACATGATATAATTACAGTATATATATGATACTGGAGTTATTAGGATAATTTGGATAGAGGAGGTGAGGAGAGAAAAATAAAACCGATGAACTTGAAAATAAAAGAAAAGTTAAGAGATCCCTTATGAAAATTCGGCAGCCTAACGACGTCACTTAAAATTTCATAAAATCAAATGAAGAGAAAAAAATGGAATCTCATCATATTGAAATCAAAAGTATAGTAATAATAATAAATAAAATCAAACCACAACATATGGGAATGAAATTTAAAATAGATAATATAAAAGAAGTGTCGACTTAAAGAAGAGGATGAAGGATTCCCTTACCTTGTAGAATAACTCCTAGATCTTGAAGGATGGGACCTTTGGGGATTAGGGACACCTTGGAAGGAATCCAATAGAGGTAAAACCACCAGAGATTTGACTATGAGGGATTTGGAATTAAATAAAATGAATGGTTGAGTGGGTATTTATAGAAAAAGTGAGGTAATTTTTTAATAATTTCAAAGGGACACCTCATTAGTGGTTTTTTCCAAACCATGGGCTTGCCCATGGTATTTAAGCATGGATTAAGACACTCGGTACACCTCATGTTAAAAATTACTATACAAAAGTCAACCATACTATTATATTTAATTATTACATCATTATGATGTCATTAAAGTACTGAAAACTCAAAACTGTGTTTTTACTATTCATGAAAATTTCATGTATTTTAGAAAAAATTCAAAAATTCACCCCTACCATTTTCAACGTGTAGAATTCAAAAGTGAAATGAATTTTTCAAAAATAAAGTTCTAAATATTATTAATTTAATTTTTAAATAAGGTCATAATTAATTCAAAAAATAACAATCTTGAAGTGCTGTTAGTTTTATGTGACATTGAAAAATTAATTAAGATCCCACTATCATATTTCCTTAAGAAAATAAAATAGTATCATTATTTACTATTCAAGAGTCATATTACTATTCAAATTACTATTCATAAGGGTATGATACTATTCACCAAAAATCATGTTTGTTCTATCAGACTCCAAATGACTTACTGAACACAACTCTAGATGACCATTTCTTGAAACTCAAAACAAAGAAGAGGCAAAGTTGTGTTTAATGGATAGATTATAAAATTGCATTCTATATTTATTTTCAAAACCTTTGGGTGTTACATTGTCCCCTCCTTACAAAACTTTTGTCCTCGAAATTCACATAATATTACCTAAAAAATTCGAGTATGTCTTTAACATAAGCTCCTTAGGCTCCCATGTTGTTTCCTCCATCTTTTGGTTCCTCCATAGAACCTTTACCAGATTAGTTGTCCAATTTCTCAATACATGTTCTCTAGTATTAATAATCTTGATAGAATTTTCATAGTAAGATAGATCGGGCTCAAGTTCCACTTCTTCATAAGTGAGTACATGTGTTGGGTCTGGCATGTACTTTCTTAACATTAACACGTGGAACACATTGTTAACATTGGAGAGACTTGGCGGCATTTCCAAACAGTAAGCTATGACTCCAATTCGGTTTAGAATTTCAATAGGTCCAATGTACTTGGGACTTAATTTTCCCTTCTTACTAAATTATATAATACAATTCCATGGATATACCTTTAAGCAAACGTGATCACCTTCTTGAAATTCCAAATCCTACCTTCGGTTATCAGCCTAGCTCTTTTTCCTACTTTTAGCTATTTTGATATGGTTCTGGATAATCTTCACCTTCTAAATTTTTTCTTCAACAAGTTCTAGGTCCACAATCTTTATTTCACCAACATCATCCCAAAAAGTTGGTGTACGACATCTCCTCCCATATGATACTTTATAGGGTGCCATTTGAATACTTGAATGGAAGCTATTGTTGTAGGAAAATTTTACAAGAGGTAAATAATGATCCCACATGCCTTGAAAATCAAGTGAACAAGACCTCAACATGTCTTCCAATGTTTGAATAGTCCGTTCTGAATTTCCATTAGTTTGTGTGTGGTAGGCAGTGCTCAAACGAAGATCAGTATCTAGGGCCTTCTGTATACTTTTCTTGAATCTTGAAGTAAAACTTGGATCACGATCAGAAATGATCGATAGGGGTACTCCATGAAGTCTCACAACTTCATTAATATATATTTTTTCTAGACGTTCAAGTGGTAGATCTTCTCTTATAGAAAGAAAATGTGCTGACTTGGTAAGATGATCAACAATGAACCATATTGCATCATTTATTCTAGGAGTCTTTGGTAGTCCCATAACAAAGTCCATCATGATATTTTCCCATTTCCACTTAGGTATGGGAAGAGATTTTAATACTCCTCCAGGCTATTACCTTCCAACTTTCACTTTTTGATAAACCATACATCTTGACAAAAAATCAACAATCTCCCTCTTCATGTTGTCCCACCAAAAATGTTCCTTCAAATCACTATAAATCCTAGTGCTACTAGGGTGTATAGAGAAATTGGAACTATGAGAATCATCCAACAATTCCCTTTTTAGATCTGGTATATCAGAAACACAAAGTCTGTTCCCAAATTTCAAAATTCTATCTTTATATATGAATTCACTCAATCTACCATCATTCATAGCTTTAATCTTCTTTTGAAATTCCTCATCATCAGCCTGAGCACTTTTTATCCTTTCTAGTAAATATGGTTTGAAATCTATTTGGAAAATCATCGACGTTTCACCTTCCATGGTTATTACCATATCCATCTTTACTATATCCATGAAAATAGGATCCCTTTCAACTCTAATCTTGTTCAAAACTCCATGATACTTTCTGCTCAAGGAATATTCCACCTTATTTTCCTTCTTCGGGTGGTAGTTTATCATGAAATCATAATCCTCGAGTAGTTCAAGACATATCCTTTGCCTCATGTTGAGTTCTTTTTGTGAGAAAATATACTTCAAACTCTTGTGATCTGTATAAATCACACATTTTTCACCATAGACATAATGTCTCCATATCTTCAAAGAAAATATTACAGCAGCTAACTCAAGATCACTAGTAGGATAGTTTTTCTCATGAATTTTTAGCTGTCGTGATGCATAAGAAATAACCCTATAATTTTGCATAAGGACACAACCAAGTCCTTTATTTGAAGCATCACTATAAATAAAAAACACGTTTTCCCTGATCGTAGAGTCAATATAGGATCATTGACTAATCTTCTCTTCAGTTCTTTGAAACAGTCTTCACAATCTTTTGTCCAAACAAATTTAACCCCTTTACGTTTGATCTTTGTTAACGGGTTAGCTAGTCGGGAAAAAATCTGAATGAAATGCTGATAATAACATGCTAAGCCAATAAAACTGCGTACCTCAGTTATATTTGTTGGTGCGGGATAATCTTGGATTTCCTTTGTCTTCATAGGATAAACTAGGATTCCATTTTTAGAGACAATATGGCCAAGAAAATAATTCTCCTGAAACCCGAATTCACACTTTCTAAATTTATCATAGAATTCATGTCTTCTACGAGTCTTCAGGATAATGTGCAAGTGATTTTTATGATTTTCGTAACTTTTGGAGTATACCAAGATATCATCAATAAATACCCCTAAAAAGTAATTGAGATATTCCTTGAGAACTCTGTTCATTAGATCCATGAAGACAGAGGGAGAATTAGTCAATCCAAAAGGCATTAATGTAAACTCATAATGCCCATACCTGGTTCGAAATGCTATTTTTGGAATGTCTTCCTTCTTCACAATCAACTAATGATATCCAGACCAAAAATAAATCTTTGAAAAGTATTGAGCTTTATGCAGTTGGTCAAATAAATAATCAATGTGAGGTAGGGGATACTTGTTCTTTATTTTTTTAGCATTGATCTCCCTGTAGTCGATACATAAACTCAAAGATCCATCTTTATTTTTAACAAAAATGAAAGGGGATCCCCATGGAGAAACACTAGGGTGAATAAATCCCTTATTACTCAATTCCTATAGTTGTTTCTTTAGTTACACTAATTCCACAGTGGCCATTATATAAGGGGTCTTCAATATGGGTCTCGAACCTGGAATTAAATCAATGTAAAACTCAATTTCTCATTTTGAAGTATGTCCAAGTAAATATTCAAGAAACACAACAACATATTCTCTCACAATAGGTACAACATCTATTTGAACATTTCTTTACTCACCCATAGTTATTTAATTATCTTCCTCCCCAATAATTGAATTTAGTTGAGCTACTGGGGGTGGATCTAGATAAGAATCAGGTGGTGACGATTCTGCTCTAAAGATAAGGTGTTCTTTATCTTCATCATTAAAAATCATAACCTCATTCTTATTACAATATTTTTTTTCACCATGGTAGGAAATCCAATCCATACTAAGGATTATATCAAATTAAATCTTGGGTATGACAATGAGATCATTAGATAAAGAACATTTATATTCCCTAATGGTAACTGATACCCAGAACTTTGTAGCAATGATATTTACCTAAGGATTTTTGACTGACAACTCCCTTGTTAAATAAAATTAGAAATATATAATTTTCTTAGAAAAATGGGAAGATATGAAACAATGTAATGATGTAGAATCAAATTAATCATTGGCTAAACTTGAGGAAATAATTAAAGTACCTACCACCACATCATTAGGAACTTCAACCTCTGATGTTGTGATTTCATAAGCTTGTCCCTGATCCCTTTCCATTTTATGTTGCATATTTCCTTGAATTTTTGGACAATTATTAGCATAGTGTCCCATATCCCGACAGCTATATAACTAAACATCATTGGATTCTTTCTTCACTTTGCAATCACCAGCAAGATGGCCTTTCTAAAAAAATTTGTAGCACACTCCTTTTCCTTTTAAGAATGCACCAGGGTGTTTCTTTCCAAAATTGTCACATGGAGGAAATTCAACTCTTCCCTTCTTCCCTGTTTCCTTATTTCATTTCCTAGGGTTTTCAATAGCCCTCTTCTTTTATTGCTTTCCCTTAAAGTCATAAGACTTAGATAATTATTTTTCTATCTTGATGGAACATGAAACTATATCCCCACATGATGAAAAACTTTGGGAGACCAGTGCCCGCCAGAGGAATGGATTTAAGCCATCAAAGAGTCGATTAATTTTTCTCCTTGGATTTCATATGTAGTCTATAGCATGTCTTTCTAATAATGTAAAGTTAGCTTCGTACCTTGAAACATTCTCATCTTCCTTCTACCTCAGATTCAAGAATTGTCTCTCCATATCTGCTCGCTGATCACGAGGGAAATATTTTTCTAAGAATATTTCCTTAAAATTACTCCATTCCATGTCTTCTATCTCTTCCTACTCTTTTGTGTTTTGTATTAATAAACACCACTAATCTGCATCTCCCAATAGATGATATACTTCCATGACAACCTTCTCTCTTTCATTTCATCCCAAAGTGAGAAATATCTCCTCAAGGGAACATATCCCCTGCTCTGTTACAAACTGGTTTGTAGTCCCATTGAATGATGTAGGCTATTGTCATTTAAAGCGATCTAGCATGGATCCTCCACGTGGTGGATCCAGATGCTCCATATGGGGAAGGTTGTTATTCATAACATGAGTAAGTTTTCCATTATAGTTATCAATTGCTCAGCACCAGTCACATCACCAGAGCCAACATCACTATCTTTCGTCGGAGGAAAATATCTACAGGGGACACGTGCATTCATGCGATTTACATTCCGTCCACTAGGCTCTATATCTAGATAATGGAATACACTATATTAGGTTATAAATCATAATTTATAATCTTAACTTAAAAATACTCAGAAAAATTGAGATCCTACGCATGGCTAATCCCATATTCACAAAAATGGTTTCTTTGAGGAATATTTTACATTTCAATCCTTCATAATGGCTTGTAAAGAAAATGTGAATTATCCTAATCATATCCCCTGGGAGTGTCGTAACCAAGAGTGCAGCAAGACCCGTTGTCATGCACTAGTTCCCGTTCAAGTCTAGATCAAAGCGGTGTTTTCAGGTTTTACCCCTAGATACATCTGTGCCAGAGCTGCCTCTACCTACTCATATCCAGAAAGGGATGTATTGCTTGAAAGATACCAATACTCTATTCCATACCAAAATACCAGGATATTATTGTATGTATTTCCTCAAAGACTAACTTAGGGACTCTTCCCTAATTCTACATTTTCTAAATCTAGTTTCCAAAGTTTCTACTAAACTTCATTTGACACCAAATGTAAGGACTTGACCCCAGTTGTCTGGAGCTGGTGCCTTATTTGATTACGTTGGAATAGATACAAGGAATACAAATCCTAAAATACCGAGTAGTTTAGTATTATTGGAAACAAGTTACATACATAAGTTTAACATTACAACATGAATGGAATCAAAACACTATTTTGATCCGCTAGAAACATCACGTCTCCTAGATTATGCTTGCAAGTCATTCATAAATTACTTAGTCATGTCCTGAGAAAATGGAACATAAGAAAGGGGTGAGATCAAATGCTCAGTAAGATTAATAAATACAATAGAAGATAGCACAATCATCAAACATAGTGAATAATTGAAAACACATGCCTTTAATAATGAACTTTAACACATTATGGAAGAAATATGAGCTGAATAAATAATTCCATAATAAAACATATTGATGGATATTCTAAAATTTGAATAACCAGATGAACTATCAACTACTAACTACATAATGAGGGAAGTTCATATGCCAGAAATCATAACAATACCATCCAATCCTCATGCTAGGACCATAAAATAATCATTTTGTCAAGGCCTCGTGCCAAGAACATAGTTTGTCTCATGAGACCTACCGATGCATCGAGGGGCTATAGCGGGTCCACCCATCACATAATAAGTCCAATGCATTCCTCGTATGATCGGGGATAAACATAAACAACATATACATTCATATTGAAACTATCCTATGAAATGTAACTAACTTTCCCCAATCATTAAACATAAAACACTAACCATTCAGAATAATATAGTGAATGGTTTTAGGATAGATAATCCAAAATGGAGGCAGTCATAAAAAATTAAATAAAATATGGTATATGACTTCATAAATTATTTAACCCAATAATACTATTGAATCAACAAGAGAGTTCAATTATATGAAAACACACTTATAAAACCATTAAGCAATTCTGGAGATAAATACTCTTTTATTTTGAAAAGAAGAGTTCTTTTGGAAAAATATTTTTATAAAACTAGAAGTCAAGTAAGATATTATTTTCATAATAAAATGATCAGTTTTATAAAGATAATTATTTCAAAAAACAGGCTATAGAGTGCCCTTGAAAATAGGCAAAAATATGAGAAATTCACTTGAATCGGGCTTGTATTTTTGAAATAATTTTAGAAGTTCCTTTTAAAAAGTGAAACTATCCATAAAATAAGGAAGTATTTGGGTTGGTTTACATATATAGAATACTCAAACATAATTTATTAGGAGTACATAAAAATACATAATAATTTCATCGAGGAAATTATCCAATAAAAGTAACCCAAATGAAAATGGAAGTTTGGGTGAAAAACCCTTACTGGAACTCCAAACGTGTGTCGATCTTGTACTTAATATCAAGGAATATGAAATTATACTTGTTAATAAATTTTTTCAGAACCTATTAGACATTAATATAGTTTACCATAATTTTTGTTAGTTCATTTATGTCTTTATTGATAAGTTATTATATTTAATTTCATCGTTCTAGAGTATTCGTTTCCTTTATTTTCATATTCGGTTCACTTGTTTTTAAGTAACGAAGTTCATGTGGAATGGTTATAAATCTCCAGGATTGGAATTATATATTATTAATGAAAATAAATAATTGGTAATTGTAATTTATATCATTTGGTTTCATGGAATGAGGATGAATCATTAGATGAAAAACACTATGATTATTCGACGGTATTTGGAATATTATGAACTGGTTTTGTCATATAACTTAATTATACGTACATATTCTGGTTCATGAATATTAATTAGGTTATAAAAAATATATTATCGTATGGTTTAACCATGAATATTGTTTCATGACCTGTAATGAAGAAGAAATTTAAGAAATAAACTTCGTCGTCCTCCAAGGTTATAAATCAGAACCTCTTGGACGTTGATTTCGTTTATAAAAATAAAAGGGAGGGAGTAAGAATATTTATGATTGTTCTTAAATTAACATGATATAATTCCATTATTTAGATGATACTGGAGTTTTCATGATCATTTGGAGAGAGGAGGTGAGGAGAGAAAAATAAAATAGGTGAACTTGAAAATAAAAGAAAAGTTATGAGATCCCATAAGAAAATTCAGCAGCCTAACAACGTCACTTAAAATTTCATAAAATCAAATGACGAGAAAAAAAGAGATTCTGATCATATTAAAATCAAAAGGAAAGTAATAAAAATAAATAAAATCAAACCCCAACATATAAGAAAGTAATTTCAAATAGCTAACATAAAAGAAGTGTCGACCTAAAGAAGAGAATGAAGGATTCCTTTACCTTGTAGAATAACTCATAGATCTTGAAGGATGAGACCTTGGGGGATTAGGGAAACCTTTGGAGGACTATTAGAGAGGTAAAACCACTAGATCTTTGAGGATGAGGGACTTGGAATGAATAAAAATGAGTGGATGAGTGGGTATTTATATAAAAAGAGAGGTAATTTTTTAATAATTTCAAAGGGACACCTCATTAGTGATTTTTCCAAACCATGGGCATGCCCATGGTATTTGTCCATGGTTTAAGACACTTGGGACACCTAATTTCACAAGTTAAAATACAGAAGTATACCATACTTTTATATTTAATTATTTCATCATTATGATGTCATTAAACTATTGAAAACTCAAAACTGTATTTTTACTATTCATGAAAAACTTCATCTATTTTAGAAAAATCCCAAAAATTCACCCCTACCATTTTTCGACGTGTATAATTCAAAAGTGAAATCCATTTTTCAAAAATAATTTTCTAAATAATATTAATTTAATTTTTAAATAAGGTCATATTTAATTATAAAAATAACAATCTTGAACTGGAGTTAGTTTTACGTGACATTGAAAAATTAATTAAGATCCCATTATCATATTCTATTAAGAAAATAAAATAATATCATTATTTACTATTCAGGGGTCATATTACTATTCATATTACTATTCATCAGGGCATGTTACTATTCACCAAAAATCATGTTTTTTCTATCAGACTCGAGATGACTTACTGAACACAACTCTAGATGACAATTTCTTGAAATTCAATACATAGAAGAGGCAAATTTGTGTTTAATGGATAGATTATAAAATTACATTCTATATTTATTTTCAAAACCATGGGGTGTTACAATATACAGATTAAACAATAATCATATCCATGTTATGAGAATATGGATATTTAAATGGAATATAATTTCAATTGAAAATTTATCTCAAATGGGAAGTAGTTACAACACATAAAAATGAGTAGGTACACAATAATAAGCAAGTCACATTGATGTGAAACTTTAGACAAAGATTGTTACCACGTTGTAATCAATCGAGCCGCATGACCAAAAGTTAATAACCACCAAATGAATCACTGAATACCATGAATATAATGTAAATCATGGTAATATATATAAAATGGTAGTACAAATATACCACATATAAAAATAAGAGGCAATCAATGGAAATCCCATATGATTGAAAGTGGGATGAGATAACCCCTTACAAACATTTCAGCATAGTAACAAGTGTTCTTGAGAGGGCTTAATGAGAGGTAAAAGGGTATCAAATTATTTAAATGACATAAGGGAAGTATGGGGGAGGTGAGAAAACATACTCCATTATTAGGCATTAAAAATAAAAGAGAACAACGTATGGGAGATTCATGAACAAAAGTGAGAGAGAGAATCTATTTCCTTGTGGTCGAAGGTGTTCTTGGTTGTTCTTAACAACCTGATAAATCAAATTTCGCTTAATTAATTAATAATTACAAAACAACATAAACATGTAATTGATCTGGTATAACATTATTAAGTTTATTAATTGCTTTTTTGATGGGTTTAAGAGATTCAATTTTATTGTTTTGGAAGCATTTTCTTACTCGGTTTCATGAGTTGTTTACTTGTATTCATGAACGGAAGTTCATTTGAAATGTGGTTAAACATATAGGATTATTAATATATCTTATTAAAGACATTATAGATATATGAATGATCTTATAATGATTCTGGGTATATACCATGAGGATGACTCATTTGATGTGTTAAAAATAAACCCTTGGATTTGGCTTGGCGGTATTGTGCACAATAAACTTTTTTTGTATTATTATTTCATATTTTGAATGCGTAAGGATTCCAGAACATTAATCAAGATAAAATATTCATATAAAGACCTGGTTCAAACATTGAAAGGGATTCATAACCACTATTGAATATATTAATAAAAATTGAAAACCTGTCTTCATTGAGTGTGAAAAATTAACACATCTCGGATAGTGTTTGAATTTATTGTATAAAAGGAGGGAAAAAAGAGAGATTATGATGAAATATTACATTATCACAATGACAGTACAGTACATACAAGGTACTTGAATTATCATGGAATTTGGATGAGGGGAGGTGAGAAGAGAGAACAAAATAATGGAACTTTGTAAAAGAAATTGAAAGAAAAGAGAAGAAAGGTTCACCTCTTAGGCAATCCTCCTTCAGAATCTCTTCAAGGCCTTTGTTTTTGGCCTTTTGGTGAGACAAGTAGGTCTTGGACGTGGGGAGAGGGCTTGGGAAGAGAATTGGGTAGAATTTAGGCAATTATTGATGCTTTAGTGGTGTTGGAGGAATAGGGGGTGAGGGGTGGTTTATATAGTGGAGGGGAGAGCAGTTTTCTTAATATTATAATCATTAAATTATTATTTCCCCTTAAGACAAGAAATAACGAGTATTTCATGACCAAAAATAGTAATATATGCATATGAGTTAGAGATTTGGGTCCTTACATCACTCATGATGCTAGGAATATTTAATTTAAATTATAATGTATTTATAATGTAAATTAATGTATTTTACTATTCACAAAACTCAAGTATTTAAGAAAAATACCAAAAATTCACCCTAACCATTTTTCGACTTGTAGAATCCAAAAATGAAGTCCCTTTTTTCAAAAATAATTTTCTAAATATGTTTAATTAAATATATAATTAAATCATTAGTTAATAGAAATATATAAACACATAAAATATTATTTTTCATTTTTCAAGTGCCTAAATTAATTTATACACTCAAGGGTATGGATACCATGAATAAGAGTCATATTACAATTCATAAGGGTATGTTACTATTAATAAGGGTGGGTTAATATTCATACGGTTTTGTTACTATTCACTGAATATTAACTTAATTCTATCAGACTCTAAATGTCATACTGAACACAACTGTATATGCCAAATTTTTAGAATTCAAATCACAGAGCTGAAAAATTTACGTTTAATGTATAGGTTATGACTATATCTTATAAGTAATCATGTTTTGTTCCATAGAGGATTAGTGATTCATGAAATATAATCTATTTAATTAATACAATGTTTTTAAGAGAAACATACCATAAAATGTTTGGGGTGCTAAAAAAACCAATATCGACTCCAATTACAGTTGGAACAAAACATTGAATGCATAATGATGACGCACCTATATATTCCATAATGTACATAATGATTATTGGGAGGTTTTTGTAACTAATAGCAACACTGCCCGACATTGTCTTTGTAACTTGCTTAACGACCCACTTTTAGAGTAATTTGAAGGAAGAACGTGTGGCAGCAGTAAAAGAATCATGAGGTATATAGAAGCTACTCCAAATTATGTCTTATATATTTCTTCAGGATGTGAAATTTAATTTTCAGCATTTTTTTGATGCTGAATGTGATGGAGATGTAGTGGAATGAAAGTCCACCAGTGGTGGAAAATTTTATATTGGGTAGAAATATGTTGGCTTGTTAGGAAATAAACAAGAAAGTACTTCTCTTAGTATTATAGAAGCAGAGTATATCATCTCTACAAAGGTATGCACTAAACATCTATGGATTATGCAACAACTGAAAGATATGGGTGATGAGGAGAAACAACCAATGATGATTTACTTTGATAATATGAGCACAATTGATCTTACAATGAATCATGTTCATAATTCTCATACAAAAAATATTGAAATCCGATATCACTTTATGAAAGAAAATGTTGAACATGAAGTGATTAAAATGGAGCATATGAGAACTGATGATCAAGTGGCTGATATACTGACCACAACATTGTTAGCAGCTATGTTTGCAAAACATTGGTTGAACCTCACTATTCAACAACCTCCTAGGGAATAATGAGGATATGAAATTACCCTACACCTAGATATGTTAACTTTTTTTAACCTGTTTGTGGATATGATGCATGTTTATGGGGGAGATACTATATAGGTGGTGTTTTAAGTCATATAATGAAAACATACTGGAAATTGGGAGTACTATCAATAGTGGATAAGAAATAAATTCCAGATATTTAATGGGAATGTAATTCTTCTTTGACACGACGATAATTTTGTGTTTGGAGGAGAACAAATACATTGGACATATAATGATTCTACAACACTATTAGAATTCAGTGATAGGAGGAGAAGGAATACAATCAGGGCATGCAATGATTCTGTGACACAGTAAGAAAATATCTTGGGAGTCATTAAGAATTCCAAAACATGAGTACCTAATTCAAGATTCCCCTCCTATTTTCTATACTGATCATTTCTCACATAGACTTAGAGTGTTGTCTATGTTAATTGTTGAATTTTAGGTTTTTATTGTGGCTGGAGCTCTATTTAAATTTTGTAGTGATTTCCAACAAACCCAAAGGGGGATATTGTTGGAACTGCGACCATTTATGTAGAAAATGGGGTATGGTTTGTGTTCATTTTCAATCATTTTTGGATTTCAGAATGTTTTCATTGTAATGGATAATATAGTTCACGTGGTTAAAAGTACTGATGGTGGAACCGTTTTCCATTGTTTTCCATATTTTTGGCCCTAAAAATAAAAAATGGAGAGATGTTTTCATGGAAATGGAAGGTGCAAGAAATATTGTAGTGGTGCGGGAAATGCATAGAGTGAGCACTAAATTGGTTTTACATGGAATAGTGAAAGTAGGTTTTGTTTTCAAAAAAAATGGAGTTTTGGGTTCAGATCGCTAAAAAATAGAAATGGTGTGAGCTGTGTGTAAAATATGGAGTTGTGCGTGAAGAACAGTTCATGCACGAAAATAATTAAATGCATAATGAAAGTTTTTTTAGGACATGGTGAGTTTTTCACGTGGGGGTCAGAAATTCCTTTAAATAATAGGTCACCCCCTCATTCAGGATAACAGAAGAATTAGAAAATATCTAAGATCTTATATGCGTAAATATTGCGTGAAAATGAAGTTGCGTGAGAAATTTATAGTGGTGCCTAAAAGATTATTTTGTTCGTAAAAGTGGAAGTTGCGTGTAAAATATTATGTTGCACTTAGAATTTAGAGTTGCATAGAATATTTCCACATGAATAGAAAATATTGTGTTCCAATAGCGAATCATTCATGCAAAGGATTATATTTCGCGCAAAAACATGATTTTTCATGCACAAGTTAGGTGTTTCACACAATTGTCTGTGTAAGCTGAAAACAGGTTCTGAATATGTGGTTATGTGGTTCAGCGCTTTCAAATGCATCAATTCAGGGATTTGATGCAAGTAGTTTCTAATGATGAATGGAGAAAATGATGTTTATGAAAATATATTGAAGTGGAATTCATGTCAATAAACAGTGTTAGACTTCTTATAAGGTTCTGAGTAAGGGGAAGTTGATGGAAATGATCTGAGGGACGCAGTGAGTTTTCCCTAAACCATTTTAAAGGCAGGGTTACTGGAACAGAGTGGCTATGAATGAACCTTGTAATCCAAAAACTAGTGAATATTAGTGGATTTATGTATGAAAAAAACACTATCGGCATATGCTCATCGGATGTATCCCTTAGTGGTGAACCATGTATAATTTTTGTGTGGTGTATATGCATGTGATTGTTTGTTTTCTGTTCTCATCAGTCTTACTTGTTTAACGAGTTCCTACCAACTTGGGAACATGATCCTTGTTTTGAAAGAATAATTTGACTCCCTAATTCACCCCTCCCCTTTCTGTGTGTCCTGGAGTCCTACACTTTGATGCATCCAAGAAGAGGCTGGGGCGTGTTCACATGAAAAATGATATACGGATAGCTTATGCCTCACGACAGTTGAAATTCCCTGAGGCAAATTACCCCACTCATGATTTGGAGGTAGTTGCAGTAATATTTGCCTTAAAAATATGAAGTCATTAATTTTATGGTTAAAGGTGTGTTATTTATTCTCATCATAAAATTTTATAGTATATTTTCTCCCAAAAGAAGCTAAATATGCACCAAAGAAGATGGTGGGAGTTGATTGAAGATTACAAACGTCCAATACATTATCACCCCGGGAAGGAGAACAAGGTGGGAATATGTTCTGATATGAAAATACCATGCTAGCTTATCTAGGATAATGATCATAAAAGATCCAATATTTATGTATTTTGAAAGGATAGATCTTGAAATTTTAATGGAATGGAGGAAATATTATCTTTCTCAAATGAATGTTCAACCGTCAAAACAATTGAAGATTAAAGAGGAATAGAAGGAATATGTAGAGTTATAAAGAATGTTAGAAACATTCCGGAATTCAACAATGATTATGATTAAATAATAAGGCTTAGGAATCAGGTTTGTGTTCCCCCCATACCAGAATTAAAGAAAGTGATATTGTATTAGGCTCTTAGTTCTTCTTTCTCTATTCTCCATGGTGGCGCAAATATGTACATGGACTGGAAAGAGTACTTTTGGTGGGATGGAATGAAAAGAAAAGTCTCCAAATATATCTCTTGATGCATGATTTTCCAGTTAGTTAAGGTTGATAGATAGAAGTGTAATGGGATGTTACAACTATCACCCATACCAGAATGGAAATGTGAAAAAATCACTATGTACATTGGAATTGAACAACCCAAAAATCAAAAGTAAATGATGTTATCTAGGTTATAGTTGATTATCTTATGAAGTCGGCACACTTCATTGCTATTAGAGAGGATTTCTCTCTTGATCATCTTTCCAAGATATATGTAAAGGATGTTGTAAGATTACAAGGAGTACCACTTTCCATTATATATAATTTGGATATGAGGTTTGCCTCAATGTTCTAGTGAAGTCTTCACCATTATCTGGATACATAGTTAATTTTTAATGCTTCTTATAATCCTCTAACACAAGGTCGGCATGAGAAGAAAATTCAACCTCTAGAATACATGATGAGAAATTTATCAATGGATATCAAAGGTATTTGGGATCAACACCTACCAATGGTTTAATTTTAGTACAATAATATATTACAATCCAATATTCATATGGATCTGTATGAATCCCTATACGGAAAGAAGTACATAAGTAAAACTTTTTGGGTTGAATTTGTGGAAATAATGCCATAATTACCTAATCGTTTTGGTGAAGTGGTAGAAATGGTCAGATCTATTCAACAATATGTAAGTGCAGCTCAGAGTCAACAAGAAAGTTATTCAAATAATAGAAGAAAAGACCTAGAGTTTGAAGTGGGTGATAATGTGTTATTATGAATAATTCCCAATATGATAGTAATGAGATTTGGAAAGAAGGGAGAGCTGATCTCTATGAATATCAGTACTTTTGAAACAATAGATCATGTTGGGAAGGTAGTATACTGATTGGTGCTTCCACTAAATCTCTATCAAGTTCATGATGTGTTCCATGTTTCTTTCTTGAAAAATTAAATACCTAATCATTCACACGTACTAATCTCTGAAGTCGTACTGTTGGAGAAATATCTTTTTATGAAGAACAACTTATAGGGATTTTGGATTGTAGTGAAACAATTCTGTGATACTAGACCACTCACTTGGTTAATGTTTTATAGAGGAACCAACGATTTGAAGAAGCTATAGGGAAATATGTTGATATTATGAGGTAGATTTATCCTCATCTATTTGTTTCCAAGTGAATAAATTAAGGGTGAAGTTCATTTTAAGGGGGGTAGAATGTAACACCCAAACGTTTTTATTAAATATTTTATATAAATAATTTTTTTTATTCAGTAGATTTCATTTCATGTAATAGTGAGTTTAAAAAAACCAATATTTTCCCCTAATATAAAAATTCTGTTATATCCTAGACATTATGTTAGAGGGAATAATTATAACTATCTTAAGAAAATACATTATGAATTCATTGGCTATTAATTATTTATGATAAAGAAAAATCAATTAGATATTTTTATTTTTAAGTGAATTAAATTTGGTAATGAAATTAATGAGATATACGTGTTATATAAAATATTTTTGATATTCATACAGTGGATATTTTAGTCATATGGTAGGAATAAAACCCTATTTTATGTCTAAGAACCTTTTTAATAAAATTTATTTTTAAAATTTTGAATGGAGAATCCATTTTAAATTAATATTTTGACATGTTAATAATTTATATATGACAACATAAACATGTTATTTTGATAATGGATATAAAAATTTACTTTGGATAAATTTCTTTTATTTTACTGATAACATTGATGTTATGATGAATAGTAAAAATATGAAATTTTTTAATTAAAAACATCATTTTTCATCGAGATAATTTATATGGATAAATTATAATATTGAATGGTATTAAAGTATAAATAGAATTTATTTTTATGATTTTATATACTTTATTCCGTTATCATTAATTTTACCTTGAATTCATAGTTAAAAACTTTTCAATCTGTTGGAATGTTTTAACTTTTAAAACCTGTTTTCTCATTTCAACAATGGGATTAACATTAAATTATATACTGTAACTTCAATGGTTTGAATTTGAAAAAATGGACTCCATATTTGGAATCATAAGGTCCAAATTGTGTGAATAGGAACATTTTATTTCATTGGACATTATGAGTAGTAACTTCAGTAATTATTTTATTTACCATGGTTAAAGGGTAAATTTGGTAAATAATGTTAAAATATTATAATTTAATAATATAAAAATACCATAAAATGTGTTCTAATAATATTGGATGAGATCTCTATGACCATTGTGATACTTGGGTCGATCTTGGGATCCCATCCATTTACATGGATGTGAAAATGTCATTTTATACGAATTAATTTAATGTAAAGAGAATTATAACCCAAAAATATATCTTTTACTAGATCTATTTTAATATAGGGTTATATAAATAATATCCATGACTATAAAAAGTTATTATAAATATAAAAATATTTCCTACATCATGGTATTTTATTTTTACTTTTTAGGCATTAGATAAATATATTTATTTATGACACAATTATGATGTAGTGATTACCTTATTAATGAAAGATTCAAATAAATGAATTTATAAATATTAAAACAAATGTAATTTTGTTATTTTGATGTTATAAAATAATTTTTTGGGTGATATTGAAATATTATCCTTACGTTAATTCCTTTTTTTTGGAATATGGTTGATAATAACTGTTTTTTAAAAATCATGTATTCATGGTCTCCAAAAGTGACACAATTCATAACATAAAACATAAAATAGTTTATTAAATGATATTAAATTCAAAAAACAATATATGATTTGGAAAAATGGTTAATATAAGCCCAAAAATTTAATAAATAAATTTTTTGGGCCGTGTTACATGATATGGTTATTACATTAACCCACAATGTTTAAATAACAAGATATCATGATTTCATTAAAAAGGGTAAAGTAAGGGTTAAATAAAAAAGATTAGGATAAAAAATATTCTAAACATGGATAAAAAGTGTTGGATGATGGTTATTATAAGAGAAATAATATTATATGTTAATTAAATAAGTTTTTAACCATTTTAATCAAAATATAATTTATAATAAATTAATATTTTTAGAGTTTCTCTAAAGTGCCCCTCTACTATCTTTTAAAAGGAAACCTACTCTCTCTCATATTCACTCAATTTTGAGTGTTAAAGCTCACAAAACCCTACCCATTTATATTATAACCATCAATATTTACATTATAGAGGTTCTAGTCTTCTCAAAAGACCAACTATAGTGCCCTAAGAGGAAATTTAAAGGAGGCACGTCCATATAGAAGTAATCTCTTATACCAATTCTATCAAATTTATTTCTTCTTATACATCCAATTATAAATTTTTATCATTTTGAATTAATATAATAAATATCAATAACATATATATATATATATATATATATATGTTATTATAAACATGAAATAACCCTATTTGACATTCAATCCATCCTACGAGAAAATAAATCACTGTGTGTGCGTATGTACGACTTACCGTCTCCACGCCGAGGTGTAATCTGTTTTCACCATGACCATACATGGATGTATAATAGTGAAAATAATAATTATATATTATTATTATAACATTATAATAATTATTATATACTATAAACCATCAACTTCAACACCATTAATCAATTATTGGAACAATACCGTAGATCATGCATATGTACGATATACCGTCTCCATGTTATGATGTGATTCGTTATACATAATATTTATTAAAACGTGATTATATAAATGAATTTAAAAAATAAATATTATATATATTATACTAATAAAATTCTTTAAATTATATATCTATAGCCTAAAAGGTGGAATATGAAATTATCCGACAAAACAGACATAAGTACATAAAGCAGTTAATACCCGAATAATGAGTAACAATGAAATGTTATGAACAAAATATTGGAAATACAATCATAAATGTTATCATAAAAATGATTATGATTCTATAATAAATACATAACATTATTTACATCATCATACATGAGGTTCAATTACATACAAAGGATTTCAGACCTACAGTAAGGGGTAACATTTCCAATATCTTTTTATCTGAGATTGTGTATTCATAAGTATCTACGAGGAATATATTTATCTTCCATGTCCATATTTTATAAAAATATTTTAATAAACTTTTTACTATTCATATATGTATTTGTAATGACATTTTTACACATTTTGTCTTTTACTATATGGTTTGGAAGTAATCTTCCTTTTTCTTACCATGCGAGGTACTTTTTTAATTTTCTGGAGAAAAGTACGAGTAGAATGTGTTTATAACTTATATAGAATGAACAGGATTTTACATCTTCATAATGCCTTATTTAAATTAAGAATTAATCTATAAATTTTCTAGGGAATTTTAAACTAAATTATTTTGTTTTTAAAAATTCATAACATTTTGAGAAAAGAAAATGTTTTTGAAGAAGAAGGGATATTTTCCACAGGAATGAAGCTCAAGTGTTTTATCAAAATTATTTTCCCTCTATGATTAAAGAGGGTTATGTTATTATCCCTATTTTTAACATGATGTGATTTGGTTTATGATGTAATGTTATTTTGAAAACCCATTTGTTTCATATCAAATATAATGTAACAATGATTAAGAAACCTATTTTATTCAATGGGTTATGCAATGGTAAATGTATTTATGTTTAAACGGCACACGTAATAATGGTTTCATTATGAGATGGGTGAGACCTATATCTACCTCAAATGCATTGGTTAAAGATTTTTATCTTATGATATAGACATGGCTGAAATGACTAGTTAATTTAGTTCAGTGATACACGGCTGGAATGAGGAGAGAACTCTGTTCAGTATTGGACTTTTTCCACTATGATGGTCTTGGAAATGAGTTATGAATCATATGATATAATTTCTATGATTATGTGTGTAGGAAAAAATTTTCATGTATGATTTTATTACTATTGGTATTTCTTTTCACATTTATGATTTATCCATGGACTTGAAATTGTGATCATTTATATGCAGTATACATTTATCAAATGTTATGTAATTATAAATAGGATATTATTGTTATTTCATTTTTTTACCCTAACTGAGCATATGAACACACCATTTTAAAATTTTCTTTTTCCCAAGATATGAAGAAAGGTATTAAGTATGATATGCAAAAAAATGATTCTAGTTATGATGAAATAATTGAGAGACAATGTAGATGTTTTATGAACGAGTTGATTATGTTTCCTAGTTTCTAAAGACATTATAACTATATGGTCCTGTTATGGTTTTGTTATTTGTTATCATAAATATACATCAATTCAGATATGATATAAATGTATGTAAATATCAGTTTTCTATATTTTATTTTTCCTTTAACCCTTAATAAGACCCTTTAACTCTTATAGTGTCAACTTGGGTTTTTACATATTAAGGTTTACTATAGTTTTCTTAAATTACAGAAGAGATATAAATGGACCATTGATGACAAATATAAATTTATCCCAATAATTTGGCCTATTTTTATCATTTTTTGAATTTTATATCATTTTAAAAAATAATATTAATTTATAAATATCATTAATTCAATGTTGAAACAATTCATTAATTGACATTTTAAAAATTCTATTAAAACATAACATACTAGAAAAAACTATATTTATTCATCGAAAACATTTAAAGATAATATATAAAATTATTTTATTACTTTAACTTTGTAAAATTATAATTATTTTAATATTATTAATATCATTCATTTTATTCTTTCATTAACGAATCAATTACTACTTCGTGATTGTGTCATCATTTAATTTAGTTTTTTTTGTAAAAATTAAATGTATATTATCATTATTAAAATAATAATTTTAGAATTCAATTTAATATTTATATAAAAATTTATCCAACATATAACAATATATAATGAAATTTAGTACTTATTAAGAAAAGAGAGTGACATATTGAACTTCCCTTATAATAACAAATGATAAAAGGCTTAAAGTCATACAAGTGGCTCCCAAAGGCCATAAAATTGGCCCTATTATTATTTTGGTTCAAATTATATCATTAAATAAAATTTGAATTGTTTTTATGGTAATATAATAATACTAATAATTTTGGTTTTTACCCTTAATTATGAGATTTACCCATTAATGGTAATAAAAATATTACTAAATTTACTATTAATAATCCAAAAAATAAAAGAAACATATTTTAAAAATATTCAACCTAAAATTTGAAATTTGGAATCCATTTTTAAGAATTAAAATTATATCCTATGGAGTAATTAGTTTAAAATTAATCTTGTTTATGGAATGAGAAAATGGGTATTAACAGTGAAAACATTGAAATAATTGAAATTGTTTTTTTAAAAATACAATGATAAATTGATTAAAATAAAATGAATTGTAATAATGATATATAAATAATATAATCATATATTTATAAAAATTAAAAAGATAATTTATCAATATAATGTTTTTTGATGGGAATGTGGTTTTCCATTAAAATGAAATATTTTACTTCTCTATAGAAAACATGAATCTAATATTAAAAATAACAAAAGTTCAACCAAAATTTTTTTATTATATTATTTAAAATAAAATGTTTCTTTTTACAAATGAAATGTATAAAAATGTGAAAGATATTGGATTTAAAATAGTTTCACCATTGAATTGCAGTAAAACAAAATTTTTTAAGAAAAAAAAATGAAATATTTAAGACTTGATTAATTCTTATATTCAGCATATAAAATCAATGTGATGAATTTCAAAAATATTTTTTTAAATAAATAACATATTTGTTTAATTATTATCATTACAATTTGAAATTTAATTAAATTATTACTAAAAAACTCATTTGAAAAAAATAGTTCTTTATGAAAACATTACCTATATATTCTATTGGTTCCTATCTTCATTTATAATTAATTTTTAACTAATGGATTCAACAATGTATTTTCATAATTTAGTTAATAATATTCAAAACTATTATTATAATGGCTAGGTAATATATGATATAAAATTAAATAAAAATATTCAAAAAATATATTTTTCGTTAGTAAGAATCGACCTTACATGTAACACCGACCGACACTTTATTGTTTATATCATAAATATAAAATAGTTTTGTGTATAAAGAAAGTTAGAAACAAAATTAAAGTTATTCAGAAATGAAAATATTGTAATTTCAAGGGCTATTTTAGTATTATATATATATATATATATTCAATCTACTATTTATAATTCATCTTATGTATTTTCTAGGAATGACATAATAACATATTCAATTTTACACATAAAAATAGTATTTTTATACAAAAAGGAAGTTTGAATGGTTTTTGATGGTGCACTTGTTTTAAAATACTGTTATTTTTCAATTAAAAAAACAATTTGACAAAATGAACTTATCTTTTAAAAATGTATTAAAAAAATTTAATTTAGTTGATTTTTATATATTTTTCTAATAAGTTTTTGTTTTTGACGAATAGTGAAAAAATATATCATATTAATTGAAAAATTATTTTCATGAAATTTAATTATACACTGAAATAATATTTTTAAATTATTTTAACATGTAATTAGATCAATTTTATATCATTTAATCCAATATAGTTCATTTGAAACTATTAAAAATTGAAATTTGATATAAAAATAATATGAATATTTAAATGTTTCTACATTAAAAGCATGATTACTCATTACTTCAATGAGATTATTATTTTTATCTAACATATAAAATTTATTTGTGTTTAATCTGAAAAAATGGAATCCATATTTAAAATTTAATATTACAAATTATTTAATTAGAATCATCTATATTAGAACATTATGAATTTTATCTTTATTAATTAATATATTTACATGATTAAAGGTAAAACTGGTAATTAAGAGTCAATATAATATTATCAATATTATAAAATTTCCATATAACTTTTACTAACATCATGGGACTAATGTGTGTTGAAAAAAATCATCCTCAGAAATAATTAGAACCTTTGAATTCTACACGGATGACAGTATCATATTTATAGTAGATATTCAATGAAAAGTGAATATTGTCACACTTTATTTTAAAAGTGAAATTTTATCACCCCAAGGTTTTAAAAATAAATTTAAATGCATGAAACATTGTTTTAAAACTAGCCTTTAAGAATAAATTTTCCTCTTCTATGTTTTAAATTTCAAAAAATGGTCATCTAAAATTGTGTTCAGTATGTTATTTTGAGTCTATTGCAACCAACATAATTATTGGGGAATAGTAACATAGATTTTTGAATAGTAATTTCAATAGTAATAAGAACCTTATGAGTATTAAATTGTATTATTATTTTACTTTCTTAATAAATTATGATAATGACATCTTGGTTAATTTTTCAATTTGATATATTTTTGAATAAATTCTAATTTTATTTAGAAATTAAATTAATTATATTTAGAAATTAATTTTCATAAAATTGAGTTAATTTTTAAATGTTACAAATATAATATTGGGTGAGTGAATTTTGGGATTTTTTTTATTCTTGAATTTTTGTTGAATAATGGAATGCGGTAAATTACCATATATTCATATTATCATTTAAATACCCTATTTATGACATCATAAGTGATGTAAGCCCACATGGTTCGATCTCACCTACAATTATTACAATTTGGGGTCACATTAATTAACACTATTCATATTCATGAGAAAAAATATTATAATAATTATTAAAATAATGTAAAATACCTCCTCTCCTCCACTATATATACCACCCCCATTCCCCTCTACCTCCCACACCACTCAAGCCATGGTCCTTACCAATGTTCTAACCAATAATTATCCCAAGTCTCTTCCCCACATACTAGGTCTTTTGGTCTCACCAAAAGGCTAAAAAAGGCCTTAAGAAGAATGTCAATGAGATGATATACAAAGGTAAACAACCCCTTTTATTTTCTTTCTTTTCATTAATTTTCTTTTCTATTACTCTTATTTAATCCTCTCCCCTTATCCAATATGCATGAATGACCTTGTATCATAAATGTTATGGATTTAATCATTTTTATGGAATAATCAACATTATATTTTTCCCCTATCCCACTAATTCAAGAAATTAAAATATCATCTATGATGTTTCAAATTACTGACATTGTGGATGATGTGATTTCAATTTCATTTACCACCTTAAGACTGGTCATGAAACAATTTTTAGGTTTGAAATAGATTTTAATTTATTTTTATATCTAATATAATGTTATAGAATAATTTTACACACATGATATTAATTTATAAAATAAATGCAGTTTATTACGATCGAAAAATCGCCAAAATGACCAAAATAAATATAAAAAATGTTTTAAATTATGAATTATCCTAATGACAGAATTAAAAATGTTAAATGATATAATTTATTTTTTTTGAAAATATCTAAACACAACTGCATTCCAATTCTATAGTTTCCCTTCCAATCGACAAGAATACACATCATGAACTCATTATGAAAAACATGTAAAGAATGCACCCAAAACAATGGAAATAACTAAATACTAATATTTAAAGTGTGAAATAATATAATGAAATGATCATATAATGTGTTAAAACATGAATATGTTTATGTAAGATATTAATAAATTTATTTTAACTATTATAAAATAAGTTTAAATTAATTTTATGTTGGACTACCCTAAGGTAAGGGAATTCTGATCCTGATTTCAATTCGTTAAGTTAAATATTTAATTCGTTTTTTATGTGGTATTAAAATTGTTTGTTTGATGTGTTTTGTTAATATTATATTGAATTATATATCTTATCATTGTATATATATATATTACGTCCACAAAATTATGTCTCACTTCAAATATATGATATTAATAAGGATTGTTTATTCAAAAACCTCTTTCAAAATTTTATTTTGTGAAATTAAAATGAAATATTTTTATGAAATAATTCAGGTTGTATAATTATTTTATGTTTAATGGAAATAGTTTATGATTAACTGTGGGACCCATATCTCCCTCCATTTTTTAGTTTATTTGAATTTTGGAGGTCAGTCGTATGGTCACTCCAAGTGTAAATGTCATGGTTAAACAAATTGTAATGTGGTCGTGAGGGTTACAAATTATAATTTAGCTGATATGGTTAAAAGTTTATGTAATTAATTCTATAATATTTATTTATGGTTATATTTATGAGCTTATTTTTTTTGGAATCTTGTGTAAATATCATGTTTCTAAAAGTTACTAAAAAATGACTGACAAGTATGTCCTTTGAAAATGATTTCATACGTTACAAGTATCCAAGGCCTAATGTGTTCTTTACTTATTTTCTTATATCCCATAAAATGATTTTTGTGCATATACCATTTTGTTAAATTATTTTCACATGTTATAAGTATGTGTATGAAATAGAAGGTATCCAAGTTAAATGATTAAAGAACTGTAAAAAAATCATCTTTTATTTAAAATGTTTTATATTTTTTAAGAAATGAGTACAGTTTTTATAGAATCCACTCTATATTAATGTTTAATGTTATGAATGTATTATGTCCCAATTCTAAAAATATGTAAAAATGAAATGATCCTCATTGTGAAGGGAGGTGATTTCTTGACAAAATTCACGATTATGTAAGGTAATAAGGTCACGTCTTTATAGTTGGAATTAGAGGATGGTTTCGATAACTTTAGGGGTTAGAGTGATGTCAATAGAATACCATAAATTATTTTTACTCTATGATTAATATTAAATGTTATAGAATTTAAATATTACCATGTTTCTTTCACTATGATATGGTTGTTCAGAATGGTTTCCCATAGAAGAATCAGGGAATCTGAAGAGAAGTGGCACCAAAAAAATGACATCCTTCCAAATCTGTTGCTCAGAATCATAGGGATTGGAAACAAGATTTTTCTGATGGTAATGGTTCAGATAACACATGTAATAAATTTTAGTGGATTTAATGCAAGAAAACAACCAGAGGTACCACAACTAAACATGACAATAGTGGAACATTTTATGAGACAACAACCTCCCGCCTATAATTAATCTTCTCACCTAGTAGCGGCTAAAGGATATATTAAATACCTTGAAAATAAATTCGATGATATGGGTTGTTCAGATAGTCAAAAGCTAATTATTTCCATTTATCATTTTAATGGTGAAGATGATCAGCGGTGTTCAATGGTAAATAATATCAGGGATATAGAGGATATTAACGCCTTAGAGTGTTAATAATTAAAAAGTCTTTTCCTTGAAAAATATTTTCCTAATGTGGTGAATGATAGGATGGAGAAGGAATTCCTAGAATTAATGTAAAAAGAGGAGGATTCAATAGAGGTTTGTGAGGAAAACTTCACCCAAATTGTGAGGTATACTCCAACACTCATTTGGGATCATGATTAAAAAATGAATCAATTTTACCCCGGAATAAATCTATGGTATCGAAGGGATTTTCCCTATCATGAATTCAGTAGTTATGAGAAACTTATCTAATGTGCTGAGAATGTAGACATAAAGTTTTCAGATGATCATGTGGAATTTGAGAACAAATAAAGGAAGATGTCTAGTTGGTAAGCGATGGGTAAAAATCAACCAAAAAAATATGATAGTATGAAAATACATTTTCTAGTTTGTGAAAATTGTATAAAAAATAAATCAAAGGAATGAATAACCAATAATATGATGTGTATTTGATGTGGTAAGTTTAGAAACATCATCTAAGATTGTAATAAAAATTATCATAATACTAGTCCAAATTTGAAAATTATAATTTGTTTTAAATTTTGTGAGATTGGTCATTATGAGAATGTCTACCCAAAGATAGACTTTAATGATGCAAAGAAGAAAAACTATAATCCGAAATTTTTAGTGAGATCCTATGTGAATACATCAGTAGATGTAGGTAAATCAAATGAATATGTATCTGGTACTTTGTTTACTAATATTTTTCTAAAGTTTTAATTGATACGAGGTCTACACATTACAATATTTCAGAGGGATTTTCTAGTAAACTGGAAATGTCACCTCAGCAAATGAGACCGTAAATTTTTATTAAAACACCAGGGGAAATAATATAGAAAAGAATAATTATAAAAATATTTATATTGTGGTATGTGCAAAGATGTTACCTAAAAATAGAGTTTTTTCCCTTAGTAGTGTTTGATGTCATTTTATGAATTATTGGATTCAATTTATCATTCTAAGATTCACTATAGTGATAAAGATGGTTTTTTAAGAAAGTGTTTCAGTTTGTATACAAGAACGAATCCATATATTTAATAACTTATCAGGATATTGAGAAATTGATGAAATATGGAATTTAATATTATCTTGATCATATGGTTGAAAACAAGGGAAGTATTCAGAATAATGATGTACTAGTGGAAAATGAATACCTTGATGTTTTTTCTGATGAGTTACCAGGTGTTATAACTGATTGAGAATTTTAATTCATTATTGACATAGTTCCTGATACTAAGACAAATTCAAAACCCTTATATTGAATGGAACAATTGGAACTTATTGATTTGAAAATTTAGTTTCATTATTTTCATGATAAATTCTTTAATAATCTTATCACTTCACCATGTGGTGATCCGATTTTTTTTGTTAAAAATAAATATGTTTCCATGAGACTTTTCATTGATTATAGATATTTGAATAACATCATTGTTAAATACAATTTTACTCTGCCTTACATCGATGACTTGTTTGATCAGCTCCAGGGGGCTCAGTACTTTTCCAAAATTGACTTGAGATCTGGATACCATCAACTAAAGGTGAAGGAATATGACATCCTGAAAAATTTTTTTTGTACAAGATATGGGAATTATGAATTTTTTTTATCTCATTTAGATTAACTAATTACCCTATTGTATTTCATAAATATTATGAATGAAATATTTCAAGAGTTCTTGGATATGTTTTTGGTTGTGATTATTGGTGACATTATATTATTTTCTTTGAATATAGATAATCCTAGAAAATGTCAAATAGTTACTTTACAAACCATGGAGGAAAAAAATTTTATCCTACCAAAACATTAGTGATTGATGAATGTACAAGTCCCAAAAATGATATAGAGATTTATAGTCTTATTGGATTAGTTTTTTATTACCGATGATATGTTAATAACGTTGACTGGTTATATAGCATCCTAACTAAGTTAACATGAATAGGGGTTAAATTTATTTGGAAAGAAGAATGTGATGTTTATTTTCTAGAACTGGATAAGAGATTGGTGAATCCTATGGGTTTTCCTTGCCTTCCCAAAAGGGTGATTTTGTATTTAACAATGATGCTTAATTGAACCAACATTGTTGTGTTCTGAATCAGAATGATCAGTTAATTGCTTATACTTCAAGACAACTAAATCACCATAAGTTAAATTATCCCACACATGATTTGGAATTAGCATCTATGGTTTTTTGCTTTTAAAATTTGGACTCATCATATTTATAGAGCCAAATGTAAAATATATATTGACCATAAATGTCTAATGTATATATCAAAAAGAAAAAAATGAACATGATGCTGAGAATATGGATTGAACTGATAAAGTATTTTGATTTCAGAATTAATTACCATATAGGAAAAGAAAACAATGTTATGGATGTCTGGGGTTGAAAACATCATGCATCATCAACCATGTTAAATTTCGAACATGATCTCTTGATTAATGATTTGATGGATTTTGTATTAGAAGTTTTTGGTGCATGAAATACCTCTATTTTGATTTAGGATTCAGTGCAATCATCATTATCAGACAGAATAAAGCGTGCATAGAAGGAAGATCATGAGCTACAGGAAAAGATATAATTGGTTAAAATGGGTAAGTTTCTAGAATTTAACCTTGATAAAGATTGTGTGTTAAGATTTGTAAAAAGGTTATGTGTGTAGTTAATGAATGGTTTTTATGTGTGAAGCACACAGTTCTCAATTTCCAGTTCATCCTGGAAGTATAAAGATGTACAGAGACCTTTAAGAGTATTATTGGTGGGATGGAATGAAAAAAGATATTACTGATTTTACCATTAAATGATTGAACTGTCAATCGGTTTTGAAGTGTGGCTATTACCAAAGGGGATGATTCATCCTTTAACATTCCCAAAGTTGAAATTAGATATTGTATCCATATACTTTTTGGTGGCTATATATGACTTATCGAGGTAACAATGCTATTAGGGTTTTTGTTGATAAACTGAAAAAATCTACACATTTTCATTATATTGATGATACAATGTATTTGTATATGGTTTCTAGATGGTACAACAAATAGATTTTCATGTTACTTGGAGTTCCTCTTTCTATTGTATCTGACCGAGATCCAAGGTTAACTTTTAACATTTTGAAGGTTATGAAGATATTTTTTGGGACATAATTAAATTTTAGTACACCTTTTCATCCTTAATCAGATTTTATGTCAAAATAAATGATTCATACATTGGAGGATATGCTTCAATTGTTTTTAATAGAATAATAGGGATGTTCGTATCAACATCTTTCTTTAGATGAGTTTTATTATATTAACAATTTTCAATCTAGTATACGGATGACACATTTTGAGGCATTGGATGTGAAGTAGTGTTGATCTCCAACATTTTGGGATGATTTTGGTGAAATAATGTTGGTGGGTCCAGAATTAGTAGAGGAAGTGGCTGAGAAAGTGAAGATGATCCAGCAGTACATGAGGAAAACTCAGAGTAAGAAGAAAAGTTATGTAGATAACTGAAGGAAATAATTATATTTTGAGGTCGGTGACCCTGTTTTCCTTAAAATATATCCATGGAAAAGTGTGATGCATTTTGGTAAGAAAAGAAGGCTATTTCAATGGTTCATCCATCATTTTTAGATCCTAGGGAATTTTGGACTAATTTCATATCGATTAGCATTGACTCCGAGTTTTCCTCAAGTATAGAATGTTTTTCATGTTTCAATGTTGAGAAATTATATTCCAGATTCATCTCATATCTTGAGCTCATAAATAGTTTAGTTAGAAAATAACCTTTCTTATGAAGATAAACTAATTCATATTACTTATCAAAGGGAACAAGTATTTCAGAATAAGGCAATACACCAATTAAAAGTTTTATGTAGAAACCATATCATTGAATAAGAAACATGGGAGTATGGAAATGCTATGAGAGAAAGGTACCCCCACTTGTTTAACATGTAAATAAAATTGTGGGGATGTAATTTCCAGATGGTGGGGATAATGTAACACCCCATGGTTTTAAAAATAAATTAATATTCATAAAATATTGTTTTATGACTATCCTTTAAACATATTTTTTCTACTTCTATGTTTTAAATTTAAAAAAATGGTCATCTATAATAGTATTTAGTATGTTATTTGGAGTCTAATGGAACCAAATAAATTTTCAGTGAATAGTGAAATAATATTATGAATTTTAATGATAATATTAATATGACCCTAATGAATATTATATTTTATAATTATTTTATTTTTTTAAGGCTTTACGATAATAACATCTTGTTTATTTTTTCAATGAGATATAAAAGCAGTTATAGTTTAAAAACTGTTATTTTTTAAAAAATTATAATTTTTTATTTAAATTAATAATATATAAAAAATTATTTTCAAAAAATGGAGTTCCTTTTTTGAATTATACCCATCAAAAATTGGTTAGCGATTATTTTGGGGATTTTTCTGAAATTCATGAATTTTCATTGAATAGTGTAATACTGTAAAATAGCCTATATACACATTATTAGTTAAATAAAATATTTATGACCTCATAAGTGATGTAATCCCACATGGTTATAGCTCACATGTAATAATTTCTATTTTGGGTCACATTAATTAAGACTATTCATAGTCTTGTGCAAAATATTAAAATAATGATTAAATAATGTAAAATACCTCCTCTCCTCCACTAGAAATACCACCATCATTCCTCTATTCCCCCCATGCCTCTCTAGCCTTGATCCATACATATGATCTTCCCAATACCCCTCAAATGGATCTTACCCATGACCAAGATCTTCTAGTCTCACAAAATGGCCAAAACCGAAGGCCTTATGGAGGATCTCAATGAGAAGAGCTCAAGAGGTAAACACCCTCTTTTGTTTTCATTATTTTCATTAATTTTATTTTATATTACTATTATTTACTCACATACCCTTATCCAAGAGGATTTAATGATCCAGTATCTTAAATATTATTGATTTCATAATTTAGATGGAATAGTAACCATAATATTTCTTCTCCTCTCACACTTATTCAAGAAATTAAAACATCGTCTGTGATGTGACAAATTACCGATATCATGTGCGGTGTGATTTCAGTTTCTTTTACTACCTTAAAAAATGGTCATGAATAAATTTTTATTTTTTTACTAGATTATAATATATTTATTATATTTTATATGAGTTATTTTAATCATTAAATAACCATGCTATTAATTTATAAAACAAATGAGTTCATTACGATCAAAGAATCAGCCAAATGACCTAATCAAATATCAATAATTTTTTCAATTAGTAATCATCCTCATGTTATAATTAAAAATGATAAATTGTATAATATATGATTCTTGGAATATGTAAATACCAATCCATTACAATTATGATGTTTCACTTCAAATTGGGAAGAATATCCATCATGAACCAATCACGTAAAACATTTAAAGAACTAACCCAAAACAATGGAAGGAACAGAATAGTAATAATTATTTGGTGAAATAATGTAATGAAATGATCATATAATTGTTATAAAAAAGAATATGTTTCTTTAAGATTTTAATAAAAATATTATTACCATTATTAAAGAGGTGTAAATGATTTTATGTTGGAAAAATCGAAGATAAAGTAATTGTTAACAAGATTTCCATTCTTTGGTTTAAACTTATACTTTGTTATTTATGTGGTATTGAAATTTTGTTGGGTTATGAGTTTTGTTTATATTATGTTTAATTATAGGTATTTATAGTTTATATATATATATTAGATTCACTCTATTACGTCTCACTTTAAATATATGTTATTTGTAAGGTCTTTAATTAAAAATCATATTTTAAATTCAATTTTATTAAATTCTAAAGAAAAGTTTTTATTTAATTATTCATGTAGTCTGATTATGATATAGTTCATGGTAATTTTTTATGATCAAATTTGGGACCTATATCTCTCTCCAATGAATTGGGTATGTGTTGTTCGAAGGTCATTCATATGGTTACTCTATGTATAACTGCGGTGGTTACACAAATTTTAAGGTAGTTGTGAGGGTTACAAATTATAAGGTAGCTGAGAGGGTTACAAGATTATGTATGTAATGACCCAAGATAACATTATGGTTCTATTAATGTTATTTTGTTTTTTTAATCTTATTTAAATATCATGTTTCACAATGTATGTTTATATGGGTGAGAAGTATGTCCTTTCAAAATTAGTTCATGCATTAAAAGCATTCATGGCCTAAAGCATTCTTTCCTTATATTTTATACCCCTTACAGAGCTTTTTTTGATCATCCTGTGTTTTTAAAAAGATTTTCATAGGTTATAAGGATGTGTAATACAATGAAGTAATCCATGTAAAGTGTTTGATGAACTGTCAAAAAAATCAGGTTTCATTTTAAATTTTGTATATTTAGGATGAAATGAATATTGTTTTTATGATATCCACTATGTATTAATGTGAAATGTTATAAATGTATTATGTCTCAATTCTATAAATATCTAAAGTTTAAATGATCCTCAATATGATGGTAAGTGATTTATTGACTAAATTAAAGATTATGTAATGTAATAAAGTCAGGCCCTTATAGAGATATTTTTCATATGGGGTTATATAGGGGATGTGTTCTAATATAGTATGTATTTAGAATTAAAAAATAATTATCATTATCATTAAAATTTGTTTTTAATTTTTTTGAAAAAATATTTTTATTAAAAATTTCCATAATGATGATGTATTAATTGTTTAATTAATAGAAAAAATAAATTAAATGATATTCAAAATACTAATAAAAATAAGATTTGAGATTATTTACATAAAAAACGATTTTATTAGATTTATAAGACATGATATTTATGTTCTAGTATTATCTTATATATTATATATTTTTTGTATGATTATTTTTAATATTCATGTAATGAATAATATAAAAATAGACATTAAAGATATTTTAAAATGTATAGTATTCTATAAAATGATAAAAAATTAAAATTGAGATAATTTATTTCGATAAAAGAAAAATATATCGTAAATTGTACATTTTTTATTTTGTAATTTTATTGTGAAGATATTAACCATCGAAATAAAAAATAAATGATATGACTGAAACATGTAATATGTATAAAAACAGGTTAAAACAAAAAGACAATGATAAAAAATTAATCAAAACATATCTAATTTTAATTGGATGAATTTGTTTCAACCCATACTCAACCTATATTATATATAAATTAATTTTTATCCATTTTATTTGAATAATAATTTATATTAATCTATTGACCTAATTAATTCTAATATGTTCACTCACGTCTGCTAAAAAAGGGCACCAATGCTTCTCATTTAAATGCACATAAACTATATTTGGACCAGACAATATAAACCCATGTATCTTACTATAATATATTTCAACAATATAGAGCTCTTTTTAGGCATAATACCACCCTTAGTGGTATTAAGGTGGTATGAACAAGAGTTAATCCGAAATATAGGTACTATTTTTCAATAAGTGTGTCTATTTTATTTATTCTTACAAATCCTTTAAGAATTATTACAACATAATTAAATAATAACTATAGTATCCTAAATATACCATGTTGTTATTATGTAAATATCATCATGTGAATACATCTTCAATTTCATCCAATGGGAAATGAATTATTCATTCATGTGTATGATAGAGAAGCACCTCGCAAACCGATATAATACATTTCCCATCGCCAACTCTGAAGAATAGTAATAATGATGAAATTAATTTTTATATATAATATGAATGACTTATTTATCATTATTAAAGATGAATATATCAGTTACATTCGTACATTTCTATACACCTAAAATGATAATGTCATTCATGTGTACTTATAAACAACCACCTCCTTAAAAAGATGTGCTTCATTTTTCATCACCACATCATGTTGATGATATATATATGTAAATTTAAAGGTTTTATATGTACGAAATATCATCAAAACGTCCAACATGGACAAAAATGAATAAATAATTTTAATAAAATTGTTATATCTGATATAAAAGGAATAATAAACTCCAAAACATTCTAATTAATGTATATTATTACCCTAATTTTCTTATTCAAGAAGGTAAAAGTCATACATGATGACTTGGACTCAAGGTAAGGGACATCAATTATTTAAAATCTATATGAGACACTTTATTATAACATGTATACTAAAATTTTTTATGATATAATTTATAAATATTTTCCTCAAATAAAACATTATTCATTTTATTATATATATATGAGATAATTTTTTGTCTATTTTTAATTTCATTCATATTTTTTGAAAAAGAACACTTTTTACGTGCTTTACACAGAACATTTTCATAAATGAAAAAAGGATCGTTCTATTCATAACTGACATGAAAACAATGATTTTTACACCATCATGGCCATTGTATTGTTATTTTCTTTCCCTTTGAAAGGCATAATTATTTTTTATATTAAATACCCACTATATCATTTTGGTATTTTGGTATTGATATTGGATTTTCTTAAGAAAGGTGTATTTTGGGTTGAAAATGGGATTATGATAAATAATAGAATCTTAATGTGATTTTCATTATTATCTAAAAGTGTTTTGAAATTATAAAATGTCTCATTATATGATTTGTTCAATAGAAATTATAAATTATCTCTTCACACTGATTGCATTGGGTGAGGCTGTTATATCTCAAATGATGTGTGTGCCTAGATTGTGCTCAATTGCATTGGGTACTCTCAAAATGGAAGTCTATAATATGGTTATTCCATTTGATAGGGTTTTGTGATGGTTCTATGTGGTGATGTCCAAAGGAAACTACCTGAATATCCTATAATTTCTAATGCGTGTTTATGGGAATATTTTATTTTCAATGGTAAAATAAATAATATTTCTAATATAATTGTATATTTCTTTGTGGATTAGTTGATATTTTTGTTGAATTTTTTTTAAAGGATTACACGTTCTTACTGAACTATATATTTCATTTTTTGTCCATTACTAATAATTATTATGTTCATCCAATGATTTAATTTTTAAAAAAAATATCTTATAGTTGGTAATAAAATTGATGTCTTTATGATTAACGTATTGAACATGTGTCATGAAAAAATTAATTTTTTATTTTAAAAGGGTTTCATTTGGTAGAAAAAATGGATTCTATGTTTAATTTATCACTTTTAATGTACGAGATTAATATATAATTTTTATTAATAATTCTCTGAAACTATAGTCTGAAATGATCTGTGGGAAAATGGGATTTAATGTTTAAAAATAACTATAATATGTAAAATTTAAGGGAAATCCACCAAAGTTTCTATTACAATGGGTTTTGGACACCTTTGATATTAGGATGTTATATTAAGAGGTATGAATATCATCATGGGTCTTTATTTTTGATATTGATAATATATTCATAATATTGGAAACCACTTTTTAGTCAACATGTTATTAAATTTTATAGTGTCTAATGGTATATTTGGATCCATATATTTATATAAAATTATTAGTTTTTACTTTTAGGGATATAGTATAAAATGTATGAGATAATATTTGAGGTTAAACTCAATTACGATTTTTATATATTTATCATATTTTCGGAATGATATATGAATTATATAATAAAAAAATGAATTTTTTTTGGATCGGTGAAAACCCATAGTGTCCAAAAAGTCCCTGGGAATCAAACGGAAAACTTAATGGCGATAAGGGAGTTCCTCCCACCACTAGAAAAAATGATGTCTCATTAAGTATGCCATTTATTTTTTAGTCAAATGATTCTATGTTTGATGAGTTTTTTGTTTTTTGGAATACAATTTTTATCATATTGTAATATTTATTTTGGGATAATGTTATGAATGTTATTTCTGAAGATGTTTAATATTTTGGGAATCTTATATAATAAATTTAAATATAATAGTAATCAATTTTATTTGATGAGTAATGGATGAATTATATTTTGTAAGAATAAATCATTTTATTATGGTAATATTATGATCTAGGTTATTTAGGGAAATAGTTTTACTATCTTTAGTATTACTACATAAATTAATTTTTTCTATGAGACCTAAAGTGTAATTGATGTTATTTGGGAAAATTATTAAACATTATATATAAATATTATGTGATAAAACAATTTTTAAATTTCAATCACAATATATAATTATTTTAGAATTTTTAATAGTAGTTGAATTATCTATTTTGAACATTTAGTATTACTATTGAATTTTTGGGACTAAAAGTAGTCTTTATTTATTTTATGTTTTATAATTTTTAAGTAATTAACTTAAATTTTCCTAAATTATCCAGATTTGATTAATGTAAAAAAATATAATTAATATATAGTAAATATATTTTTTTATAATTTGATTCTCTGTAACATTATTTTAGTGCGTCACAAATTAATAAAATTCATCTAAAATAATCACAATTTGGAGAAACAGGCGTGTGTTTTATGGAATTTGTTTATTGGATGAATCTATACATTTCAAGTTATTATATATACATAGGTTCATAGTGTAGAAAGTAAAATAATTCCAAAAAAGTACGAAAATGATCTTAAAATAAAATTGTTTTCTTTTTAATTTTATAACTAATAAATAATTGACCATTTAAAGTGTCACAGATTTATGTTGTTGTGATAGTTAAATTTTACATTCTATTGTTCTATATCACTTTCAATAAAGTCATTACAAATATTTTTCTCTTCTACATTTGGCTATCCTATATGGAATTGTATTACATGCTATCTCAAGTGACATTTTTTACTTCTATTTGTTTATTATATTGTTGATGTTTAATTTATAAGTTATTCTTTCATGGATTTCATAAATGGTATTTTGAGAAGTCAAACACCTAATTTTTGATAATGAGTTCAAATTGTGTCGAATTAATTTATTAATATGGGGGAGAATCTAATATTCCTATATTTAAAGGAAACACATTGTTCGATAGCATATATAATACACATCATCAATCATAATTGAACAACAAAATATTCTTATTTATTATTGTAGTTATCGTATAACTGTTCAAATTTCGGCATTGATTAACATTAACATAATTTTTAAAATATGTTTCACACGTGTATATATAATTATAAATTTTGTTACCAATTAATTATAATTGAAGATAAACCCCTTTTTAAATTAAAGGAACTGTTTTTTCTTTACCACAATTTAATTGTGCACACATTTATATTAAATAAATAAATTACCAAATCACAAATTTTATATTTTATTAATGATAAATATGTATATATACTAATATAATTTTTCAAATTCATATGTTAATTTTTGATATTATATAAGAAAAAATCCAATTTCACACATAAAATAAATAATATTTTCCCTAAAAAACCATTTTTCTGCCTTTTAATTACTAACATGTTTTAAATATAATTATTGTCACTTTCATAAATTCTGTTTTAAAAAAATTATATCCTTATTTAAAATAGTGTCATTAAAATGTTTTTTGCTACATTTTAAGATATTTTTTCGATAAGAATATTGTTTTGATAAATAGTGGAAAAATACATAATTATAATTTAAAAATGATTTTTAATAAAATTTATTTATAGTGATAAATTATATTTATGAATGGTTTTAAATTTTAATTATATAATTTTTTTTTTATCATTTTATCCAATCTAGTTCATTGTAATAAATTTTACATATAAATTGTATACAAAAACTTTTTGGGGTTCTAAACCATTTTACATTAAAAATTTGTATTCTCCTTCTGCCAATAATATGTTTGTTAAATTAATTTATGATAGTATTGTTTTTATAATCATTAAAAATGTATTTAATATTTGAAATAATAGGGACTAAATTTTCTAAATAGATATTTTTTTAGACATTAAGAATAGTAACTTGGGGTAATTTTTTTATTAACACGGGTAAAGGAAAATATGTAATTAAGAGTAAAAATAATATTATCAATATTATGAAATTATATTAATAATTATACAAACATAATTGTATGAGTGTTTTTTAAAAAATTATACTTATTCAAAAATTATAACATTTGGAATCTACATGGATTGGATTGTGACATTTATTACATTATATTCAATGAAAAGTAAATTTTTTATCACTTTTTTTAACAATTGAAATATTTTTAATATGGGGATATAAAAGAGTTGTTTCAGATGATAATTAATATTTTGAAATATAAATTTTTTGAGTTTATATATTTAATTTATATATAAATATTAGGGAATAAGTAATTATATTTAAGGCATCCATAAAGATGATGAAATAATAGTTCAATAAAAGGAAATATCAAATAAATAATATAAAAAATACTAAAAGAAATTTAGTTTGAGATTATTAATTTCAAAAAAGATTTTTTAGTTTATTTTTTACATTTTAGAGATGTTTTATATGTACTGTTTTTTTGATTTATTCGGCTTTATATGATATTTCTGATAAGTAACGTAATGAATACTGTGAAAATGGACATTAATGACATTTTACAATAAATAATAATTCGTTTGATGATATAAAATTTTAAAAAATATAAAAATCTTCCAAATTCTATAGAATATTTTTGAGATGTAAAAAATGATTCATTTTATGTTCTTTTTGGAATTTTATTGTTATTATATAAGCCAAAAAACTATAAATTACATGATATCCTAGAATGAATTATTTATGTTAAATACGGGTTAAAATATATAATGGTAATTAATAAAAACATGTTTAATTTAAATTTTATGAATTTATTTTTACCAATACTTGTCTTATATTATAAATAACTCAATTCGGTGCCATTTGTAAATGAAATTAACTTAAATAAATTTAATAATTTAAAAAATTAAAAGAGCGCCTCTCTCTTCTCATATAAAAGGAAACCTAATCTTATCATATAAACTAATTACAAAAAATATTTCCAATAGACAATATATTCCCAAATTAAAATATATAATCCCTCCAAACATTATAAAAACCTTATTTTAGTCTTAACTCCCACCTTAGTGGTCATAAATTATTAATCAAAGGAGATCGTCCAATGGAGAGGTATCATTTTTCATTATGTATTTATATATTATTTCTTATTCAATATACTTAAAATATTCTTCCACATTGTGGAATAAATAATTATTCTATCCAAAATATACTATGATGTTGTTAACATAATATCATCACTTATATCACCTTCCTTTTTTATCAAATGGGAAATGAATTATTCATTCGTGTATATGACAGACTACCACCTTACGAACCAAAAAAATTCATTTTCCATAACCATATCTCAAGATTGGATACATGGATGAATTTATTATTTATATATGATATTAATGATATAATTAACATTTTGAAATAATAATATATACTTTAGTTTTATAAGTTTAAATGGCTATAAAAATGACGATGTCGTTCCAGCATACGTGGGAACTATCTCCTCCATGAAGTTATACTATGCGTTTTTTTATCACCACATCACATGGATTATATTTATATAATTAAATATAAATTATTAATATTATATTTATTATATTATTATCATTATGTAATGAAAAAAATAATAGTTTGTTTATTTCAATAATGTTCATTTCAAAATGAAATCATTAGTCATGCATATGTACGGCTTACCATCTCCAAGATTGTAAAGTAATTAATTTTTCAAATCCATATGTAGTATATGTATTTAAAAGTATAATGTATATGTTAATGTTTCTATTATTTCTATAATATGATTTTAGATATTATGGAACAATGAAAACAATTACTATTGAAATCAAACAAAATTCATTTGGACTATTGTAATGAATATGATCAACAAGTATAACATGAAAATAAATATTTAAATAATTTATATAAAATTATTATATGTGATATAAAAGTTATAATAAACATTAAAATGATCTAAATATTATAGATAATTAACAGAATTATTTTATTCATAATGGTTAATGACATACATGATGATTCTGACTCAATGTAAGTGGATTCGTCTCATCCTCTTTTTATCAAGACATATCATGATGTAATGAACATTATTAATTTATATGGTGTATATAAATGACCATTTACCTAATACATCAATAATTATATTAATAATAATGATATTTAAAAGTTTTTTATGTTATTTTTTACTGAGTTTTATGATTCAAATATTTCAATGTTAAGTGGGACATTTTAATTAATGATTATTTTTCTAAATTATTTATGTTTTTAATTTCAAAATAATTTTTTATATGTAATAACTATTTATATTATTATATATATGTGTAAGAAATATTATGTATATTTCTAATTTTATTCATATTTTCAAAAAAAATATTTTTATGTTTTTTATGGTGATTTTTAACAACTGAAAAATGGAAGATACTTTTATTAATATACATAGTGATAATGAATTTTCCACCACAATAGCCATTATATTTTTCTTACCTTACAAGATTTAAAGTTTCATTAAATGAACATCCCTCTATTAAATGTGGGTATTTTTTTATGGAAATTTTTTCTTCTAAATAAAGGTGTGTTTTTTGGTTGAAAATGGGGTCTTGGTAGACAATGGGATATGATATTGACTTTCCTACAAATTTAGAAGAGATTTTATAATTAAAAAATTCTTATTACATGGTTTTTCTTGGACATTATAAATGATGGGCGCACCCTTATAGCATTGGGTGAGCCCATTATTTCATAAATTATGTGTGTTCCTAGATAGTACTCTAATGCACTTTATACTTTATAAGTCTTATATTTACGCTATTTTCCATGTCTATCTCTGTAATTTAACCCCATAAAATTTTAAAATTTTAGTTCAATTGCATTTAATTTGGATTTTTATGATATTTTGATATTTAGAATGAAGAATTGAATAATTATGAAATTTAAACTATTTTCAATTACTTTTGTATTTTGGGAATACATTTTTTAATTTTAATATAAATTAACTGATTATTTTTCTATAATTCATATGTTAGAGTTATATATATTTTTATACATGGAAAGGTAATGATCCTAATAAATTGAGGCCCACATAAATCAATATCTATGGAATGTTTTTATAGATGATAGAATTGACGCCATCTCATTAATTACTAGATAAGCTCAGCTAAATGTCCTTAAATAAAAATATAACACAGTTATATGAAGATGAAATTTTTTTTTCAGGTTCCGGTTGAGTATGAATGAAAGATTATATCATTATTTTGTTTATTAATGAATCCGCGATATAGAAGATGAAGAGTCACCTCGAGCTAAAAAACTTATATGAAGTATTCAAATCATATCTATTTCAACTGGTTTCTAAAAGTTCTGAAATTTTGAGGGTCGATATAGGATTAAATTTCAATGATATAAATAGAAGATTACATAGATATATTCATCTGATATGGATTATAAAAAGGAGCTAATGATGGGGTCACAGATTCTGGACATCAGATTCTCCAGCCCTCCTTCACTGTAAATTTCCATATCTTCATCATCAATATGGTGTCAGATGGAAAGATAAAGAGAAATATTGACATAGATATCATGATGTTGATGTTATGAAATATTGATGGAATTGAGATGTTCTAGGATGATCATATAATGCGAGGCTGAGACCCAAGTGGTTGCATATGATGACAGCTGAAAAACATTATCTTCAAAGTTGTGATCTTCTTGTGTGATCAAAAATGAATTTCTATTGAACACATATTTTTGAATTAAATTTGTTGTTTTATTTTTAAACCTTTTTAAATTATTTTTTATTATAGTTTTACGATCTATAAATTGAAACAATTGACTTCACTTTGAGAATTTTTTCAATGAAGTTTTGTATTTGTATATAGTGATTTAAACCATGGGTGATTTCGGGGAGGTCTTCAAGTAGTAGAGTCACTTATATAGGATGGGAAACAATCATATTGTTAAATTTATATGATATCCATGAATCCTATGGTGTTTATCCCTTGGTATTTGGTTTTATATTCACAAATATAATTGGGATATAATTTTAAAAATGAGTAGGGGAGTGTTTGAAATGTTAATGATTGTCTGAAACTAGTTTTTTGATTTTGATTTCAAAACCCATTTTATTTCAAATAAATATTCAACCTTGTTCTTAAATTTTGATTCATTTTAGTTTATATAAATTTTCAATAGTAAAATTTTAATAACATCCACAAATGTTACATCATTCAAAAATGATCAAAATATAAATTATAGTTTTGAGAAAAAATTATATCCACATCCAAAGACAATAAATGGACTTATTTATTTTATTACTCTTGGGGGAAATTTTCTTGACTGATGTTTTCATATAAAAAAACCTTGACATCAACTAGTACCATTTCTGTGAATTTTTTTAAGTTGTTTTTTAAAATTTTTTTTTTCATGGGAAAAAATTCCCACAAAAACTTGATTCCATTAGACTCTTAAATTGATAGAACATTTACCACTACAGTTAGAGATACATGTATTCCTCTTATCCTTTTTTATGAGTCATCTATTAATACACATATAAGGATCATAGTTTAAATTTAAATTCCAATGGAAACAATAGAACCATGAACTAATTGGATTTATCCTATAATGAAAATCCAAAAAATCTAGTGAAATATCCCAATGAATCTATAGGGATTGAAATTAATACAGGTTCAGTGAAAAAAATTATAAAATTCAATGTGTTTCTGAGTAAATATCCACAATAAAACCCTTAATATTTTTTTTATATTTGTATCAACATAGATCTTAACGGAGTGAATGGAAATCAAATGAAATTGAAGACATTTACATTTTTTTATAAGGAATCCCCAAATATTGGTTTCGCTATTTACAATAAACATCGATTATATATTGCAATAAATTGATTAATCTTTTACTTTATTTTTTACCATGATTCTTGAACAACATCTATTTGAGTTGGGATATATAGTCTTAGGAAAACTGAAGGTGGAACATTTATTGTGTGCTAGTAATTATTCAGAAAAAAATGTTTTAGTTTCCCCCACCATCAAATTAGTGACTAAATTTTTATCTAATGTTCTTATGAGATATTATATATCACTAATCAAAGAATGATTGATATTCTTGTTGTAGGAAATTTAGTTAATTAAAAATGAGATGCTGGTTGGAAATTAATTGCAAACATTTCTAAAAATGACCAATAATTTTAAACTAGAGGCCTTATTTATGTGAACTCTTCTCAATAATTCCCCACTACTAGTCCTGAAAACAACATGATTATGAGTTAACATTTTGAAATTACCACCATGATGAGGTCAATTAACTTATATAACCACTCATCCTTACCACCCAAAACTAAGTCAACATTTTATATGCATATCTATTGAGGAATTTATTTTTCAAATGATTAATTTAGTAACCAATTCCCCAAAATTAAAGAGACTTATTATAACTGTAATGCTATTTTTTTGTAAGCCCACATCAATTAAGAAAACCAATGTCATTTCTAAAAAACCAAATGATCAATCAGGGAAGAAAAAATCACTTTAATGAAATATTTCATTTGACCGAACAACTAATAAGAATCATCAAATTATAATCAAGTAATTCTCAACTGTTATATTTAAATTATCATTGAAATTCTCATTATGGAAGAACTTTCATCCTAGCCATCCAACTAAAATTTCAGAGAGAAACAATGAAGAAACAATGATGAAACAATATGCGACAATGAAATAAAAACAATAGTAACAACATAACATTATGAATAAAAAGATGAATCATACGAGTCAACAGGATTCTAAAAATTGTTTCATCACAAATCAAATGATTCTCAGTTTTCCCTCATATATCCAAGTGAATATAAGAGAAAATGGGAAGGAATATGTGTGTGAAATTTAATATAGGAGTGGCACAATATTGAATATCCTGGAAACATAGAAACTCATAAATAAAGTTGAAAATATCAATAAGAATGCAATCACTGATGTAAATTTCTGTGTTTAATATAATCCCAACTGAATAGGAAAAATTTTGATTGAATGAAAAAATAAGGATTGCAAGAGGATGTCTGGTCCAAAATTTTCTCAAAAAATTACTCAGAATATAATAGAAACTTTTAAACCACCACTGCCTTATCCAATGAGAGTACACCAGTTAATTTGAGTATTAAAAAAGAGTTTGATATAGATGTTTTGGAAATTTTCAATAATTAACCTATCAATATACCTTTGCACGATACTTCGAATAAATTTACAAGTTGTTATAGGTTTTTGGAAGAGATGTGTACCCAGAAGAGGATATTATAAAGAGTTAAATGACTGTTTTATACATGATTCAATGTTTTTCTCTAGTCAAATTTAAGTATCCAAGAACCATTAACCATCCATTAATCATTATGCAATGTAAATTCAAGGATTTAATTCTTGATTTATGAGACACTATAAATGTAATTAAACATTATGTTTACCCATCTCGTCTGGTTGGATAATTCAAACACTCTAGAATTATCAGTAAAATTTCTATCTAATGCACTATCAAGAGTGATGGAGTTATTAAAGATTATCTCTTTTGTGTGAGACAAAAGATTTTTTAGGAAAATATTGGATATGAAAGATGGTCATTTTAGTTCCTATGCACCTATCATTATAGGGAGACATTTTTTTAAAACAGAAAAGGTAATCATTTATGTTCAAGAAATAAATTTCTAACTAGGTTTTGGAGGATATGTTGTTCATGTCAATATTTTCTATCCCTGAAAATAATGGTTGGGAGTTATTGAACCCCACAAGTAAACATGATAGATTGGTTTCCTCTGATATGTTTTATGATTTTTCTTGTGATGGAAAATGAAATTCTATTTTTAAATATGTATATTTTTGTTATGAATAATTTGATCAAACTGGAGGGTGAAAAATAAATTTTGTTATGAGTATTGGAATGTTGATAAATAATTACAAGAGTATTGTTAACTAAGTATTGATGAAGATGAAATTCTAGATACCCTTGAACAAGTTAGTTGTCTCTTTAGAGATGTTTTCAATATTGATCAGGAAAAAATACAGAGAACATGTATATTGATTATCATTATTAATTTACATCAGAATGTAGAGCTTCACTAAAAAAATGACACATGTGAGTAGTATATTTTGATCAATTAAAATATCCCAAATGAATTTGATTTGAAACAACATCAAGAGAACCTCAAATATACATTCTTATGTGAGAATAAGAAATTCCCTATCATCATTTCAAATGATCTATCAATTGACAAAGACAACTAACAATTAGGGGTCCTTAAAACCTGTACAAAAGCTATTGGATGAAATCTACTTCATTTAATGGGAATGAGTCCCTCATGGTGCATACAAAGATTTTTTTGGGAAATTTATATACCATTGAGACAATTTTAAATGAGGTCGAACCCAACACTTTTAAAGGTTAACAATAATAAAGTCAACACTATATTAGATGATAGAACTACTTTTTCCATATATGATAGTATATGGGTGATTCATGTCAATGTTTTCCGAAAAAAGATGGATCTACAATCTAAATGAGAGAATATTGTGGACTTGCCTCTATTAGGTATTAATTAATTCAAGAACATGCATTGATTACATGAAGATATTTTTTTAACAAGAAAATAAAACTTCCCATTATAACTCTTTGATTATGAATTTGAAAGACTAGATAGTGGAACCCACTATGGATTTATTTTTGGATTCCATTTTTATTTCAAAATTCAAATTTCCCTATATGATTAAGAAAAAATCACATGAACATTCCCCATATAGACAATTTCTTATAGATGGACACCCATTGGTTAGTCTAATTCTGCTATAAAATTCCACATGTGTATGTTGAACATCTTCTCTAAATTTATTGATACATATATGTATTTTCATACTGATGAACTTACTATTTATGGATCTTTATTTGAATGTTTCTTTAAAATTTTGGCTCATGTTCTTAAAATATTCATTGATAAGAATCATGTTATCAATTATGAAAAACATCATTCCATGGTTGGTAATGGGATTTTTCTTGGACATTTTCTGTTTTAGATGGAATTAAAGTAGATCAATATAATGTGGAGGTCATTTCTTCATTTCCATACCCAAATATAGTTAGTTATGTGAGATCCTTCAGTGTTCATGCTTGTTTTTATTGTAGACATGTTAGGGATGTTAGTAAGTTTGGGATTACATTGTTATGATTGCTCCAAAAATACCCCCCATTTTACTGGGATGAGAATCAGAAAAATGCCTTTTGTTAGATAAAAAAATGATAACCCCTCCCATTGATTAGCCTTCCAAATATGAGTTTTCCTTTTAAATCATGACTAAATTTTCTCTTGGGGAAGTGTTAAAGGAATAGTTCGAAGATAAATGTTACGTTATTTCTTATGCCTCTATAACTTTAGATCATTCCCAATAAGAATTAAAAACATCTAATAAAGAAATTCTTACTAATTTATTTAATTTGGAAAAATTTATTAATTATCTATTGGGATCCTAGGTTATTGTTTTCATAGATAATTCTACACATTGATTTTTTATGAATAAATATGATTTAAATCTGAAACTTTTTAGATGGATCACGATGTTATATGAGATTTATTTTGAAATAAATATATAAAATGAATTGATAACCCTATTTATGATCATTAAAGAAGGATACAAATTATTTTGAATCATAATCTTTAGATCTTTATAGTAAATAAAGAATCAATTCAATATGAATGTTTTTTTATTGTTAAAGATAAAGACCATGGTTTGTTGATATTTTGAATTATTTGTCTATTGATAATGTTACCCACATGTTTTCCATGAAAAAAAATTCTAAACATGTGACTAATTAAAAGAATTACATTTGGGATGTTCCATTCTTATGGAAAGTTGGTAGTGATCAGATGATACTGCGACATGTTCCAAATTTTGAATTTCAATCCATCGTACATTTTTGTAATACTTAGTATTGTGGAGGAAAAATTAGGACCTATATAACTATAAGAAAAGTTATTGATTATGGTTTATATTGTCCCACAAAATTTATAGATGCTTTTTAATTTTTTAGAACCTGTATAAAATTTTAATTTAAATAGTGGATTTCCCAAATGAATTGGATTCCAGAAAAACATCTTTTATTTTGTGATGTCATTGATATACGGTTTATGGATTTCATGGGGACATTTCCCAATAATTTTCAATATCATTACATAATAAATGTTTTTGATAATGTATCCATTTCATTTGAGCCTATTCCCTTGATAACTAATGATCCCAAAACGATTTCCATGTTTGTGAAAGGAATTTTATTTTCAAAAGTTATATTTCATAGTTCTTGATTAGAGATGAATGTACGCGATTTTTAAACTTCAAATTGGAATCACTATTAAATAAATATGTATTTAATCATAGGATTTGTTCACCCTATCACCCTAAAATAAATTTAATGGATGAGTTTTAAAATAGTTAAATGAAATAAATTCTAGAAAAAATGCAAATACAAATATAGAGGATGATATTTTGAGACTCAATGATTCAATATGGGCTTAAAAGAACCCATTAAAAACACCATTTATAATTTCAGATTTTAGATTAGTATACATAAATTATTTTCACTTATTGGTTTAGTTAGAAACCAGATCTCTTTTGGCAGTTAAACCATGTGACCTGAATAATTTTTCATATGGAAAAGAATGAAAATTTTGTTTGCAGTAGATGGAAATGATTATAAGTAATGCACATGATTTCATTGGTATGTACAAATAAATAACAAAAACATTTAATAATGGTATGATTTTAAAAATAAAATTCTATGCTAGTGACAATGTTTTGATGTTTTATTTGAGATTTAAAATATTCCAAGGTAAAGTTTTTTCTTAATGGTATGATACATTCAATTTTCAAACTATTTTATTTATTTTGATGAAATATTGATAAAATAAAAATAAAAAATGACACCATTAAAAGTTAACGAGTACATGTTGAATATGTTTATTGATAATGTTAAAGATCATCTAGAGGAGTAAATCCATCTTCATGAAGTTGAATACAATTTAAGTGAAGTTGTGTCTTTTCATATCAGTTTTTTATGTCATTAATTTCATAAATATAATTATCAAAATCATTTCCTTCACAATATGGATATTTCACAAAATAGATGTGTGGGATATAAAAATTTTAGGTATATTTGGAGTCATGTGAATTCCATTCAAATTTATGATTTTAATTTTCGTTTCAATTTTCATTGTGCTTATTTATTTTCATATTTTTAAAATTATTATTCTTTTATATAAAATTATGTGTAAATTTTTATTAAAATATTGATATTAAATGATTATATTGTTATATATTGAATCCCACATCAATGAGTGACCTAATTGATCCATTATTGATGGAGATAAATGAATGTTGAATTTTGTTTTTCATATTCCAGAATATGGTAATGTAATGAAAAGACCTAGGATTTTGGAATACCATGACGCATGTCACTATTGTTTTTATTAATATTAACATTTATATGAGGCTTCTGATCCATCTTGAAATATTTATCACATTCACCAAATTTATTGAGATAACTAATCCATGCTTGGTTGAACCATAACATGATTTATTTCTATCACAACAAGAGGGATGAGGTGCATGTGATATAAATTATTGGTCATTTCATTGTATTTTAAACCTTCTATTCAATTGAATCGTTTATATTCTGGTCATACCAATAAATTTAATCTTTGTGAACCCATAGTCTCCATGTAAACCTTAAATGTTTTTCCACATGTCAATCCAATTTCCCCCTTCCAACCTACTCTATATGTGTAAATGCATGATACAATTGAACATAAGTGTAAGGGGAAGAAGACATGTGGTGTGAAACCTCAAACAGTGTTTTGTTGGGTTGATATTAAAAATATTAATATATATTTACATCTTCTATTAAATGTTTTTTTGAATAGTTACAATATATAGCTCATAAATAAAATTTAGTTATGCCTTTTTGGAACTCTAAATGGAATAAAAGTGTACCCTATAAGAATGTTTCCAAAAAAGCAGAAGAAACATGTCATTTTTTGGTAAAATAGTGATGGAAGGGGATGTAAAATAAATTATCAGATATTATCAATGATTATTTTCATTAGAGTGTATTAAATAAGAGACTATAATGATGTTAAAATTATAATCATGCATTTTTATTCAAAATAGGAAAACACTCTTTATTCGGCATTATAATTTTTCACATTTGAAAACCAAAAACCTTTTCAAATAGAATAATTTTAAAAAGTAATCATTTTGTAATCATGTTCTTCTCCAACTTTTTGTGTATATGTATATCTTTTTAGGCCTACATTATTTCTCTTATGAGTTAGAATCAGAAAAGACTTGTTGAAAATCCATATTTATGTGGTGAGGTAGAATTTATGTGACTTAAGTGTTTTGTGTGCACGGGAGGAGAAAATAAGTAGAATTATATTTATTGAGATGAATTGAGAACTTGAAAAAAATTATGAGGCATGATTTCTATTTATTCTTAGTGGTTAATTATTGAACCTCATTGGTTTATGTTTTGAATTTTATTTGATTTGAGTTTGATGCTTCATTGTCTAGGAGTCCAAGTAAAAAGTGTGGGGGAACTGATAGAGCTAAAATTTATAAAGTTTTTTTGTATAATTCATTAATTTTAACCATTTAAATTTCAAAATTATAGTATTATATATTTTTCTTATATTTTATGGGATTTTAGCTTCAAATTTAATGATTTCACAATTCAGAAATTTTCACTACATTCAATTGGTTCATTATTCCCAGAATATAACTTTTAATATTAATCCATATTGAATTATTTTATTTATAGTTTTCACCTATTTATTGGATACATATTTTTTAATTGGGAATATATATGATTCAATCATCATGATTCCAAATATATCATTATTTTTGGATGGTTGTTTAGCTGATAGATAGAAACCCATCTTAGAAATTGGAAAATAACTCTGGATACATGTGTTAAAAGGATATGATTCAACATATATAAAAAATATTACTCTATTTAATGCATCCATGTTGTGTTTAGAGGAAATATTCAATCATTATAGAAGTATATGAATGTGACTAACTGATGGAACATGATAACTCCCATCAATAATAAAATAATATATCGACTTAGTTAATCTTATCACTTTGAAATAATTTCTAAAATATATGAATTGGCATGGTATATAGGGGATTTAACTTTGAAAAACCCTTTATAGATGTCCAGATATGTATTATTCTAAAATGGAGGAAAAAATAGATCCATCATCATGGAATATTTTCTAGAGTGTAGATTTTCCAGGACTCTTTCTATTTAAATTTACATATCTTCATATTTACAAAGTGTTTCAGCTAGATAGAGTAGGGGGAATATTGGGAAAGATAATTTGAGGATGATTATGTGTATTATTTTATGAATATAGAAGCTTGAGCTACGAGGTGGAGTACCATGATTTTGTGGATGGGGGAAATAGGTGAACACTCCCTTTTGATTTACGCCCTTATTGTGTAATCTATTTTGAATTTCCCATGAAAATATTTTTTTCAATGAAAGCGGTCGTTTTATTTCATCAATAAATTTTAAAATAGTTTGTTTTTATGGCTTTCCAATATCTGATGTAAAATATTTGATTTCACTATTTAAATTTCTTTGGTGATGTCTTGATGTTGAGTATAGTGATTTCAATTAGGTTTTATTGATTGGAGGAATTCATGTAATTTAATAACATATATAGAATGGGAAATAAAAATATTGATAAATTCATATGATATCCATGAATACTGGGTTATTTATCTAGAGGTATTTTTTTAGGTATTGTGAAATTTAATTAGGAAATAATTTTAATCAAGGAAGAGGGGAGTTCCTGATATGTAAACTATTATGTGTTTGATTTCAAAACTATTTTATTTCATTTCAATTTCCTATCATGGTAAGGAATTTTATTTCATTTTTGTTTACTATCATTTTTTTCTATAAATTTTTAACAAATCCGTATTTTTTTATTATTATAAGAATCAAAAAAACAAAATAAGAGGTTTTTAAACTCAAATTGGAACCTCCTAGAGAGAAAATCCAGGGACTGATATATTGAAATTCTTCTGGGGACATTTTTATTGATTTAGGTTTTCATCAAAAAATACCTCACATCTGTACTTCAGAGATAGAAGTAAACCAAATTATTATTTCATTTATAAGGGTTATATAAGGGATCTATGTGATGATGTCCCAAGAAACCTACATGAATGTACTATTCATGAAAATGAGATATTATTGAATTATTTTTAAATTTAAAACAGTTTATCTTTTTAAAGGAAATATATTTTAATTTATGGGTAAATGTAATGTTTTCATGGAATGTGGCCTTCAATGGTTTTTCTGTTTTTACTGAACTAATTTTTTATATTATATTAATGTCCATTACTGAGATTTCTTTCTCATATGATTATTGAAAATATTTTTCACATGTCTGGTGATTGATAATGATAATTAATATTTCATGATGAAATTATTTATGGACTCTCTTAAGAGGAAATAATAATATATTTTAATAGTGTTAAACTTGTTGAAAAAATCGATACTTTTTATAAGTTTCCACTTTAACTTTCTGGATTTACCGTATACGAGTTATTTATAATTTTACAAAACTCTATATATAAAGTATAGTTTTGAATTAATTGTGATTTATAGTTATAAAATAACTAGAATATATAATATTTATGTTTAGGTCCTTAAAATATGTATGTATAAGTGGTTCCCCTTCTTGTTTCACTTTTTATTTTTGTTACATGAAATTACATAACTATGGTTTAAAGAGAAACATATGGGAACTCTTTATTTTGTTATAATCCATAAATAAAGAAATTATATTTATATTAGTATTGGTCCCATGATGTATTTACAATAAATCATTATAGAAGTAATTAGAACCCATATAGTTTAGTTTCACAATAATGGACACATACTACCTTTTATTTTATTCTGATAATGACCGAACATTTCAATTTAACATCATGAAAAATGATGTCTATGAAAATTTTCATATAAAAGACTACTTAAGGGATTATACATAAATTTAATTTAATAGTTTATAAGGCAAAGAATGAATTTATCCCCCTTTGTGGAGGAATTATCTATTTAGGACTATTTCAAAATATGTAAAGTGATGGGTTTATGATGTTTTTTTCATCCACCAGCATATATAATTTATATCCTATTGGAATGGGAATAAAATCCCACCTAATTCAGTGATTTGGGGGATTACACCAGTAGGTAAGGCCTAAGGATGTAATTTTGATTATTCTAGTGATATGATCAACTCATGTCCTTAAGACTACTTGATTCATGCTCAGTGTGACTATAAAAATAAAAATCTATGATCAACCACATTGTGTAAATTTTTTCAAATGAGAGTTTCACCTGAACTAGAATCCCAAATATAATCTTCAATAATCAATTAGTAATAAATGTTGGGGGGGGGATATAGAAGGACTCTGAGGTATGAAAAACCAAAATAATTGTAATGGGCTTACTCAGGAATGGATTCCCAACAAGAATTTATAACACAACTACAAATTGTTATGAGAAGATATATGGAAAGGAAACCATAATGAAATATTAAAGTATTAAAATATGAGGTATACACATTATCAATTTCATTAAAATTGTTAAACCATATATCAGAGTGTGTGAATCCACTAATTTTAAAAACAAATGTATAGATGACTCATGATTCGTACTATATTTTACAAAAAATGAAGTTGGTGAAAACTACATAACGAGCCAAGAACAATTCAATATCATCATATATAATGTATATATCTCATTACAATGGGGGCTCATTATGTATAACACTAGTATAAGTCCACCTATTTGGGAGGTCATACTGGGGATATCATACCAGAAGGGACTTGATTATCAAATAACGATGAGTGGTATTCCCCATTCCTAGACCATAGATACTTGATGGCTATTATGGAGGTCATGATTATTGAATTATCTAATATAAGGGTTGGGTAATTGATGATATCATTTTTATGGGAGAACGTGACCAATGCCGATGATTGATTTGGCGGGTATCCATGGGAAACGAATAACTAAGGTGGAATACCCTTAGTTTATGGTATCTTTAGAGATAATCCTTATGATATGGTTCAGTATGTTGGAAAACACTGATATTCATTTTGATGAGGCGGAAATAATGGGAATCATATGGCTACGATGGTATTCCATATGTAGATGGTCAATTATGTGTCCATACCAAGTGGATGGTCACTATAGTGAGAAACCATTGAGTGGATTTTTTCTAAGGAGGATGAACTGAATATATAGAATCTAGAGTGGGAGACACCTGATTGAATGGAATATATGGCGAGGGACACTGGGTGTTAGGTCACTCAGGATAAGACCCTTATATGTCTGGTCACCCATGAATGTTCCACTACATGGTTGGCCATCTATTTATTTATTTTTATATTACCACATCTTATTATATAAGTTAATTTTTATAAGTCCAATAGTGAATCAAGATACCTAATATGTGGTATGGTGGATTGAGGAATGTTTTATGGAAGGAAATATCAATTTTTAAGAAGTAGAAAAATCATGCTCTATGGGGTGATTGATGGAGTCTATTTACTGTAAAACCTATTAGGATGTGAGGAATAAGTTGAGTGGGTGAGGTGGCTCACAAAGGTTATTTGGGAAGTGTATATGTGCATATAGAGGAGACCCCATGAATAAGGCCTATTGGGAAAATACTAAATGAGAAAGTTAATCCTAGTAGATAAAGAAGACTTAATTGAGGAAGTCCTAGCTTCCAGAGATGACCTAGTGAAGTAGACCTAGTTTAAGGGGAATAAGTTGAGTGGGTGAGGTGGCTCACATTAGGATGTGAGGAATAAGTTGAGTGGGTGAGGTGGCTCACAAAGGTTATTTGGGAAGTGCATATGTGCATATAGAGGAGACCCCATGAATAAGGCCTATTGGGAAAATACTAAATGAGAAAGTTAATCCTAGTAGATAAAGAAGACTTAATTGAGGAAGTCCTAGCTTCCAGAGATGACCTAGTGAAGTAGACCTAGTTTAAGGGGACATAAACTTCTTAACAACATTTAATGTCTATATATTTTGATACATAAGTCTAGTTAGTATACCCCAATATTTAAATATTAGGTTGTAAGGATAAATTTTCCACTTAATGTAGTTAATAGACTTTAAAAGGATTTTTTAAAATTTCCACAATGTATCTATGTACAACCAAAATTCTAACTTCGAATCCATTTTTATTAGAATTTTGTGAAATATATGAAAAATATAATTGAATAAATTTTTATATTGAATAAAAAATATATATTAAATTAATGAATTCATTTAATCAATTAATCTATTTAATGTATAATTTTTTCACTTTTATTTTTCTATCAACTGAATGTATTAATTAATAGTATGATAATTAAGATAATGTTAATCGAAGAACATTGTTTGTATCAAAATCATAGAATGTATCATACAAAAAATGAAATACTATTTTATTCCCTGATATAACATAAGTATACAATGTTACCTCAATAAGAGACATTACTAATAATTATAATGGAAAAAAAAACATAATGAAAAATCTAGAGATTATATAACCCGAAAACATTATTAAATAATGATAAAAAACATAACATATTTGTGGAATGTGAATAAAAAACACATAGAAATATTGACATCATTTCAACACTCTATATGGGAAAAATTAGTTTCATTGTAGTGATATATTCTATGGAAAACCAAACACAGGACTAGGAGGGAAAAAATCAGTATTCACTAGTCAAAATAATATGAAAGACCAATACATACTCATGTAAGTGCCTATATTTTATAAGGATTAAGATACATAATGTGTCATCACATAAACATATAATTTGTTGATAAAAATAAAAAACATAAAAGTCATATTACCATTAATATAATTTAATACACATATCAATCATCGTACAAATAGAGAACTTACTAAATCAATGAAATGAAAAAAAATATTGTTATTGATATCATAAAATGTTCATGTGGCTATGATTAAATAACCCAAGAACCATTTGGGATTAATCATAATAAACTACTTAACCATGTCAAATAATTCCACAAAAAAATGACATATATTGAAATATTTGGTATAGATAAATTATTTTGTTTTCATGTCATCAAGTAATTAAAATAATAATTGAAATAAATTGAATTAAAGATATAACATGTACATGATCAATGATAACACTTTATCATGTCTAGTTTTAATAGTTTTGTTCCAATTAAAAATTCACAATGGTGTGTAATATGAATAAACAAAGACCATTAGTGTGATTCGTTAATCCATGATCTAAGGAATTCATGAGTGACATTTTCTTTACCTGAATAAAAGGATATTCCAATGAGAATGTATATGTTAGAGAAGAAACCCATCATTTAAAAGATATAAAAAATATATTTTCACATCCGACTCGTCTTTATTTACAAATAAATTTTATTTGTGTTTTTTAATATTTTTGGCTCAGACTACTCATTATTGTATATTTAGAAACAAAAATAATTTATTTTATCTTTTTTGAACAACTCTGAGGTATTCTTGTATAAGTTTTTTTAGATCTCTAAATAGATATTTTTACATAATGTGCATTAGATACATTTTATATATGACTGATGTATTGAGTGTAAAACTCATAGACTTACCTGGGTGTCTAAAAAATATTTTTATGTTGGATCCTATGAATTTGGGGTTGTTAAATATTTTCATCTAATATTATACTTATATACAAAATCAGATCTAATCATAGTGAGGTATGTGGAGATGAGTTGACCCCATTACAAGTGTGATTGATAAACAAAAAAGAATGGTCCTAATAACAATGGTTAAACACCAACTCCTAATGAAAAAGTGGAAACTCAACATCATGGAATGGAATAATCATTTATTCTCTTGTTACTAGTTACAAAACTATACAGGTACTGACCACATCAATATGATGTCATAAGGGAAACATAAAGAAATATCTCAAATGCAATAGATGTTTTTTCTCAATTAAATTAATTTTTCATTTATTAATCTTAGGTTATTAATTTTAATTTTATTTCCCATATATGATTTTTACAAAAATGCGAATTTGTATTCATTGGTTAACTATTCTAGTCTATATTTCATTACATTTACATGTTTACTTATATCATAAACCTCTACAAAATTTCCCATATTTATTTCTACCATCAACCAATTGAGAGTACTGGTAATACATCTGATCCATATATAGTGAAATGAAATGATATTCAACCATTTTATGAATCAAAATACTTACACTAGAAATTTGTACTGTTGTTCAGTATATGTTTTGTTTTCTTCTATTTTTAAGAAATCCTCAAAAAAATTTAATTACTATAAAATAAAATAAAAACTAAAAATCACTAAATTTATAATAATAGATTAATTTTAATATTTTTACTTAAAATCTTTCAAAGTGAATTTAATAATTATTTTATTTCTTATCATATATTCAATTACATTAAATAACCATATATTTTTATTATTTAAAATTTTTATATGAATGTAAAAAATCTATTGTAGTAACCAAGATATGAGTTTTTGTGTGTGGAGGAATTGGGCACCAATTTTGGTGTTGTTCATGACATGGAAAAAGAAAACCAAAATACCCAGATGAATATAAAACAAGGCTTGCCCCCAAAAACACTATATATAACCACAAATATTATATGATAAATTATGAGGCTCTATGATAAGTGGTAATCCAAAAATGTATATTATGATCTGATAATGTCATCCAAAAATGATGAGTGGATTTTTATTTTTATTTTTCAAGATGTAAAAATAAAACACATAAAATGAAAATTCTATCTTTTGGAACAATATATAGATGATTTTTAACAAAAGGATAAGAATACATAACATGAGTAGATTAACAATGATGATTTCAAGAGTGTCGAATATAAGGATTAATAAAAAATAACAGTGGAATGGGGATATGGATTAAATTACCTTCCAATGGATGATACATAATCTACATCCCCACCCTTAAAGGGATACAACAAGAATTATCTTAAAATGAAAAGAGGGGGAAATACTTTTGTATTTATCTTGAAAAGGATAACAACAGTTGGAATGACCCGAATATTTATGAATAAAAATCTATTTTTACCAATGACCTATGGATATAGAAAATAAATTCAGTGATTTTTTTTTATTTTTTTCGATTAAATTACCTTTATGTATCATTACCATTGATAATATATCCATTGAATAGTGATCACACAATTTATATAAATAAAATGTTTAAGAAAATCATTTCAACGCAGAAAAAGGATAAGATTACCTCATCTAATAGAGTTGGGCTATACGAGGCTCATTTATTAGATCGTGGTAAGGAGGCAGTGTCACTGAGATTCTCTCTTTACCATTCCCAATCCATTATTCAAAATGATAAGTTTGAACAGAATCTCCTATACAATAAGTTCATGTTAATAGAGATTACCACCAAAAGATGTTATCTAAGATTCCCCAAGAGTCTTTCACTAATGAAACCCTTACCCATAGGTCATATGATGGTGTTATAAGGCGTTATGTAATAATTTTATAGTTACTTATTGTTTAATACCTTTTTATAAATACAATTAGTTTTCTATAACTTTTGTTATTAGAATAGAATTTCTTAAAAGAATAATAAATTTGATAAATTGTGTTTTCAGGTAAAAATGGTAATTTTGAAAAATATATGAATTATTATATTAAAATATGATTTTTATTAATAATTTTTCAAAATAAATTCTTATATATAATGATTATATAAGTCCTTTATCTATAAATGATTAGGTAATCAGTTTGATAAGAGTAACATTTTTTATACGATAGAATATAATGTGTATTTTTATTGAATTTATTTTAAGGTATTGACAAATATTTAAAATAAATAAAATTTTAATAAAATACTTTCATAAAATTAATTTTTTGAAAAATAATGTAGTATTTTATTTTTATGAAGTCAAATGTAATTTTATTAGCTTTTTAAAACTATTTTTTTCAATACATGGAAATTTTCTATATATGTCAGTTTTCATTATAAATGTGAACATACATATATTTATAAAATCATATATATATATATGAATATTATTTCTATATTCAGGACATTGAAATTATCCAATGGTGAATTTTTAATAATTTTCTAAGACAATCAATTTTGTTTGTAAAAATTTAATACAGTGTAAATAAAATATGTGTTGTATGACATCAGAATGACCCCAAAATGATGTAATATATACAATAATTGAAATAATCGTCCCAATATATGTTTTCCCAATAAAATAATTTCATTTTAAATTTGTTTTACATATTAATAATGCCTTAGTGAACCTCCAAAGTGTAATATATTTTATGATTTTAAATTCATTTCTTTTATAATGTGACTCACCTCTATATAAGAAAGTATAATAATTTAATATGATAGACCATTGGACCAAAAAATTAATTTTTTGAACATTAATTTGGAATAATCCATGGGTAAAAACTATGGGATGATTTTTGGAATTGAGTATTTAATTATATCGGTCCCAAAAACAATGTTTGTGAAATATTAAAGAATTCCCCTCTCGTTTTCAATATAAACCCTCCAAATCACCCAATTATCTCCACAAAAAATAAATTTAACACATCCCCACACTATATTTTCCTCTATATAATCCCCACAAGGCTCCCCAAGCTCTCATTAATATAATATTTATTCTTTTGAGTCTCACATCCACGTAAGGGATTCTCTACTTTTTCATGTTTTTCCAAGTTTCATTATATCGTTACAAAATTTTAAATTCAATTAAAAATGTTGGGGTATGATTTATCACCTCAAAAATATATCCCTCATTTTTTTTGAGTGATGAAAAACCAATTTCTCACTCATTAATGCGTTCTATGTACACTAGATACCATGCTAAAGTTTTTTAAGGGATTTCTGTCTTCTTATTTCCATTCAAGAATTTCTTCTATATTAAGCATCTAAATTATATTTCATAGATTGGGATACAATGTTCCCTGATTCCCTTAGTTTCTATTTAATGTATAAATAATGAGATACTCCTTTATCTCTCTTTAAATCAATTTATGAATCTCCATATAACGCTGTTATGCTGCCAAAATTGCACTATGATTTCCCAAGTCAAAATCATCATGTAGCGAATACCATACCCATTTATCTATCAAGGGTATCACATTTATGAACATATACTTATTTAATGTTACAGAAATTTATGTATTCAACATTCATTAATCATGGGAAAAATTATAATGTTTAATGAATCCATGTTATATGTTCAAAGTGGCACACATAACCATGAGATTGAAATGAATATGAAGGGTGCACCCTGATAGCGCTCTAATTCATTGTGTAATGATTAGTATCATAATACATCATATTTATATCGGGGTTTACCTGATTACTTTTATTATATATTCTCACAATGTTTTTATAAGGGTTTACCTACTTTCTTAATGTTAATGAAGTCGTGTTTTATGTTGTTGCCACATTTACATGTTATGATAATCATGATATATCATGCCTTTATGTACATGTTTCCCTTATTCTCTATAGATATTCCAATTCCATAAAATGTATTATATTCTTCATGTTATACCTTGTGTACTACATTAATATTCTTTATATCTACCATTTTCATATGTATGTCCTCAGGTTGTCCCATGCAATCCAATGCATGAAGGAATGTTCTGGTCATGTAAAAGATGTTTTCAATAAATATGTTGCATTTTATGTCATAAGTTTTCATGTAATTTTACTTATACCCAACTACACTAGACCTCTCAATTTTTAACCCTGTATTTAAAATAATTTTATGTAATAAGTCATGTATAGTTTTGTAATAAATATCAGGGATGTTATAGTTAATATCATAGGATATGTTTAGTTATTTTTGGGATTAAGGTTATGAAACACTATTGATTGATTTATGGATAAGACTAAGTATATAAAATTAATACTATTATTTTATTTAGTATAGTATTAGTGGTATATCACCGAAATACACCCCTGTCTGGATACGAATAAGTTGGGGTGGCTCTGGCACATATATAACTAGGTGTAAAACACAAAAACATAGTTTTGAGCTAGACTCAAACAGAAATTAGTGCAAGACAACCGGAATTATTTCACTCTTGGTTCGACACTCATGAAGGATATTCATTAGTAAATTAATAATAATAGTATGATGCATTATTATGTGTGAAAAACATCTCATATAAATATATGTTAGAAAATATATCATGGATAACTTATATTAGAGCATTGAAATTGAAATGTAAAGGAGATAAATATAATTTATAAGTTATCCAATTTTTAATTGGATTCCGCTTAATGTGTTTAATATTTTGAAATAAATTACCCTAATTTTCTATTTATTCTATCCAATGTCCTATAATTGTAGGAATGAGGCTAACAACCAATGTGAAGATCAATTTGATGAATGTTTGAGTGAGATGCCACATCAATTTGGAGTGAGAATCATAATCACTATCATGATAATATATTAGTTAAATCATGTTTTTAATATAACCTTGTGTCAAGGGGAACCTCCAACCCCCACTAATATAAACAAGTAGGAATTGAGAGCTTCATAGGACAAAGGCCTCCTAATTTAAATGGATCATCTGATCCCTTATTTATTGAACAATAGATCAACAACATTGAGAAAATATCTTCCATCCTTCAATGCTCCAAACAAGAGATGGTTCTTCTAGCTGCTTATCATATGGAGGGTGAATCTAATCAATGGTGGACATTGATAAAAAATATGATTCTTAAGGAAGAGATCAAGGTGTTGGAATGGAAGGCTTTCCATAAAATAATTTTCTATAAATATTTTCCATGAAACCTTTTTCTTAAAATGGAAAGAGATTTCCTTTAAATCAAGAAAAAGGATGACAAATCTATTTGAGGAATATGAGGAAAAAATTACCAGTCTTGCACGATACAACTCTGGATTGGTTGTTTCCCTCGAATGAATGATTGAATGCATCCTTGGTGGGTTAAAACCTAGAAAATGGAAATCTCTGGAGATCCACGAATGTGAAAGATATGAGTAGAATGTCTTATGTTCCCTAAAATTAGAGATGGAGATCGGTGAATATCAGGGGTATCATGGTGATAAAATGTTGTTAATTTAATTTAATCCTTGCAGTCCTATGGAAAAAACCAATTATGCTATGAAATTATAGTATCCCACATGCCAATTCCGTGGGAAGAAGATCCATGGAAATTGCATTATAGGGATAAGGAAATCCTTTGAGTGTGGAAGATAAGGTCACATGGATAACAATTACCGACAAGAGAAAAAAATAGTGTGGTAGAGTAAAGGAATTGTTTGGTGGACCCTCAGCGTGTTATAAATTTCTAATACTACAAAGAAATAGGGAGCATTACAAACTAGTTCCCTAATCCATTTGTAATTGGCGTCAACCGACAAACTCCAAGGCATAAAGGGTGTGGTTTTCAATTACTACCACCAAAATGAAACATATAAATTAAGTGGTGACATATACAGTAGTTATTCATTCATGAATAATGAACATACTTTTTTATTTTTGTTATATACATTAATTTTTATACAAAAATTTTAGTAGATCTACCCAAACACGAACAAAAAATCATGGACATAGTGATGTCAGTGGAAATAGAAAGTGTGGAAATTATTGCATCCCATGTATATAATTCATCCCCTGTCACAATTTGTGAATTGAAATCCCCATAAAAACTTGTCATACATCCTCTGGTGGAATTTGATTCCATTCATATCATGAAATGGCATTCATTTTATAGATCCAACATAAATTGATTTGAGATGGAAATCACAAGGGATATTGTGAATCGACCACCCAATTTTGTACAAGTGCAGGGAGGTAGACTAATATTCTTTAGAACTTTCATTTTAAGAATGGATATTACATACCTACAATAATTCACATCTTTTTTCAGATGACTGAGTCTATGGAAGGAACCATCAGCGAAGGCATGACTATTTTAAGGGAATTCACTGATGTGCTTCCTAATGGATTTCCATGTCTTCCTCCTAGAAGAGATATTTAATTCTCAATTGATATTATACCTGGGCCATTGAAAATATCTTATACACTATATAGAATTGTTGTTATAGATCACGAGGAGCTATAAAAACAACTATAGGAGAATTTGGATAAAAGGTTTATACACACATGTGGATCACCATTGGGAAAACCAATCATCTTCATAAAGAATAATGATGGGTCAATATACCTTTTCATTGATTATCATGATCTCAAAAAAATCACGATAAAGAAAAATTATCCTTTACAATGAATTGATGATTTTTTTTATCAGATATGTGTAAAAAAACACTTCTTCACATGGATATACAATTTATATGTTACTATATAATTGTGAATAAGGAGGATATCACTAAGAAAACTTTTCGTATAAGGTACGAGAAATATGAATTTATATTAATGACATTCAGACTCACTAATCCCCCATAAATCATCATGGAATTGAAGAATACTTTCATTAGAAGATACCTCAATAGATGTTTTGAGTTAATTATTGATGATATTCTAATACAGTCCAAAACCAAGGATAAGCATGAGTAGAATCTATGCATTTTACTAGAGACCTTCAGAAATGATAAGCTCAATGAAACGTAATAAAAATTTGAGTTCATGTTAAAATAAGTCTCATTATTAGGGAATATCATCACAAGTAAATAAATATATATGGATCCTTAAAAAAAGGAAATTGAAGGATGGAGAAAGCTAACAACTGTGATGGATATTAGTAGCTTCCTAGGGTTAGATGGAAATTTTTATGGATTTTTGAGAATATTCCCAAGACTTTCAAACCCTATTAACAAGATAACATAGAATGGATTCAAATTATAATGTAATAATGAATTTAAATAAATATTTATGGTGGTGAATAAGAGTCTTATCACTGCCCTTGTTCTCACACTACCCAAAAGTTGGGAGCTTCTCATAATCATCAGTGATGCATCAAAGAAACGCAATGGTTGTGTGTTGATACAGAATAAAAAATCCATCACCTATTCATCAAGGAAGTTTAAAATTAAAGAGAAAAACTATACCATGTATGATATGGAGTTGGAAGCTACTATCTCTGCATTGAAAATATGAAGTCATTATATCGTTGGGGACAAGTGTGAGATATATACAGATCAAAATAGTCTCAAATGTTCACACACAAAAGACATGAACATGCTCCCATGAAGAAGGTAAGATCTCATCAAGTATTAAAAAAGCTCAATTAATTACAACCATGGGAAAGCGATCAAGGTGTAAGATGATCTATGTAAAAAGGACCCATAAATTCTATCATTGATGAGTATCGAAAAGAATCCAATCTCCCTTGATTTCATGAATATGGACATGGGAATAATAAAGAATGCAACATAATCAATCCCATTGCAAATTATTGCACAAAAATATCTTTTGTAATTGTTAATGGATGCTCAAAAAGATGATGTGAGAGTTCATAAGAATGTGTAAACTATTAGAAATTGTAAATGCTTAGATTTCAATGTTAATGAAGAAGGAATTGTGAGATTCAGGTCAATACAATGAGTTCCATAATATCTATTGTTAATGAAAGAACATTTGGATGATTCACATAGTTAGAATTTCTCTATCCATCATGGAAACCTAAATATGTATCAAGATATCTGAGATTTTTATTGAAGGGATAACATGAATAACGAGATCTCCAAATATATTTCATATTTCCAGGTATGTCATCATGTGAAGGATGAGAGGAAAAACACTAAGGGGATGATGCAACAATTACCCATACAAACATGGAAATGGGAGAACATTTCCACAGACTTTGTTAATAGATATCAAAAGAAATCCAAAGGAAACAATGGTTTATAGGTTGTTGTGGATCTTCATATAATGACTCCACACTTCATTACTATTTGAGTGAATTTTTCATTGGATCAACTGGAAAATAATTACATAAGAAAGAAGGTAAGGATTCATGGTGTACCACTATCGATTGTATCTGATTGAGATTCATGATTCACCTTTATGTTCGGAAAGAATATCCAACACTCTCTAATTAATGAGCTAAACCTCAGTACGTCTTATCATCAACAAAATGATTTCCAATGTATTCATACTATCCAAACACTTGATAATATGTTGAGGTCATCCTCAACAAACATTAAATGAGTATAGAATCAACATCTTCTTCTAGTAGAGTTCTCTTACAACAGCAATTTTCAGTCAAGCATACAAATGGATCCCTATGAAGAACTTTTTAGGAAGAGATGTATAACACTGACATGTTGGGATGATGTTGGGGAGTGAAAACTTCTAGGTCTAGAAATGGTCGATAAAATGGTTGAGAAGGTTAAGCCTATCCAGCATCACATTAAAGGTGCTCGAAGTAAAAAAAAAGAGTTATGATGATATTCGTCGACGAGACCTATAGTTTGATATTAGAGATATGGTTCTCCTCCAAATATCTACATGGAATAGAGTGATGATATTTGGGATGAATGGAAATCATAATCCAAGGTACATCCTCCCTTTTGATGTCATGGATCACATCAGAGTAGTATCCTATCGAATAACACTCCCACCGAACCAATCTCATGTACATGCTATATTCCATGTATCAATCTTGAGGAAGTACATACCTAACCCATCACTTCGACTAAATCTAGTGGTTGTACCATTAGATAATTACCATTCCAATACATATAATCTATTGACGTTCTTAGATCATAGGGAGAAATTTCAATGGAATAAGACAATTCCCCTCTTTAACGTGTTGTGGAGAAACCACATGTTTGAAAAATCAACATGGGGATCTGAGGAAGTAATGAGGCAGAGTTACTATAATATTTTTAAATGTGTGAAAAGGAAATTTTGAGGTGTAAAATTTAAGAAGGGGGAATTTTGTAATGACATGAAAATTTACAAATAAAATTCCATTTTTTAATGTCTTATGAATATATAAAACACATGCCCTCTTTTTATTAGTATTATTTTTATTTTTAAATTACTATTAAGTGTCATAAACGGTGACAATATAGTAATTGAACAGTGATCACATAACTGATATAAATATATGGTTTAAAACAATACATTCAACACAGACTAAGGAGATGATGAACTCATTCAAAAAACTCGGGTTTTAAGAATGTTACACCCCAAGGCTTTCACCATATGCTTCTCTCCGCATAATAAAATAGCTTACGGTGTACACAACTTCCAGTTCTAACACACCACCACAAATCAAACTAGAAATTATGAATAGTAATACCCACTTTTTGAAAATTTATAAATATTATTTTTCAAAATGGACTTCATTTTTATATTTAGAATATAAAAATTAACTTGGGTTAATTTTTTTTATTTTTCTGAAAGCATTCAATTTTCTATGAATAGTGAAAAACATTACGTAATTATCTAAAACCAAATTTTTATTTAAATAATTATTTATTTTATTTAAATTTATTTTGAGTAAATATGGACACATAATACCTTTATAAGTTAAAAATAATTCATTGGAGTCATTTTATAATAATATTAGATATATAAAATTTTATTGAACTTTTTACCGTCTTTTACCCACATTCTATGTGTATTTGTAAATTTTCATAAAACATAATTTTACCTCTTCAGTGATTTTAATTTCAAATATCCAAGAGATATGGTTGACATCTATATGTAAAATGTGGTTCAATAAGATGAAAATAATTTTTTTCTGAATAGTAACCTTTGACTTTCATATACCATGGTTAAAAGTAAATCATGTAATTATAGGTAAAAATGGTATTATTATTACCATAAAACATGTCCTAATTATATTGGATAAGTGAATTTCAACTAAAAATAAATCTTAGGAATAAAATATGATCCTTTTGGTCCACATGGATTATATTAGGACATTTAATATTATTTTATTTAAAGAAGAGTTAAAAAGTGTTAAATTCTATGTTTAATAAGTAAACCATTTTTAATATTTGGTTATACATAAGATATATTCAACTATAAAAATTAATTAAAAAAATATACTACATAATGTTATTTTATTTCTAATTTTTAGAAATTAAATTATTAAATTTATTTATGAAACAATGATGATGTAGTAATTACCTTATTAATAAATAATTAAAATAATTGATATTATAAATATATAAATAAATTTGAATTGTGAATTTTGATGAATTCCAAAAACATTCAAGGTTAATATGACATTATTGGGTTTATTAAATTAATTTTTTGAGAATTGATGAAGTTTTTATGACTTTTACAATAACAAAATACCAAATAGGGTCAAAATGGACATAAATGAGTTTATAAAACAAATACTATATTATTAATTGATATAGTATTTATAAAAATATAAGGTTAGGGAAAAAGACATAGATAAGTTTATATATATCAATAATTAATCACATGGGGTTTGTTTGGATTTTTATAGTATGTTTATTAACCATTTATTATAATAATAAAAAGTACACGGTAAAAGTTTACTAATTTATCTAAGAGTTAAATCTAAAAGATATGGTTAATATGGCGACCTAAACCTGTCAAAAACCTATTTTTGAGAGGTTATCAACCCAAACCCACTATATAATTAAAATAAATCCTTTTAAGACATTATAAACCTAATATTATTGTATAATAAAATAATATTTCCATAATTTCCTAAAGTTACTGTCACCTCTCTTATAAAATGGTACTTCCCCTTATCTTAATTTCACTCCACCATAGCCATTCAGATCATCAATACCCTGATCAAATACCCTAAAAAATACCCCCACTTCTACCTATAAGCCTTATATTTATCATAAAGCCAACCTATTAATCCATTTTGATCATCTCAAAATGAAACACCCAAAGAAGAGGTAAAAATTTAATCACCTCTTTCAAAGCTCTTTTCTTGTTCAACTTCTTCTTTCCTTGTTTTTTCCATACCAAAATAATAAATCAAGTACCTTATACACATTGTGACATCGTTATATATATTTTAGAACCATATTCATTTTCAATCTATCCTATGAATGACAATTCATCATACGTGCTTACGTACGACTTACAGTCTCCACGTCGTCGTGTAGTTTCTTATTCAAACACATAAATATTTGGATGGGTATAATAATGAGTATAAATGATGAAAATAATAAATATAACATATTAAAATTCTTTATATATGATATACCATCCAATTATATACAATTTTACCATTAATAGAATGATATTGTCGCTCGTGTGTACGAACGGATTTCCATCTCCACGAATGCGATGAAATTCATTCCCCATCATAAACATTACAAAATAGGTTTCATTTTATGATTAAAAATAATGTTTAAGAACATAATATAATTCTGGATATGAATCAAATAGATCCTATATAAAAAACACGTCTTATGTAACCAATCATATAATAGAAAACAAATCAGTTTACACCCGAAACCATGATACTACCAAAATATTATTAACAAAGAAATAATAGAAGATCATATATTATATCATATATATGTAGGTTGTTCTTAAATAATTTAATAAAAATGATTTAACTATTAAACAAGAGTTTAACATATCCTCGATCTAGGAAAAGTACAAAGTATGGGTTAATTCTACAATCTTTTCATTATCCGAGTTTGTTTATATGTGAGTATCTATTGGGACCTCTTTATCATCCAAATCTATGATTCATAAAAATGTATTTTAAAACATTTTTAATATATCCTAAACTATTGTTTAAATTCATTTGTTCCCTTTTTTAAATTTTTATAAGATGTTTATAAAGGAATCTTTACGTCATTTTCCAAACAAGGTCCTTTACGACCTTTTTGACAAAATTAAGGAAAGAATATTTTTTAAATTATACTATAGGTGCAGCTATTTTGCTCCATTATAACACCTTCTAAGCATACCTTACAAAATTATAAGAATATTATCAAAATAAATGTTTTCTATTATAATTATGTGACTTTTCATGATTTCAAAATAGAAAGAGGCATTTCATTCAAATAGTTTTCATTTCATCTAGGTCAATATCCTTCGATTGATTTTTCACTTGTTTGAAGTTGATTTATTATGATACAAATATTCTATATTGTATTGATGGTTTTGTGATATTTTTGACTGTGGATGTGTTATTTTTATACAATTTATGGTTTATGGAAAAATTATTGAAATTTCATATGCAAATTTTAGTACTAATAGTTATGTTATATTTAATCCTTTTCACATGAAGAATGCATTGAACATAGTATGTTATGAGTGGAGCCGCTATAGCTCTGCGATGCATCAGTAGGTCTCATTAGACAAACTAGTGTCTTGGAAAAAGGCCTTGACAAAATCTTATTTTTAGTCTCGGAACGAGGCCTTGACTATGTGGTTATGAAGTTTGGCATTATTCATTCCATCATTATAAAATTTTCTATTGATATTACATGTGATTTTTAGACTAGTATAATATCCATATGATTAAGTAAATGTAATTATTTGATTTATCTTTTCCATATTATGCTGATTATTAAGATTAAAAGTCTTGTGTTTTATCCTCTTACATTTCCATAAATGTCTATTCTTATTTATGAAATATTCTGATAAATTGTTATCCTTAATGAGCACCTTAGCTCACCCCGTTCTATGTTTTGTTTTTCCCATGACGCAAATAAGTATATTATGACTGACCGGTAGGGATAATATATTCGATATGAAATTGTTAAAAGGAGACACAATGTTGTTTCTTTAATCTAATAATGTAATGTAAAACGTTTGTTTGTATCTATTAATTACAAGGCTACTAAACTGATTGGTTGTTTGGAATTTGATCCCTTGTGATCATGATAATGTTAAGTAGTAATGAACCAAATCTAGTTAACTTGAGTTAGGGATTTACCATTGGTATAAGAGAATGATTAGTAGAAACCGTGGAAGCAAGATTTACAAAAACTATGATTAGAGAACATTACCCTAAGATATACTTTGTGGATTGGTATCGAATAACTTCCTTGAATTTTTTTAATGTAGAGATTTTGTGAGTTTTATAAGAAACACATCCTGGTCTAGATACGAGATGGTAGATCTGGCTCTGGCACAAATGTACATAGGAGTGAAAACACTAAAAACGAATTTTGGGCTAGACCCAGGGTATCCTAGTACATGACAATGGGCCTTGCTTCACTATTAGTTATGACACTCCCTGGGGATATTCTTATGACAATTCCCATCTTCTTTACAAACCATAATGAATGATTTATGATTATATAACTCCTCAATGAGAACAAATTTATGATTATGGATTATATAAATAAACAGTTCTATTTATTTTAAGTGTTTTACAAGATTGGAATTATGTATTGTGATTCATAAACTAATCTAGTGTATGCCATTGTATAGAAATAGATCCTATGGGAAGGAATGGAAATATTATCAACGCGTGTAATCCATTTGGGTATTTCCCTCCTACTCAAGATAATTATAGTGGAGCTGGTGATGCAAATGGTGCTGATCAACTTATCACCATACTTTGATAATTAACTCATGTTATGAATAATAACCTTACCTATATAGAGCACCCTGATCCATAATGTAGAGGATCAATGTTATCCCGCTTCAGGAGGCAAAACCCACCACCATTCAATGGAACTACATATCCATTTGTAGATGAGCAATGGATAAGTTCCACAAAAAATTATTTCATTATTTGGGTAGTAGAGAAAGGGAAAAACATTTCATGGCAGTTTATCGCCACATAGGAGATTTAGATCAATGGTGGTCATTAATTCAAAACACAAAGTTGGATGAATAAGTATCAAATATGTAATGGAGGGAGTTTAAAGATATTTTATTAAAAAAAAACTTTCCTCAATACCATCAAGCGAATATAGAAAGACAATTTCTTATTTTGAGGAAAAAGGAGGATGAGAATGTCGCAATGTATGAGGCCAACATTACAAGGTTATCAAGGCATGAAGTAGATTATATATGTAACCCAAAGATTACGATTAATCGATTCTTCAAAGGGTTAAAATAATTCCTCAATCGATAATTAGTCTCAAAATCCTTCTCATCATACCTATATTTTGTCTCATGTGCTATGAAGATAGAATAGGAATTCTCTATGTATTAAGGATTTATAAAAAATCAAGAGGATAAGAGATATACTAAACACTATAGAAATGGAAATATTTGGAATAATGGAAATGTTGAATTTCCATCCTACGGTAAATGTGGGAAGAAACACCTGGGTACTTTATGGAAGGGAATGCGAGTTTGTTACAGGTGTGGTGAAAAAGGCCACCAAGATCATGATTGCAAGGGAATGAATGTAGTTGTCAATGTTTAATGCTATAATTATAGACAAATGGTGTATTATGAAAATGAATTTCCAAATCACTATGGAAACATAACTCATAAAAGGCCAAGGGAGCAAGGCCAAGCTTTTGCGATCACTACTGCTGAGGTTGAAGCTCTGAAAAACATGGTGGCATGTAATTTAATGGTTTCCTAAAGTTTATCCAATGATTTATTTTATTTTAGATCATCGCATTGTTTCATATCTTCCCAGTTTTCTAATAAAATTATATATTTCCAATTTTATTTAACATGGGAGTTGTCAGTAAAAATACTTTAGGGAAGTATCATTGCAACAATGTTTTGTGAATCTGTTCCCATTAGAGAATATAAATGTTCTTTATCTAATGATTTCATTATCATACCCATGATTTAATTTGATATAATCCTTTGTATGTATTGAATTTTAGACCATGATGTTATAATTAATTTTAAGAAGAAGGAGGCTACAATTTTCCATGATGATAAGGAGTAACTTATATTTAGAGCAGAAATTTCACCACCTAATTCTTATCTATATCCACCCCAGTGGCCCTAATAAATTCAATTATTGGGTAGGAAAAAAATAAAATAAATATGTCTAGGGAAATGAATGTTCAAATAAAGTACATACCTATTGTGCAATAATATGTTGATGTGTTTCTAGAAAAAATTACCTAGATATCCTCCGGAATGAGAAATTGATCTTTCCATTAATTTAATTCATGGGTCAAGGTCCATATCAAAGACCCCTTATATAATGGCCACTATGGAATTTTTGAAACTATATAAAAAATAGTGGAATTTATTAATAAAATAGTTATTATCCCTATTGTTTCTCCATGGGGAACCCATGTTCTTCTTGTTAAGAAGAAAGAAGCATCTATGAGATTGTGCATTGACTACAGTGAGATCATTGTTATAACAATAAAGAAAAAGTATCCCTTATCACGCATTGAGGATTTATGTGACCAAATTAATAGAGCTTAATATTTTTAAAAGATTGAAATTTGTTCCGGATATCATCAGTTGTGTGTGAAGAAGGAAGACATTCCGAAAACAACATTTAGAACCAGGTACAAGCATTAGGAGTTTACAGTAATTCCTTTTGAACTGACTAATAGACCCTCTATTTTCATGGATCTAATGGATGGATTTTTCAATGAATATCTTGACTAATTTATAGTGTTATTTATTGATGATATCTTGGTATACACAAAAATCTACAAGGATCATAAAAATCACTTGTGCACTATTTTCAAAACCCTCAGAAGAAATGAATTATATGGGAATTTCAGAAAGTGTGAATTATGGATTTAGGAAATTTATTTTCTTGTCCATATTGTCTCTAATGGTAGAACCTATGTTAATCCGTCAAAGATCAAGGAAATACCAGAATGGCCAGTACCAACGAGTATAACTGAGGTACACAGTTTTATAGGTTTAACAGGTTAATATCATTATTTTTGTCTACAATTTTTCCTGATTGGAAAACCAAATAACCAAGATCACAAGTAAAGGTGTTAAATATGATTAAACAAAATAGTCTGAAGAATTTTTTGAATAAGTGAAATAATATTATTCAATACCCCTATTTGGACTCTACCATCAGGGAATGGTGGATTTGTTATTTATAGTAATGCATCAAAGAAAAGACTTGGTTGAGTCCTTATGAAGAATGATAAGGTGATTTCTAATGTGTCACGACAACTAAAAATTCATGAAAAAAATTATCCCACTCATGATCTTGAGTTAGAAACTGTAATCATTGCATTGAAGAAATAGAGACACTGTCTGATTGGTGAAAAATGTGAGATATAAACCGATCACAAGAGTTTGAAGTATATTTTTTCATATAAATAACTCAACCTGATTCAAATAATATGGCTTATACTACTTGAAGATTATGATTACACTATACACTACAACTTGAGGAAGTAAAATAAGGTGATAGATACTTTGAGAAAAAAGGATCATGGACATTTGATCAAGATGAGAGTTGAAAGGGATCCTATGATCTATGATCATGTAAAGATAAATATGTGAATAATCATGGAAGGTGAAGCATAAGTACATTTTCAAATGTTTATCAAACCATATTTACTAAAAAGGATAAAAGATTCTCAGACTGATGATGAGGAGTTTAAAAATAAAATTAAAGTTGTGAATGATGGGGGATTGATTGACTTCAAATATAAATATGGAATACTGAATTTTGAGAAGGGACATTGTGTTCCTGATATACATGATCTAAAAAGGGAAATTTTGGATGATGCTCATATATCCAATTTCACTATACACATGGGTAGCACTACGATGTATAGAGATGTGAAGGAACATTTTTGGCGGGACAACCTAAAGAGGTTGATTGCTGATTATGTTTCAAGATGTATGGGTTTTCAACTAGTTAAGGCTGGAAGACAACATCCTGGAGGAGTCATGAAACCTCTTCCCATACATGAGTGGGAATGGGATGATATTACAATGGACTTTGTCATGGGGCTCCAGAAGACTCCTAGAAGGAATGATTAAATATGGGTCATTATTAATTGTCTTACAAAGTCAGCACATTTACCACTTGAATTTTTAGAAAGAATACACAAAAATGAAGTTGTAAGCCTTCATGGAGTACCCCTATCAATTGTTTCTGATTGTGATCCCCGTTTTACATCATGATTCTATAAAAGTAATCAGAAGACCGTAAAAATGAACATCATTTGAGCACTGCCTACCACCCACAAACATATGGACAATCAAAACAGACTATTCAAACCTTAGAAGACAGGTTGAGATCTTGATTACTTGACATTCAAGGTATGTGGATTCAATATTTACCTATGGTATAATTTTCCTATAAAAATATATTCCATTCAAGTATTTATATGGCACCATTTAAAGCGTTATATGGAAAGAGATGTCACACACCAGATTTTTGGGATGATGTTTGTGAAAGAAAACTCATAGGCCCAGAACTTGTTGAGGAAACAATGGAAAAGGTGAAGGTTATCTAGACCCACATTAAAGTAGCTCAAAGTTGGAAAAAGTGTTACACTGATAACTGGATGAATGATTTGGAATTTCAAGTAAGAGATAATGTTTTCTTGATGGTATCTCCATGGAAGGATGGTATACTATTTGGTAAGAAGGGAAAATTTAGTCCATGATATATCAGAACTTTTGAAATTCTTGAAAGAATTGGAGTAGCATCTTATCGTTTGAAATGCCACCAAGTCTCTCCAAAGTTAATGATGTGTTCCATGTATCTCTGTTAAGAAAATACATGTCTGATGCAATGCATGTACTCAACTATGAAAAAATAGAACTAGATCCAGACCTGTCTTATTGAGAAAAGCCTATCAGAATTATTGACACCAGTGAAAAAGTGTTGATAAATTGGATGACTCGTCAAGTAAAAGTTCTATGGAGAAAACATTAGATGGAAGCGACAATGTGGGAACCCAAATACCATATTATGAAGATCCACATGATTCTTTTTACGCGGTGGTATTCTAGAAATTTTGAGGAAAAAATTATTTCAAGGAAGGAAGAATGTAACTCCCCAATTTTCTACAATACACTTATCTTTGAATAATATAATAACTTGTGTTGAATGACACTTCGAGTTCTAACACACAACGACCAATCAAAATTGACATTATGAATATTAACACCCACTTTTTGAAATTTAATAATGTGTATTTTTCAAAATGGGTTTAATTTTTGGATTCAGAATATCCAAATTTTCTTATGATGAATTTTAGGTATTTTCATTAAAACATTCAACTTTTGATGAAAAGTGAAAACATTGCGTAATTTCTTAAAACCAACTTATTATATAAATAATTATTTATTTTATTTAAATTTATTTAATGTTAAAATAGATACATAATAACTATCTATGTTTAACACAATTAATTGGTGTAATTTTATAATAGTATTAGATATATTAAATTTTATTGATCTTTTTACCGTCTTTTACCGACCTTCTAGGTGCATTTGCATATTTTCCTAAAACATAATTTTACCGCATCTGCGATTTGAATTTCAAAAATATGAGAGACTCAGTTGACATCATTAAGTAAATGTAGTTCAATAAGATGAACTTTTTTTTTTGTGAATAATAACTGTTGACTTTTATATATCATAGTTAAAAGTAAATAGGGTAATTGTAGGTAAAAAATAATATTGTAATTACCCTAAAAAATTTCCTAATACTATTATATAAGTGTATTTCAATCAGAATCAACCTTAGGAAACAATATTATTCTTTTGATCCACTTGTATTTGACTATATATTTACTATTGTTTTATTTAAAGAAGTGTTAAAAGTGTTGAATTCAATGTTTAATAAGAAAAACATTTTTAATATTGGGTTATACATAAGACAAATTTGACTATAAATATACATTAGAAATCTAAAACAATTTTCTACATAATTTTATTTTATTTATAATTTTTATGAAGAAAATAATTAAAATTATTTATGACACAATAGTGATCCAGTAATTACCTTATTAATGAAGGATTAAAATAATTGATATTATAAATATAAAAATAATGGAATATGGAGAGTTCTGATTAATTCCACTTATATTATAGCTTAATATTACATGTTATGGTTTATTAAATAATTTTTTTTTCAACTTGATAATGTTTTATGACTTTACCAAAAACCAAACACCAAATAGTGTCAAAATTGACATAAATGAGTTTTAAAAAAAATACGATATTATTTATTGATATAATATTCCTAAAACTATAATATTAATCCATAGGACATATAAAAGGATATAAATATTAATAATGAATAACATGGGTTTTTTTTGTCTTTATGTAGTATGTTTATTAACCATTTTTTATAATAATACATGAATAATGCTAAAAGTTAAACTATTTAACTAAATGTAAAATCTAAAAGATAAGATTAAAATGATAACCTAAACCGGTCCAAAACCAAGTTTTTGAGAGTTTTTTGACTGATCCCCAACTGATCCTCAAAATAAATTCTTTTGGAGCCAATATAAATTGAATATGATGGTATAATAAATAATATTTCAAGCTTTTCCTAAAGTGACCCTCACCTCTCTTATAAAAGGGTACTTCCTATTCTCTTAATTTCACTCCTCCAATGCTATTTGGATCCTTCAAGCCCTACTCAAATATCATACCAACTACCCTCACTTATACCTAAAGGCCTTACTTTGATCTGAAATCTAACCTATGGATCTCTTTTTATAAACTCAAAAGGAAACACTCAAAGAAGAGGTAATAATTTAATCACCTATTTCAAAGTTCTTTTCTTATTCCACATCCTATTTAATTTTTGTTTCAATACCAAAATAATAAATATATTAAATTATACATACTGTGATGATATTTAAAAATATGGTACATCAATATTCAATATTCTATCCATCCTATGAACGACAAGGCATCATACATGCGTATAGTTTGTTATTCAAACAGTTCATTATTTAGATGGGTATAATAACGAGTACAACCGATATAAATAATAAATATAACATGTTAAGGATTCATTATATATGATATACCATCTAATTAATTAGGATTTCACTATCAATAAAAATATATTATCACTCGTGCGTATGTATGTATTACCGTCTCCATGAATGCGATGAAATTCATTCCCCATCATAACCATTAAAGAAACATTTTCATTTTATCATTAAAAATAATGTTTAAGAACATAATATGATTAGGTATATGAATCAAATACATCCTATCCAAAACTAACATGGCTTACCTAACCATGTATATAAAGAAAAATGAATCAGTTAACACTTGAAATAATGATACTACCAAAATATTATTAAAAAATAAATAATAGAAGATCAAATATGATATCATAGTTTTGTATATGGTTCTAGTATAAATTAATAAAAATAATTTAACTACTATATAGGAGGTTAAATTTCCCTATATAAAAAAAGTACATGGTATGGGTTAATTTTACAATCTCTTCATTATCTGAGGTTGTTTATACATGAGTATCTGCTAGGACATCTTTATCATACATATTTGTGTATCTTAAGAATGCATTTTAATGAATTTTTAATATTTCCTAGAATATGGGTTAACATAAATTATAACTTTTTTTGAATTTTTATAAGATGTTTATAAAGTAATATTTCCGTCAATTTCCAAACAAGGTACTTTACGGTCTTTTCGACAAAATTAATGAAAAAAGGTTTTTTTAACATATACAGCAGGTGCAGCTATGTCTTTCCATTATAAGACCTTAGTAGCTTACCTTACAATATTATAAGAATATTTTTAAAATAAATGTTTTCTTTTATAGTTATGTGGCTTTTAAATGATTTCAAAATAGAATGATATATTTTTTCAAATACTTTTAATTTCATCTATGTCAACATCCTTTGATGGATTTTACTCTTCATTGATGTGGATTTATTTTGATATAAATCTTCTATAGTGTATTGAATATTTTTTGATATCATTGATAGTGGATGTGTTATTTTTATACCATTAAATTTTTATGGATAATTTATTGACATTTCGTATGCTAGTTTTAATACTAATGTCAATTTTATGTTTAATAATTTTCATATAAAGAATGCATTGGACTTAGTAAGTGACAGGCGGAGCCCACTATAGCTCTTCGACGCATCGGTAGGTCTCATGAGACAAACTAGTGTCTTGGTGCAAGGCATTAAAAAAATCTTATTTTTAGTCTTGGCACAAGGAATTCAATCTATATTTATGATGTTTGGAATTATGCACCACATCAATATGAAATTGGCTATTGATATTACATGTAATTATTCGACTAGTAGAATATCCCTGTGATTAATTAAATGGTTATATTTGATTTGTCTTTTCCATATTATTCTGATTATTGAGATTAAAAGGCTTTTGTTTTAGCCTTATACATTGTCTTAAATATTTATTCTTATTTATGAATGTTTTTGTTATATTGTTATCATTATTGAACACCTAGGATCACCCATTTATATGCTTTATTTTTCCAGGATGTGAAGAATTATATTATGAATGACTTGAAGGGATAGTCTAAGGGTAATGAATGTGATAAAAGGAGTCACAATGTTCTTTTTTTCAATAAAAATGAATGTGAAACTTATGTTTGTATCTAGTAATTACAAGTATACTAAACTGATCAGTTATTCGGGATTTGATACCTTGTGATCATGGAAATGTTTCTTAATAATATACTAACTCTAGGTAACTAGGGTTGGGGCATTAAAACTAAGATTATAAGTTGGAGCTTAGGAAAGAGGTAGCATAACTGGGCTTCACTCTTGATCATGCCCAACACGAATATCATCATGTTATGACTGAATAAAATCACATACAAGGGAAGTTATAGTAAATAGTGGTTACAAAATGGTTGACATTATCTAAGCTGCCAAAATAGTTTGTCACCAATGCAAACCTTACCCTTAGGTCTTATCCGGGTGATATAAGGGGTTATGTAATAAGAAATTTGGTAATTATTGTGTAATACCTTTTTAAAAATAAAATTCTTAATTCATCAATTCTTTTATAAGAATATATATTCATAAAATAATAATAAATTTTATGAATTGTGTTTTTGATTAAAAATAGTAATTTAGAGAAATATATAAATTATTATATTAATCTTTGTTTTTTATTAATAATATTTTAAAAAGTTGTTATAAATGATGATTACATCAGATCTATATCTGTAAATTATTATGTAATTAGTTTGATAAGAGTTATTTTTTCATATGATAAAATAGAAAGTGCATTATTATAGAATTTATTTTTTGGAATTGATGAATTTTGGAAATAATTATTATTTAAATAATATATTATTATAAAATTAATTTTAGGAAAAATAAATGAGTATATAATTTTTATGAAGTCAAATATAATTGTTTAAGGGTTAAAAACTATTTTTGTCAAAACCTGTGAATTTTAAATAAATATTGGTTTTCATTTTAAAATTAAAAATTCAAATATTAAGAAAATCATTTAGATAAAATGAATATTATTTTTTGAATTATGATGTCAATATTATCCAATATTTATTTTTTCATAATATTCTGAGGTAGTCAAATTTTTGAGAAAAATTTAAATACCGAATAAATAAAAAATTTGTTTTGTGAAATCATAATGACCTCAGAATGATGAAATAAAAACTATAAAGGGTATTATCATCCCAATATATGTTTTCCACTTAAAATAATTTTATTTTAGATTTGTTTAAATTATTATATAAAGCTTTAGGAAATCGTCCAAAGTGTATAATATATTTTATGATTTTAAATTCATTTCATTAATAATGTGACTCACCTTCTTATAAGAAAGGTTAATATTATAACATTTTTGGAAATTGGACTTATAGAATAATTTTTTCCACTCCAATTTGACAATATCCTTGGGAAAAAAACAATGTGAAGGTTTTTGGTTTTGAGTGTCTAATTATATAAGTTCCAAAACATATATTTGTGAAATATTTGAGAATCTCCCTCTCATTTCCTATATAATCCCACCTAATCTCAAACTTCTCATCAATAAAAATCCTTTGAGAACGTCCCTACTCTATTCACCCCTCTCTATAATCCAACCCAGGTACCACAAGATGTCATGAATCCCCACATCATGCTTTTGAGGTCCCACATCCAAGTAAAGTATTCCTTCCATTCTAATTTTTTTCTAAGATTATTTATGTTGTTCTTGTTGTACCTCTCGAACCCCTCAAGGTTTTATTTTCATGATCACAATCACCCTCATATTTATCTAATCCTCTTTCAAGTGTTTTTGGAATGATAGGAATCAAATCAGGTGGCCAAGGAATTGGGCCAAGCAAGCTTAAGTGGCAAAGGAACACAAGTGGACTGAAAATCAGTCCACCGGCCAACCGGTGGCTTCACCACCGGTCGGCCGGTGGACCCTGGGAAGGATGCTGAGCCACTGCCATCTCACCGGCCAACCGGTGGACAAGCACCGGCCAGCCGGTGTCACTCAGATTGAACAGGGTTTGCTACTGCCTCACCACCGGCCAGCCGGTGGCTCTGGCACCGGTCGACCGGTGGTGCCTGGAAAAGAAGACTCAGCCACTGTCAAGGCACCGGCCAGCCGGTGGCCCTGCACCGGCCAGCCGGTAGCACTGGTCAAACTAGCCGTTGGCTTTGACCAGTCAACTCCAAAAGCCTCCCAACGGCTCTTTTAGCCTCTCCAACGGCTCCGAAGGCCCCCAATGGGTTCCATGCCTATAAATAAAGGCCGAGGAAGCCCCGGACACCACCCGGAACTATACGGAAGCCCACGGACATATTTTGCATCATTTGGCCAACCTCCGGCGACTTCCTCCAAGGGAACTCCAATAGCTCCAACAACTTCCACATCCAAGGAGCCCACTCAAGAAGCTTGGGAGAGCACGCTACGTCAACTCCATCATCCATTGGCACCCAAGTCTTCCCAATTACGGTTTTATTGTTTTACTCTTTTTGAGCTTTAAAATTGGGTTTGTGCCTACAAACCCCAACTCTTTTCTCATCTCCCCTTCTTTGGGTTCTCACACCACCACTAAGGTGTGAAGAGGTTTTCTCAAGCTTTTCCTTTAAAAGGCTTGTGTCTCGGTGAGCTAGTCTTCACCCGTAAAAAGGCTAGTGGGTTCTTACTTAACCATTAAAAGTAAGTGGGTTCTTGCTAAACCACAAAAAGCAAGCTGTAATAGGTCCTAGTGCTACCTCAAAGCCTAGTGGGTTTCTTGCTAAAACCATTGAAAAGCAAGCGGTAGGAATCTCTCAACGGTTGAGTTGGGAGCGGAGACGTAGGCCGGGTTTTGGCCGAACTCCGTTATCAATTTTCTTGTGTGATTGCCTCTTTATTTCCGCTGCACTTTCACTTTGATTTTTAATTTGTTAATCAATTTTTTTAAAAGGCAATTCACCCCCCCTCTTGCCATCATTCCCTCCTTGGGGTGTTCTTCCGACCCAACAATTGGTATCAGAGGGAAATTTGAGTAATACCCTAACCCGGTTTCAAATTTAAGATCCATTAAGATGGCATCAACCTCTTTCGCCCCCGAGGGCCTCTCATTGGGTCGGGCTCCATTTTTTGATGGGACCGACTATAATTATTGGAAAACCCGCATGACTACTTTTTTAAGAAGCATAGGTTATCCGATTTACAAAATAGTCATGCAAGGTTACACTTTGTCTACCCCCGATGAATCCAAATGGACCCAAGCCGATATAAAGAATTTCGAGCTTGATGGCAAAGCCATGAACGCTCTACATTGCGGCTTAGATAGAAATGAGTTCAATCGAGTGTCTACTTGCACCTCCTCACATGAAATTTGGAAACTTTTAGAAGTAACTCATGAGGGCACCAATAAAGTCAAAGACACTAGATTGGACATGTATAGGCAAGATTTTGAGTCATTTTCAATGCATCCAAATGAGTCTATTTCCGATATGTTTACTCGCTTTACTGACGTGTGCAATGGAAGGAAATCTCTTGGTGATAATGTTTCAGCCGAGACGATGGTCAAGAAGATCCTATGGGTCCTTCCGAGCTCATGGGCACCAAAGGTGACGGCGATCCAAGAAGCTAAGGACGTCAAAAATATGCCGGTAGAGGAGCTCATCGGATCTCTAATGACGTACGAGATCACCATGAGGAGGCAAGCACAAAAGGAAGGCACACCAATCAAGACACCAAAGAATATTGCCTTCAAGGTACAAAAGGAAGTAAGCTCCTCCTCATCCTCATCTTCCTCATCTTCATCTTCTTCAAGCGGCGACTCGGAAATGGAGAATCTCGCCCGCCAAATGCAAAAATTCATGAAGAAGCACAAGAAGAAAAAGAAATCTCGCAAGGCGCGAAAGCAAGAACCCACCGCAACATCCGAGCCCAAGGTAAAATGCTACGGGTGCGGCGAAAAGGGCCATTACAAGCCCGATTGCCCACTCAACAAGAAACGGGCCACGCACAAGGAGAAAGGAAAGAAAAAGGTCCTCAAGGCCACATGGAGTGACACCTCCTCATCCTCCTCCTCCTCCTCGAGTGACCAAGGTACAAAATGCCTAATGGCATTCCATGAGGTAACATCTTCCGATTCCTCTTCCTCATGTTCTTCAAATTCAAATTCTTTAAATCATTTATCTTATGAAGAACTCTCATTTGCTAAAGACCAATTAGAAAAAGGTTTTCATGAACTCTCTTCAAAATTTGTCGCATTGAAAAAGTCTTTCAAAAAACTTTCCTCCGAAAAAGACCAACTTCTCAAAGAGAAGGAGGAACTCACCCTTAAAATCCAAAATTTTCCAAATGTTGATTCCATGGAATCAACCATCAAAGACCTTAGAGAGACCCTAGCCAAGTTCACCCAAGGTGAACAAAATTTGAACAATTTGCTTGGTTCACAAAGGGTTTCCCGAACCACCAATGGACTTGGCTATACCAACCAAGCCTCCTCCTCCCATGCACCCACTGTTTTTGTAAGGGGGAGCTCTAGCTTTAAATTTTGCAACTATTGCAAAAAACCCGGGCATCTCATTTATGAATGTAATTGTAAAAACGCCCGGTACGGCCAACCCAAATCGATTTTCTATTCCGATGAATTTTATAGGAGAAGACCCGCCATGAAACAAATTTGGATTGAAAAATCCCTTTTGGCAAGTCTCTCCAGGCCTAAATTTGTTTCGGTTTCAAAAACCACTCCCCAGTGATTCTTTGTTTTTATTTAGGGGGAGTTAGGATTTTTTAAAGCCTTTTTGTGTATTCAAAGTTTTCATTTCAAACTCAACACTTGGCTTTGAAATTCAAATTTTCTATTAATTTTTCTTTTTTTAAATATCCAACAGTTGGTGTCGATTTTTCAAAACTCTCAATTTCAAAAATTTCATTTGGTTTCAAATTTCGAATTTCAATTGGTTTTTGATTCAAAACTTTCAATTCAAACTGTTATTCAAATTTTTCAATTCAATTTTTCATTTCAAAATTTCCAACAATTAGTATCATTTTCAATTGATTTAAAATCTCGTTTTTCATTATTTCCCTCAATCAAGTTTTATGCCCCACGCTATTTTGATAATCACAAAGGGGGAGAAATTTCTTGATTGATTGGGGGAGAATCATTTTCATCATGCTTAGTATTTCCTTTCAATTTCAGCATTTTACATTAATTGTTTTGGTGATTGTGATCATCAAAATAGGGGGAGATTGTTGTACCTCTCGAACCCCTCAAGGTTTTATTTTCATGATCACAATCACCCTCATATTTATCTAATCCTCTTTCAAGTGTTTTTGGATTGATAGGAATCAAATCAGGTGGCCAAGGAATTGGGCCAAGCAAGCTTAAGTGGCAAAGGAACACAAGTGGACTGAAAATCAGTCCACCGGCCAACCGGTGGCTTCACCACCGGTCGGCCGGTGGACCCTGGGAAGGATGCTGAGCCACTGCCATCTCACCGGCCAACCGGTGGACAAGCACCGGCCAGCCGGTGTCACTCAGATTGAACAGGGTTTGATACTGCCTCACCACCGGCCAGCCGGTGGCTCTGGCACCGGTCGACCGGTGGTGCCTGGAAAAGAAGACTCAGCCACTGTCAAGGCACCGGCCAGCCGGTGGCCCTGCACCGGCCAGCCGGTAGCACTGGTCAAACTAGCCGTTGGCTTTGACCAGTCAACTCCAAAAGCCTCCCAACGGCTCTTTTAGCCTCTCCAACGGCTCCGAAGGCCCCCAATGGGTTCCATGCCTATAAATAAAGGCCGAGGAAGCCCCGGACACCACTCGGAACTATACGGAAGCCCACGGACATATTTTGCATCATTTGGCCAACCTCCGGCGACTTCCTCCAAGGGAACTCCAATAGCTCCAACAACTTCCACATCCAAGGAGCCCACTCAAGAAGCTTGGGAGAGCACGCTATGTCAACTCCATCATCCATTGGCACCCAAGTCTTCCCAATTACGGTTTTATTGTTTTACTCTTTTTGAGCTTTAAAATTGGGTTTGTGCCTACAAACCCCAACTCTTTTCTCATCTCCCCTTCTTTGGGTTCTCACACCACCACTAAGGTGTGAAGAGGTTTTCTCAAGCTTTTCCTTTAAATGGCTTGTGTCTCGGTGAGCTAGTCTTCACCCGTAAAAAGGCTAGTGGGTTCTTACTTAACCATTAAAAGTAAGTGGGTTCTTGCTAAACCACAAAAAGCAAGCTGTAATAGGTCCTAGTGCTACCTCAAAGCCTAGTGGGTTTCTTGCTAAAACCATTGAAAAGCAAGCGGTAGGAATCTCTCAACGGTTGAGTTGGGAGCGGAGACGTAGGCCGGGTTTTGGTCGAACTCCGTTATCAATTTTCTTGTGTGATTGCCTCTTTATTTCCGCTGCACTTTCACTTTGATTTTTAATTTGTTAATCAATTTTTTTAAAAGGCAATTCACCCCCCCTCTTGCCATCATTCCCTCCTTGGGGTGTTCTTCCGACCCAACAGTTCTACATTTTTATTTTCAGATACATATGTTAGGATATGAATTTCTACCTCCCCAATACATTACTACATATTTTTTAGTGATTATTAAACCATTTTAGTCTCATAAATGTCTTCGATGTACACCTGTTACCATGATGAAATTCCGTCAAGGATTTCTCTCTTCTTATTTCAATTCAAGCAATTCTTCTGTATTATGATTCTAATTCCCATTTCATATATTGGGATATTATGTTCAAATATTAACATACTATAAATTTCACGTATAAATACTGAGATAATACTTTCTCTCTCATAACCCCAGTTTATGAGTATCCATATAATGTCGTTATGTTGTCAAAATTGTACAACGAATTTCCAAGAGAAAGAAACTATGTAGTGAATACCATAAAAATTTCTCTATCAATTTTATTAACCATTACCGACATATTCATATTGAATGGTTCATGCATGTATGTTTTCCACATTCTTTGATAGAGAAAAAAATGTTGACATTGAATGAATCCAGGTTATATGATCTTTGTGGCACAATTAAGCATGATATTGAAATGCATAGGAAGGTTGAACCCTGATAGCACTCCAATTCCTTAGGTTATGATATGTGTCATGATATGTCATGTTAAGACTGTATTTTACCTTATTACTTTTAGGAATTTTTTCGACCATGTTGGGGAAGGGGAGATCCTAATTCCTTTACGTTAATGATGCAGTGTTTTAAGTTGTTTCAACATTTCCATGTTATGATAATCATGCTATATTATGCCTTCATGGTCAAGTTTTATTTGTGCTACTTTGATATTCCCATTGACTAACTTGTATTATATAATTCATGTTATACATGGTTTACTCATTTATTGGTCATTATAGAACACCATTATATTATGTATATCCTCAGGATATCCTAGAGAATACTATATATGAAAGAATGTTGTGGTCATGTAAAATAAGTATTTTTGTTGTTTTATCATAGTGTATTATAGATATAAATAATGAAATTTATATTCCCTTATAATTTATTCCAAATTTTATTTGTTCTCTGGTTAGGTTATAATATAATGTTTAATGTAGGAGTTATTGTTAATAAAATATTGTTTTTATTAAATTACTATGGCTGTAAAGAATGGGTTATTATTTTCTAAACACATTACATATCATATTGATAGTGAATAGATAAACAATATATTTTAATGATTTATTGAGTCTGTATGATTACCCAGTGCAATGAAATAATATTCTTTAACAATTTCTATTAAACTATGATTCTTAAGTAAATATGAGGTTTTAATATTCATGAAACACACATGTAAAATTATATCCAAAAAATTAAGAGTAGTATAGGGAGTAAAAATAACTTAGTTGTGATTAAAAACAACATTATTATAGGTATAATAATCCCAAACTCTGTACTCTTGTTGTAGGGGATGTGGAAGCACATAAACTACTATGAGTTTTCATTTAATGACCCTAAATTTGAATTAATATGAAATATGTAATGGTCCTCTAATCGTATAGTGATTACCAATATATATGTAATTATTTCCTTGATCCAAAAGAATTTTTAATTTTCATTACTAATATATTAATGAACATCATATCATATAGTGATTATTTTTCTACTTAACATTACAATTATTATTTTGATTGAGTATTATAAAACTTATTTCCCTACAAAATGTATAACTAATAGAGACTATGATGATATTATTAAACATACATGGAAAGTTTCAGATAATTTATATCTAAGGGTAGAAAATGAGTTTTTTCAATTTGGATATTTATGACCCGTGGACATTGAGCTTTCTTCTCTGAGGTTCATAGTTGGATATCTCATGGAATGGTGGAAATTGGGAGATAACCACCAATGGGAATTACACATTTTTTCAATTATTAGATATTAAAATATATGATATTGTATATTGGTCAACATAAATGAATTTATTATTAATTTATATAATAAACCAAATACATTATTATGGATAAAATCCATGATTACAGATGCTCCAGTCAATGTAGAATATGATGGGTTTTCCAGAAATTATATGGGATTAAATTGACATTACAAGAATGTATTTTAACTTAAATATTAATGGAAGAAAATACCTTTATAACTTTTATTGAAAGGGAACTATTTGTTGAAATCCATTTACATGGTATTTTATAGATGAGTTCATTTTAGAAATTCAAAGAATGATAAAACATGAATATGCTAACAAGACTGATTTATGCATATTTTGTTATGAGATATAAATAAATAAAGGGGTTTTATTACAAGGTAGAATTCATAATATGATTTTTTACATCATAATATGTAAATCAATCCTAATGGGTTCCTTGATTTTTTATTAGATGATATTTTTTTAAATATATATATTAACCTAACTCCATTGGAGAAATAGGTATAAAGTGGAACACAATAAGATTATCCACAATCACATTAATTTATATTAAATTAAATATTTATAAAAAATATTATTCTATTTATTTGGAATAATTATTAATCAAGAAATATTGACTTAATTAATTCAATAATGATATCATCAATATTCAAATATTTGAGATTAATTTTATGAAATGTTAAATGTTAAGATGATAATAAATAAATATTTTTTTATAATTAATTTATAGAATATATTATTATATATATGTATTCAGTTTTATAAATTTGAAAATAAATACATATTAATGAGTATAGTTAATAGAATCATTATTAATTTATTGAATGAATAAAATTTATTTATACAAATGTGTTATTAATCATGGTTTCATAAATACCATGGATGGAATAATGGGTTGGGTTAATCAACTAATGGAAATGGTATATTTCATTAAATATCATTTAAATACATATATTCTTATTTATAGAGGATTTTGTTTGAATCATCATAGGGAATAAGATATACTAATATAATTGTTATTATTAATTTTAATGTTATAATACATAGAATAGATATAATAATATGTTGTTTGTGTAATTATCAATTATTTTAAACACATGTATAAAATCCCTATTAAATATTTTCAGAGAAGTTGTGAGTCTTGTTGTTGGTAACAAAAATATATTTAGATATATAACAACCATTATCAAGAAAAACCTATAATAATCTATCAAATTAATATAGATAGAACAAGAGAATTTCATGGTTAAATTAATGACGAATGATGTGAATCTATATGATCCTCCACACTAAGACTTTTAATTCCAAGAACATCATTTGAATATTCACACAACATTTTTTCAAGTAACTAGAGCAATCCATTCTTGGATTCTCCAATTTAATGAAAAAGTGTCGTAAAGGAAACTTATCCAATAGAATATCACATTGTAGGTAATTATTTTTATAATTAAATAAAAATTAAATTTGAAATATCATCTTTATGATATTTTTGGGATCCATTAGTCATGTTTAGTAGATTAAATTTTTGAAACAGATAAATAACCAATAATGGGATTCCACATACAACTTCTTCTATGAACCTAAATATACAATAGATAAAAAGTTATCATATTATAATTTATAATATGTTTTACTTTTTTTATTTATCATTTTTTTCATTATTTTTATAAAAATCATTAAAATTAGGATATATATTTTTATAAAACCAAGAATAGGGTATAAATTCATAAATAACACTCAAGGATCCTTTCTAGAGGATCCAACGTCATTATATTAATAAAATGAACATATCATTTGTAATCATTAACTACACATATTTTACTAATGATAAATTCATCCAAGGTTAAAGATATATAAATAAAAATATTATGTGCATCTCGGTAAATAATGATATTAACAAATATATATTGATTATCATCATGACATGTGGTGTGGAGGGGAACATATGTTGTTTTGTTAGTATGAATTCCACGTAATTCTGGATGGTTCTCTCTCCTTATTAGTAAATACTATTATACTGGTAAAATAAATTTTAAAATTACAACAAATTTATTGATTATGAGATGAGAGAAAAGGTATGACATAACCACACAACCTGTAGCTGTATTATACACATCATGTAACACATTTCAAACATTGCAAGTTAAATGTAAAGGATTTGTCTTGTAATGTTATCCAAGATGTAGATTAATTAAAATTGAGACATTTTACATGATATGTAACCTGGAATAAACCCCATGTGTCATTTATTTTGTGATGTCCATGTTCCATCTGTCACCCAATAGTGTCACATACCCAGTTGGTCACATAACCTCAAGGGCATATCCTTGAACTCCAGAGGCTACCAAATAGTAGCGAGGGACTTGGGTGTGATAGTGGGGAAACTATGCCCCCATTTTCAGAGTACGCATAGAAGAATAACCAATAATATGTTGTAGTAGAAGCAATAACACCATACAACAAGTAATCATCAAAATATTGAAAGTTAATAAATAACATGGGGATTTATATATGATGCATGTCACATATGCCTAGGAAAATATCCAAATGAGTCACAATACTGGAAATACAATACAAAATCAATGTAAAAAAGAAACAAATAAACTCCAGTATCAAAGCAAGCCTCAGCTTGGTCACATGCTCTCCACCTCCACAACAATGAAGTATGTGAGGAAGATAAGAACATTCCCTTATCTAAACCTGAAACTATATAATCTGTTTGGGTCCAAAAGCATCACCCAAACAGGGTGTGAGACGAATCCTTGTTGGCATCCACCACAAGATCTATGCCTAACTGTCATTGAGTGTATATAATAGGTAATAATTCAAATACAACAATGAAACTATTTGTATACAAAAGTAACCAAATCCTGTAATGTCTATTTAAATTCATTAAAATTTAATGTTCATCATTCAATGAAGTATCAAAAATAGTTATGTTAGAAAACTACATAATAATATTGTATCCAAGCTTGTGCTTTGGATTGGCGATGCATCCAAAAAAATTTAATATTTATGTTAAGCCTCTGGGTATCTCACACTGTCTAACCCCTCTGGCCATGTAATGCAATAAAAAGGTAAAGAAAATCTGAGGAATAAGTCAACATCAATTCCCAATATGGTTTTTCATGAATAACTATAGACTCTCTAGGGAATCATTAAACATCAATTACCATTGTGTTCTTATAACATTTAATATAGAAACTATGAGGGAGAACTCACTTTTATTCCCCCCTATGGTCCCATAGTGTGAAATATAAAAGACACTCTGAGGAAGTACTTAACATGAATTCCACCCGTGGTTTAACTACATCAGGATCTCACAAACATGTACAATTCAATAATGCATAAACAAAATCATATAGCCGAAATTAATCTCAAATACTACATGGAAAAATAACTCTAATACAAATCACAAGAATTTAACAATTAAAAAAATGTAATTTTTTCCAACCTATAAATCATGGTGAGGAAACAATGTCTGCCTCATAGTCAACCTAGATGAAATAGACCTAATCACTTAAACAAGGAAAATCACTCATGAAATATTCTTTAAACATGAAATTCCACATAACATCACATCAATCAACCCTTAATCCAATAATAAATATAATTAAGATAAAATAGGATTTAATTTCTTTAACCTGAAATACCCGAAACATGGGAAATCAACACTTTGGAATATAAAACTCTATGAAAACCAATGATAGGAAACAAACAAAAAACCATGAAAAAGTATAATGAACAATCTCGATCATCGACCTTTGAATTTTCCAAAAATGTCTTTGATCTACAAAAAATTCAAAAATGGTTCAACCTTGAATAACATGAGAATGGGAAAATGTCACGGGGAGAGGCTCTAGAAGAATAAAGGACTCACCAGTGTGGTTCTAATGCACCCAACAAATATTGAATTAGAGAATAGATGAATGATTTGTGGCTTGGAGAATAATTGACCATACACCTCTCTCCTATTAAAGACACAGGAAGAAGAATACGTTTCTAAGGATTAGATGCTACCCCAGTCCAATTTATCAAATAAAAGAAAAAGTACACAGCTTGTTCATTTAATGTACATGCCTCAACCATCCCCCATATTAGGTGGTCTCCAGGCCACCTCACACAACCATGTCTCAGCCATTACATAGAAAATACACGACTACCTACGACAACCTGGTACATGACATGTACTCCCAAGTAAACAATGTGTACATATATTTTTTTAAAAAAATTCCCCCTTTTCTCAAAAAACACTAGAAATCATGATCCATACCAGAAATGAAAATTTGGTTTTTTAAAAACATCACCCATTAATCAAATTAGTCCCCTAATTTCTCTAAAAAAGTGTTAAATAATAATCCTTGAATAGCTCCGGCCAATGCGATTGCACATCAGCATCCCTCTCCCAATTCTCATCCTATACTCAGCTGTGCTGCCATAGTATCCATACCATAGGAACAAACCGACCATGTAGAACATTCGTACTAGGTTTCACAATCCAAAAATTATTCCCATTAAATTATTTTTTCACCACCAACTCAACCTCCTTAGGTTGAAAAACATGATATGAGTCTGGGAAGTAACATCGTAGCTAAGAAATTTGGAAGATGTCGTGCATAGACAAGTACCTCTAAGGTAACTGAAACTGATAGGAAAATGGCCCGAATATCTCTAAAAACTCACAACATCCCAACATATCTCGATGAATGTTTTCCCTATCTCTTAATCCTCATGTGTCCCAACCTCGGTGTGGCACACTGGAAGACCTGAACTATGACCTCAAACACTAGAGGATGTCTCCATCGACCAACTTCAAATTTCTACCGAGACTACGTAGTAGCCATCCTCTTCTAAATCAATTCCACATACATAGTGGTCTCTTAGAAAAGATGATTACCAAACATAGTTTCCTCTCCAACCTCCATCCAACATAGGGGTGATCAACAAGGCCTACCATACAAATCCTCATAAGGTTCCTTCTAAATTGTCACCTGAAAACTTTTATTTTAGGAAAACTCCACCATGGGAATGTGCTTCCACCAAGAATGTCCAAAATTTTTGACACATGATAAAAGAATGTACTACTACACCTGAATCGTGCACTCAGACTAGTCATCTGTCTGGGAATGGATAATTGTACTCAAAAGTATCTGTGTACCCAAATCCCTCTGTAGTCCCTGCGAGACACAAGCTGTAAAATGTGTGTCTCTATATGAAATGATGGAACGTAGAAAACCATGAAACAATACATTTTCTATGATATAAAAAATTCCATGAACATCAACACTGAAGGACTCCTTGATCAGTAAAAAGTGTTAATCCTTTGCGATTCTATCAATAACTACCCAAAACAGATTATTCCCTCGAGGAAATCTCAGTATCCCGATCATGAAATCCATCGCAACATAATTCCACTTCTACATGGGAATGGGTAACTACTGTAGAACCCCTACTAGTCACTGATACTATACCTTCACCTACTGACTAGTGTATCATCTCATAACAGAACTAACATCATGCCTCCGATACAATTTTTAACATCCCGGTTATTGTTTTCTCCCAAAAGTGTCTCGTACAAAGTTGGTCACATGCCCCCAAGAGAATTTACACGAATTCCAGAGGCTTCCAACTAGAATCAAGGGCCTTGGGTGTTATAGTGGCGAAAATATTCCCTCACTGGAAGAGTATTCACAGTGGAATAACAAATAATAAGTGGTATTATAAACAATTATACCATTCAACAAGTAAATAGAAGAAGACTGAAAGTAAATAAATAACTAGAGCACATATATATATGATGTATCTCACATCTGTCTAGGAAAACAAAAAAACAAGTCACAATGATGGAAATAAAGTACTAAAACAATGTAAAAAAGACAAAAATAATCTCTAGTGACATCGCAAGCCTCAACTTGGTCCCATTATCTACCGCCCCACATCAATCATGTACCTGAGGAAGAAGGGTGCTTGCACTTATCTACACATGAAACCATATAATATGTTTTTCTCAAAAAGCATGATCCAAATAAGGTGTGAGATGAATCCATTTAAGAAACCCCCACAAGACCTGTTCCTAACTATCTGTGAGTATATATATTAGGTAATAATATAAATTTAGCAATGAAACTAGGAGTACAAAAAAAGTAACCAAATCATATAGTTTCCATTTACATTCAATAGCATTTTTTGTTCATCATTCAATCAAGTATCACAAATTGGTATCTCAGAAGACTACCTAACATGAACAAATCCAAACATGTGATTTGGATTGGAAGTTATGTCACAAAACAATTAATATTTGTTTTAAACCTCTTGGAATCTCACATAGTCTAACCCCTAAGGGAATGTAATGTAATATCAAGTCATAGAAATTGTGAGAAAGTACTCCTCATCAATTCCCCCTATTGTCTTTTCTGAATAACTATATACTATCGTGGGAAGCACTAAACATCAATTCCCCTTTGGTTTCATAACATAAACTATAGACAATTCTAAGAAGAACTAACTGTTAATCAACCATGTGGTCTCGTAGAGTTAAATATAATAGACACTCTGAGTAAGCACACAATGTCAATTCCCTCTGTGATCTAATTACAATAGGTTCTCACATCCATGCACAATTCAATTGTTCATAAACAATATTAAGTATCCCAAAGTAATCTCAAATACTAAATGTATAATCAATTTCAATGTATATTATATGCATTTAACAATGAAAAAAGGAAATTAGTTCCATCTTGTCTAGCAAGGTAAGGAAACAAGGTGTCCCTCATAGGAAACTTAGACCATAAGAACCATATCATTAAAATAAATAAAAAAGAACAATGGGGTGTTTCTATACAATGAGATTCCAAAAAATATCACATCAATCAAGCCAAAATACAAAAATCAATCTATGGTAGATATAACAGGGTTCAATTTCCTTAACCCGGAATACTCGAAACATGGGTAATCAGCACTTCAGAAAATAAAACTCAAAGACAACCAATGAAAGGAAACAATCCACTTACCCTGACATTGTACGATGAATAGTCATAAATTTTGGCCCATGAATCGGCCTAGAAAATCGTATATGTAATGAAACATCACAAAAATTCAACCTCAAATAACTTGGTAAAGAGAAAAATACAGGAGGAAATTCCCTAGATGACGGGAGGACTCACCAATAAGATTCCTATGAACCCGTCAGAGATTAAATCAGAGAACTGATGACAAATTGATGGATCAGAGAAGAATTGGTCTTACATCACTCTCTAGTTTGAGATACGGGAAATAGAAGATGTTTCTAGGGATTAGACATGACCTCTGTCCGATTTATCAAATCAACAAAAAACTACACTTAGTGTTTGTTTATTGTAAATGTCATGTAATTGCCTCAACTAGCCCCCAAATTAGGCGGTCTCCAAGTCACTTCATAAGGCCATGTCTCGACCGTTATATGGTTAGTACACAGCTACCCCTGAAAACCTGGTACATGGTGTGTACTCAAAAGTACAAGATGTGTACTTCTAAAAAATTTCCAAAAACACCCATGTTTCTCAAAAACACCTGAAATCAAAATCCATACAAAAAATGAAGATCAGGGATCTTATGAATTTTTAACAACATGAAAAATCAGAGTGAATTTCAGCATTTCATGTGGGAAAAAATGTGTAAAATTAAATACTGTGTTATATTATACACTACATGATGTATAACAGTCATTATGGATATTTTATTCCTCCCATATATTGATATTGACACACAGTTCATATATTATGGAGTTTCATATCATTATACTAGATTAATTTATTATGATTCTAGATCCAAATAATAACACACGATGCATATTATGACATTCAAGGTATATATATATATTTTCAATATTGAAAATATGTGGTGCATACCACATGTCATTTTCAATGATTGTTTATTGCAGGTAATTATTAAATATGCGATATAGATAAATTATAATTCCTGAGGCACATGTAGTGTGGACTAATATGTACCCTCCATGTACCTAATTGTTTTAAATTATACATATAAATTTATCTGATATGTTTAAAATATTAAATTATTTGAAACTTATCACATCTCAGGGACATTTTCATAGAAAATTATGAAAAATAATTAATTAATAAATCAGTTCATTAGTTTATTAATTTGTTTATATTTTTCATAATTACAATGAAATGATATGAATACTAGTAGTTACTGATGTGTAATACATGCATGTTGTTATTGATAATGATATTGAATAACTTTTGAATTTATTTTAGTAATTTATTTAATTTAATTATTTATTATATGTGTTTATATGATATCCAATCATTAATATCAATTTGACGAAATGTGATTCATATATCCCTATATCTATATTTAAAAACATGCATGTATAAGGATTATTTTAGGAATACGTAATCCCTCACTGCCCCTCACCTTTGAGTGAGTATTTATTATAGGATGGGACTCCCAGTAAGAGGAGCCATATAATGACCCAAGTTTGAGGTGAATCCAATAGAGATGATATATAAAAAAATTGATAATTTCTATAACCCAATCCTTCTAAAAGATAAATGAGTTCTTATCTTTTTCCCTAAGGTATTTATAATACCACTTGATTAACAGGAATGTATATAAATGTAATGATCAAGTAATATATAAATGTTTTAATCTATGAATCCTTATTTATTTATATATTCGATGCATTGTTCTTTTCAATGATTTAAATTTTTTTGAATATATATATATATATATATATATATATTAAATATTTTATAATGAAAAATTTTTAATGTATATATTATTCTATCAAAAAATGTTTATTTATTTTTTAGTTTCAAAAAACATCAAAAAACATGTGAATAATATAATATATAATGTTTTTAAATATATTAAAAAAAAATTATTAGAAAATTATGTGTAACAGTGATGGTGTTTATAGAACTGTCTGAAATCTATTGTAGTGGAAGAAACCCATTTTATATCATGATATACAACCATCAAAATAGTATTCAGTGGATAAAATAGATATAAACAACCAGAAATCTATCATAGTGATCTCCATCCATGTTTGCAAAAATGGATTAGGTTTGATGAAAACCACGAAGATATACCCTATAGAATATAACCTCAAAATATAGTACATCTACTAATATAATACTTTTATACTATAAGTTAATTTTATAATCTATAATTTTATGATAACATGATATTTTTATGATTAATAGAGATATCGGTGAAAAGTGAGTATCAAATTGTGACTACTATTATAGAACACAACTATCGAGATCCCATCCATTTATATAGACAACATTTATTCCATGGAAAATATCAATTATTATATTCCAATTATTATAAGGGAAAAAATATTACGAAAAACATTTACCCATTTCTGTTTTATTATCAGTGAATATTTCAACAATAATTACATGTAATTCAAGATAAAAAATAATTAATACATTTATTAATATCCATGATAATATAGTATGGATTTTTTCAAAAATACTATTCACATGATACCAAAAATTCTAATTCTATCATTCTATATGATGGAGGAATTTTCATTCGTAATATGATATTAATAGTACATAGCCAACAATATTAATATTATGAATATTGTAATGACACAAATTGTTAGAAATAAAATTTCTTTTGGGGATTTATTAAATTCCTTATTATATATTATTTATATAGAAAAATCATTCACTTATATTGTTTTATTATAACATATATGATATAAAATAACATTATGAATAATTACCCTTGATACTATATCCATTGAATATTGATTATAGGATTGTTATAAATATTCATTTTTAATAAATCCAATCTTCATATATAAAGGAATTGATGGCCTCACCCAAAATAATTTCACCATATGAATCCCATTTAGTTGAGCTTCCAATCGTAGTATAATCACATGTATTATATGTTGAAAACTCCTTAGCTGATATTATAACACCTTGAGATTTCTTAAATTATTTAATTTGAAATAATATTATATTTTAATTTTCTCTATTTGACACAACACCGAATATATATTTTTTATATGAAATAGAAAATGTGGTTTGTGTTATATGAAACAACAAGTCAATAATTCAACACATTACTCATATATTATTTTCATTGCACATTGAAATTTTTTGGTGACACCCAATACAACCCTCCTTCAATATCTATTTAGACACACAAGGTTAAGTTTTACTAGACTACGTGATACTATTAATATTATTATAGCTAAAAAAATCTATTGGAATTGATATTATGATAAAGATTAATTAAATTATGAATATATAATTTACAAATGTATATAAAATGAATCTTTTGGTTATCAATTAGATGAATTGAATGTTTGTACTATATGAAAATAAAGAATTTACTTTTCTATGAAAACCATTTTTCTCATTACAAATAGAAATTTTTATCAATAATTTTTTTAAAAATTAATTAATTTATTAAATAAATTTTTTTACATTATATATGAAATCAATAATCTTTATATTCATCCAGTAGATTTTATTTGTATAGGATATGAATAAATCAAATTTCATGAATTAAATGATATAATATTTTAAAAGATAATTTTTCCACCTTTTAATTATGATCACATTTAAAAAAATATATTTGATACATTTACACATAATAAATGAAATAAATAAACATTATTTTTGAAATAATAACATAAAAATTCTATTAGGGAGAAATATATGTTTTTTTTTATGTTTCATTTTTTTATGAATTGTTAATAATATCAAATCTTAATTCAAAACATCATTATCATGTAATTTATTTTTAATTGTAAATTGCGATTTTTATTGATTATGATGTTCAATTAGATTAATTATATATCAATAAGGAAAATTTAGGTCATTATAATTAATTTTAATTTAAAATTGGATATAAAAACAAACAAAACGTTTGATCATTTTTTACATTAAAAACATCAAATATATTGACTTTTGAAAGATTAAATTTAAATTAACATATGTACCTTTTTTATTGGTATTTTAAAAAATGGATTCTATAGTTTGTATCATAATAATTTTTATTGTCAAATAAGTTCAACAATGTTTTTTTCAAAACATTATTAGTGAACTAAATTAATAATAATTATAGTGATTATTAAAAAATTTATCTTTAGAGGGGACTAAACCTTACAATTAAGGGTCAAACTGACGTAAACACTTGTCAAAAATACATAACATGGCTATATACATACATCAGGTAAACCATTTTATATAATTTTTTGGTTGGGGTAACTTTTCATTGAAAAATAATCGGTGTAATTTCCTTTTAAAATATTTACGAGAATTCCACTCCTCATCAACTATTAAAAGGAAATCCACCATCTGTACACATCTCAAGAAATTTTTATCACAAAATTATGATCACATAAGATACAAAAATACTTTATCTAATCATTGAAGCCTAAATTTGGCTAGAAATGTATCCAATAATGTCCTTGAATTAAAACGAAAAGGGGTTACCTTAAAAAATAAGCAACCTTTTTCAAAAATCACTTTAGTTTTATTTATTTTATAACAACTTAAATAATATTTATAATAAGAATATATATTTAAATTATTGTTATATAATTTATGATATGATTTTTTTCAAATGTTTTATCCTTAATTTACACATAAAACAAACAAATTTGCAACAAACATAATGATCATATGTACGAATAACTACAACCCCACAAAATGAAGTAGTTATTATTTCTATTACAACTTATCATTGTTGGATTTAATGATGGGGAATATAATTTTATAGGATATATATTATTTTTATAATTTATTTATACTCCTATAAGTATTATATAAACAATTAATTTATTTTTTCAATTTTTTTGGTAAATATGATAACATCATTTTCGGACATGTGGACTACCACCTTCTCAAACCGATGTGATTCATTTAAAAACTTAATTGAATGTATTATAAGTGGGTTTAGTTAAATATATATTATATATATTACCTAATATTTCTAATATAATTTTATATATATTTAATTTACTTTCATTCCATCAAATTGACAATAAAATGGAAATGAAGTTCAAGCATTCGTAAAATCTTCCATCTCTATAAACAATGTAATCCAAATAATATTTCTATAATTTATAGTTTATTATAAATACATGAATACATAGTTTATATTATATTTAAATCATCCATTACATTTTTTTAATATCTATATCATGGTCTAAAAAGGGATCAATTATAACAAGCCAAATCATATTAATAAAACATAGCATATATTACTCGAAACATAACATTAACTTATAATTTTTAACAAATGGAAAATATAATGTAATAAATTATCATATATGTTACTAAATAAAATAATATGATTATATGGTATATTTATAATAAACATATATTTATTAATCATGAGTCTTGAACGTGTAGGAATAAATCCAATACATAATGTAGTGGAATTTCATTTCTCTGTTTATTTTCATGATATACATGGATTTTTAGAACTAATTTAATTTTTGGGGAGTGTATACTAACTGGGGAAGTATTATATTATTCTCATACATAAATATATATGTATTTACATATTCATTTGATTACAATTTTTAGGTGATTCATATTTCAAAAGGTACCAAATTAGTAAAGTAATTTTTCCTCATTATACCTCTTTGATACACATGCCATGTTATTCCCCAATATTTTTGTGTGAGGTGTATATACAAAATTATACATGTTATATCATTAATATCCTACATTAAATGATATTAAAAGTTTAATGTAATATAATTATTTTCATTTTATTGTGATTTAATGTTACAAATTTCGTAACTCTTTATTGAAATAGTCTCATTTTTTGTCGAGATTATTCATGAATATGTATCCATTGATGAAATATTATTATTAATATATCACTAACTATGATTAATTTTCTTACCCAAGGATTAATATTGATATTTCCATGTAATTCTAATATTTTACACAATTTGGTACTTATGATAATTAGTAATTTTTTTATAAAAATCAAACATTATTTATCTTTTGTTTGAAAATATAAATTCTTTCAAAAAAAAATTTCCCAAAAAAACTGTTAAACTTTAATATTATAATATAATGTTTAAAGTTCATTTTAACCCATGTTTGACCTTTTTATGAACTGGTTTTGAAAATGAGTTTTCATGTAAATATTATGATTATTGCTGATTTATAAACTAATACGGTGCAGATGAAATGTTCAGAATGTACAGATTTATCTGTCATCATGAACATATTTCATGCAATGTTTCCTTTAAATATTTACCAAAACAAATTGTAAATTATTTTTCCTAATATTTTTGTCATTCATTGTTTTTAATTTGGGTTTCTATGTAAATCAACTTTATAAAATGTTTTATTTTTCAATAAGTGTTTTAAATTATTATCAATGATTAATTTAAATATTTTCAATGATATTTTAAATGAAAAAGGATTTCAATGATTAATTACCTTTAATAATAGTTTTAAATGTCATCTAGATTCCTTTTTATTTTTTTAGTGAAAATGGTTTTCAAAAAAAATTATGGTTTAAATTTATTTTTTTAATGAACAAATGATATTATCCTCAATAAATATTTTTAATGAAAAATGAATACTTCATTATAAGAGTTGGATTTTTTAAATTATTTTGTGAATTGATTTAAAAAAAAGGATATTTAAAATATGAAGTGTTTCATGTGATCTTTCAAAATCCTTTTCCATATAATATGAAATACATTGTTATAGTTTATCAATTAATGGGGATATGATTCAATAATACCATTAATATTCTTTATTGAATGGTTTATGATTTGAGGGAATGCTATTTTTTTTACTCCCATTTATCTTCCTTTGGTTATATGATTCTAAAACCATTCTCTTATCATGGGTTATTCTTTGAGAAAAACTTTATGAGACCTATATCTATTCAATAGGTAATGATGAAATGAAATTTCTATGATACCCATTTCATTTCAGGGGTTATAATATGATTTTTTTAAATCAAATAAACTATAATGGTTCATGATATGATGAATTTTTTATTATCATATGTAACATATATATAATTTTATTACGTGTTGGGTGGGACCTGAATCATCCTCCAATTCATTTGGTAATGATTTATATCTCTTGGGATACAAATGGGAATTAATTTGATGGGATTTATACATACATCAAACCATGTGATACTGGTCCAGTATAGAAATATGGGGAAACCTGATATAGAATGGGATGATTGGGAATCCCAATCCACTATGGAAAGATTTAGAAACCCAATCCATTATTGGAAAATGGGTAAACATGATTCACAATGGGGAAATGGGGAATATTGATCCCTTATATTAAAATGACTTTGACTGGGGATGGTGTGGTGTCCATCCATGTTGGTGTAGTCCCTATGAAGTTCTTTTATATGACTTTGGAAGTTATCCTATAATTGTGGGTAATGATATTACATGTTTACGTTTTTTCTATAAATTAATTTTGACACACTGACCCATATTTCTACTAAACTGGTAGTCAGGTTGGTGGATCACTTGGCATAAAAAACACCTCCATATCAGATAGAGACTACATAATACCAGTATGGGTGTAAATGTTTTTAGTGGGGAGACTATACCCTCACAATCAGAGTATTAAAATGGTATAATAGAATAAAAAAAAGTCAATAGTGGAAGAAGTGAAGGAATAATAGAAAAAGTATCATGATAATAATATAAAATTGGAATATTAGTGGCCAACACTAATTTACAACATTACATGTGTGTCTAAATTATTATGATACATGATCTGACATAACGATCATAAAATCTACTTTATAATAAAATAAAAATTTTAGAAAAGATAGAAATGTACCATTGGAGATCCCCATGAGAATATTGAGCTCCATCTCGGTCCATTATTCCTAACTCCGATGTATAATAAATACAAAAAAATACCAATAACTGAAAAATTTAAGGTCTACTTGGGTACCATGGGTACCTGAGAATGGTTTGATATATAAAACATAGTAGTCTAGAACCCACGACATCTAACCCAATCCATACAGTGTAATATAAATTAAATAGTTTTTTGGTATACCAAATAATAACAAATGGAATAAATATACAAAACATGCCTAAGTTCCTATGGGAAAACTGATGTCTATACATACTTCGTCCCTTGGATGGGGTATGGACATGTTATCAATTCATTAATTTATTATTAGCAGTTTATAAATAATTCACATTTTTGCGATAATAATGTTTGTGAGAACTAATAAGGCTACTTGTGATGATATTTAATAATGATGTACCAAGGTAATAACTAAGAAATATAAACCTTGAGGGTCACCAATTGAGTAATAACTATAGAATTGATAAGGGTAAGATTATCGTCCAAGAGAATAGTCTAAGGAATTAAATAATATATGAATACAGAGTCCAAGTATTTCATAAAAGGTAAAATGGGTCTATGTAATGACTTGTCTCAATGGGATATAACCGTGGCATATACATGTCAATTCTATATCCAAGTAGTGTATCCACGAATCCCATAGAGTGATAATTTTGTAAACAATGGAGCATCATCTAAGGCATTGCACAAAAAGATGCCTACCGATTCCTAGGAGTTCATCTATGAGAAAACATGGCTATCCAATGAATGGAATTGATGAACGTAAACAATGGAACCTACTAGTCAAGTATGTATCCAAGGAGTGTATTAGAAGAATCCTGTATATCTACATGAGGGATCATAAAATATCATACTGGGCATCCATTGTTAGATAAGAATCTAGTTCTAGGTGGGTCTCAAACTAATAATGTTGTATCCTTGAATTCTGAATGGTGTCCTCAATTGCTCAAGTCATTCCCTTGAGAATACAAGGCGGCCTCGAGCCATGACACACCAATTTTGATAATTAAGTCATGTATAATTTATATGTTTAACACCATTACCTTTCATTACTGTGAAGAATATATTTAGCCATGAAACCAATTATTCCAAGCATACATATTCGATATTTCCATTTGGTTCAAGCCTTTCCATTCATTTGTGTGACAAGGCCAAGTTGATTAAAACAACTCATTTAATTAATTTAAGGAATTCTAAATAATCAAGGATCATTTCTCTAACATCCATTATCATGATAAGGGATTCTAAAGACATGAAAAATATTATCCAATTACATTTAATATAGAAAATTAATTTATATATTATACTTTCGAACATCCATATGACATTTAATTATCATATTAAAGCACATACCATAGGAAGGTCAAGTAGTGATAATACATGGTACATCACATTATGTAATTTACTAGATAATTCAAACCATTTACTATAGATAATCCTCCCCTTTGAAAAGTTTTACCCAGCACAACCGAACGGTGAATCAAATCATTCAAAACTATATACCGAAAACTATAGAAAACATCACACAAGGGTAAATCCTAACTAAAAATGGGTTAAGAACGTAAAAGGAGAGTTGGATCATTAATCATATCAAAAGGAAAACTTAGATAATCTATCTAGATTAGGGGACATTTCCAAATCATGGAATATTTAAAATTCAACATCGAGGAATAATAAATATCAATTAAACAAAATAAGAAATTATAAATATCTATCCACTAATTGGTGGATTTAAGATAACTCACCTCTATTGGAGGGGTTTTATTATAAAATCAGGTAATTTATCTTCAAAAAATTCATTTATTATATTCATCATATCAATCATGAAACATATTCAATTCTCATTTAATATTAATTTAGTCAAAATATAATACAACATTAATTAAAATAATGATGATTTGATAAGGAAAAAAATAATTTTGTCTTTTAATTAATGGGGTATGAAGAGGGACCCTAACTCAAGAGATTTCTATTCATATACTATCTAACTCAAGATGTTTTCCACCCTCATGCACATATATTCAGACACACACACACACACATACAAATATATATAAATATATATATTCATTATCCCAATGCATGTGTTACCCATTCTGTGAGGGAACTTGCAAATAGAGGATACATATATTTATATATATAATCATACATGAGTTTATATATGAACACCCTAAAAATTGATCACAACTCCCAAAATAAATTCTTGTGACTCATAAACACTAAAAAACCCCTAATATAGTGTGTCTGAAAGAAATCATCATTACAAATCAAAACCTCAATTCGATGATGGATGATTGGATCGAAATAATGTACCTTGCCATTAGCAGTAGTTACCAGACCATGGATAAAAATAAATAAGGAGGCCATTTTCACAACCCTAAAACCAAGAGGTCCCAAAAATATGGGTCATAATCAATCCGTAGGTTCATGTGTAACATTTATGGACACTAGAGAGACTGATAAATAGTCAGAAACTCAACTGTGAGGAGAGAAATATGATTCCCTATAAATATTCAGATGAATAACAATGATGAAATGGACTAAATCGGAGATCAATGGAGGGATTAGAGGAGAGGGGTGTATTATTCCTCCTAGGGGATCCCCTCTTGCCTAGTGCACTGTGATCAGGTATGAATGGTGGAATGAGTGGTTATTTTATTTTCATTTTAATTTAATTTTATTTCATTTAATCATTTTATTTAAAACAGACACACATCATAGTTTAGGCCACATGTTTCGGAAAACAATATACCAGCCATGAAACACCCACATTTTAAGAATCTCACCTCACATAGTTTTTCCTGAACGATTCTCCTAACAATGTGATGAACATGCAGAGATATTTTTTGAGGTATTGCCTCAAAACATAAATCGCTCATGCTAGGCACATATTTCAATAAACATTGTGATGCCAGTGTACAAATACAATTCCACCCCAATCAAGACCACATGGTTAGCTACATTGGGACATATGGTTTTAGATAAACGATGTGCACTCTATAGCTTCTCTAAACATGGATTTTCCGAGTCCTCTACTACCAAAATAGATCAATTAAATTGGCACTTTAACCATGATAAAAAACATCACATAAATGTGTTCCACCTTACAAAAGTGAGTTTAAAAGTTTGGTTTTAAATTTGACACATCCATTAATCTAGAAAGATCATAATCCATTATATTTTCTTCTGATTCAAAAACTCTGAAATCTATAATATTCTAATATTATAAATTTTTATCCCCATGAAGCCTTCCAAAATAAACTAAAACATCACCAAAACAATTAGTTACATGAAATTTGATTCAAAAAGGAGAAATGTGTTTCTAATGCCCAAAGCACCATTAATCAATTCCTATACATGCCACACTTAATTATTTAATACTTAATAAAACAATCATTATCCAAATAAAACACCAAAAAGGAACATACATGAGCCCATTACGAAAGAGACATAGCCACATCATCATCATGGTAAACATCTGACTAACGGTGCTCCCCACCACAAGCCTGAATATATGAGAAGTGAAAAATTCCAATCCACAGAACCTCCACCGTTAGAATTGACATACCAAGAATTCCTCTAATCATCCTAAATATGCTCCTTGAGTGATTTCATTAAAAAGGGGTAGTAGAATCACGAATGACCAAAGAAAAACTTGTCACTAAATAATTATTTGAAGACACAATTTTCCTTAAAACCACACTCACCTTAACCTAGAAATGTGCATTAAAATGGTTACTTATGACCGTTAACATTGAACATGAAGAAAAGATAATGAGTCAGGCCACTTGGAAGACATATCTCATAGATGTCCGACATAGGCGTCAAACATAATTCAAAAGAAATGGTTGGGGTTCATGAGTCTGGATAAGGAGTTATGTTTTTTGAACTTATGAATCAATTATAAAATACCATGACTCAATGAGAAACACGTGTCAGGATATAGCAATGATAATTATCCCCCAAAAATCTCAAAATCGTTTAATTTTGTAATGTGGCATAAGACTAAAACTCTCTTAGATAATATTGGATGTCATCAATATAAGGGACACACTCATCACATAGTAAAATGTAGTTAATGGTTTGAATCAGTTTCCAATCCAACAAACCCATCTTTTGGAAGGAAAAATAGCCAAACCACAACTGGTCGACGTCATGGAGGAATATCAGCTTCACCGGTCAATGCACCAACATTTATCCAATCTTATCCCTTTACTACCCAAGGCAACGCGTGATTTCTCTATATTTATCTAGTGAATTCATCAAAGAACAACATTGTTTAATTGAGGTTTCAACAAACCCAAACTAGATCACTATCATGGTTTCGAGCTAGAACAAACAGAAAACAACACCCACAAGACTTAAATGAATTTATGCATAAACCTACCATATACTAATGGTCCTCTTAGGTTGTGATCCTTATTCATAGAAGGAATAATTTACCATGATCAAAATGATACTCCCTACCTTAGGAGCATCCTAGTATTAAAAATAAGGATCAATTTCCATTCATATTCATTCTTTATCAAAACAACTTAAACGAACATGTGATTCTCCTCCAATCCATGATTATAGTCTCAAAGACTACTATGAATTCCAAACCAATGTTACCGGCATGTCAAAAAACCAGATTCATTATAAGCTACATCCCAAGAATTAAGACGATCATGATCCCTTATTGCATCAGTCACTCTACTTGAAGATCACCCAAGAATTGTCTCAACATCACTAGTGATTTATTTTATAGTAAAAATGCCTCATAAAATGATTAAACTCGATGAAACCATGACCAGTCATCCATTACAAAGGATAATAAAGTTTCAAATGACCTAAAAAGTAGTTGATCATGCGGAAGTAATGTCTAACCTAATGAAAATGATCTTTAATCACCACTCACACCCATAAGGATTCCATGGAAACAATGACCACCCAAACAAAAAGGGTGTTATTGGAAACTAAAATCCCTATTAATGACAATGCCACCCAAACAACACCAAACATTATAATTCAAAAATCACTCTTATGGAATTTAAATTCTATGGGAACATCCTACCATGGGCTAGCCTCTTCTGATGTGTAATCATCAACCTTAACAGTTGGTCACGTCAAACAAAAGTCACTAAGATAATAATATTACCATAAATCCACTAATAAATTTAAAATAAAGCTAGAAATCAGTCATGATTCAATTCAATGTCAACTCAAAGGGATAATACTAAAAAAAAACCATACTTGAGGGGTTTATTTTAAAATAGATGAATGAATAAAGGTTACCTTTTATATACCTTTACATTATTGACAGTTGATCATTAACCATTAAACCTTTATTAACACTCAATCATAATTAATTTATTTAGCATCTAAATTACTTTCTAACAGAAAATTTGACCTACAAATATCCCACCAAGCCATCCTCGATTCTCTAGAGAGAAATACAATAGTAGTTGATTTAATTATTAATGATCAGACCCCAAAAAGTTTCATCTCAGGAGTTACATGTATCTTGTGACCTACGCGGGTCTATTTTCATTTTGGAATTAAAAATATTGGTCTGATTGAAAATAAAGGGATCTTTCATATATAACCATTTAAAATAGTGCATATTCATGGAATTAAATACAGGTTTCAATTTCCCAATTCATGAAGAACACATACACTCCATAATTTGGAAAATGGATCCCATATAGGAGAATAACATACTTCTTAGAATTTAACATGAGCACAAACATTGGTCCAGTTATATTGGGGTCCATCTGCCAACCTATAACGCTCCCATAATCGTTACATTTTGGCATTTGGATCCCATTTACGAAAAATTTACCTTTTCACTAACATTTTAATTGTATTTTACATTGGATTGAATACCTAGGTTGCCATTTACCAGCTATATGGTGGCCATAGAACTTTAAAAATAAAATTGGTTCTCTTCGTAATCACAACCATTTAATTTCAAAAAAGAAACCAATTATATATCAAAACAATATAACATGTCCCTACAAGAAGATAACATAGAGAATCATTTTTAAATCATAGAATCATGCTATATCAATTAGTAAAAAAATAAGGTGGGAAAATAATTTACCTCAACAGTTATAAATCTAAGCATCGAATAATACTCAAGGCAAAAAATTTGAATTAATCAGAAAACTAAAATGTAACTACAATGAATATAACTATTCATGGATTATAAATTTCTATTTACCTTATATGATTCAAGAAATGAAAATTCCTCTCCTTATTAGTTCAAGGGTAAAAATATGAGATATTTATTAAATGATTAAGAAGAGAAGAATTACTCTAATCACTCAAGGTGAAATCTCATCAACTATAATAGAAGACACCATGAATAACAATTCGTATCCCCAGACACCTGGTCATTTCCTCTACGAGGGGTGTTCAGTCCAAATCCTAGCAATTAACTTGGTTCTAAGGCATTCCTAATTATCATATCTATAAACCCAAAAACATAAGAAAAAGGAAACACTAACCTCCTCGGATACCACAATGTGATGTCCCGACCCATCGTACCACTAAACTCGTAGCCAGATTAGTGGTTCACATGGCCTTAAGTGTTTCTCCTCATACACTAGTGGCGTCCAAATAGAAATGGGGGTGTAATGGTTGTTTAGTTAGGAGTATAAAACCTCATAAACAAAGTAGAACAATGGAATAAGATAATAAGAAACACTCAAGAGTGGAAATAGAAAGGAAAAAAAAGATAAATTAGTAGAAGAGTAATATAATATATGAATATTTGTTTCCAATTACAATTTAAAACATTACATATATGTCTAAATGAAGATGATACATGAGATAAAATATTTAAAAAATATATTACCTTAAAATAAATTAATGAAATAAATAAAATGTCATGACCTGTCCCCTAGGGCCTGTGCCGTGACTACCCCAAGCTCGCCTTCCATAGGCCAAGGGATGAAGACTAGAACTGAAAGGCGTATTCCCTAAAAACCGGGAAGTAATTGACCTTATAACCAGTAAACACACGCAACCAAGCACACACCAAGATACGAACAAAAGTAAACTTTATAGTACAAAGAGTGTGTATAGTAAGTAAAAAGGGGCCAGAATACAATCCTAACTGGAATTTTCAAGGAACTGCAAGTACATGTAAACTGAAACAACTTCTGTGGACACCCACCAAGGATTCTACCTGAAAAGTAGACACACCTCTCGAACGATCATCTCTGTGTTATGCCTCATCTAATGTACACCTCCGAGCTACCTCTAGTCCTAGAACTCTCGTCCTCAGTTATCGATGTCTATCGTCTGCACCAAACACAACAGGGTGCGGGCGTAACCCATGCAAGGGTGAGTATAACGACAATCAGTAGGGACCCTGAGACACTCTAAGGTCTCACAGAACCCACAAAGGATAAACCATGAAGCATGAAAACATTTGAAAACCCTACATAGGTATATAACTATACATATACCTATGTTATCAAGAATACCCATCTCATTCATGAGTAAACACAGGCCCAAATCCTTAGCCAAAGTACAATTGTTCAACGAAGGAATGAATACCATGAAGGTAACACCACAAAGGTAAGTACCACAAAGGTACGCCACACAGAATATTGCCACAAAGGTATCACCAAGATGGTAAGTATCACAAAGGTGTGCCACACAGAAGAATACCACAAAGGTATCACCATGATGGTAAGTACCACAAATGCATGACACATAGAAGAATACCACAAAGGTGTCACAAAAAAGGTAAGTACCACAAAGGTATGCCACACAGAATAATACCACAACGGCATCACCACGAAGGTAATTACCACAAACATATACTGCACATAAGATTACCACAAAGTTAAAGACTCATCTCACAACATGTATAACTTAAGTATAGTAGTAAAAATGATTATATGTAACTATTGAATCATCTTAATCTGTTAATAGGTAGACCCACATAGGATCCTAAATCATCAGACCCATATATCATCCTTAATTATCATACCCATATAGGATCCTAGTTCATCATTAGACTTACATAGGATTCTAGTACAGCAGACCCACGTAAGATCCTAGAGTTGTCCCATGTGGATTCCTAGAGCGGATCCAAGTGAGACTCTAGAACACATACCCACAAAGGATTCCAAACACATACCCACATAGGATCCCTTTCTCATGTTACAGCCAGCTATAGGGTTCCCGCACTAAGCTCACTTGATTTCAGGAGGGTCTTCTCATCAAGCCACATGTCGATACACCAACCACCACAAAGTCCCTTGAAGATTTATCATGAAGGAACTCCCTGAAAAAGGGGTCTCAACGCAATAGACGGTGCAACAATCAGACACCCGGTCTATAAGTTATTTGCCTTTTAGTATCGAGGGCCTGATTGGATTCGTGTTAGATCAAAACTGTCCATACCCCACCTTTATAGAAAACTCATGTGGGGTATGCCAAAAGGACCCTCTCGGTCCAAGGTTTCTGGTTCCATAGACGGTTTGTAGAACAGACCCCCATAACTCATAATATGACCGAAGGAACGAAAACGGGTCGAAGTCGGTCCGGGTCCGGTCCGACCCGGTCGGACTGACCCGGCCCGACCCATCCTGGGCTGACCCGAGTATGGTCAGGTCGACCCAGCCGAACCAGGGCTCGAACCTGGGTCAGACCCGGCCATGGGATCCGACCCGGCCCGCTGGGTCCGTCCCGACCTGCCGGCGCGGCCCGCTGGGCGGCCCACCTTGGGCGGCCCGCTCAGCTCGCCAGATGGGTAGCCTCTTCTTCGCATGGTGTGGTCACGTGTTTCACCATATATGGTGTCTCACAACAAGCCATCCACCCTCTCCTCAATGCCACAACCTTGCGCTATGACCCTTCTCTGTTGGGCTGTGCGGACGTGCACCGTTTCCCCTTTGCGCGGCCGGCCGCCACCCTTGCTTTGCCAAGACCGACGGGCCAAAACCCTTCACATGTGGTGCAATCGCCCCACTGCCTTCGTCGGGGCCGACCAGAGTGCGTACCACCATTCCCGAGCCCCAACGATGTCAGTCACCAACACCAGTCTCCATCTTCCTCCATCACGAAGAAAGCATCAAAAACTGCAAATATTTGCAGAGTGGTCGGGCCATGTTCATTCTGCCAGCACCCACCGCATTAGAAAAGTAGCAAGAAACATAGATGATATTAATTCAATAAGGATTTCAAGAACAAGGTAAAGGTATTCAAAATAACATTCCCTACCTTTTCGTTCATTGGAGGAGTCAAGAGGTATAAGATGAAGTTGTTGAAGAACGTCGACGTTCATTTCCTCCGTAAGGTGATTCTGATCCGGGCTCTGGGTCGGTTCCTCATTCTTCGTCGGATAAAGTTCTTTGAAGGAGAGGCATTCTTCTTTGGGAGGGAATTATGCCCCAAAATCTCTCTTCTTTTCCAACAGTTTCCCCCAATTCTATCAAAAATGAATCGCTAACATATTAAATTATTTTTTATTAATTTAAAATCCAGTTGGCCATTAATTATGATGGTCTTGGCATAATTAATTAAGATTAATCCAAAGGTCACCTCCCACATTAAAGAGGGAGTTCAAGATTCATGTGGTCCCCAACATTAAAAATTCAAAATGGGGGTTTTCTAGTTCAGGAGGTCCCCACCACTAAACATTTAATCGATATATTAAAAATAAAATAAAAAGTTTTTCTTTATTTTATTTTTATTTCAAGAAAAAACACGAAAACTAAATTTCACCCATGACCAACTGTGCTTGAGTTGATCATATCTTCAAGCGAATAACGGTGCTGCGAGTTCAACGTTGTCCTCGAATTTCAATTCCGAGCAACGGTTCAAAAGTTACAAAAACCCGCTAGCCTGTTTATTGAACGTACACAAAAAAAGATCAAAAATTCATTCCAATCAAACCGGGCCTCGGAACCACACACATTCAATTTTTTATGACTCTTAATACTCTCAAATAATAAAATAAATTACATAGAAAAATCCGGGCCTTTACATTCTCCCCACCTCCAGGCTTTGCATCAGCTAAAACCACATCACAAAACTTGGAAAAAATAAAGGGTACTGAGCACGAATATGAGCCTCCCACTCCCATATGCTCTCCTGGAGGTTCTCGTGATGCCAACTAATGCATAATAAAGGTATAGATCACCCACAAAGGACTCTCTCTTTTCAATCCTCAATCGCCAATGGATCCTCTGTAAATGTCGCCCCATTGTCGATGCCCAGCTCACCCCACTCAATGATGTGTGAAGGGTCGTGCACGTATTTCCTCTGCTTGGATACGTGGAAGACATCATGCAATTGGTGAATCTGAGGTCAAAGAGCTAAGTGGTAAGCCACCTCTCCAACTATGTTGTGGACCTAAAAGGGTCTGATGAACCTTGGAAATAACTTTCCATCCCGGGAAAATCTCCAAAAACCATATCGAGGTGAGACCCGTAGAAAGACGTGGTTGCCAACCTCAATATTTAGAGGTCTTAGTCTCCTGTCAGCATAAGACTTCTTCCTTATCTGTGTAGTCTTAATCCGATCCAGTATGATCTACACCTTCTCCGTGGTAGCCCATTCCATATCTGGTCCCATGAGTGCTAACTCCCCTAGGTCAGTCTAGCACAAAATTGATCTGTAAGTTTGTTCATAAAACGCCTCGAAAGGTGCCATCACAATAGAGGAGTGAAAAATGTTGTTGTATAAAAACTCCACCAAGGGAAAGTTATCCTCTTAACTACGACCTAAGTCAAGGACACAAGAACGCAACATGTCCTCAAGGGTCTGAATGGTCTACTAAGTTAGGCCATCCATCTGAGGATGGAAGGAGGTGCTCAAACGAATCTATGTCCCAAAAGCCTCCCGCAACCTCTTCCATAGCTGGGATGTGAGACATGCATCACGATCAGATACCATTATCGAGGGAACTCCATGTTGCCGCACAATTTCCTGCATATAGAGAAGTCCCAATATCTCTACTAAACCCTTCTCTCCGATCAGTAGAAATTGGGCCGACTTGGTGAGTCGTCAACGATCACCCAGATAGAATCATGAACCTTGGATGTACATAGAAGTCCTGTCATGAAGTCCATGGATATCCTGTCCCAATTCCATATTGGGACCTCTAAAGGATAAACTAATCATGCTAGTAGTTGATGCTCCACCTTCACTTGTTGATAAGTGAGGCATCGGGAAACAAACTCTGCTACTGATTTCTCCATTCCTAGCCACCAATGTTGTCATCAGAAGTCCTGGTACATGTTCACCACTCCTAGATGTAGTGATATAGGGGATGTGTGGAATTCCATCAACACATCCCCCTGAAGCGACACTGGTACCATGGTACGTCCTATAAAAAGGATGACGTGCTCCCCACCTTCAGAGAATCCATCAGGTTCCTGTCTTGTGGATATTTGAGCACGTTGAGCCTCGCAGTTAGTGTCTCCACACTGCGCCTCCCTGACTCACTGAAGAAGAGGGGGAGTGACTATAAGATACTAAATAAAAACTGATCCATCTCCTTCCACAAAGGCTCTCTGTTAAGCGTCCAACTGCTCAGCCACCTCATCTAGCAGCTGTATACCATATCTTCTACTTGGTTCATCTTATACAATGTTTCCCTTCCTAGAAGTATAGAATATCGTGAAGTTATATTCCTAGAGGAACTAAAGACAACACCACTGTCTCAGTTTCAGGTCCTTCTAAGAGAATATATAACTGATATTTTTGTGATCATATTAGACTGTAAAACATTCACCCATCATGTAATGTCACCACATCTTCTAGGTGAAGACCACTGCTACTAAATCTAGGTCATTGGTAGCATAGATCAACTCATAATCTCTCAACTACTGAGAACCATATGTGGTCACTGCTCCTTCCTGCATTAGGACACAAATGAGTCCAGTCCCTGATGCGTCACAGTAGACTATGTACCCAATGCCCTCCTCCGGAAGCTTGAATATGGGGGCACTAGTCAGCCTCTGCCAAAACACCTGAAAACTCTGCTGATATCTCTCTGACAACACCAAGGGTTTCCCCTTATTCGTCAATGATGATAAAGGTGATGCAACTCTGGAGAAATCAGGCACAAAACTCTAATAGTATCAGGCCAAACTCAAGAAACTCTGTACCTCTCTCACACTTCTAGGTGGCTCCCAAGAAAGTACCACCTTAATCTTCGCTGTATCAACCGCAACTCCAGCCTCTGATATGACATCTCCCCAAAAGTGAACCTCTCAAGTCAAGAACTGGAACTTAGAGAGCTTACCATAAATATGGTGCTCTTAGATATTGTCTAGAACTAACTGAAAATGATAAGAATGATCCACCTTAGTAGATGAGTAGATCAGAATGTCATCAATTAAGACCACTAAAAGCAATCAAGATATGGCTGAATGCTCATGTTCATGAGTCCCATGAACACTGTTGGAGCGTTGGTCCTACTGAATGAAATGACCAAGAAATCATAGTGGCCATACTGACATCTGAAATATGTATTCGACTCATCCAATTATCATACTCTGAGCTGGTGATATCTTGAACCGAGGACTATCTTTGAGAACTACTTTTCTCCCTTCCATTGATCAAAGAGGTTGCCAATTCATAGAAGTGGGTACTTTTTATTCACGGTCACCTGGTTGAGGTGCTGATAGTCAAAGCAAATTCTCAAGCTCCCATCCTCCTTCTTGGCGAACAAAATTGGGGCAGCCCAAGGAGAAACACTGGGCCGGATGAATTCCTTCCCCTGCAAGTCCTCCAGCTGTACCCACAGCTCAAGAAGCTCCGTGACAGCCATCTGATATGCTGGTGCAGATATAGGTTCCATTCCAGGGTACTAATCAATGTAAAATTCCACCTCTCTACGAGGAGGTAGACCTGAAACATCATCAGGGAAGACATCTACGTACTGGTCCACCACTACTGGATAACTCGGACACTCCACATCAACTACTCCGAGGGTAAGGATATCCAACTGATGAATGATCGGCTGCACTCCCCTCCAGGTAACTCCATCATATGTTGCAATGGATCCTTTCTCACCGATGAAGGTAAACCTAGTCCCATCCATGTAGAAACACCACACTTTGTGCCTAATACTGTCAATATGAGTATGGACAATAGATTACCAGTCCATACCTAATATGATGTCGTAAGGCCTCGACATCGCTATAAGGAGACCCCAGCCGAAGCTCTCGCCTCCTGGGGTAAGCTCACAATGCTGGCACCGATGTGTAATCGTCGAATCCTCTCTTTTAGAAGTCTCAAGCTGTATGGATCAAGCCAATGGCTCCACTTGAATCTCAGAGCTCCAAACGATGGTAGTGGATATAAAAGAATGATTGACACATGTTTCTATAAGTACTCCAGCTAAGGGGTAGTAGACACATATAGTACCTTGTATTATCTCTGGAGTTCAATGGTCATAGGCCTCAGCTTCTTGTAGCTTAGCTCGCCCCTGTCCTCTTTCTCCCTCTGGTCGGGGTGGACCACATGGTGGTGGTGTTGGTAACATCTCGAATCGTCACCCACCGCTTACTTCATAGCCAGCACCTCTGCCACATCTTCCAGCTCCCTATGGACCTCCTCAGTCTTACCTCTGTCTCTTCATGGGAGGCCTTTAGAACATCTTCTGATCATCAGTGATATGGGTCAAGAGGTCATGAACCATGTGACCCTACCCTCCGCATGTGTAACACTGCATGCACCTTGCATGACCGGCTCTATCCCCAGTGCCTCGCACAACCGACCCTAAAATTCTGTGGTCGTCCAACTATCTGTCTAGTCCGCTTGGACCTCTGTGACATCTTTATGCTGCAATCTATAGAAGACTCCACTACTTAATTCCTGATGGTGGGTCTCACTGCTGGTGACTACTCAGCAAGAAAAATTTCCACTAAGAGGGCTCACTCTAACACCCCCGCCTGCGTCGGGATGCCCAATGAAATCATTCAAGCCCTGATCTCCAGCCTGAGTCCCTGCTCGAAGGTCATGGACCTGAATAATGGGTCCCACACCATAAAATTGTATTAGCTCATGACGTCGGTGGACCTTGCTGATTACTAGACACAATCATGTTTCCCTGCTGCAGATGAAGAAGCTTATGTATCCGTACTGTGCGTAGAGTCGCTGGGACAAACTCTACCTGAAACAGGCCCTCAATGTCTGCCCAGAGAAGAATCACCTCGTTGTGAACCTGGAGCATCAAGTTGCACCATCTCCAAGGTGCTACTTATAGAATACTTATGACAAGGATCACCATGAGATCAGCTGGTGTCCCCACTAGTCGGAAGACTCTCACCATGAACTCCAACCAATCCTTAGCCGCCTGTGGGTCTATCTCACCCCTAAAACCGGGATGCCTCTAGCACTAAAACTCATGAAACACGATCAAGAGGCGTGAAACATCTGTTGTGGGGGATAGTGGAATCAGGGGACCAACAGGTAATTGGACCGATGGTGCCTCTACTGGTGGCTCTACTGATAAAGGGCCCTGCACCATGGCCTCATCGCTTGGTGGGCTATCTTCATGTACTATACCCAAAACCACAACTGGTTGTCTGTGTGGTGGCATCCTGAAAAGAAATAGGTGAGCCACAATTAATAAGTTATACATGGTGAGATAACTCAAATATATCACAAAGAAAACATTCTAAAACACAGAAGCAATCAATGTTTTCATGCACTGAGTCAGAAATCAGAGGTTAGGGTCCTAGTGTTTGGATACGTTAGCCACCACACCAACACTGGATTCAATAAACTAATAACCACACTCACTATGAATAAAAATATTGCCATTAAAATATCATATTCCAATGTTCTATGGTAAAACTGAATCCTCTGATTCCAATTTGTCAGGACCTGTCCCCCGGGGCCTGTGTCGTGACTACCCTAAGCCCGCCTTCCATAGGCCAGGGGCTGGAGACTAGCACTGAAAGGTGTATTCCCTAAAAACTGGGAAGTCATTTACCTTATAACCTATAAAAACATGCAACCGATCACACAACAAGATATGAACACAAGTAAACTGTATAGTAAAAAGAGAGTGTAAAGTAAGTAAAAAGGGGACAGAATACAATCCCAATTGGAATGCACATGGAACTGAAAGTACAACTTAAATGAAACAGCTCCTATGGAAACCCACCAAGTATCCTACCTAAATAGTAGGTATAGATCTCAAAGCATCATCTCTGTGATATGAATCATCTAATGTCCACCTCCAAGAAACCTACAGTCCTAGTACTCTCGTCCTCAGTCAACGATGTTCGTCGTCTGCACCAAAAACAACAAGGTGCAGGTATAGCCCGTGTAGAGGTGAGTATACTGATACTTAGTAGGGACCGTGAGAATCTCGAAGGTCTCACAAAAACAAAAATCAATAAACCACAAAGGTAGAAAACATCTGACAACCCAACTTAGGTATATGCCCATACATATACCTATATTATCAAGAATACCCATATCATTCATGAGGAAACACAAGCCCAAATCATTAGCCAAAGTAAAACTATTCCATGAAGGTAACAACACAATGGTATGTACCAAAAAAGGTATGCCACACAAGAGATTACCACAAAAGAATCACCATGAAGGTAAGTACCACAAAGGTAAACCACAAAGAAGAATACCACAAAGGTATCCCCATGACGGTAAGTACCACAAAGGTACACCTCACAGAAGAATAACACAAACATTTCACAATGAAGGTAAGTACCACAAAGGTATTCCACATAGAAGAATACCACAAAAGTATCACCACGAAGGTATGTACCACAAATGTACGCCACATAGAAGATTACCACAAAGGTAAAGCACCAACTCACACATGTTATAACTTATGTAAGATAGTAAAGATTATTAGCTATAACTACTGAATCACCTTACTCTATTAAGAGGTAGACCCAAGTAGGATTTTAAATCATCAAAACCACATAAGATCATAAATCATCAGACCCACAAAGGATCTGAGTACATCATCAGACCCACATAGGATCTTAGTACAGCGGGCCCACGTAGGATCAAAGAGTAGTCCCATGTGGTTTCCTTGAGCAGATCCAAGTTAGAATATTGAACATAGACCCACAAAGGATCCCAAAGCACATACCCACATAGGATCCTTTTCCCATGTTACAGCTTGATACAGGGTTCCCGTACTAAGCTTGCTTGATTCCGAGAGGGTCTGCTCCTCAAACCACATGTTGATACTACAACTAATTATAAGTCCCATGAAGTAGTATCCAAAATGACCTCCATGAGAATGTGGTCTCAACACAACAGATGGTGTTTCAATCAGACGCCCTGTCTGTATGTTATTTTCCTTTTAGTCCTGAGGCCCCGGTTAGATTCATATTCGATCCAACCCAGCCATACCCCATCTTTATCAAAAATCTATGTAGGCTATTCCAAAAGGACCACCTTGGCCCATAGTTTCTAGTTCCACTGACGGTTTGTCAAACAGACGACCATAGCTCAAGATATGGGTAAAAGAACAAAAAGGGGCTGAAGTTGGTATGGGTCTGGTTTGACCCGGTAAGACTGACCCGACACCTGGGTCTAGCCTTGGGTCAGACCTGGCCCTGGGATTCAACCCGGCCCACTGGGTCTGGCCCTGCCCGCCATCATGGCCTAGACCGCAGAGCGGCCCACATGGTGGCCCATGCAAGGCGGCCTACAGTGAGGTCCGCTAGGGCAGACCGCTCGGCTGGACGGATGGCCAACCTCTTCTCCTCATGGTGCGGTCACGTACTGTGCCATATTCGGCGACCTGCAGCGAACCGACTGCCCCCTCCTCACCGCCGTGACCCTTCTCCACTGGGTGTTGCAGACACGTACTGCCCCCCTTCGCGCGGCCGACCACTTCTAGCTACTGCCCTTGCTCCGATGCGGCCGACGGGCCGCGACCCCTCTCCCATGGCGCGGTTCCACCACCACCTTAGTCACTATTGGAAAGATTTCCAGCCTTCGTTCAAGATTCCCACTAGTTTCGTTTACCAGCACCGGTCACCATCTTCCACCATCGCGATGAACACAACAAAAACCACAATGATTTCCGAAGTGGTCGGGCCTTGTTTGTTTGGCCCACACTCACCACGTTAGAGTGTAAGAAAGAAAAATAAATGTTCATAAATCAAGAAGGATTTCAATAATGGGATAAAGGTATTCAAAATAACATTCCATACCTTATATTTCATTGGAGGAGTCGAGAGGTAGAAGATGAATTCGTTGAAGAACGCCGACATTCGTTGCCTCAGCAAGGTGCTTCCGATCTGGGCTCCGGGTTGGTTACTCATTCTTCATTGGAAAATGTTCTTCGTTGGAGAGGTTTTCTTTGTTGAGAGGTAATGATCCTCCAAAAACTCTCCTCTTTTCCAACAGTTTTACCCATTTCCACCAAAAATGATTCACCAACATATTTAATTATGTTTTATAAATTTAAAATAGAGTTGGCCATTAATTATGATTGTGTTGGCATAATTAATTTAGAGGAAACCAAATGTCACGTCCATCATTAAAGAGGGAGTTCAAGAGTCAGGTGGTCTGCACCATTAAACATTCAAAATTGGGGTTTTCTAGTTTTGGTGGTCCCCACCAATAAACATTCAATTTGGAGGATAAAAATAAAATAAAAAGTTGTTTTTATATTATATTATTTTTCCCTGAATGAAAAAGAAAAATAACATTCACCCTTGATCAACTATGGTCGAGGTGATGGTCTCCTTAAGAGAATACTGGCGTTGCAAGTTCAACGTTGTCCTAGAATTTCAATTCCAAGCACCAGTTCAAATGTTACAAAAACCTGATCGCACGTTTACTGAACGTTCCCAAAAAAAGTTCAGAAAATTATTCCAGGCACACCAGGCCTCAGAATCATGCACTGACAATTTTCACGAACTCTTAATATTCGCACATAATTAAAATAAATTACAAGTAAAAATCTGGTTCCTTACATAAAAGGCATCAAAACCCCACCGTAGAACTCTATGATCATCTTGAGCTCCATCTCAGTCATTTTCTCATAACTCCCATGAACATAAAATAAAAAAAACAACCGATTTCAACATTATATGGTCTACTAGGGTTCCAAGGGTACCCATAGATTGTTTTAGATAAAAATATCAGAAATCCAGTACCCATGGTGTCCAGCCCAATCCCAACAGTGTTATATAAAATAACGAGTGCTCATGTATATAGGATAATAACAAAAATAATAAATACACATCAACTGCCTAGGTTCAAATAGGAAAACTAATGGATATAACTTCTTCAAACCCATTCTAGGGTTTTAACACGTATCCAATTCATTAATTGATTATTACTATTTTATTAATATGTCACTTGTTTATAATAATGAAGGTTCGAAGAAGAAATAATGCAACCTATAATGATAATTAATAATGCATTTCAATGGTAATAACCAAGGAAACGTAGACCTCAAGGGTCACCAAATCAATAACAAAAATACCCAATCTATAGGTAAGAGTGGAATAAAAGGATAATAGTATAATTCATTCCAAAATATGACACCTTATGAGACTATAAATTTCATCCAAGGGAACATGGGGCTATGCAATGATTTGTCCCCATGGGTATTAACAATGGCACCGAATTTTCAATACTAGATCCAATATGAGTGTATCAAAGCAATCCTTTATTGTGGTAATAGTTTAATAAATATAGAATCATCCAAGTAATTCCATAATAATATGCCTAATATGTAAATGGTGTTTATCCAAGATAAAATGGGGATAATAAGTGACTAAACCAAATGTTATTTAATCATGGAACATATTTTTTAGTGTAGGATCCAAGTAGTGTGTCAAAGGAATCCTATAGTTCTACATGAGGGATCCAATGATGTTATACCAGTCATCCATGGTAAAACAAGAATCAGGTTCAAGGTGGTTTTAACTTATTTAACCAGTATCATTGAATTAGGAATGAGGTCTTCGAGTGATTAGGGCATTCCCTCAGGTTTCTAAGGGGAGCTAGAGTTAGGCCCCTCATATTTTATTATTAAGTCATATATAATTCTCAAGGATCAATAGATTACCTCTCATTAGTGAGACAACTATAATTGTTCATGAAACCATTTAATCGATTCATAATCATTCAACAAGTTCATTTTGTTCAAGCCATGCCTTTCATTGGTGTGAAAAGGTCATATAACTTCCAAGCATTCGTTTATTTTATTTATAGAATTATCAATAATCATGGTTTATTCTGATACCATCCACTATCATGGTAAGGGGTTATATAGACATCTAACCTATTATCTAAAGACATATAATACAACCAAGCCATATACTTAGTGCACTTACCAACATTCATTTCACATTTAATAATCATATTAAATCAATTACCTAAGGAGATTCAAGTGGTGAGAATACATGGTACATTCCATTAATCAATTCACAAGATACGTCAAACCATTTAATATAGAAAATATTACCCATATAATTGTTAATATAAGCATCCCTGAAGGTTGATCAAAATTTTCCAAACACTAAAATGAAAAGTATTGAAAACATCAAACATCGGTAAATAAAATCTAAAACATGTCCATGCACATAGATGGTCCCTTGGTTCAATAACCATTTAAAAATGGAAACATATTTTTTATAATTCCATTAGAATCCATGTACTAATCATTCCATATTTCCAACATTGCATCAAAGAATAAGGAATATCAACACAATCAGAGAAGAAATCATAATGATATATTATCTACATTTTATATTGATGAAAATGCACCACTATAGGAGGGGATGTATTATAAAAGCATGAAATTTATATTCAAAAAATTATATTATCATTTTTATAATAAAACCATGAAATATACTCAACACATATTAACGAAGAATTTAATCTCAATACCACAATGTATAAATTAAAATAATGATGGTGTGTAAAGGAAATAATTAATGCACTCATTATATTAATGGGGCAATGTGAGGGACTTTACCTCAAGAGATGGCCACAAAAAAACATTCTAACTAAAGAAACCATCCACTCACCTTCACATAACATATATATATATATATATCCCTTATCCCAATGAACTTGTACCCATGCCATGAGGTAACACACATAAGAAAGAAAAATATATTTCTTTATATATATACTCACAACTAATTATATGTGTGTGCACCCTCAAAATTGGTCACAATTCCCTACATCAAATCCTTGGATTCAGAAAAACAAAAGACCCAAACTTAGTGGGTGTAAGAAATATCAACAATATAACGATTTACCTAAATTGGATGTTAAAGACCAAATTGAATTGATCTGCCTCACCCTTGGTTGTAGATAACCGAACATGTACCAAGATAACCCAATAGGGCATTTTCACAACCCAAAAACCAATAGGAACAAAACATAGAAGATATCGTCATACCCAATGTCTATTTTACCCATCCAGGATGTTGAGAAGATTGATAAATAGCTAGAATCTCTATAGAGATTAGAGGTGGATGAATAACCATGGAGATTTGGATGATGAATTTGGTAGAAATGGACAAAATTGGTGGTTGATGAAGGATCCAAATGAGAGGGGAGAATCACGCCTCAAAGGGGGCCCCTAGTGCTTTATGATAGGCTATGAGGGGTTACAAGAAGTGTTTATTTCATTTTATTTTTAATTTAATATAATATAATATTTTTTATTTATCTAAAACACACACACATCGCATGGTTTGCAAAAATGTGCACCAACTATGCGGCATTGCATTTATATGAAACTCCCATCACATGGTTTTTCATGCATGGTTAGCCTAACCATACATAGACTTTATGATGATGATTTTAGAGGGACTACCTCCAAAAATCAACAGTGTCTGCTAGGTGATCCATTTTAAAAACTATGTACAATCCATTCACAAATCCACATCCCCCATTAAACATTGCATCATAGTTATATATAGTGGGCCATTGGGTTTTAGAAAAACTTTTTTCCCTCTTTAGATTTTAAAATCTTTTCTTTTCCAGGTTTGGTGCTCCTAAAAAATCCTATGCCACTTAGGAAGCATCCATACCAACACCCAAATCCAAAAAATGTCATCATAAGGCATTCCAACTGGAAAATTGAGTTTCTAAGCTTGGTTTTAAATTCATAACATCCATTAAATGAAAAGGATCAATATCATTTGATTTTTAGTCCAGTTTGAAAACACATAACTATAAATTATATGTCTTACGCCTATGATATGATCATATGGACCATGTTCATGATTATAATATGATTCAGGTATTATCAAGTTACAATATCTTTTCCATGTCTCATGATAATGATCTTTGATATACATGGTGTGATATTTAAATTTTATAAACATATTCTCATACACCAACATAACAGTTATGCCTATGTATTTCCATTATTTGACCTTAATAATAATTTGATAACAACCATTTAATATGTTTTATTCCCCATGGTTATGAACAAGTGTTCTTAGTATGAGTACTAAAGGCAATGAACAATAAGGAATATGTCGAAGATATTTCACAAAATAGGAAGAAAGTGTTCCATGTTTCCAAGGTCACTAAATTATGGTAATCTGGTAGGTAATTTTGTAATATACTAAATATTCACATAAAATTATGTGATATTATTGTATATTAATATTGGTTCACTATAGATTTTATCAAAAAAAAAATTATAGTCATCTGTTGCACACAAGAATGGGAAATCATTAGTGAGATAAGAAGGAATATTTCTACAAATATGTCTTGGGTTGTCTCCAAGGATAAGTTCAAGGACGAATTAATGTTTTGGAAAATGGTCGTTAATTTTGTTAAATGATAGAGTGAGTGATTTCCTAGAAATACATCCCTATTAGGAGACAATATGTGTATGTGGATCGATCATATATGTAAATAGTGGTAACTCAAAAACACAATATTGAGCTCAACTAAATCGGGAAATGCTGCACGACAACATTCCTCACATCAAAACTAGCTCGACTCTCCCTGTGGTTATTCTTTAGGAATTAACATATTCCTTTTGAACTATTATGAATTATTTAAATATAATATTAATATGAATAACCTAGGACAAACTTATGTATTCCTATATTAAATAAGTTTGTTTCATTATTTTGACATACTATATGTAATTTATCATGATTATGTGGTTTTATTAATTTATAACTGTTTCTGAAAATATGCTTAATAATTTTAGTCAATAAAAGGAAATAGAAGAAACACCATTAATGATGAATGTTTTACATATGGAATGTATTGGCATGAGTAAAATTGATTTTCTGTGTTGAAATATTAGGAATAGAATCATGAAGGTCTTTGAGAATTGGTTGCACCACTAAAGCTAGAAGAGAACAAACTAAATGTGACTGTTATGGGATATTCATTGAGTATTATTTACATTAAACATAAAAAGAATTATTAGATCAAGGGTGGGGAACCAAAATACCTGATTCATATTTCATAATCTTGGAAAGGTGTATTATGTGAAAAATGATGAAACCAGAGTATTGGATCAATAATAATGATGTATGATTGAAGTTTTTAAGTATAGAAAATAAAAAATTATGCTTTATAAATCACAAGTATATGTTTTCTGTTATTAATTTTCATAAATATTATGATCGGTGTTCATAAACTAGAGAATGGATTTAATTGGTAGGGGTAATTTCATCGAGGGAATTATACCCTTATATTGTCTATAACATTGAGAAAATTTTGGTTATCTTGGATTAAGAGATGATTGCAATTATAAAATAAATTGGATAGTACTGATTACCATGGAACTGATTATTTATTTGTTGTTTAATTTGTCTATGTCACTAAGGATTAAGTTTATAACATCTTTTATTTGAGGGAGATATCCAGTAATCATTGGATTCAGAAAAAAATGCATTTTTTTTTTCAAGAATGATTTACAGTAATTTTGGTAATAAAAATGTTTCAAGAGAATATATTATAAGGGTATTAACATGATTTCATTTTGATAACTAATGATTCTGTTTTATATATGGGGGATCAATTTTATGATTAATTTGTGACCATGATTCTTATTTTTTTTATTTTCATCTTTTTTAAGGTTTTTAAGATTAACCATTTATTGAATCTATAAGTTAATATTCAGAATATGTTTATGAGATTGAAGTATTATGTCAAAAAATGTGGATTTATTATTAATATATAACCTTTTATAAAGACATTAAAATTATTATAAATTATTATAGATTGTATGGATTATCATGGATCTCATGATGGGTTGGTGATTCCGGAATGAAAATCCACCTTCCTTTTCGGAGAAATATATATAGTGGATATTGATAAAGTCACAAAAAAGGCTGAAATAATAATGAATCAAGTCTGTATATCTTGTAATTTAAATTATTATACTCCAAGGAAATTATCTTGAAACTAAAGGGGTATCCTAGTACATTATTTTTGGATGAATAAAATTTTCCCTTTGATCATCACAAAAATCTAGTTTTGTTATTGCTAACATCCTACTGACTTTATTCTCTATCACTATCTCTCATAACCTGATGGTTTGATCTCTCTTTATTTTCAATATTTTTCCATTCCACTAATGTTATACCAATTTTAAATGTAGTTATGAGTTTCTTAGTGTAACTATTATGTTTTTGGAAATCATTTTTTAAGGGAAGTTTTTGTATTCATTTTTAATATGTGGGTTTCTAGGAAAGGAAAATTCATGTATGAAACAATTAATATCCCAATATTATTTATGAAAGTGAATTTACTTTTATGGAGGGTAGAATGTGAAGCCCTAAGATTGATTGAGTTATTTTCTTAATTTATACAATCTTTCGGTATCTTTTAATTCACAAAACACTAAATATATATTTTTTATATGAAATCGCTACATGTGTGTTGTGTTATATAAAACACCAAGTCATTCATTCAATACATGAAACAAAAATATTAGTTTTAGGTTAAAGAAACACTTTGTTTGTATTTTATTACACACAATACAGAGTCCTTTTGAAATATTTTGTTACTTTAAAGGTAGAGTTGTAGTAGACTACAAGATAATATTAATATCAATATTAAAATATTCTTATATCTACCACTTAGCCATTGGAATAGAAATTATTAATAAGATTAAATAAAATTTTAAAATATGATTTATAAATGTATTTAAAATGAAAATTTTGGTTATCAATTAGTAGAAGTTAATATAAGAAAAAATTTAAAATAAATAGATTATATTTCTATGAAATTTATTCTTCTAAGCACAAAAACTATTTTATATCAATAATTTAAAATATTAAATATTAATTAATTTTTTTAAAATACCTATAAACTATATTTTCAAAAAATATCTTCTATACAAATAAATATATTTTTTAGGTATAACATATAAATAAATCCAATATTTTTATAACAAGATGTATTTTTATAATAGGAAATTTTACAGTACTTTTATGGAAACACAATTTTTAATATCATTTTTGATAGATTAATTATTATTTTTAAAAAATATAATACTTTTTTATATTGGAAAACAAAAAATTAGAATAAAATTAATTTTATGTGTTTATCGATGAAATTTCATTTTTGGCGAATAGTGAATAATATAAAATTTTAATTCCAAACAAATTTTCATCTATTTTATGTATAAGGTTAAATTAAGAATTTTTTTGGATTGAAAGTTTAATTAGATCAATGAGACATAAATTAATACTATTTAGGAAATTCAAATCATTTTTTATTTGAAATTGTATATACCAACATACCAAAAAATAAAAAAAAATACCTTTTAAATTCTATTTGTTGTCACCTCTATGAGAGTAAATTTAATTTTATTTCTTAAAATTATACAATTTGAATTTGTAAAAATGTATTCCATATTAAGGATATGTAATATTTTTATATTTTATAATAATTTCAACATAGTTTCTTGAAAATTAATACTATTAATGTGATATAGTTAATAATAGTGAAAATGAGAAAAATTGGCATAACAAAGGACAAGACTATATAATTAAGGGCATAAATCACTTATACAAGTGTTAAAAATATAAGATTGGGACATATTTTAAAACATTAATCGATTTAATCTAATTTTATTCATTATTAGAACCACTTTTCATTTGAAAAACTTGGTGAGACTCTCTTTTCATAAATATATTAGAATGAAACTCCTCCTTAAAAATAATAAGACACTCATTCCTCTAACTTAATCACACTAATAAAGTAATATTATTGATATAAATCTATTAAAATAATATCCCAACCTCACTAAAATAATCATATAAGACCATATTTTTGAATAAATTTATCCAATAATGTCCTTTTTTGAAAATCAAACGGTGTTACCTAAAGAGTACACCATTAACTGAGGTTCCGAAAGCGTGACTGGGGTTGTTACTTGATATAACCCCATAGAAAAAAAATCCTAGTTTGAGCTGAGTCAAGTACTTTTGTGTTTTCCTCATGATTGAGATGGGTTACTAGATAACATAGGTATATTTATGGGAATATGCCTAAGTAATGGTTATCTGTTGATTTCATACTTTGTGGTTTATACTTGTAGGATTTAGTGAGACCTTACAGGTCTTAGGGTCCCTACTGAGTATCGTTATACTCACCCCTACACGGGCTATGCCCGCACCTTGTTGTGTTTGTTGCAGACGACGGACATTGCTGATTGAGGATTAGAGTAGCAGGGTTGGACGGTACCCAGAGGTGGACCATACGATGAGTCAGTACATGGAGCAGACAGACGAACGTGGAGTGCTGAGGAGGCCATATGTACCTACCCTTCAGGTAGGAACCCTAGAGGACGACCCAATAGCTGCTTTACTTTTCTTCAGTTGTAATTAAATTTTAGCTGTACTTGTAATTTACTGTTGGGTGGGTATTTCCGGACCCTTTACTTTTCATCACTCTTTTGTATTCAACTTTGTTTAGTGTTTTACTTCCAGCACATACTCTTTTGTGTGTGATTTAGTTTATAAATGAAATGCCTTCCCTGCTTAGGGGTTTATGCCTTTGGTGCTAGTTGCCATCCCCTGGCCAATGGTAGGTGGGCTTGGGGTAGTCACAACAAGGGCCCTGAGGACAGGTCGTGACAAATTGGTATCAGAGGAGTTGGTTCTACCACAGAACATAAGAATTTGATCATTATTTTCATTGAAGCAGTAGTGTTAAGGGTACTAAGTGTGGTTTTCAGTTCAGGGATTCCAGTGTTGGTGAGGGTGGACGATGTATCCATACACAAGGACCCTGACTACTGATTTCCGAATTAGTGCATGGAAACACTAATTTCATGCATGTCTTTAGAAGTTTTCTTAAGTCAGCTCAACCAGGTCAGCTCACCAAGTATAATCATATGACCATGTCACATCTATTTCTTTCAGGATCCATCCCCACAGATCCCCAAGATTCGTACGCTCTGAAAGCCCACCGAGCGACGAGGCATCAGTGCAAGGCCCTTTACCAGTGGAGACACCAGTGGTACCACTTCCCATTGGGCCACCGATGCCACCAGCCTCAGAAGCAGATGATGCACGTCGCTTGAGTGCGTTGCATGAGTTCCAGTGCAAGAGGCCACCAGGTTTCAGGGAGAGATGGAACCAAAGGCGGATGAGGATTTTATGGAGGCTATGGTGAGAGTCTTTAGGCTAGTAAGGACGCCAGTAGACTATCTGGTGATCCTTTCCACAAGTCCCCTTCAGGCAGCAGTAGACAGATGGTGGAGCCTGATGCTCTAGGTCCACAATAAGGCGACACTTTTCTAGGAAGACTTCGAGAGCCTGTTCCAGGCGGAGTTTGTTCCAGTGACCCTATGAGAGGTATAAATACATGAGCTACTTCATCTGCAGTAGGGCAGCATGATAGTAGCATAGTACTAGGCGAGGTTCACCGACCTCTCACGCTACTCCACAGATATGGTACAAGTCCCATTCTTATGGGACTAGACCTTCGAGTAGGGGCTCAGGCGTGAGATCAGGGCATCGGTGATCTCCCTCTACATCCCGATGCAGGAGAGGGTGTTAGAAAGAGCACTCCTAGTGGAGAGTTTCCTTGTTGAGCAGTCACCAGAAGCGAGACCCACTACTAGTTGACATGCAATAGAGTTTTCTATAGCTGGCAATATATAGATGACGTAGAGGTCCAAGAAGATCAGCCCCATGGGTGGGTGACCGCAAGACTCAGGATCTGTTGTGCGGGGCACCCAGGGTAGTGAATTACCAGCAGAAGTAGGCAGTGTTACTCATGCGGCAGACAGGGTCACATGGCTCATGACTGTCTGAAACACCTTCAGATGATCAGTAGACAGTTGAGGGACCTCCCTGGCAGAGGCAGAGGTTTGATAGAGGTGCTCTGTAGGGCACATGAAGACGTGGCATTGGATCTAGTCTAGTAGCTGGTGGTGGATGAAGTTACGAGGTGATACCTACACCACCACCAAAAGGACCACCCCGACCACAAGGAGTAGGTGGATAAGGGAGAGTTCAGATTTAGGCAGCTGAGGCATACAACCATGGAACTCCGGAGATTATTTAATGTATGATCTGTGTCTACTCTACCTTAGTTGCAGTTTTGATAGACATAGGTTCCAGTCATTCTTTCATAGCCACTACCGTCATTTAGAGCTCGAAGATTCCGATGGATCTGTTGGCTTGATCCTTATGGCTAGTGACTCCTACAAGATCAGACTCGATGATTAAGCATTGGTTCTAGCAGTGTGAGATTACTCTAGGAGGTGAGATCTTCGGCTGTGATCTCCTCGTAGTGGCGTCGAGGCCTTACGACATAATCTTGGGTATGGGCTAGTTATCTATAGTTCATGCTCAAATTGACTGTATTAGGCGAAAAGTGCTGTGTTCCCACACAGATGGGACCATGTTTACCATCACCAGCGAGAAGGGAACCTTTTCATCACATGACAGACTTACTCAGCAGAGGGTGCAGCTGATCACTCACCAGTTATCTTTCCTTACCCTTAGAGTAGTTGATGTGTAGAGTCCGACTTATCTTGCAGTGGTGGACCAGTACGCAGATGTTTTCCCCGACGATGTTCCAGGATTACCTCCTCATAGAGAGATGGACTTCTACATTGACCTGTACCATGGGACGACACCGACATATACTCTAGCATATCGGATGGCACCTGCTGAGCTTCGTGAGCTGTGGGTATAGCTGGAGGACTTGTAGGGGAAGGGATTCATTCAGCTTAGTGTTTCTCCCTGGGCAGCCCCGATTCGGTTCGCCAAGAAGGCGGATGAGAGCTTGAGGCTTTGTGTCGACCAGCATCACCTGAACCAGGTGACTGTGAAGAACAAGTACCCATTCTTGAGGATTTACGACCTCTTTGAATAACTCAAGGGAGCACAGTGGGTCTCAAAGATAGACCTCAGATCAGGATATCACCAGCTCAGAGATCGAGACGAGGATGTGCAGAAGACGACCTTCAGGTTTTGTTACATCCACTACGAGTTCTTGGTAATGCCCTTCAGCATAACCAATGCTTCAAAGGTTTTCATGAGTCTCATGAACAAGATCTTTCACCATTTACTTGATCACTTTGTCATAGTCTTCATCGACGACATTCTGATCTAATCGACTACTGAGGGGGAGCATGGATACCATTTTCAGGTAGTACTGGACACACTTTGAGAGCTCCAGCTTTATGGTAAGCTCTTGAAGTGCCAGTTTTGGGTTCGAGAGGATCCCTTCATGGGACACGTCATCTCGGAGGCTGGAGTTGCAGTGGATCCAATGTAGATTGAGGTAGTAATTGCTTGGGAGCCACCCAAGAGTGTGATGAAAGTACGTAGTTTCCTGGGCTTGGCTGGATACTACTAGAGATTCGTTACAGACTTCTCCAAAGTTGTAGAACCACTATCAGCCTTGAATAAGAAAGGGAAACCCTTCATGTGGTCAGAGAGATTACAGCAGATCTTTCCGGAGATGAGGTAGAGGCTGACTAGTGCCCCCATCTTGAGGCTTCTAGAGGAAGGAGTAGGGTACGTATTCTACTATGATGCATTAGGGACCAGACTCGGGTGTTTCCTAATACAGGAGAGATCTGTGATCGTGTATGGTTCTCGACTTTTGAGACAACATGAGAATAACTACGATACCAATGACCTGGGGTTAGCAGTAGTGGTCTTCACATTGAAGATGTGGAGGCACTATCTGATGGGAAAGCATTTCACAGTCTAATTAGATCAAAAGAGTCTAAGTTATATCTTCTACCTTAAGGACGTAAACTAGTGACATCGGCATTGGCTTGAGTTCCTCAAGGACTATGACTTTGAAATAGTCTATACTCTTATGAAGGGGAATGTTGTTGCGGATGCACTCAGTAGGATATCTGGTATAAAGATTCTAGGAGAGGCGACATAACAGCTTTCTACTTTACGGATTTCTTATATAGACTGAGATGGAGAAGCTTTACTTCAGTCCCTTACAGTCACTCCTCCACTTCTTCAGCGAGTCAGGGAGGCACAGCGTGGAGACGCTGACTGTGAGACACGAAGTTCTCAGATATCCACAGGGCAGGCACCTGCTATATTTTTAGAAGGTGGGGAGAATTTCATCCTCTTCAGAGGATGTACCTTGGTACCTATTTCACTTCAAGAGGAAGTTTTGAGGGTGTTCCACACTTCCCCACTTGTGGTACATCCAGAAGTGGCAAAGATGTACCAGGACCTCCAATGATAGCACTGGTCTCCATGTGTGAAGAAGCTGGTAGCATAGTTTGTCTTATGATGCCTCACTTGTTAGCAAGTGAAGGTGGAGCACTAGGTACCAGAAGGCTTGGTTCATCCCTTAGAGGTCATAGAGTGGAAGTGGGATGGGATATCCATGGACTTCATGACGAGTCTTCTACGTACAACCAGGAGTCACGATTCGATATGGTTGATTGTTGAGAAACTCAATAAGTCAGACCAATTGCTACCGATCAGAGAGATGGGATCAGTAGAGATCTTGGGACGCCTCTATGTGAAGGATATTGTGCATTTACATGGATTAACTTCTTCTATTTTCTCCGAGCATGACACATGGTTTACTTCTCGACTATAGAAGTGGTTGCAGGAGGCTTTTGGGATACAACTTCGCTTGAGAACCGCCTTACATCCCCAGACAGATGGTCAGACTGAGTAGAGCATTTAGACCCTCAAGGGCATGCTCTAAGCCTGTTTCCTCGACTTTGTTCGTAGCTGGGCGAATTACTTACCGTTGGTAGAGTTTTCCTACAGCAACATCTATCACTCCACCATCAGTATGTCATATTTCGAGGCCTTGTATAGTAGACCTTGCAGATCTCTACTTTACTGGAAAGACCTAGGGGAGTCAACACTATTAGGACAAGAGATGGTATGAGCTATTACAGAGAAGGTGCAGATCATCTTGGAGTGGATGAAGACTGCACAGAGCAGACAGAAGTCATATGGTGATTGGAGAGAGAGACCTTGGGAGTTTGAGGACGGCGACCATGTCTTTCTATAGGTCTCACCTCGATGAGCTCTATATAGATTTTTCCAAGGTGGAAAGTTTTCTCTATGATTCATTGGGCCTTTCCAGGTCCTCATCAGAGTATGCGAGGTGGCTTACCGCCTGTCTCTTCCACCTCAGTTACATCGTGTAACACCTCAAGATTTTATGAAAAATATTATTCTTATTTTTATTGATGTCTTGTGTGGTATGCTACACCAAAAGGAGAATTCAATACACACATCCCTGACTTGGCATGCATTTCATGCTATCATGACCTTCCACGATCGCGTGTGTTGTACGCAATACCGAGTTTCACTAAACAATGATATGTTATATAAACTAGTAGTTATGAATATTAATACCCATTTTTTGAAATTTTATAAATTTTATCTTTAGAAATGGACTTCATTTTTGGATTCAGAATATCAAAATTAGCCTAGGGTGAATTTTTGGTATTTTTCTGAGAACTTTCAATTTTTGATGAATAGTGAAAACACTAGGTTACTATTTAAAAACCGACTTTTTATTTGAATAAATATTAATTTTATTTAAAATTATTGTAGGTAAAAATTGATACATAATAACTATATAAGTATAATGTAATTCATTGGAGTCATTTTATAAAAACATTAGATATATAAAAATTTTATTGAACTTTTCACCGTCTTTTACCCACCTCCTAGGAGAATTAGAAAATGTACATAAAACTTAATTTTACTGCTTCTGTGAGTGGAATTTCGAAAATCTGAGAGACATGGTAAATATCAACGAGTAAAATGTGGTTCAATAAGATAAAAATATTTTTTGGTGAATAGTAACTTTTTACTTTTATTTACCACGGTTAAAAGTAAATAGGGTAATTAAGGGTAAAAATTATATTATTATTACCATAACACATGTCCTAATTCTATTGGATAAGTGTAATTCGACCAAAAACAACCTTAGGAATAATATATTACCCTTTAGGTCCACTTGGATTAGATTAGGACATTTATTATTATTTTATTTAAAGAAGTGTTAAAATGGTTAAAATCAAAGATTAATAACTAATTTTTTTTAATATAGGGTTATACATAAGCTAAATTTGAATATAAATATTAATTATAAATATAAAAAGATTTCCTATGTAATGGTATTTTATTTATAATTTTTATATGTAACACCCCGAGCTTCCACGATACGCTTCTCATTCAATAATGCAATAGCTTGCATTGTAAGCAACTTCGAGTTCTAAAACACCGCGACTAATCAAAGTAGCCGTTATGAATTGTAATAACCACTTTTTAAAATTATAAAAATTTTATATTTCAAAATGGACTTCATTTTTGTATTCGTAATATCGAAATTATCCAAAGTTGAATTTTTTGTAATTTTCTGAGAACTTCCAATTTTTATGAATAGTGAAAATTACTTAAAAACAAATTTTTTAATCAAAATAATTTATAGTGATAAATTATACTATATAGTGGTTTTAAATTATAATTAGAATATATTTTTACCATTTTATCCAATGGTGGTCATTAGAATTAATTTAAAATTGAAATTGGACATAAACAATTGCCAATCTTTTGATATAAATTGTTTCTTAAAAACACGCTTTTTGTTGTAACAGCGTGAATTAATTATAAAATTAATTAATGAAACTTATATGTTTAGAATTTTGTAAAATAGACATCATTTTTGAATTCGTTATATCAATTATAGCTTAGGGTGAAATTTTGGCCTTATTCTGAAAAACTTCAATTGATGATGAATAGTGAAACCACTAAGTGGTAGTTAAATAACTGATTTTTCGTTTAAATGAAATATTACCACTTCTGTGATTTGATTTTCAAAAATCCGACATAAATGGTTGTCATTAAGAAGTAAAATGTGGTTCAATGAGATTAAAATAATTTTTTTGGTGAATAGTAACTTTTAAGTTCTTAATCGCGATTAGAGGTAATTAGTGTAGTTTAAGGTAAAGATAATGTTTTAATAATATGAGATGAGCTTGACACTTGTCCTACTCCTATTGGATGAGTCATGGCCGACCAAGACAACCCATGGGTCAACTTGGGGACCCCATGGAGCCACTTTGGTTGGAAAATGACATTAATATATATTTATTTAATGTTAAAATTAAATTGACACAAACATGTGTTGTTTTACTAAAACAGTTTTTAATTGGGGTTACACAAGTCCAAATTTTGATTATAAATATTCATTAGAAATATAAAAATATTTCCTACATCATAGTATTTTTTTTATAATTTTTAGACATAAATAAATTAAATTATTTATGACATCATGATGATGCAGCGATGACCTCTTTATTTAACGATTTAAATAAAATGGGAAGATAATGCAAAATCCAAGGATTAAATTTGTCCAAAGCCTATTGGATGAGGAGAGTTCGAACCCTTATCACCTTATACTCGAATTATATAATTTTGGGACCTCTAAAATCCGAAACTCATTTTATAATAAAGTGACTTTTCTTTACTTTCCAAGAGTGCCCCTCCTCTCCACTTATAAAAGGCCCCCACCTCTCCCACCTTATTCACACCTTCAAGCCATTTGGCTCGGCCAAACTCTGCCCAAATACTCTACCAACTTCCCCCTCTTACTCCTAGAAGCCTCACTTTGGGCAGAACTCTTCCCAAGGAAGCCTTTGGCTCAAATCAAAAAGAGTTACCCGATTTTGAGGTAATGTCTTCTCTAATGTTATTTTGTTTTATTTTTCTTCTCCAACCCCCTAAACTCTTTTTATTCATTTCTTTTGTAACAACACCAGTATCCTCAATATACTAGGATGTTTTTATAAGAAATATTCTAGCTACACTTACACACACCTACATCAAATGGTTAAAGAACATACAGTTTCTGTGGATGGCGAATTTCTGCCTCACGAAACGATGATTGTTCAACACTCATATAACACCTTCAAAGGTGGCCATTAAGATGTCACTATTTTTATATATGATATATAATATGTTTATGTTTTACTTATTATTCTTTATTTCTCATTTATGGCATACTTTATGATTTCCATTATGGGTAAAATGCGATAATTTCATTTTAGGAAGTGCGGACTACCGCCCCCTCAAAGTGATTTGAATCGTTAATGCCATATGTGTGATGTATAAAGGATGGAGTAAATGGTATTATACACTATGTTATACTGGAATTATATTATACATTTATATCATTATTATTTCGTTCCATTAAATATGAAATTTAAATGAAAGTAGCGTTCATGCGTACGTACGGCTTACCGTCTCCATGAACGGTGCATTTCATTTCTTACCTCTAAATGTTACGTAATATTATAAATGAATGTATATACTGGATATATAAGATATATATGACATCTAAATCATGAATATAATTCTGGAGATAATGTATATTCTACCACATAAACAACTTGTAATCATAAGAAGTTTATTGTTGACTCAAGTACCAAAGATCGACAAAACGACCGGTATTAACTTAAATAATTACATAATGTTCATAACATTGTAATAAGTGATATAAAAAGGATAATGAAATTAAAAATGGTTCTTAATAAGGTATATATTAACTCTAGTTTATTATTCAGGAGGTTAAATAACGGTTGAGTCAAGTCAGACACGAGGTAAGGGAACTTCTTAACCCAACTTCAATTCTTTGGGTTAATCTCCTACTTTCAAATTACGTCATGATATTATTATATCCTATCTTGTATTTGTACTTTCTTTATGTGTATCTATAGTGAATACACATAATAGATCTATTTTATTTGTAAGGGAACTTCTTAACCCAACTTCAATTCTTTGGGATAATCTCCTACTTTCAAATTACGTCATGATATTATTATGTCCTATCTTGTATTTGTACTTTCTTTATGTGTATCTATAGTGAATACACATAATAGATCTATTTTATTTGTAAGGGAACTTCTTAACCCAACTTCAATTCTTTGGGTTAATCTCCTACTTTCAAATTACGTCATGATATTATTATGTCCTCCCTTGTATTTGTACTTTCTTTATGTGTATCTATAGTGAATACACATAATAGATCTATTTTATTTGTAAGAGAATTTCTTAACCCAACATCCATTCTTTGGGTTAATCTCCTACTTTCAAATTATATCATGATATTATCATGTCCTATTTTGTATTTTTACTTTCTTTATGTGTACCTATATCCAATACACATAATAGATCTATTTTATTTTAAAAATGATCTTTGTATGGACTTCGTCTCAATCTCCTTTCATTGAGGCATATTTCGTTTTATACACAACTTTCTTTTATACGGTATATAAACCCCTTTGACTTTTTACGTTTATTCAAAAGGAATCTTTTTTATACTAAGCATTTTACTAAACGATAAAAAGGGAATGTTTTTCCTTCCGTACTTATGCGGCGACAACGACTTCTCCGCCACCGTGACCATTATTTGAGTTTCGGCTTCCTCTACAAGACATCACTTTTTTTTAATAAATACAAAGTTTCAACTTTCTTTTATTTTGGTATTGAAAATGGTTTTGAAAGCGTTTTTATTATATCAATGTGTTGTATTGATATCTTTTGATTGAAATGTGGAAATGTTATGTTTCCTTCATGCATGTTTTATGTGATACGATTATGTTATGGATTATGATATGTTTAAACCTATTCATATGAGGAATGCATTGGACTTAATAAGTGACGGGTGGAGCCCGCTATAGCTCCTTGATGCATCGGCAGGTCTCATGAGACAAACTAGTGTCTTGGCACGAGGCCTTGACAAAATCTTATTTGTGGTCTTGGCACGAGGCCTTGGCTACGTGGTTATGATAGTCTGGCATTATGCATTCCATCATTATGAAAATGGTTATTGATATTGCATGTGATTATTCGACCAGTAGAATATCCATGTGAAAAAGTGAATGGAATTATCTCATTTTACTTTTGCCATATTATGTTGAAGTTCAAGTTCAAAAGGCTTTTGTTTTAGTTATACATTGCCTTAAATGTTTATGTTTATTGATGAAATCTTCCGCTATATTGTCATACTTACTGAGCATCTGAACTCACCCCTTTCAATGTTTTAATATTTTCCAGGATGTGAAGAAGTATTTTATGAATGACCTGCAGGGATAGTCAGAAGAGGATATGAGTGTGGACTATGAAGACTTTGTTATTAGTTTTTCACTTTATGATGTAATGTAAGACTTATGAATGTATCTAGTGTTTCCAAGGCTACTAAACTAATCGGTCTTTCGAGACTTGATCTTTTGTGATCATGCCGATGTTATGAAGTAATGCACCGGCTCTGGGTAGCTGGGGTCGGGGCGTTACAGTTGGTATCAGAGGCATTTTAGTACTAACCTTGGAAGCTAGATTTAGATAAACTCTGATTAGAGCACATAGCCCAAAGATAGACTTTGAGGATTAGTATAGAAGAACTTTCTAGAATTTTGTTATTGTAGAGATTTTGTGAGTTTTCTGAGCAATACATCCCTGTCTGGATACGAACAGGTAGAGGCGGCTCTGGAACAGATGTACCTAGGGGTAAAACCCGAAAACACCGTTTTGAGCTAGACTCGAACAGGAACTGGTGCACGACAACGGCCCTTGCTGCACTCTTGGTTACGACACTCCTGGGGGATATGCTTAGGATAATTCCCATTTTCTTTACAAACCACTATGAACGGTTATGAGTATATACTTCCTCAAATAAAACTTTTTTATGATTATGGATTATATCCATAAATAGTTCAATTTATGTTAAGTATTTTATAAGTATGGAATTATGTATTTTGATTCATAAACTAATCTAGTTTATGGCATTGTATAGAAGTGGTGCCCAGTAGAAGGAATGTGAACTCCATCAATACGTATGATCCAAAGAGTAAGAAGGATCATATCTTTCATGGTATTAAGCCAACATTTAGAAGGGAAATATTCTCCCATGTGTTATCAACATATGAAGAAATAGTATCATGTGTTAATAAGATAAGTAGATAATTCTCTGAGTCTTATGGATTTGAAGGGATGAAAGAGAAGAAAAGGATGGAAGACAGAATGATGGATAAAGGGACGAGGGAAAAGAAGAATTTTCCAATATGTGATAACTGTGGGAAGAAACACCTTGGAATTTTCCTGAAGGGAATGGGAGTTTGTTATAAGTGTGGAGAAAAAGGACACCAAGTGCGTGACTGCAAGGGTAAGATAAATGTTTCAAATGTACAATGTTTCATCTTCAAGGAGTGGGGACACTACGCAAACCAATGTTCAAATCATCAGAGTACGCCCCAAATGATGTTATTGGATAATAATCAAGTTATGATACTAACACAGATGAGGAGGAATGATTAGAGTTCTTATGTTGTTATTAAAGAATTTTGTAATTTGAGTGTTGTATCAATGATGTACTTGTTATAATAATTATGGAGTATATAAGGATTGTACTGCAGTACTATTTCATCTAGGACTTGAGATTGTGTGGAACCAAGAAAAGTGACTCCACAGTAGGTTAAATTTTTGGAAAATATATGGTTGAGAGAAAGATAAACCATAATATGGTTCTAATACCAAGATAGTGATTTTGGAATAAGACATGATTGATTTGGATAAATTATGTTGGATATTCTTAACATCCATGAAACTGATTAATGATTTGTATACATTTTTGGATAGAAGGAGTATATCTAGTTTTCTATAAGTAATAAGGTATCATGAATGTAATCAATAAGGATTTATGGTAATACAGTATGTTGTAGTGTTTTAAAAGAATACATGATGAAGGTGTTCACATGTTGTTACGCAGAAAAAAAAGGAGCTTCATTATGTTTACCTTCCTCATAAAATCTGGACTGTGAGTTGGACAGAAGTATTTTGGATAACTATAAAGGTTGGAATGGATTATATTTTACTTTGGATACTATTTTAAAAGTTATTTTTGGATATTTATAAAAAGGACAACACGCAGACCGAGTGACAACCCATCGCGTCGGACAAAGCTGTGGGAATCGAACCCACAACCATAGTACGATTGGGATTAATCGCCTACCACTGGACTACGTGAAGTCCCTGGTTTTTACAGAATAGTTTTTCTAATCTAAATAGTATGTGTTAACATTTGGAACCTTAGACAATTAGGATAAGTATAATATTTTTGAGTTCTATTATCTTTTTGAGTGAAAGATGTGTTGAAGGTTGAAACTCTAATTGTCAAGCATAAATATATATATACCTATCTCTTATTCAATGAATAAATTAATTCTTAAACTTTAGTAAAGTGATATTAAAACAAAAAAATGTGTTATCCTAATACCTTATGTCTTGTTGAACTGATGATATTTTAAATCAACATAGATTGAAGGCTTTGAGGCCCTCAATTTGACAGTTGATTGTGATTGATGACCTCAATCACTCCCTACAAATATTTAAGTTTTTCCTCCAATTATATGTCTCTAATTGCCACCAATGTTCTCTTAATCGAGATCATAATTGGGTGGTGACTTTTTCATTTCCATTTCCCTCTTATTAAGGCAAAATTTTAATAATCTTATTTCCGATGTGGGTTTTCCTCAAAGGTATTTTCTCTTTTCAACCTTTTATTTTCAAAGAAAAATTTCAAATTGTGAGGATGCAATTTATTGAAGGAGGGTAGAATGTAACACCCCGAGCTTCCACGATACGCTTCTCATTCAATAATGCAATAGCTTGCATTGTACGCAACTTCGAGTTCTAAAACACCGCGACTAATCAAAGTAGCCATTATGAATAGTAATAACCACTTTTTAAAATTATAAAAATTTTATATTTTAAAATGGACTTCATTTTTGTATTCGTAATATCGAAATTATCCAAAGTTGAATTTTTTGTAATTTTCTGAGAACTTCCAATTTTTATGAATAGTGAAAATTACTTAAAAACAAATTTTTTAATCAAAATAATTTATAGTGATAAATTATAATATTTAGTGGTTTTAAAGTATAATTAGAATATATTTTTACCGTTTTATCTAATGGTGGTCATTAGAATTAATTTAACATTGAAATTGGACACAAACAATTGCCAATCTTTTGATATAAATTGTTTCTTAAAAACACGCTATTTGTTGTAACAGCGGGAATTAATTATAAAATTAATTAATGCCACTTATATGTTTGGAATTTTGTAAAATAGATATCATTTTTTAATTCGGAATATCAATTATAGCTTAGGGTGAAATTTTGGCCTTATTCTCAAAAACATCAATTTTTGATGAATAGTGAAACCACTAAGTGGTAGTTAAATAACTGATTTTTCGTTTAAATGAAATATTACCACTTCTGTGATTTGATTTTAAAAAATCCGAAATACATGGTTGTCATTAAGAAGTAAAATGTGGTACAATGAGATTAAAATAATTTTTTGGTGAATAGTAACTTTTAAGTTCTTAATCGTGATTAGAGGTAATTAGTGTAGTTTAAGGTAAAGATAATGTTTTAATAATATGAGATGAGCTTGACACTTGTCCTACTCCTATTGGATGAGTCATGGCCAACCAAGACAACCCATGGGTCAACTTGGGGACCCCATGGAGCCACTTTGGTTGGAAAATGACATTAATATATATTTATTTAATGTTAAAATTAAATTGACACAAACATGAGTTGTTTTACTAAAATAGTTTTTAATTGGGGTTACACAAGTCCATGTTTTGATTATAAATATTCATTAGAAATATAAAAATATTTCCTACATCATAGTATTTTTTTTATAATTTTTAGACATAAATAAATTAAATTATTTATGACATCATGATGATGCAGCGATGACCTCATTATTTAACGATTTAAATAAAATGGGAAGATAATGAAAAATCCAAGGCTTACACTTGTCCAAAGCCTATTGTATGAGGATATTTCGAACCCTTATCACCTTATCCTCGAATTATATAAGTGTGGGACCTCTAAAATCCGAAACTCATTTTATAATAAAGTGACTTTTCTTTACTTTCCAAGAGTGCCCCTCATCTCCACTTATAAAAGGCCCCCACCTCTCCCACCTTATTCACACCAGCAAGCCATTTGGCTCAGCCAACCTATGACCAAATACTCTCCCAACTTCCCCCTATTACTCCTAGAAGCCTCACTTTGGGCAGAACTCTTCCCAAGGAAGCCTTTGGCTCAAATCAAAAAGAGTTACCCGATTATGAGGTAATGTCTTCTCTAATGTTATTTTGTTTTATTTTTCTTCTCCAACCCCCTAAAATCTTTTTATTCATTTCTTTTTTAACAAAACCAGTATCCTCAATATATTAGGATGTTGTTATAAGAAGGATTCGAGCTACACTTACACACACCTACATCTAATTGTTAAAGAACATACGGTTTCTGTGGATGGCGAATTTCTGCCTCACGAAACGATGATTGTTCAACACTCATATAACACCGTCAAAGGTGGCAATTAAGATGTCAATATTTTTATATATGATATATAATATGTTTATGTTTTACTTATTCTTCTTTATTTCTCATTTATGGCATACTTTATGATTTCCATTATGGGTAAAAAGCGATAATTTAATTTTAGGAAGTGCGGACTACCGCCCCCTCAAAGTGATTTGAATCGTTAATGCCATATGTGGGATGTATAAAGGATGGAGTAAATGGTATTATACACTATGTTATACTGGAATTATATTATACATTTATATCATTATGATTTCGTTCCATTAAATATGAAATTGAAATGAAAGTAGCGTTCATGCGTACGTACGGCTTACCGTCTCCATGAACGGTGCATTTCATTTCTTACCTTAAATGTTACGTAATATTATAAATGAATGTATATACTGGATATATAAGATATATATGACATCTAAATCATGAATATAATTCTGGAGATAATGGACATTCTACCACATAAACAACTTGTAATCATAAGAAGTTTATTGTTGACTCAAGTACCAAAGATCGACAAAACGACCATTATTAACCTAAATAATTACATAATGTTCATAACATTGTAATAAGTGATATAAAAAGGATAATGAAATTAAAAATGGTTCTTAATAAGGTATATATTAACTCTAGTTTATTATTCAGGAGGTTAAAGAACGGTTGAGTCAAGTCAGACACGAGGTAAGGGAACTTCTTAACCCAACTTCAATTCTTTGGGTTAATCTTCTACTTTCAAATTACGTCATGATATTATTATGTTCTATCTTGTATTTTTACTTTCTTTATGTGTATCTATAGTGAATACACATAATAGATGTATTTTATTTGTAAGGGAACTTCTTAACCCAACTTCAATTCTTTGGGTTAATCTCCTACTTTCAAATTACGTCATGATATTATTATGTCCTATCTTGTATTTGTACTTTCTTTATGTGTATCTATAGTGAATACACATAATAGATCTATTTTATTTGTAAGGGAACTTCTTAACCCAACTTCAATTCTTTGGTTTAATCTCCTACTTTCAAATTACGTCATGATATTATTATGTCCTATCTTGTATTTGTACTTTCTTTATGTGTATCTATAGTGAATACACATAATAGATCTGTTTTATTTGTAAGGGAATTTCTTAACCCAACATCCATTCTTTGGGTTAATCTCCTACTTTCAAATTATATCATGATATTATCATGTCCTATTTTTTATTTTTACTTTCTTTATGTGTACCTATAGCGAATACACATAATAGATCTATTTTATTTTAAAAATGATCTTTGTATGGACTTCGTCTCAATCTCCTTTCATTGAGGCATATTTCGTTTTATACACAACATTCTTTTATACGGTGTATAAACCCCTTTGAATTTTTACGTTTATTAAAAAGGAATCTTTTTTATACGAAGCATTTTACTAAATGACAAAAAGGGAATGTTTTTCCTTCCGTACTTATGCGGCGACAACGACTTCTCTGCCGCCGTGACCATTATTTGAGTTTCGGCTTCCTCTACAAGCCATCACTTTTTTTTAATAAATACAAAGTTTCAGCTTTCTTTTATTTTGGTATTGAAAATGGTTTTGAAAGCGTTTTTATTATATCAATGTGTTGTATTGATATCTTTTGATTGAAATGTGGAAATGTTATGTTTCCTTAATGCATGTTTTATGTGATACGATTATGTTATGGTTTATGATATGTTTGAACCTATTCATATGAGGAATGCATTGGACTTAATAAGTGACGGGTGGAGCCCGCTATAGCTCCTCGATGCATCGACAGGTCTCATGAGACAAACTAGTGTCTTGGCACGAGGCCTTGACAAAATCTTATTTGTGGTCTTGGCACGAGGCCTTGGCTACGTGGTTATGATAGTCTGGAATTATGCATTCCATCATTATGAAAATGGTTATTGATATTGCATGTGATTATTCGACCAGTAGAATATCCATGTGAAGAAGTGAATGGCATTATCTCATTTTACTTTTTCCATATTATGTTGAAGTTCAAGTTCAAAAGGCTTTTGTTTTAGTTATACATTGCCTTAAATGTTTATGTTTATTGATGAAATCTTCTGCTATATTGTCATCCTTACTGAGCATCTGATCTCACCCCTTTCAATGTTTTAATATTTTCCAGGATGTGAAGAAGTATTTTATGAATGACCTGTAGGGATAGTCAGAAGAGAATATGAGTGTGGACTATGAAGACTTTGTTATTAGTTTGTCACTTTATGATGTAATGTAAGACTTATGAATGTATCTAGTGTTTCCAAGGCTACTAAACTAATCGGTCTTTCGAGACATGATCTTTTGTGATCATGCCGATGTTACGAAGTAATGCACCGGCTCTGGGTAGCTGGGGTCGGGGCGTTACAGTTGGTATCAGATGCAGTTTAGTACTAACCTTGGAAGCTAGATTTAGATAAACTCTGATTAGAGCACATAGCCCAAAGATAGACTTTGAGGATTAGTATAGAAGAACTTCCTAGAATTTTGTTATTGTAGAGATTTTGTGAGTTTTCTGAGCAATACATCCCTGTCTGGATACGAACAGGTAGAGGCGGATCTAGCACAGATGTACCTAGGGGTAAAACCCGAAAACACCGCTTTGAGCTAGACTCGAACGGGAACTGGTACACGACAACGGTCCTTGCTGCACTCTTGGTTACAACAGTCATGGGGGATATGCTTAGGATAATTCCCATTTTCTTTACAAACCACTATGAACGGTTATGAGTATATACTTCCTCAAATAAAACCTTTTTATGATTATGGATTATATCCATAAATAGTTCAATTTATGTTAATTATTTTATAAGTATGGAATTTTGTATTTTGATTCATAAACTAATCTAGTTTATGGCATTGTATAGAAATGGTGCCCAGTTGAAGGAATGTGAACTCCATCAATACGTATGATCCAAAGAGTAAGAAGGATCATATCTTTCATGGTATTAAGACAACATTTAGAAGGGAAATATTCTCCCATGTGTTATCAACATATGAATAAATAGTATCATGTGTTAATAAGATAAGTAGAGAATTCTCTAAGTCTTATGGATTTGGAGGGATGAAAGAGAAGAAAAGGATGGAAGAGAGAATGATGGATAAAGGGACGAGGGAAAAGAAGAATTTTCCAATATGTGATAACTGTGGGAAGAAACACCTTGGAATTTGCCTGAAGGGAATGGGAGTTTGTTATAAGTGTGGAGAAAAAGGACACCAAGTGCGTGACTGCAAGGGTAAGAAAAAGGTTTCAAATGTACAATGCTTCATCTGCAAGGAGTGGGGACACTACGCAAACCAATGTTCAAATCCTCATAGTATGCCCCAAATGATGTTATTGGATAATAATCAAGTTATGATACTACCACAGATGAGGAGGAATGATTAGAGTTCTTATGTTGTTATTAAAGAATTTTGTAATTTGAGTGTTGTATCAATGATGTACTTGTTATAATAATTATGGAGTATATAAGGATTGTACTGCAGTACTATTTCTTCTAGGACTTGAGATTGTGTGGAACCAAGAAAAGTGACTCCACAGTAGGTTAAATTTTTGTAAAATATATGGTTGAGAGAAAGATAAACCATAATATGGTTCTAATACCAAGATAGTGATTTTGGAATAAGACATGATTGATTTGGATAAATTATGTTGGATATTCATAACATCCTTGAAACTGATTAATGATTTGTATAAATTTTTGGATAGAAGGAGTATATCTAGTTTTCTATAAGGAATAAGGGATCATGAATGTAATCAATAAGGATTTATGGTAATACAGTATGTTTTAGTGTTTTAAAATAATACATGATGAAGGTGTTCACATGTTGTTACGCAGAAAAAAAGGAGCTTCATTATGTTTACCTTCCTCATAAAATCTGGACTGTGAGTTGGACAGAAGTATTTTGGATAACTATAAAGGTTGGAATGGATTATATTTTACTTTGGATACTATTTTAAAGTTTATTTTTGGATATTTATAAAAAGGACAACACGCAGACCGAGTGACAACCCATCGCGTTGGACAAAGCTGTGGGAATCGAACCCACAACCATAGTACGATTGGGATTAATCGCCTACCACTGGACTACGTGAAGTCCCTGGTTTTTATAGAATAGTTTTTCTAATCTAAATCGTATGTGTTAACATTTGGAACCTTATACAATTAGGATAAGTATAATTTTTTTGAGTTCTATTATCTTTTTGAGTGAAAGATGAGTTGAAGGTTGAAACTCTAATTGTCAAGAATAAATATATATATACCTATATCTTATTCAATGAATAAATTAATTCTTAAACATTAGTAAAGTGATATTAAAACAAAAAATGTGTTATCCTAATACCTTATGTCTTGTTGAACTGATGATATTTTAAATCAACATAGATTGAAGGCTTTGAGGCCCTCAATTTGACAGTTGATTGTGATTGATGACCTCAAACACTCCCTAAAAATATTTAAGTTTTTCCTCCAATTATATGTCTCTAATTGCCACCAATGTTCTCCTAATCGAGATCATAATTGGGTGGTGACTTTTTCATTTCCCTTTCCCTCTTATTAAGGCAAAATTTTATTAATCTTATTTCCGATGTGGGTTTTCCTCAAAGGTATTTTCTCTTTTCAAACTTTTATTTTCAAAGAAAAATTTCAAATTGCGAGGATGCAATTTATTGAAGGAGAGTAGAATGTAACACCCCGAGCTTCCACGATACGCTTCTCATTCAATAATGCAATAGCTTGCATTGTACGCAACTTCGAGTTCTAAAACACCGCGACTAATCAAAGTAGCCGTTATGAATAGTAATAACCACTTTTTAAAATTATAAAAATTTTATATTTCAAAATGGACTTCATTTTTGTATTCGTAATATCAAAATTATCCAAAGTTGAATTTTTTGTAATTTTCTGAGAACATCCAATTTTTATGAATAGTGAAAATTACTTAAAAACAAATTTTTTAATCAAAATAATTTATAGTGATAAATTATACTATTTAGTGGTTTTAAAGTATAATTAGAATATATTTTTACCATTTTATCCAATGGTGGTCATTAGAATTAATTTAACATTGAAATTGGACATAAACAATTGCCAATCTTTTGATATAAATTGTTTCTTAAAAACACGCTATTTGTTGTAACATCGGGAATTAATTATAAAATTAATTAATGCAACTTATATGTTTGGAATTTTTTAATATAGACATCATTTTTGAATTAGGAATATCAATTATATCTTAGGGTGAAATTTTGGCCTTATTCTGAAAAACTTCAATTTTTGATGAATAGTGAAACCACTAAGTGGTAGTTAAATAACTGATTTTTCATTTAAATGAAATATTACCACTTCTGTGATTTGATTTTCAAAAATCCGACATACATGGTTGTCATTAAGAAGTAAAATGTGGTTCAATGAGATTAAAATAATTTTTTGGTGAATAGTAACTTTTAAGTTCTTAATCGCGATTAGAGGTAATTAGTGTAGTTTAAGGTAAAGATAATGTTTTAATAATATGAGATGAGCTTGACACTTGTACTACTCCTATTGGATGAGTCATGGCCGACCAAGAGAACCCATGGGTCAACTTGGGGACCCCATGGAGCCACTTTGGTTGGAAAATGACATTAATATATATTTATTTAATGTTAAAATTAAATTGACACAAACATGAGTTGTTTTACTAAAACAGTTGTTAATTGGAGTTACACAAGTCCAAATTTTGATTATAAATATTCATTAGAAATATAAAAAGATTTAATACATCATAGTATTTTTTTATATAATTTTTAGACATAAATAAATTAAATTATTTATGACATCATGATGATGCAGCGATGACCTCATTATTTAACGATTTAAATAAAATGGGAAGATAATGCAAAATCCGAGGCTTACACTTGTCCAAAGCCTATTGGATGAGGAGGTTTAGAACCCTTATCACCTTAGCCTCTAATTATATAAGTGTGGGACCTCTAAAATCCGAAACTCATTTTATAATAAAGTGACTTTTCTTTACTTTCCAAGAGTGCCCCTCCTCTCCACTTATAAAAGGCCCCCACCTCTCCCACCTTATTCACACCTTCAAGCCATTTGGCTCAGCCAACCTCTGCCCGAATACTCTCCCAACTTCCCCCTCTTACTCCTAGAAGCCTCACTTTGGGCAGAACGCTTCCCAAGGAAGCCATTGGCTCAAATTAAAAATAGTTACCCGATTTTGAGGTAATGTCTTCTCTAATGTTATTTTGTTTTATTTTTCTTCTCCAACCCCCTAAACTCTTTTTATTCATTTCTTTTGTAACAACACCAGTATCCTCAATATACTAGGATGTTTTTATAAGAAGGATTCGAGCTACACTTACACACACCTACATCTAATGGTTAAAGAACATACGGTTTCTGTGGATGGCGAATTTCTGCCTCACGAAACGATGATTGTTCAACACTCATATAACACCTTCAAAGGTGGCCATTAAGATGTCAATATTTTTATATATGATATATAATATGTTTATGTTTTACTTATTCTTCTGTATTTCTCATTTATGGCATACTTTATTATTTCCATTATGGGTAAAAGGCGATAATTTCATTTTAGGAAGTGCGGACTACCGCCCCCTCAATGTGATTTGAATCGTTAATGCCATATGTGGGATGTATAAAGGATGGAGTAAATGGTATTATACACTATGTTATACTGGAATTATATTATACATTTATATCATTATGATTTCGTTCCATTAAATATGAAATTGAAATGAAAGTAGCGTTCATGCGTACGTACGGCCTACCGTCTCCATGAACGGTGCATTTCATTTCTTACCTCTAAATGTTATGTAATATTATAAATGAATGTATATACTGGATATATAAGATATATATGACATCTAAATAATGAATATAATTCTGGAGATAATGGATATTCTACCACATAAACAACTTGTAATTATAGGAAGTTTATTGTTGACTCAAGTACCAAAGATCGACAAAACGACCGTTATTAACTTAAATAATTACATAATGTTCATAACATTGTAATAAGTGATATAAAAAGGATAATGAAATTAAAAATGGTTCTTAATAAGGTATATATTAACTCTAGTTTATTATTCAGGAGGTTAAAGAACGGTTGAATCAAGTCAGACACGAGGTAAGGGAACTTCTTAACCCAACTTCAATTCTTTGGGTTAATCTCCTACTTTCAAATTACGTCATGATATTATTATGTCCTATCTTGTATTTGTACTTTATTTATGTGTATCTATTGTGAATACACATAATAGATCTATTTTATTTGTAAGGGAACTTCTTAACCCAACTTCAATTCTTTGGGTTAATCTCCTACTTTCAAATTACGTCATGATATTATTATGTCCTATCTTGTATTTGTACTTTCTTTATGTGTATCTATAGTGAATACACATAATAGATCTATTTTATTTGTAAGGGATCTTCTTAACCCAACTTAAATTCTTTGGGTTAATCTCCTACTTTCAAATTACGTCATGATATTATTATGTCCTATCTTGTATTTGTACTTTCTTTATGTGTATCTATAGTGAATACACATAATAGATCTATTTTATTTGTAAGGGAATTTCTTAACCCAACATCCATTCTTTGGGTTTATCTCCTACTTTCAAATTATATCATGATATTATCATGTCCTATTTTGTATTTTTACTTTCTTTATGTGTACCTATAGCGAATACACATAATAGATCTATTTTATTTTAAAAATGATCTTTGTATGGATTTCGTCTCAATCTCCTTTCATTGAGGCATATTTCGTTTTATACACAACTTTCTTTTATACGGTATATAAACCCCTTTGAATTTTTACGTTTATTCAAAAGGAATCTTTTTTATACGAAGCATTTTACTAAACGACAAAAAGAGAGTGTTTTTCCTTCCGTACTTATGCGGCGACAACGACTTCTCCGCTGCCGTGACCATTATTTGAGTTTCGGCTTCCTCTACAAGCCATCACTTTTTTTTAATAAATACAAAGTTTCAACTTTCTTTTATTTTGGTATTGAAAATGGTTTTGAAAGCGTTTTTATTATATCAATGTGTTGTATTGATATCTTTTGATTGAAATGTGGAAATGTTATGTTTCCTTCATGCATGTTTTATGTGATACGATTATGTTATGGTTTATGATATGTTTAAACCTATTAATATGAGGAATGCATTGGACTTAATAAGTGACGGGTGGAGCCCGCTATAGCTCCTTGATGCATCAGCAGGTCTCATGAGACAAACTAGTGTCTTGGCACGAGGCCTTGACAAAATCTTATTTGTGGTCTTGGCACGAGGCCTTGGCTACGTGGTTATGATAGTATGGCATTATCCATTCCATCATTATGAAAATGGTTATTGATATTGCATGTGATTATTCGACCAGTATAATATCCATGTGAAGAAGTGAATGGCATTATCTCATTTTACTTTTTCCATATTATGTTGAAGTTTAAGTTCAAAAGGCTTTTGTTTTAGTTATACATTGCCTTAAATGTTTATGTTTATTGATGAAAGCTTCCACTATATTGTCATCCTTACTGAGCATCTGAGCTCACCCCTTTCAATGTTTTAATATTTTCCAGGATGTGAAGAAGTATTTTATGAATGACCTGCAGGGATAGTCAGAAGAGGATATGAGTGTGGACTATGAAGACTTTGTTATTAGTTTTTCACTTTATGATGTAATGTAAGACTTATGAATGTATCTAGTGTTTCCAAAGCTACTAAACTAATCAGTCTTTCGAGACTTGATCTTTTGTGATCATGCCGATGTTACGAAGTAATGCACCGTCTTTGGGTAGCTGGGGTCGGGGCGTTACATTATACATTAAAGTATTTATTTTATTTTTGACATAATGATGATGCAGTAATTATCTTATTAATGAAATATTAACATAATTGAAGTTATAAATACCCAAATAAATGTAATTTGAGACTTTTTATGAATTACACTAATTTTCTTAGGTTAATATGACATGTTATTATTGATTCAACTATCCTTTTTAGAACTAATATTGTTTTTATGATTTTCACAAAAATCAATTACCAAATAGTGTCAAAATTGACATAAAATAGTTTTTAAAAAACATATTATATTATTAATTGTTATTATATTCATAAAAATATGAGGTTCGGTCAAATGACTTAGATAATATTATATATATTAATAATGAACCACTTGGGGTTCGTTTGGCTTGTTATAGTAAGTTTCTTAACCATATAGTGTAAGAAAACAAGAAGACATGGTAAAAGTTAAATTATTTAACTTAGAGTTAAATCTAAATGATAAGGTTAAAATAGTAACCTAAACTTGTATAAAACCTATTGGTTGAGAGGATTTCGAACCATAACCACTTTAGATTTTAAATAAATCAATTTTCAGCTCTTATAAACTGAATATTACTTTATTATAAAATAATATTTTATGTTTTTTCAAAGGTCCCCCTCTCCTCTCTTATAAAAAGGGAACCCCTTCCTTTTTCTCTTCACACCCTTTTGAGCCCTGAAGCTCGGCTAACCCCTGAAAATTCCTCTTATCAATCTCTCTAGTTATATCATAGAGGTTCTGGTCTTCTCAAAATACCAACTCTAGTGACCTATGATGAAGTTTAAAGGAGGTGCGTCGAGGAAGAGGTAATCTCTTCTACTGGCTCCTTCAAGTTTATTTATTCTTCTACTTCCTCTTCTTTAGATGTTTCATTATAAAGTAATAACAAAAGTATTAATTATATAATTATATGTTATTATAAATATTAAACAACCCTATTTCACCTTCTATCCATCTTACAGAAAATTAAATCACCGTGCGTGCGTACGTACAAAATACCGTCTCCACGTCGTGGTGTAATCAGTTTTTCCACCACCACCTTACGTGGATGGGTATAATGGTGTAAATAATAAATATATATCATTATTATAACTTCATATGGATTCTAAGATATTATATCATCCACTCCAATTCCATTCAATAAATATGGGAATGATATCATCGCTCGTGCGTACGTACGGATTACCATCTCCACGACGCGATGAGTTTCATTTTCCATGTTAACAATTAAAGAAGGATTATAAAGTATATATAATAAGTAATCATGAAATATATGACATAATAATTCTACAGGATTTATGTTTATATATATATAAATTTATGTCATCTACTTAATTCCACTCAATTCAATAAGGAAACGGAAAACATCGTTCCTGCGTACGTACGACCTACCGTCTCCATGAACAGTGTATTTATTTCCATTTATCTATATATTATATATATATATATATTCTGAATATATATTGTATATAAATAATGTTTTATATTCTAGAATTAAGTAATCATGATCTAATTAATCATATTAATAATTACAAGTCAAAACACGGACGATAAATGAAATGATTTTACCCAAAACACTGCTTTAACATGGAATTGACAAATGAACGGATAATATAAAGTCGTAAGTGAATCATATATGATATCATAAATATTATTATGGTTCGGTTACAAGTTAATAATATGTTTAATCCCACTATATAGGAGTCTCAGACACATACTAATGAAATTGTACATAAGGTAATGATAACATTTCCAATCTCATTTTTATCCGAGATTGTTTATTCGTAAGTATTTACTGGGGTTATATTTTTCATCCATGTCCTTAAAAAAGTTTTCAAAAAGTGTTTAATATTCTTACATGTTTGTTTAAAGTCATTTTTACCCATCTTGGTTTTTACTTTGTGTTATGGAAGGAATCTTTCTTTTGTATACCATACGTGGTACTTTTTGACTATTCTGACAAAAGTATGAGGATAATATTTTTTTAACTTATATGGAATGAACATATTTTTACGGTTTCATATCAACTTATTTTCATGAAGATTACTCTACAATATTTCATGACTATTTTCAAAAAAATATTTTTCTTTTAAAATTTCATGGCATTTTGTGAAAAGAAAATGATTTTGAATTAGAAAGGATATTTTCATCAAGAATACATTTCAAGTGTTTTATCAAAACTATTTTCCATATAAGATGACATTATTTCATATATTTATATTTCAAGTATAATGTATCTATGATTTAGATGGTGTCACTTTTCTTATGATGAAATGATATCCATTTGTTTTGTATAGATTATGTGATGATGAGATGATGTTTATGAAACCCATTTTATTCTTTGGGTTATGATGAATGATATATTTTTATTTTATGTCACAAGTAAGAATGATTTCATTATGAGATGGGTGGGACCTATATCTCCATACAATTAATTGGGTAAAGATTTATATCTCATGAGATAGAGATGGCTGGAATGACAATTTAATAAGGTTCAGTAATACATGACTGGAACCGGGAGTGAACTCGATTCAGTAATGGACTTTGTCAACTAAGATGGTCTTGGCAGTAATGCCTTGGATACTATGGAAATAATATCAAGTGATTAATGGTTGGCCACAATTACATTTTTTCTTCATAGGATATTTTATTAGGATTCATTTTCTATTATGATATATTCCTTACGTACTTCCAAGATTTATGTCCTTGCCCAAGATTTTGATGTTTAGATTTTATGTTCATGTTTTTTGCATTCAAATGTTTATGGATTGCTTTATGTTCTCTATGTTTACCCTTACTGAGAATTTTAGCTCACCCTTTATATGTTTTCTTCTCCCCAGGATTTAAAGAAAGGTTTTAGGTAAGAAAACAAAAAGGGGAAGATCTTTATGGGATATGTTGAAGATCTTTCTCCACGATTAGAAGATTATGTTCCAAGTTTCCAAAGACACTAAACTATTACGGTCCTTGAGTGTTGGTTCTTATTATGTATAAATTATTCCGAAAAAGTAATGTAATGTCCATGTACGTCAAGCTTTGGGTATCTACAGTTGGTATCAGAGGAAAGGTTTCATTAACCTTTGGAAACTAGGATATGATAACTTTAGTGAGATCCCTAGAGATATTTCTAAGGTATGTATAGGGATGTACCTAAGGTTAAGTATAATTATAGGTTATAGTCTTAGAATTATGGTAACAATCTTATAATTAACCCTAAGATGTTATATATTGAATGTAATCCCCCTTTTTATGTTGTTTTCCCGAGCATGATTTTTTCCTCTCACACTATTCTTTTTGGGTTTTAGACGATGGATGGAACCCGAAGGAACCGTGTTGATCAATGTAATGGAAAATGCAATGATTTTCCTTCGGAACAACCTATTTTAATGGGAGATGGAGTGAAAAATCTTATTTCTATACTTACAAAAGATATGAATCATTCAGGATTCCCAAATGATCAGAGAAGGGAACAATATTATATTGGGTCCTTCATGAGGCAACACCCACCTTCTTTCAATGGGTCTTCTGATCCACTTGTTTCTGAACAATGGATCAGTACCATTGAAAAGATATTTTCCATACTTTGCTATTCATAACATGATAAAGTCTTTCTAGTTGTTTACCACTTAGATGCTGAAGCAGACTAGTGGTGGACTCTAATTAATAATACAAGTCCCCAAGATGAAATTGAATCCATGGAATGGGATGAGTTCAAGAACTTATTTTTCAATAAGTACTTCCCTCGTATTCTTTGAACAAATATGGAAAAGGATTTCCTTGAGCTTAAGAAAAAGGATGATGAATCTATTGTTATATACAAAGTGAATTTTACAAGGCTTTCAAGGTATGCATTTGGATTTATCATCCAACCTGAAAGTAAAGTTGATCAATTATTCAGTGGGTTAAATCCAATTCTTCGAAGGACATTAGATATAAGAGACTTCAGTAGCGATGAAGAAATTGTGCGTTGTGCAATAAAGGTAGAACTGGAAGTTGGTGTAACATATCCATCTCATGGTTTTGATAAGAAATGAAAGATGGAGTTCAAGGAAAAACCTCAGAACACTGGTGAAAAGAAGGTGAATGTTTCTTTATGCTCAAAGTGTGGAAAGAAGCATGGTGTAGATTGTCTAAAAGGTACTATAAAATGTTTCAAGTGTGTAAAAGAAGGCCATCAAGCATCTGAGTGCTGAAGTAATGGGAAAAAGGTTTCTAATGACATGAATAGAGAAAAGACTACAAGGAACTCTCCACCAACACTTCAATGATTCAAGTGAAAGGAAATGGGTCATTATGCTAACCAATTCCCTAATACAACGGTTAATGATGATCGATGTGAGAATCCTCTTAAGGAAAATGACAAAGGGAAGTCACATGCGATCAATATTGGCGATGTTGAGTATGACAATGATGTAGTGGAATGATTATGTGTTTCTGTAACGAGATTCCAAAATAATGTTGTGGAATCTAATTTATAGTACAGTGGAATATTGGAATATCTATGTATTGGTTTATTATGGTTTTCAATAATTATATGGTACTGGTAACCATGAAAAGTAATTAAAATATTTTTGAAAGCAGATTATATGATAAAAAGAAAATGAAATTTTTAATAGTATTCTTGAGCTGATGACTGATATAAGGACTAAGTGATATTATGGTTTGAGTATATAGAATTTTTGGGATTTTGGTATGTGGAAAGAGTTGACTTTTGACAAAATTCATGTTTTCACTAAGGTTCAATGGGTATTAATTTTTCAAGAGAATACATGATTAAGGTATTCACATGTTTGTAATTTGACCAACGAGATATATCGTATGATATATGGGGCATAAATGATGGTATTCACATTCTCGACAGATGATATTTCTAGTAATTGTTTTCTTTATACTACGAGCTTAGACAAAATTATTTTGGATAAGCCTAAATATTGGAATGGATTATGTTGGACATAAGTTAGTATTGTTTAAGGCTATAACATTTTTCTATATTATTGATGGAGTGTTATAATAATGTAGTTTTAGAAAAACGACAACCCATAGGATGAGCGACAACCCGTCGCGTCGGACAAGGCTGTGGGAATCAAACCCACAACCGAAGTGCGACATGCCTTTATCACCTACCACTGGCATACAAGAAGTCCCTGGTTAGTAGAAAATATTTTTATTAAGTGGTATGATATATAAAGTATAAGTCCATTTTTGGAATCATATACGATTAACCTCACTATAGATGGACTAATGTATATTTGATAACTTTTGCTAACCTTTTGTTTGAGACATGGAATGACACATCATTCTATCACATGATTTTATAATATCTCTTGAATGAAAAATTCAACTTCATTTCTTTAAGAGATGAAGTGGAAATTGTTCAAGGCACGAACAACGGTGAGATTATACCGAAATAAAGTAATTATTTCTTCTAATTCAAAATCTTCAACTTTAGGGAAATGATCTGGAAAACCAAAAATGTAGTCCTAGTGCCCATATATCCGATGAATCAGATGGTACCTTAGATCATCACAAATTAATGGCTTTATGATTGTTGGCATTTTCATAGCCATGTTCTCTACCACTCTCCATCAGAACATAATGGTTAGATTTCTCTTCCATATCCATATTTTCACCTATGTTCTCCTATGTGGAAACCCAGTGGTTAGTTAATTTGGGTAACTATTATGTTTCATAATTTAGTTTTTAAAGTTAAGTTTTGGTATTTCTTTTTACGATGTGGGTTCTTATTAAAGAAACTTTTGAGTAGTAAACCATTTATAACCCCGACGAATTTCGAGGGAGAAATTCATTTTAAGGGGGGTAGAATGTAAAACCCTGAGATTTTATGAAAAATATTTTTTTAATTTTATTGATGTATTGTGTTGTACGCTACACTAAAAGGAGATTTAACTACACAAATCCTGGACTTTTCTTGCATTACATGCAGTCAAAACCTTCCACGATAGCGTGTGTTGTATGCAATACCGAGTTTCACTAAACAACGATATGTTATATAAACTAGCTGTTATGAATAGTAATACCTACTTTTTGAAATTTTATAAATTTTATATTTCGAAATGGTCTTAATTTTTGGATTCTTAATATCAAAATTAGCCTAGGGTGAATTTTTGTATTTTTCTGAGAACATTCAATTTTTGATGAATAGTGAAAACACTAGGTTACTATTTAAAAACTGACTTTTTATTTAAATAATTATTTATTTTATTTAAATTTATTTTAGGTCACAATTGATTCATAATACCTATATAATTTCAATGTAATTCATGTTAGTCATTTTATAATAATTTTAGATATAAAAAAAGTTTATTAAACATTTCACCGTCTTTTACCCACCTCCTAGGAGAATTAAAAAATTTATGTAAAACATAATTTTATCGCTTCTGTGAGTGGAATTTTGAAAATTCGAGAGACACAGTTAATATCAAGGAGTAAAATGTGGTTCAATAAGATAAAACAATTTTTGTTGAATAGTAACTTTTTACTTTTATTTACCACGGTTAAATGTAAATAGGGTAATTAAGGGTAAAAATGATATTATTATTATCCTAAAAAATTTCATAATTCTATTAGATAAGTGTAATTCGACCAAAAACAACCTTATGAATAAAATATTACCCTTTAGGTCCACTTGGATTAGATTATGACATTTATTATTATTTTATTTAAAGAAGAGTTAAAATGGTTAAAATCAAAGTTTAATAACTAAAACATTTTTAATACAGGGTTATACATAAGATAAATTCGACTATAAATATTAATTAAAAATATATAAATATTTCCTACATAATGACATTTTATTTATAATTTTTAGACATAAATAATTTATGTTATTTTTGACACAATGATGATGTAGTAATTACCTTATTAACGAAATATTAACATAATTGATGTTATAAATACCCAAATAAATGCAATTTGAGACTTTTTATGAATTAAAAAAATTTTATAGGTTAATATGACATGTTATTATTGATTAAATTAACGTTTTTATAACTAATAATGTTTTTATGATTTTCACAAAAATCAATTACCAAATAGTGTCAAAATAGACATAAAATAGTTTTTAAAACAAATATTATATTATTAATTGTTATTATATTAATAAAAATCTAAGGTTCGGCCAAATGACTTAGATAAGGTCATATATATTAATAATGAACCACTTTGGGTTCTTTTTTGCTTGTTATAGTAAGTTTATTAACCATATAGTGTAAGAAAACAAGAAGACATGGTAAAAGTTAAATTATTTAACTTAGAGTGAAATCTAAATGATAAGGTTAAAATAGTAACCTAAACTTTTATAAAACCTATTGGTTGAAAGGATTTAGACCCATACCAACTTTATATTTTAAATAAATAAATTTGGATCTATTATAAACCGAATATGACTTTATTGTAAAATAATATTTTATGTTTCTCCAAAGGTGCCCCTCTCCTCCCTTATAAAAAGGGCACCCCTTCCCTCTTCTCTTCACACCCTTTTGAGTCTTGAAGATTGGACAACCCCTAAAAATTATTTTTATTAACCTCTCTATATATATCATAGTGGTTCTGTTCTTCTCAAAAGGCCAACTCTAGTGCCCTAAGAAGAACTTTAAATGAGGTGCGTCGAGGAAGAGGTAATCTCTTCTACCGACTCTTTCATGTGTCTTTCTTCTTCTACATACTCTTCTTTAGTTGTATCATTATAACATAATAAAATAAGTATTAATTATAGACTAATATATTATTATAAATATTAAACAACCCTATTTAACCTTCTATCCATCCTACAGAAAATGAAATCACCGCGTGTGCGTACGTACGGAATACCATCTCCACGCCGTGGTGTAATCAGTTTTCCACCACCACCTTACTTGGATGGGTATAATGGTGTAAATAATAAATATATACAATTATTATAACATCATACTAATTCTAAGAAATTATATCATCCACTCCAATTCCATTCAATAAATATGGGAACGATATCATCGCTTGTGCGTACGTACGGATTACCGTCTCCACGACGCGATGAGATTCATTTTACATGTTAACAATTCAAGAATGATTATAAAGTATATATAATAAGTAATAATGAAATATATGACATAATAAATCTACTGTATTTATGACTATATATATGTATGTCATCTACTTAATTCCATTTAATTCAGTAAGGAAACAGAAAACATCGTTCATGGGTACGTACGACCTACCGTCTCCATGAACGGTGTATTTCTTTACATTTATCGATCTATTATATATATGTATATTCTGAATATATATTATAATTAAATCATGTTTTATATTCTGTAATGAAGTAATAATTATATAAGTAATCATATTAATAATTACAAGTCAAAACACAGACGATAAATGAAACGATTTTACCCAAAACACTACTTTAACATGGAATTGACAAATGAACGGATAATATAAAGTCAAAAGTGAATCATATATGATATCATAAATATTATTATGGTTTTGTTAAAAGTTAATAATATGTTTAAACCCACTATACAGGAGTCTCAGACACATATGGAAGAAATTGGACATAAGGTAAGGGATAACTTTTCCAATCTCATTTTTATCTGAGATTGTTTATTCATAAGTATTTACTGGGGTTAAATTTTTCACCCTTGTCCATAAAAAAGTTTTCACAAAGTGTTTAATATTTTTCCATGTATGTTTAAAGTCATTTTTACCCATCTTTACTTTTACTTTGTGTTATGGAAGGAATCTTTCTTTTGATTACCATACGTGGTACTTTTTGACTTTTCCGAAAAAAGTACGAGGAGAATGTTTTTTTAACTTATATGACATGAACAGATTTTTATGGGTTCATATCGCCTTATTTTCATGAAGCTTACTCTAAAGGATTTCATGACTATTTTCATCAAAATCCTTTTCTTTTAAAATTTCATGGAATTTTATGAAAAGAAAATTATTTTGAAGAAGAAAGGATATTTTCCTCAAGAATTGGTTTCAAGTGTTTTATCAAAACTATTTTCCATCTAAGATAACATTATTTCATATGTTTATGTTTCAATTATAATTTCTCTATGATTTACAGGGTTTCACTTTTCTTATGATGAAATGATATCCATTTGTTTTATATGGATTATGTGATGATGGGATGATGTTTACGAAACCCATTTTATTCTTTGGGTTATGATGAATGATTTATGTTTATTTTGTGGCACAAGTAAGAATGATTTCATTATGAGATGGGTGAGACCTATATATCCCTCCAATGCATTGGGTAAATATTTATATCTCATGAGATATAAATTTCTAGAACAACAAGTTAATCCGGTTTAGTAATAATGGACTGGTATGAGGAGTGAACTAGGTTTAGTAATGGACTTTGTCCTCTAAGATGGTCTTGGAAGCAATGCCTTGGCTACTATGGAAATCATATCAAGTGATTAATGGTTTGCCACAATTACATGTTTTCTTCCTAGGATCTTTTATCAGGATTGATGTTCTATTATGATATATGCCTTACGTACCCAAGATTTATGTCTTTGTTCATGATTTTGATGTTTAGATTTTATGTTCAAGTTTTTTGTATTCAAATGTTTATGGATTGTTTTATGTTATCTATGTTTACCCTTACTGATCATTTGAGCTCACCCTTTATATGTTTTCTTCTCCCCAGGATTTAAAGAATGGTTTTAGGTAAGAAAACAAAAAGGGGAAGATCTTTATGGGAGATGTTGAAGATCTTTCACCATGATTAGAAGATTATGTTCTGAGTTTCCAAAGACACTAAACTATTATAGTCCTTGATTGTTGGTTCTTATTATGTATAAATTATTCCGAAAAAGTAATGTAATGTCCATGTACGTCACGATTTGGGTCGTTACACATCGGGTACATGATGTCTTCCACATATCTCAGTTGACGAGATGCATGCATGACCCTTCCCACATCATCGACTATGGAGAGATGGACATAGATGATAGGGAGAATTTGATGGAGGTTCCAGTAGAGATTGAGGATCGATAGGAGCGGGTCCTACGTGGACAGTCGATACCTCTGGTGGGAATTCACGGGCTACATGGGAAACTCCACGATTGCGCATGGGAGCAGGAGGCTTAGATTTGTGCTCAATACCTCCATTTGTTCCCTTAGTTCGAGTTGTAGCTTATGGGTATGTAAAGCCCTGAGGTGGGGAGAATGTAAAGACCCGAAAATTCCATGGAATTTTTTTTAAATACAATGGATTTTTACGAGTCTGTGAAAATTTACTATGCTTGATTCCAAGGCCTGATGTTCCAAGAATCTATTTATGAAGTTTTTTTCTGGTACGTTAAGTAAATGTACGAACGGGATTTTATAACATTCGAACCGGTGATCGGAATTGAAATCTGAGGGAACCGTTGAACTCGCAGTGCCTGTATTCTCTTAAATAGACTTTCACCTCGATGACAGTTGTTCGAGTGTAAAAGATAGTTTTTTTCTCTTTATAAAAATAAAAAATTTAGGTGTTCAACACTTTAATTTACTCTAGGCTGTCTTGTGTGTGTTGGATGGTAGTCTGAATCTCCCCATAAGAGTTGGTGGTGGGTCCACCACACCCTAACCTCCCATGAGAGGTTATGTTGGTGGGGCCCACCCGAGTATAACCTCCCATGAGAGGATTAAAATTGGTGGGGACCACCCAAGGATGAAACCTCTCAACTATCCCTCATTAATGAGGGAGATCCTATTGAATCCTCTATTTTTAATTATTCCTATCCTCGTATATTAATTTGGTAAAGCCGGGTTTTTAATGAGTCCAATTCAAATTTTGTGCCAAAAAATTAATAGGATTATCACTCTATTATTTTGTTTGGAATAGCCTTTTGTTGGATCTTTAGGAGAGGAAGAACACCTAGAGAAAATCATCTTCCAACAAAGAACGCCCCTCTTCCCTGAAGAACGACGAACACCTTCTTCTTTATTCAACTGGAACAATGGAGGGGGCGCCGTCCTTGAAAAACGCTGACGATTCCATACTTGACTTCATTTCCGTCATCTACAAATCAATGTCTTCCCTTTCCTCGACATCATAAACGAATAAAGAACCTGAGGTAGGGGATTTGAGTAGATTTTGTTCCCGTTTTACGTCGTTCAATTTATGGATTGTGAATTTACAATTGTTATCACTATAACGAGGAGGTCTCCGACCGAATGAACACGGCCCAAACCTCCCCCTTCGTTCAACCTCACTTATTGACGATGGCGGTGGCGTAACAGTGCCACTGGAAGAGTGGACCGCGGTGGACCAACATCGGCCAGAGACGGGCCGGCTGCAATGAAACCGACAGCGCAAGGCCGCTAGGTTGTCGGAAGAGAACTGCACCGTTGTGCCGCGTAGATCATAGGGGGGCAAGGCTCTGTCACGCCGCACAAAGGAGAAGGGGGCCGCATCCAGGTCGGTCCACAATAGAAGGGTGCGACGCTGTCATGCCACGCGGAGGAGTTGAGCCGCGGCTAGGGCGGGCCGCATCGGAGGAGCAGGAGCGACCGACATCGGGCAAGCCACCGGTGGTGCGGAACCGACTGGCTGCTCGGCTAGCCAGAAAAGGCCGGACCCTCCTGGGTCTGGTAGGCTACCGAACCGTTGCTTACTACTAGTTCCGTTCGGAAGGCAGGGGGCCCGACACCCCCCCACACGTGGCCAGCTGGGCCACACGGGCCACCATCCAGGCCACACGGGCCACCGGGCCAGGCCGTCCCCTCCAACTGGGACGCCGTTGGGACAGGCCTCCCCCTCGGACCGGGTTGGACCCATGGACCGGGATGGACCCGCAGATTGGGTCAGACCCCAATTCGAACCCGTTGGACCCGAATACATCATTCCACCCATAACTTTGGCTACGGGTGTTTGATCGACGGACCGTCTATGGTGATGGAAATCTTAGAAAGAGAAAGACCATTTCGCATACCCACTTGAGGTTTGGACATAGTTGGGGTATAGTCGGGTTGTTTTGAACCTAAAATCCAACCGGGCCCCAGGGATGGAAACACTAATAACTCACAGACCGAGCGTCTGATTGATGCACCGTCTGTTGCATTGAGAGCCCTATGACCAGGAGAACCTTTGAGATACTTCTACATGGGACATCGTGACAGTTGGAGTATCGACCGATAGCTTGTGGAGAGGATCCTTCCAGAGGCGAGAAAATAGAGTACATAGACCTAGTAGCTGGCTGAGACCGGATGACTTCTTGACCGATTCGACTCAGAGTGACTCGACCGACCCAGTGGGGAGCACCTATGTGTGATGCGGCAAAACCATAGTATGGATATCCTGTGTGTGAGCACGGAAGACCCACGATACTCGACATGAGAAGTACCTCAGTATGCTATGAGAGGAGCACCTTTGTGTGAGCATGACAGACCCGTAGTGGGGGGGGGGACCTCTGTTTGACGCAGCAGACCCACAGTACTCGACAAGAGAAGTACCTCAGCAGTCCAAGGATAGTGGGAAGCGCCTCTGTGTGACGCGACAGACCCACTGTACTAGATAGAGGAGGAGTAATCTATCAGCTGAGGTTCCGACAGCGTGACTGTGGTTGTTACATGATTCTACCCCTAGAATAAAAATACTGGTTTGAGCTGAGTCAATGACTTTTGTTTTTTCCTCATGATTAAGATGGGTTACTAGATAACATAGGTATATGTATGGGAATATTCCTAAGTAATGGTTATCTGTTGATTTCATACATTGTGGTTTATCCATGTTGGATCTAGTGAGACCTTGAGGGTCTCGAAGTCCCTACTGATTATCGTTATACTCACCCCTACATGGGCTATGCCCGCACCATGTTGTGTTGGTTGTAGACGACAGACAACGCTGACTGAAGATTAGAGTAGCAGGACTGGACGGTACCCGGAGGTGAACCATATGATGAGTCAGTACACGAATCAGACAGACGGACGTGGAGTGCTAAGGAGTCCATTTTTACCTACCCTTCTGGTAAAAACCCTGGAGGATGACCTAGTAGCTACTTTAACTTTCTTCAGTTGTACTTTCATTTCAGTTGTACTTGTACTTTGATGTTGGTCTTGTATTTCCGGACCCTTTACTTTTCAGTACTCTTTTTTATTCAGATTTTTTAGTGTTTTACTTCTAGCACATACTCTGTTGTGTGTGATTTAGTTTATAAAGGCAATACCTTCCCAGTATAGGGATTTACGCCTTTGGTTCTAGTCACCAGACCCTGGCTTATAGAAGGCGAGCTTGGGGTAGTCACGGTTCGAGCCCCGAGGATGGCTTGTGACAACATATTATGATCAAACACTCATTAATTATAATATATTTTCTTATCATCTAGATATCATTTTTACATCCATGTAATGGTACCATTATTCCTCATTTTTTGTAATTAATATAATTAAGAAAATATATATGTGAAAACCCCAATTTATTTATCCATTGATTCAAAAATCTGTGTTCTCTAAAAACCCTATTTTCTAAATATATCATTTATTTTGTTTTACTATTTCCCTATGTTATTTAGTGGTAATATTTTCCCATTTTTTACCTTTTAATGAAATGTGTTAAAAAAACTTTATTTAATTTTGAATCGAGACACTTTTTTAGACATTTACGATGTAAAAGGAATGTTCGACATGTATTAATTTATCTGTTTTCATGACCATACGTCGTTTGACAATTCCTTTTCATATTTATTATATTTATTTTTATAAAAAAAATATTTTCCAAATATTTTCCAAATATTCTACAAATTATTTTTTTTTAATTTTTTTCTAAAAATAAAATTGTTTCATAAAAAATTTATGATTATATATGTTTTTTAAATTATTTTTAGAGCATTATTTAAATGTTTTCAATGATATTTTCAATTAATAGAAAATTTTAAAATATGTTTTACATTGGAAAGGAGTTTTTAAATGTTTCTATATTTTTTTATAATTTTCCAATTTATTTTCAAAAATAATTATATTTAAAAGCCGTTATTTTTTAATATTAAATTTTCAAGGAGGTTCTGTTATTTTTCTCAAGAAAGGATATAATGAAATGATAACATTTTTTTTATAAAAAATATTTTTTAATAGATTTTCTGAAAAAATTTCAATGATTGGGTATTTAACAAAAGAAATGTTCCATGAGATATTTACAAATACTTATCCATTTAAGATGTCATACATTGTTATTTTTTATGATTTACTTGGGATATGATCCAAGAATAACATTCATATTCATTTTTTAATTGTTTATGTTTTGATTTAATGATATTTGGGACCGATATTTCTATTCAACAGGTTATATGATTTTGAAACACACTCATATTCACAGGTTATGATTTGATGAAATGATTATGAGAATAATATGTTTTCCATAGGTAATTATATTATAAAATGTTTAGGATACCTATTTCATTTTAAGGGATACGATTTGCTGTTTATGATACAATATATTTTATGGGTCAAGATATTATGAATTTTTTAACTTATAGCACAAGAATTTATGATTTTATTGTGTAATATGTGTGACATATATGTCCCTTCCAATGCATTGTGTGAATATTTATGTCTCTTGAGATAATGATGTGAATCAAGAAAATATGATTAATACAAAATGAGAAACTTTTGTTTCTAAATACACTATGGGATGGAGGATAAAATTGAAAAACTATTGGAATATGGGGAAACATGATCCACTATACGATGATGGGGAAGGATGATCCACTATGAGATGATGGGGAAACCTAATCCCATATAAGGAATGTATTGTGACTATGGATGGTTGTCTGTCACACCCAGCAGGTGTAGTCTCTATGATATTACATCATAATTTTTAATCACCAATATTTGAATTATAAATAATGATAATACATGTTTATGTTTATCCCATAAATTCCAATTATTTTGACTATAATTTTCTCACATGGTTCATGTTAATAGTTATATTATGATTCATGTAATATGAACTACCATTATTTATTCCATGTCTTATGATTATGATATTTGATATATATGGTATGATCTTCAAATGTAATTCCCATGTCCCCATAAAATTATGTTCATGCAATGCATACATATTTCATTTATTTAAACTTACTATGAATTTGACCTCACTCCATTCCTACATTTGATTTTTCAAAGTTATATAGAATGTCTTTTTGTGGGACTTGTAGAGGGAAATATATTTATGGGAGATGTTGAAGACATTTCACCAAACATGAAGAATATATTCCATGTTTCCCAAGAACTAAACCAATAAAGTTCTCAGCCTTTTATTTATTGTAATGGGAAGAATATTAATCTAAAATTATGTAATATCTGTGTATGTATAAAATGAGTCTTTATGTATATCCATCAACATAAACACATGTTGGACCGTTTCTAGGGGAAGATCAATATTATATAGATCAGGGGCCAAACAATGTATGTCTAACCATCCCATTAATGTCTCACCATCACATACCTTACTATTAGTTCGTATGTTGATGTAATAAACGAAAATGAATCAAGATATTAATAATATTAATATGCATATTTCATAATATAATAAATCTATTTATATTTTATTATAGTTACTTTATATAGCATTTTGATTTTCATATAATAAAAGAAAAATATTCGTTTTGATTAATATTATAATTCAAACAATGAATATATTTTTATTAACTAATGTATTTTTTTAAAAATATTTTATTGAAATATTATTATTAAATATAATTTATTAAATATGAATGATCATATAATTTTTATGAAGTAAAATTTAATTTTTTATGGATTAAAAAACATTATAAAAAAGAATTTCACAATAAAAATCAATTCCTATTCCAAGAGTAAAAATTAAAATATTTATAATTTTAATTTTCAAACAATAAATATTATATTTGTAATCATAATATTCAATTTATCGAATGATGAAGTATTCATATTTTTTATAAGATAGTCAAATTTTCGGGTAAAAATAAAATATAGTATATATATACAGTGTGTATTATAACATCATAATGACCCAAAATGGTAAAATAAACACTAAATGTTGTAAACAAGACCAAATATATGTTTGACATTAAATATATAATTATTTTGTGGTTATGTGTTTAATTTTATAAATCCATTTTATTTCACTATATCAAAGATTATTTTTATGTTTTTAAAATCATTTTATTAAGGACATGACTCACATCCACAATAGCAAGGTTAGTATATTAATAAAATCAAACCTTTTCAGAAAACAATAATGAAAACTATTCCAATTTGGATGAATACATCATATGAAACCATTGGAATATTTTTGGATTTAGATATTTTATAATATAGATTCCTTAAAATATGTTTGTGAAATAATAAAGAACTCCCCAACCTTTTCATATAGAATCCAACCATTATCTCATTTATATTAACTAATTTTTTTATAACATACATAATTTTCATACCCAAACTAGAGTCCTATCAAAGATACCACATGATCTCCACAAGCTCCTATCAAGCATTTGGTGTCACCCCTTAAGGGTAAGGCTAATCTTCTTCTCCTCTTTAATCAAGTGTATTCATTATCATATGAATTTTAACATCATTTCCTTATTTTTGTAAATTTTCTTCTTTATCCCCATTACATTAAATTTTATATCTAAATGACGACATAAACATTAACTCTCATCAATCTCTCACATGAACATTTTTACACCCCCGTTATGTCGTGGAAATATTACCATGTTTTACATGATTAAAAATTGTGTACTAAATACCCATACCATTTATTATCTAGAGTGTTCAAGAATATACACAGATACTTATTCATATAGAACATACATGTATTTATTACATACTTCATTATTATTGAAAAAAATATTATAATAATGAATCCATTTTTATTGATATATGGGGGAAAATTAAGAATGATAATGAAATGAATATGATAGATGTGACGATATTTTATATACTGATCCAATGCATTGGGTATTAATTATATCTTATTTGATGTAATGAACATGAATAGGGAGTAAACCTAATCCATTTCAGGCCATTTTCCTTCATGATTTCTTGGAATTTATCCTTGACCAATGTTTATGATGCATTGTTCTATATTGATTTTTCAAATTTTCCACGTTTCCTTTTATAATTACAATTCTTTGTCATGACTCGTTGTTTATGTTTATGATTCTCACTCCTTTTAAGACCCATTGGTATTATTATTGTCTAGAATATATTGAATTATCCATGTTATGAACATCTTATTCCCTTACTAAGATTTATATCCCACCACATTCATATGTATGACCCTAGGTTATGTAATTCCATTTAATTTATAAAGGAATAATTTGTGCATGTTAATAATTTTTTTAATAATGAAGATATATTCTTCCTTTTAAGTTGTTATGTATTTTACCAAATTCTCATATACACTAGTGTTATTGATCTAAGAGGTTTTTTGTACTCTAATATAACATATCATTAATCTATATGTACTAATTGAAGAGTTTTTATAGTTGGTATCTACAATTTTTTTTGTTTTTTGGGATTATTATTATTAAATAAAAGAAAAACATTTAGGGATAAAACTATGTATAAGAAAAAATACGTAATTTCTTTAAAAGAATAAGGTAATTATTTTATCAAGAAAATGAATCCATGTCTGGATAATATAAGTGGATGTAGATTTAGAACAGAGGTACATGGGGGTAATACTAGAAAACATTATATTGAGCTAGGCATGGCCTAGAACCGGTGCATGAAAATAGGACATACTACACATGAGGTTTGAAAATACAATGGAATATACATTTGTAACATCATAATATCATTAATATCCATTTTAAGGGAAAATTACCAATTGTGTATATGTTTTTAAATAGTTAATTGATAAAATATTGTGATGTCTATAATTTCATAAGTGAAGAAATAAAAGTCAATTATAAGATATCCCTTTAAAGTCATTGGTTTTTGGTTTATGTTTTTAGTATTATAAAAATTATCATCCCTAACTTTTCCATTATTCTAGCAAATTGATGGGAAAATTATTTATCGAGTAGACAAAAAAATTGAAGGGAAATGTGTTGACTGCCCAAAGTAGATTCCCAACCCAGTGAGATAAATAATATAGTACATTACGATGATACACACTTAGCTAAATATTTTTTATAATATCACTCGAGATCAAGAGGAGCTCCCAAATACCCCTATATTGTAATAGGATTCAATTGATACATTTATGTGAAAAAATCCTTTGTTATTTAATGGATCATTTGATCGCATAATTTTGGAATAGTGGATAAAATCCATTGATAAAATCATCTCTCTTAATAAAATTAATGAGATATAGAATTTTATAATATATGTTTCTCCTATAGTGGAATAATTTGATTATAGATAGGAACTATTTGAGAATAAAAATCCTAAGGAAGAGATTAAGGTGATGTCATTGAACGAATTACAGAAAATTTCTATTGATAATTATATTCATTGAACTATTAGACATTGTATGGAATTGTATTTTGTTTCCATCATGAAAAAAAGATGACAAATATATTGAGATGTACAATTAATACATCACAAGAACTTAATGATAGACCTCCATCATTGTTGTTTCCAAACAATGAATGAATGACCACATTTTTTGTTGGATAATACCTAGTCCAAGAAAATCCCTAGTGTTATGAGAAATTTTAGTATAGTAAGAAATTTTTTGATGTACCCTACCTATTGAAATGGAGATAAGTGAATCAAATGGGTATCATGTTGATAAGAACATTAAAGAGGATTTTAATTCTCATTTTCCAATGGATAAATATAATAGTGCTTTGAAATTTGAACATCCCAATTATCAAAAGTACAAAAAGAAGTACCCTAGAAATTTCCTATGGGGAATGCGGATATTATATTGTTCTTGGAAGTAAGGAAATATAGAAAAAGATTCCCGACTGGAAATACCAACTATTGTGATGGTTGAAAGGAATGCATCAAACCAACCTCATCACAATGTTAATTTTTTCAACATCAATTATCAAGGGATATTTGTAAACCAATGCATTGTAACAAGGGTTTTTTGGGAGAACTAACATCTTCTAGGGTAGAAAGGGTAAGATTTTCGCATGATAACCACTAAGGTAGATCCAAAAAAACAAAGTACTGATATGTGTCATGGTTATTTATTCAGGAATATAAAATATACATATGTATTATATTTCTACGAATTCCTCTCTACTACATTTTTTAGTAGTTCTATTCAAACACCACCACACATCATGGATTTAGAGTTATCTGTGAAAATGGAAAATGGGGATCTTATTAAATCTTGAGTATATAACATCCCCTTATCAAAATTTTTGGGATGAATTTCCTAGAGAAAGTTATGTTACTATGATTAGTTGAATTGTATGTAATTCTGTGTATGAATAGGGTTTCATTATATATATCCAACATAAAATCCCATTATATGGAAGTCACCCTCAATATTGTGAATTTCCCCTTGATTAAATACTCATCCAAGGAGGAGGAATATCTTCTTTAACATCAACATATCCATAATAAATATTATGCCCCAAGAAGAAATAATTTTGTATCTCAAATGATTTAGTATATGTAAATGATCATTAGAGAATAAACTCTTATATTGATGGAATAGATTGATTGTTTAACTGAATAATTGCTCGGAATTCCTACTAGCTGAGAGGTTAAATTTTAAATCAATCATATACCAGGGGCTTTGGAATTATACAAGGAAAAATATAAAATGATAGTAATGTAACATGATGATATGGGGAATCAACTAATAAATAATGTTTTAATGTATTCATATGACCAAGTACTTCACCATTGGTTCAGCAATTTTCTACATCATGAAAAAGGATTGGTGAACGTGCCTTTGAATTGTTTCTCATGATATAAAAAATTACATGATAAAGAACATGTATCCTCTACTATAGATTGAATAATTTTTTATCTGCTACATAGAGCACAATAATTCTCTTATTTTGATATTGGCTTGGAATATTATCTTGTAGGTGTGAAAAATTATGAAATTCCCAATAAAACATTAAGTAAAATCTATAAAAAAATATGAGTTCATAGTAATCCCATTAAGAACCAATAATTACCATACAATCATACTAGTATGGATTAATAGAGTATTTGTATTTTAGAACAACAATATATTTGAAATCTACATATATTAAAATAACAATATTGTGGCAGTATTTATAGATTATATTCTAATATACTATAAAATATAGGAGAAGCATGGGGATAATTACAGTCATGTGCTAAATAATTTAAAAATGAATAATCATTATGAAATGTACAGCGAATATGAGTTTTGGATAAAATAATTTTCATTTAAAGAGGAATAATTTAACATGAAATAGGATATCTATGGACACATTAAATATAGTATAAATTGAAGGATGTTTGAGGACATCATATATGATATATATCTGTAGATTCTTTTGAAAATCTGGGTACTATCCTCAATTTTTATGAAATTTCTAATGATTTTAAAATAGTATAACCACACTGAAAGAAAAAGGAGTCATCATTTAATGGAATGAATAATTTCAAGAAAGCATAAAGTTGTTGGAAAATAGGTTTATCACTGCCCTAGTTCTCACACTACCCACTAGTTGAGATCTTATATTGGTGTTCATTGATGTTTTGGATATTGGATTGAGATGTTTGCTAATGAATATGAGAAAGTGATTGCATATATTTCAAGAAAATTAATGGTTAGGGAATATAACTACCAAAATCAGAATCTGGAGTAGGATGAAATGATATTCTAATATAAAATCTAGAATAATTATCTCTTTGTGGGGAACTGTGATATATATATATACAGATCACAATATCCTCAAGTATATATTGACAAATAAAAAGATCTAAATGATTCAAATAATATGGTATGATCAAGTCAAGTACTAGGAATTCTAAATACACTACAATCTATTAGAATAAAATAATTTGTTAGAATAACTTGTTATGAAATATCCAAAAAATTATATTTAATGAGAATTGATTACGATCCAATCCTTATATAATTGAAAAGGATATGAAATGAAATCATAATGGAATTAACCTCACTAATCCTTTAAAACATATTTCTCAATATTCCCATGTGAAAAATACATGGATTCTAAAAAAGATGTTATGATTATTCAAAAACAATTTGATGTGATATGAAAAGGGAAAAAAATGAACTTCCTTGTTAATGATGAAATATTTGTGTGATTTGGTCCATGACTATTTGAACCATCATATAATGAGTTTAATAAGGTGTTGATGTATGATGCCTATAGCCCAGTATTCTCCATCCATCCTGGAAGAAAAATGATGTATCAAGATCTCTGAGAAAACTATTGGTTGAATAAGGTTGGAATAAAATCCATCAATGAAACTTCAAAGTATGTTTTGGGTGTGGTTGTGTTTGTTGAAAAATCTAGATGACTAAAAAAGAGTATGGTTTCTGTGTTCCAATGGCATGTTTTTATGGTACCATAGTTTCCTAGTGTTTGCCAAATTTTGGGCATCAAAATCTAGAATTTGTGTGAATAGTGGCTAAAAAAGTTGGAAAAGGAATGGAATGATGTGCCTGAGACATGGATAACATACCATGTCTAGGAATGGTATGCGACTATATTCCAGGTAGTGGAAAAAATATACTAATGTGGTTCGTGAAATTAAAATTGGTTCACAGTGGATGGTGGTGCGGTTTGTGGATGCACTGATGTCAACAGAGGAGGATGACTACATAGGAGCAAGGACGGAATGTGGAGAACATAGAAAAATGGTTCGTGGATGGTTTGCGATTCACAGTGTTTGAAGAACCAGTTAGCAATCGAGGTGGGATTCAAGATATTGTAAATCATGATTTAGAAGATTATGCAGATATCGTTTCTTATATAAGAGTTGCTAATCCCGCTGATTATTGGCGATATTAAGCATCATTAGACAAGATATTTTTCTCTTGGTTTCATAAAAGGTCGATGGAATTTCCCAAAGGTTGAATAAGTTTGCAGAGGTAGGAGTGGTTCGAGAAGGGAGAAGGGAGGTTCACGAGGGTGAAAATTGTTCACGTAGAATGTGTTTCTAAGGATTCATAACACTGCAATAGAAGTCTGGTATACAGATTAGGAACTCCAGTACATTCAAGTGAAGGCAGTCTGTGAACATAGAACCATTCGTAGATAGGAGGGACTTCACAAAGGATATTCGCGGAGTCGGTACGCGATTCTGAAACCCCATCGTGGAGGCAAAGATAGTCCACAGACTAACGGAGGATCACAGAAATGTAAATGGTACACAAATAAAGTTGTTCACATACCAAACTCGGTAGTCAGTATGCAAGGAGAGAAGGTTGGTTGCGATTTGCATAAGGAAGCTTGAAAAAGATTCAAATCAGTTTGATAATGTTTTTTTCGGTACCTAACAATATATAGGAAGGTGTAATTCAGCTATGGGGTGAAAAGGGAAATTCAATAGTGCATGCATTTTTAGTTGAGGATACAATAATTCATGAATATGAAGGTACCTACATTTCAATAAACTATGTTTTACATACAAGTCGATAAACTGCAAGTGGATTATTTTCCAAGAGTAGTGAGGGATGGGAGTGGAAGATGACAACACTGTCCACCAACAACGAGCTAGATAAAGCGACATAGGAGGTGACCGTTGGGAATGCAGTGAGAAAAACCTAAACCTTGTAAAGGAAATGAGCCTGGGAATATATGAACTAGCCTGAAAATTTTACTCATTATTGGAAATGATCCTTATTGAATTTTGTACATCGGCACCTTACTGTTGTATGCTCCTTGAATGTAGCCCAGTGAGGGCGAAACATGTAAAAATCACCATGTCATGTGCATGATTTCATATTTGTTCGTATATTTCCCTGGGAGGAATATAGAATTGAGTTTTTTCAAACTATGAAACAAAATCCAAATGGGAGAAAGTTTTAATCTACCATACCCTAATTCACCCCCTCTCAGGGTATTTGACCTAGTGGACCTAACAATTAGTAACATAGGGAAATGGTAAAAGTTAGTGGATCTCTATTAGAAGAATAAATAGGGGTATTCAATCATAATGGATTGACGATCTTCGATGGAAATAATTTTCAACAGTGGAAGAATCAAATGCAGCACTACTTTTGATAAGATGGGGTCGATGTCTTCATAAAATCTATTCATGGAATATCATCTGACATTAACATTGGAGCATTATATAAAGATGAAATAATTGAGTTGGATGCTGACTCTAAAGGTATCAATGCTTTAGGGGGATCTCTATCAAATTCAATTTACACGAAGGTGATGCATTGTAAAACATCACATGCAATGTGGAATAAATTGTTAAACATTTATGAGGGGGACACAAAATTCTGAGAAGCAAAGATGTAGGTTCTATGGAACATGGATGAGGATCTCATAGTGAATCCTATTGAGACTATTGATGCATTATTTTACAGGATAAATATTATCATAGAAGACATGTAGGGTCTTGGAGAAGTCATTGATGATATTAATATTGTGAAACGAATCTTGAGGAAACTTCCACCACGGTTCAATCCGAAAGATTCAGTGTTGGAAGACAAAGACCAAAAAGAGCTGACAATAGATAACCTTCACTGTCCCATTGTAGCATATGAAATGAAAAACAATGACTGTGATGCAATATAAAAGGGGAAATCAAAGGAAGCGACGTTCATGGCCTTGAAGAATCTATCCATTGAAGGTAGTAATGAGAAAGACAATATGGATGATGTCATTTCATTTCTATCCTCTAATCTATAATGAGGAAAAGTAATGTTCAAAGATAAACATCCATTATATTTAATTTGATGTTTATAGATTGGAAATTTTTTATCAATGTGTCCTAAGAGATTTGATGATGAAAAAATGATGAAAATTATGGAATTCCCCAAAATAGGTATTCATCAAATGATAAAGGGAGGAGAAGTACTAGAGAATGTTCTTAAAAAAAGAATCTTCTCTCAAGATGGGATGAAAGATCATAAGAATCCAAGGAAGAATAGTTGGAGGAATTCACAGATTATAAAGTATATGCTTTGGTGGCAGTAGATGGAAATTATTTTAGAGAATAAGGTGACAACGACGAAAGAGAATTTTAAGGAATAGTTTATCTTCAGGAAAAATTAGATGCTGCTCTTAAAGAGATATATATTTTGAGAGACAAAATGAAGAATGATATCAATGTTGTTCTTGAATCCAAAAACTTTATGAAGTAGCATGAAACAAGAAAAGAAAACAGAAAAAAACAGAAAATATCAAATGACAGTTTGACTGAAACAAGAAAAGATCAAATCAAATTCTTCGATCAAATATAAGAGGAAGTCATCATTCTACAAATAAAAATTAAAGATCCAGAAAAAACTACTAGGAAATAAATTCATATAGAAAATATGGAATAAGATATTTCAGAAGTTTGGTCCATCAGAATAGATGTCATAACCAATTCTAAATGATAAGGCTGGTATGAGGACTGATCTAAAATAGAAATTTTTCATGGATTAATTTAGACAACAAGCACCCACTCCAAGAATGAAAATCAGGTTTGGTGTGAAGGAGAATCATAAGATTTAGATAAGCCATGCACAACTATTAGTGCAACATTTCCATAAAATAATGTACCACACAAAAGATGTTATTTTAGAAGAAATATGGGAAACTATAACAATGTATATTCCATAAAAATGAGGTATCAAAGGGAACAAGAAACACAAGGGTGGTCCTACAATGTTCAAAATTACAGGTCATCATTTTATGGTCATTGTTTGAGGTCTAAAGAACTTTTACATATGTCAAGATATTGAACATCACCAATGAAGAGAACTGTGCCGAGGACAAATAAATATGTTCCTAAGAAGCAGCCAAAAGTATATTCAAGTGAGATGAAAATTAAAAATCTATTTGCATCTTTACAGGTAGAAGTTGACCAATCATATACTGAGGAAGTTCAAGATTATCATTCCATGTATGGTATGAATTCCAAGGCCTCAGTCAAAAATAAAATGTTCGAGAAGGCTGTGGTTGTAAAAATTTCATTCAAGGTCTCATATCACAGAGGGATATAGATAATTAATAGTAGATCCACTTCTCATTTGACATTAAATAGGAATATTGTGACCAAAATCACGTTTGAAAAATAAGTTATTGTAAGATTCAGTAATGATGAGGGACTAAACTTTTTTAGTTAAGAAAAATCAATGTTTGAAGAAAAATATATGATACAAGAAGATGACTTGGTTGTTGAAAGAATTAGCCCAAAAAATTAATGTTAATCAATTTCTTGAGTCAAGACATTCCATATGTTTTTCCATGAAATTATGTATCATCAAGGGAAAGGAAAGAGATGTTTTTGTTGTAAGGAAATAGTACGAAATAGAATATCTACCTCATGAGTGGAAAAGATGATATGTTCTTTCTGTAAATGGATAAGGAAAAGAAGCTATGGTATAAGCATCTTAGAAACATTTTCCATGGTTCATAGGATGATCTAGTGACATATGATGCAGCACGAAATCTCCCTAGATTTTCACGTGATCATACTCACATGTGTGATTCATGTAAACCGGGGATGATTATTCGAAAGACATATAAGTAGAAGGAGAAAAAGTCAACGAGGCTTCTTGTGTTGTTTCATATTTATGTGTGTGGGAAAATATCACCAAGGGATATTGATGGGATGAGATAATATGTCCCTTGTATTGATGATTGTTGCATAATCAAATGGGTTTCAATAATCACCCACAAATATTAAGTGTTTAGTTGCATCACAAGGTATCAAAGGGAATTTTTAATGATTCATGGTCATTAAATCCAGATGATTCAAAAATACAATGGAACGGAGTGGAAAAACAGCCAAGTGGAGGATCATTATCAAATAGAAGGGATAAGACATCATGTTTTAGTAGTAAGAACTCCACAATAGAATGGGGGTATTAGAGAGAAGAAATTGGATTATCAATAGCATGCCCAGAACATAGATCATTGAGAAAGACCATCCATATAAATTTTAGAAAGAAGCAGTGATGATAGAAGTATAAACATCAAATAGAGCATTACATTGTCCAAAATAAGAGAAGACTCTATATGAGTTGTTGTATGAAAAAAAGCTGTCATTAAGGTACTTTCTATTATTCTGAAATAAATGATTCATTCACAATAAGGATATTCATTGGATGTTTTAATACCTTGGAGATCAAGGGATATTTCTTTGATACTCAATGAAAAGAAAAGCATATAAATGATTTAATAAGATGTTGGGAAAGAAAGTTTCAATTCATGTTGTGACTATAGTAGAAAATGAACATAATATTCAGAAAATACATGATCAGACTTAAGAGGATAGAAATGAAGAGATAAGTAGATTAGGATATGATCTAGCTCTAGAGATTGAATCAGAAGAAGAGTTAGATGATGAGAGTAAATTAGTGTCTTCCCAGAGATCATCAAGAAGAGATGAAAGTTATAGGAAAAACATAATTGGAGATCATACAATACTAGTACATACAAGTAGATTAAATATATTACAAAAAGAATTATACTTATCATATGTTGAGCTTAAATGTTTTGAAGAAGTAGCTGTATATGAGAACTGGGTTCAAGCTATGAATGAAGAGCTTGATCAAATGGAGAAGAATCAGAAATGAGAAATTGTTTCGACACTAGAATTAAAGAATTTCATTGGGGGAAAATGGTTCTATCAGAAAAAATTAATGAAAATGGTAGTGTGATTCTAAACATAGGACTACTGCTATGAAAAGTGTACTCTCAGATAGAGTGAAATGATGTATATTAGACATTTTCACCTGTTTCAAGGCTGGGGACAATCATATTATTCTTGGTAATAGTAGTGAATTTTTTTTATGGTTTTTCAAATGGATTAGAAGTCAACATTTTTTAATGAATTACGAGTAGAAGAAGTATACATTGAGTAACTAGATAATTTTCTTATTCATGTAGAGAAGAAATAAGTTTGTCGGCTGAAGAAGGATTTATATGGCCTGAAACAAGAAACAAGAACATGGTATTGAAGGCTTGATCAGTTTCTAAATAATCTCAGATTCCAGCATGGTGGAGTTAATTACAATTTGTATTTTATCAATGAAAAAAAGTCAAATGAATATGGTGCTGGTTTATGTCGATGACATAATATTTGGTGGGTCAGATGAAGTGCAATTCAGACATTTTTTTTGAATTCATGAAAAGCGAGTTCGAGATATCGATGATAGGTGAGTTGACATTTTTTATTGGTTTGACGTGACTCAAGGAATGAATGATACTTTTATTCCTCAGTCTAAATAAGGAAAAGTGGTTTTGAGAAGGTTTGGAATGGATAATTTTAATGATGTGATGACTCATGTTGCTACCCGATTAAAATTGGCACAAGATGATAAAGGAAAGAATGTTAATTTCAAAGAATATCGGAAAATCATTGGATGTATGTTGTACATGACATCATCAAGGCCTGATATTGTTTTTTCAACATACTAAGCTGTGAGGTAGCAAAGCAATCATAAGAAGATCCACATGATTTTAGTAAAAGTATTTTTTCGGAATATCAAGGGAATAATGGACTTTGGATTAACGAATAATGATAAATCTCATCAAGAATTATTGGGATATACAGATGCGGATTGGGATGGTTTAGTAGATGATAAGAAATCAACACCAGGAGGTTCATTTTATCATGGAAGGCTATGTATTTCGTGCTTTTTAATGAAAAGAGGATTCATTTCATTAAGCACAGTAGAAACTGAATACATTGCAACTACTCAAGATTGCACACAACTATTATGAATGAAGAAACATATTGAAGATATGGGAATTGAAGTGAAATATTCAATCAGAATTCATTGTGACAATTCATGTTCTATAAATATGAGAAAAAATCCAGTCCATCACTCAAGAAAAAAGAAAATTGAAATCAAAAATAAATTTATCAAGGATAAGGTGGAGCAAGAGCTTGTGACGTTGGAGTATGTTCCAACTGAACAAAAAGCTCTAGATATTATTATGAATCCTTACCCAAAGAAGTGTTTGAAAGGAATTGACTGGCATAGGGAGTCCAATAAAATCCCTACACCTGAAAAAGTGTGGATGTGTGTCCCCCTATCCCTGAGGTATGATGTTTCATTCCCTAATTTTATGATATGTTTTATTTACCCTATTGTAGAAATATTTGAAATTCCCTTTGGGTTCATTGACAAAGGGGGAGAAAGTGTCACATCCAAGGGGGGAAAGATGTGGGGATAAGCTATTATGTGGAGCAGCAATATAGGTGGAGTTGAAGACGATTTGAAGCTAGTTAGAGGAGCTATAATATAAAGGGACTATTAAATATAATGATACTAGAAGTGATCTATCAATGAATAGATATCACGATAGCTTATGATCACGATAAAAGCAGAAGAGTAGTGTTGGAATGGTGTCAAGAGTCTTCCAACACTTAACATTTGGTTTTAGTTTGTTATTAACAATTGGTGATAGAAATGAAGTGCTCAGTTTGAAATCAGAAATTGGTGATAGAAATGAAGTGATACTTTTATGAACTTTTCATTTACTCATGTTTCTCATGCCGCAAATTACTCATCTCGACTTATAGTATGTGTTGAGTAAATCCTTGATCATTATCCTAATCACATGAAGCAAGTTGTGGTTGAAGATTGAAGGATATTTAATGATATATCAAAATATAGAAGACTTTTTTAAGAAGAGTTGTCGACAAACGCTAAGGGGGTTATTGTTGGGAACCAATCCATCAAGGCAGCTTCTTGGTATGTTTTGGTTGTGTTTGTGTTTATTGAAAATGCCAGATGACCATAAAAGGGGATGATTTTTGTGAATAATGGTGTATTAAATCAGAAAATGAAGAGGTATGAAGAGCCTAGGACAAGGATCACATACCTATTTAGGGAATGGTATGCAGCCGCATACCACACTAGTGCAGAAAACATTTTTTACGTCGGTTATTTTTCATTATTTACGTCGGCTTTTAGGCGACGTTAATACGGAAGACGTTATAAATAACGTTTTTTACGTCGGTTATTTAAAACCCGACGTAACATCCCTAACATCACGGTGTATATCACGTCGGTTCATTAATAACCGACGTGATAAATATGCGCGGGGGGGGGGGGGGGGGGTTTATCACATCCGTTATTTTCTAAACCGACGTGATAAAACGCCTGGGATATCGTTTATCACACCGGTTATGACATAACCGACGTGATTAACCCTTCCCCGGGCCTATTATCACGTCGGTTTCTTAAATAACCGACGTGATAAAAAGGCCTAGGAAACGTTTTAGCACGTCAGTTATCCAATAACCGACGTGGTAAATCGATTCCCAGGCCTTTTATCACGTCGGTTATATTAAGAACCGACGTGATAAAAGGCCTGGGAACGGTTTAGCACGTCGGTTCTCGAAAAAACCGACGTGATAAACCCCTACCGATTTATTTACCACGTCGGTTATAAAATAACCGTCGTGAAAGCGATATTTTTTTTAAATAATTGCACTGCTCTCACCAAAAAGCAACCAGAAACCAAATAAAAATAACCATGCCAGCCCTCCCCCAAGCCCCAACTGAACCCCACCATCATCTATACCCACCTAACAACCTGGCCAGCCCTCCCCCACCACATTGGAGCCCCACCACAACCCTTGGACACCCCCCACCCCTTGGACAGCCCCCCCACCCTCATTTACACCCCCACGACCCCTAGTACAGCCTCAAACACCCATTGGACACCCCTCCCATATCCCTTGGACACCCCCACCCCTTGGACACCCCCACCCCTTGGACAGCCCCCCACCCTCATTTACACCCCCAAGACCCCTAGTACAGCCTCAAACACCCATTGGACACCCCCCCCCCCACACCTTGACAGCCCTCCCAGACCCCTTGGACACCCCCCGACCCCTGGACACCCCCCCGAGCCCTTGGACAGCCCCAAACACCCCTTGCACACCCCTCCCATATCCCTTGGACACCCCCCACCCCTTGGACATCCCCCCACCCCTTGGACAGCCCCCCCCACCCTCATTTACACCCAACCGGCCCCTTGGACAGAACTCCCAGACACCTTGGACACCACTCCCATATCCCTTGGACACCCCCCCACCCCTTGGACACCCCCACCCCTTCGACAGCCCCTCCACCCTCATTTACACCCCCCGAACACTAGGACAGCCCCAAACAACCCTTGGACACCCCTCCCATATCCCTTGGACACCCCCCACCCCTTGGACACCCCCACCCCTTGGACAGCCCCCCCACCCCCAGGACACCCCCCGACCCCTTGGAAACCCCCCTACCCCTTGGAAACCCCCCCATCCCCTTGGACAGCCCCAAACACCCCTTGGACACCCCTCATATATCCCTTGGACACCCCCACCACTTGGACACCCCCACCCCTTGGACAGCCCCCCACTCTCATTTACACCCAACCGACTCCTTGGACAGCCCCAAACACAGCTTGGACACCCCCACCCCTTGGAGACCCCCACCCTCATTTACACCCCCCCGACCCCTAGGACAGCCCCAAACACACCTTGGACACCCCTCCCATATCCCTTGGACACCCCCCAAACACCCACCCACCCCCTTGGAACCTCTCCCCCCATACCAAAATCCAGACCAGAAAAACCATCAACAGTAGACCAAAACAAGAAGTAGAGAAAAATTAAACATTCACTTATATAACATTCAAAACTTACACTGTAAACTTCAAAAAAAAAACTAAATCCAACCTAAATGACTACGAAATACACAATTACATTGACAATATTCAAAATTACATTTTACATTACAAACAACTAAAAGTCAATCAAACCTGTAAAATAATTTGACCACTCCACTTGTAAGTGTTTGATATCGTCAGCAGTAAAGGGTTGAGGGTCATCAAAAATCTACAAAGGAAAAGGATAGTAGTCAACGTGTATAATGAATAAATCAAATTGAAATATTATGAGAAAGAGGAAATCTTACCAGGTCAAAACTCAGAATTGTCCCAGTTGTTATTATTTCATACATAAATCTTAACATGTAATATCCGCATTCGATGATGCCTTGTTGCTCATGACATTTCGGTTTGAATGAGTGTAAATTCAATATATTATTTTTATGTAATAAATCAAAATGTACAAATTATAAATGGATATTTACCTTCGCATGTACATATTTGATCTTGAAATTCCTTTTCTTTGCGCTTTTTCGAAAGTGGACCCATGCCATGTTAGAAAATAATACGAATGGGGTAAATTTAAAATTCATTATAATATATAAAACTATTGTGAAATTGAAACTTACGTTTCCAATATATTCTTAAAACTTTCTCGCACATCATCAGGGAGAGAGAATATCCAATAAAGTGTTTTCTCCCTAGGGCAAAAAACCCCTAACATCCAACGATCCCTGATAAAAGGAAATTTAACGTTAGTGGTTTTTTATGTTAAAAGATAATTAACTCTTTGAGAGGGATGTGTTTCATACCTCTCACAAAAAGGCATCATCCAACACTGTGTGATTACATTCTTTTCAAATCTATCAGCAATATAAAGCATTCTTTGTTCCTCATCCAATGCACATGCTTCAGGGGAAATCAATTGTGGGTCCACGAATCCATATACATCTGTCAGCTCATTCCTCTAACAAATTTTATACAGATACCTAATACAAAGCAGACATAAGTATACATTTTTAATAAATATAACGCAAGGAAAAGGTGTTAAGACTTACATGATAAAAATTTGCACCACGTTGATGCCCAACTTATCTCCAGTGACAGACTCCATGATATCAGTTTTCATAATCCCCACACTTAGTTCACGTCCACAGACATGAGCTTCCATTGTAAAGTCATAATGATCCGCCAACAAATTTGAATATCTTGACAATTTGTCAAGACTGCTAGTATCTGCATCTGATGTCATAGCTATCTGTCTTTGTTGTTGTCTATACAGTATTTCTTTACCTTTGAAGTATTCCTGTAAAAATAAACTGAAAAATATATTAGTTTCCAAATGATAAAACATTAATAAAAATATAAAATAAAAGATATAACATCCATACCTCTATGGTAATGAGTCGAAGAAGTCTGGATGGCCAAAGTAAAAGATGGCCGATACTATGTCCAACTGTCGTCACCTCATCTGTAGGTAATGGTATCCGAGCTGATCTATCTATAATATCCTGTACAGTGACCCTCTGATTCTCTACCTCTAACTGTTGATGATGAACTGTATCTCCTATACAATATACAATCCCATATGCAACTATATGATGTTGAGGATCATCAACATACAACTCACAATAAGTAGGTAGCTGCGGCAGAGGAGGAGGATCAAAAATGGGGTCCGCAGGCTAAGGTGGGGGAGTGGGAGCTACTGGGAGAGGTGGAGTGGGAGATGCACCCTGAAATTGTCTTTGCAAGTCTGCAAACATAAACTGCACCGATGCTCTAATCTTGTCCTCCATTTTCGCATTAATATTATGGACTTCAGCCTCCAAGGATTCTATTTTTTTTATAAACTCCCTCAACGTTAGAAGTTGAGGAACGTGGCAACACTTTTCTTACCGATACACCTGCCGGATATCCTCTTACACGTCCAGGATGTTCGGGCTTTCCCAATGCCACAGATAAAATATCTTCCCTCCCAGATGGTGTAAATGTCCCCTGTGAACTCTGCTCCTCAAGAGAGTCCTGTAATAATTAATTGAACATTTCTATAATGATTGGAAATATATGACGAAAATAGTAAACTTAAATAAATAAAATAGATATCTTACAATCCTCTAAACTACGAGTCTCGATTCTTCCGAAAGATATTGTCCTTTTTTGCCCTTCCGAGCTCTTTTCCATTTCTCATGTCTAGATGGAGGGGATGGAGGGGCCACCTCTCCAGAGCTTGAAGACTCAGCTCTTAGTTGTTGAAATTTTTCTGCCATCATTTGTTCTTCCAATAATGCATATCCTCCCCGAGATAAACTATGAGGGTATACATTTTTAGATTGGATCTCTTGATGAGCTTTCCTTGTTTGCTGTAAATTAAGAATAAGTAATCATTAACAAAACAATAATAAGATCATTTATATAAGAAATCTTATAAAAGTTTACATTGCCCTTACCAAAAATGATTCTTTTCTTCTACTTTCAAAAAATTGTCTCCATGTGTCTTCATCTATAAAAGGATATATACGAAATGGATTCTCACGACTCCTATGACCATAAATGAAATCAGATGAGAGGGTTGAATTGAAATCCCTCCATCTCCTAGCAGCCAACGATAAGCATTTCTTCCTGAATCCTCCAGTGTCAGGAATATCAAATGTCATCTGATAAAAAAGAGGTTAAAAATATTATATATACTAGAAACATTTAAAGAACAGTCAAACAATAGCAAAAGATCTTACCAAAATGGTCTCCCACAGCTGAGAAATTATCGCCTTATCCACACTTCTCCAATCATCATAGAGAATGCTTACTTTGCTCTTAGCCTGAGTTGCTACAAAACCCTTAAAATCTTTAGCATTTGGACCTCTAGGAAGATCATCATCATCAAACTCCACGACTATCCTCTCCTCCTTCGTACGGGCAAGTGATAATTTTGGTAAACGTGTGCACCCACGCTTACCAACCTTTGAACTCTTTTTCGTAATAGGAGCATGTGAATGTTCCTCCCCAGATGTATGACCAATATGCTCATCTCCAGAATCATGTGGCTGATCAACTGATTGATCTGTCATTTTCCTTCAAATAAAAAAAACAAACATTAGTTCACAAATATACAAATTCAAATATTGTAGTACTACTTAATCAGAAAATAGAAAAGTGTACTAAATTACATAATAGTAAACATTGGTAATATGGTAAGCATGTTAAACAATGATAAACATTGTAAACACAGGCAAAAGGTTGCCAAGGAGTTGGCCCAAGAAAGCTGAAAAATGGACTCACTGAGCCACCGGTCAGCCGGTGTGAGCTCACCGGCCAGCCGGAGGACCCAGGCAGTAGACTTGCCCACTGCCTGGTGCCACCGGCCGGCCGGTGGACCAGACAGAGCCTTCCTGTCTGGACCACCGGCCAACCGGTGATCCACCACCGGCCAGCCGGTGCGCCCAGGACTTCTCCTCTTTATGGTTTTTATTGTTTTATCATTTTGGTTTGATACATGTTTTAATAAGTAAAAAATTTACAATATCTAACATTATATGAAAAAACTAAATGTAAACAAGAAATAAACATGTGTTACCTGTAATTTTAGGAATGTACAGTTGGATTGTTTTCCCAAATTCCTTCGTCGTGATCGTTCCTTATGGCACAAACCATGTCTTCAACATACTGATCATTATGTTATGTTAATCTTTCCATAGAAGTAGGGATCTCACATAAATCAGCATCTTCATCAAATTCATCCTCACCAACATATTGTTTTTTCCCTTGTAAAACAACAGCCCACTGCATATCTGATTGATCTACTACATAGAAAATTTGTTTGGCATGTGTTTCCATTATAAAAGAATCAGCTGTGTCTTCCAATCTATTCAGATTAACAAGTGTCATTCCAAATTCATCGTGTCTGACACTGTTGTTACCGATAAACCATTTACAGTTAAAAAAATGAACTTTAATTTTAAAGTAATCAGCCTCCCATATGTCTTCAATCACTCCATAATATGCACTTGATGCCGAAATTGGGTTTCTGTCCTTAGCACTCGAAAAATGCATTGCTTCTGTAAACACCAATACACCACTATTCTGAACTGCACTTCTATTGTCCTGAGCTTTCGTATGAAATGTATAGCCATTAATGTCATAAGCGGACCATGTTATCACATTTAAAGATGGACCACCCACTATCCATTTTAATGTCTCTGATACATCTGATCTACCAAGCAAGGTCTTTTTAAACCATGGAAAAAAAGTTTTGTTGTGCTCATTCAAAATCCACATTTCTTTCTTCTTTGGATTACATTGTTTCAACTCATTAATATGCAATGTGATATACGGTTGAACATCAGCTATGTTATTCAAGATGTATGATTCTAACTTCTTCATATGTTCAGCTGACAGTGATTTGAATTTCAAGCCACGAATCCCCTTTCCCTCATTATTAACCCGTTCATGGCGAGATGGAGGCAAACCTATGTGTTGTGCCGTAGCCAAGTAGCTCGTACAAAACTCTGCTACCTCCTCAGAAATATACTTTTCAATAATGGAGGCTTCAGGTCGATATGTATTTTTAACATATCCCTTTAATATTTTCATATACCTTTCAAAAGGATACATCCAACGAAGATATACAGGTCCACAAAGCTTTATTTCTCGAACCAGATGAATCATTAAATGCACCATCATATCAAAAAAGTTGGAGGAAAATACATTTCCAAATGACAAAGTATAAAAATTGCATCCTTTTCCAAAATGTTCAAAGCATTCACATCAATCGCCTTGTTACAAATTGAATTGAAAAAATAACACAACCTCATTATAGTCTTTCTGACACGGATGGGCAATATTCCACGCAGTGCAACTGGTAGAATTTGTTGCATCATGACGTGACAATCATGTGATTTCATACCTATCAACTTCAAGTCTTTCAATGAGACAAAATTTTTTACATTTGAAGAATAACCTTGAGGCACTTTGATATCATGAAGACACTGACAGAAGCTACTTTTCTCCCTCTTCGACAATGTATGACAAGCCGGGGGAAGAAATGTTCGTCTTCCTTTAGGAGTGGGAGCTAACTCCAAACGTATTCCCATTGATAGTAGGTCTAACCTTGCATTCAACCCATCTTTTGTCTTTCCTTTAATATCTAGCAATGTTCCGATAAAAGAATCACAAATATACTTCTCCACGTGCATGACATCAATATTATGTTTGACTTTATGATACCTCCAATATGGTAGCTCAAAAAATATTGACCTTTTCTTCCAAATATGTCTATCATTACCAGATTTCTGTGTCTTTCCCAATGTCACATCAAGGGTTTTCACCCTCTCAAAATACAAATCTGGGGATAAAGGTTTTGGAGTAGTATAAAATTCTTGTGAGCCATTGAATGCCTTTTTTAGTCTTCTATAAGGGTGACCATAGGCAAAAACTTTCGATGACCCATGTACACTGTTTTCCTCCCATGATGCAATTGACAATATGACGTCTGTTGTTCGCAAATTGGACATGCTTTATGCCCTTTAACACTATATCCAGACAAATTTCCTTATGCTGGGAAGTCATTTATAGTGAATAGAAGCACTGCATGCAGTTGAAAATATTCCATTTTATAAGAATCATACACCCTAATACCATCAGCCCATAACAGTTTCAAATCATCAATCAGCGGTGACAAGTATACATCAATATCATTGCCGGGTTGCTTTGGACCAGAGATCATGATACTCAACATGACATATTTGCGCTTCATACAAACTTCAGGAGAGAGGTTGTAAATTACCAATAAAACAGGCCATGAACTATGTGTGCTACTGAGGGTTCGGTATGGATTCATTCCATCTGTGCATAAGCCTAGTCTCAGATTTCTAATTTCATTTCCAAATGTAGGGTACTGGGCATCAATTTTCTTCCATTGTGGACAATCAGCTGGATGACGTATTTTTCCATCACATACCCGTTCATCAGCATGCCATCTTAACCTTTTTGCATCATGTGAATTAGCAAATAAACGTTTGAAACGAGGAATTATAGAAAGATACCAAAATACCTTTGAAGGGAGCTTTGTAATATCTACATCAGCTTGTGATTTTTCTTTCACCTTATACCGTGATGTCCCACATTTAGGACACTCTTTCAAAAATTCATATTCCTTCCTATATATAATGCAGTCATTCGGACAGGCATGTATTTTCCTGTATCCCAATCCCATCGGGCATAATATTTTTTTGGCCTTATAATGTGAATCTGGAAGATCATTATCTTTTGGAAGAATGTATTTCATCAATTGTAGCAGCTCTGTAAAACTTCTGTCACTCCATCCATGTTTCTCCTTCAGGTTAATCAATCTTAACACCGCCGACAAAACCGTAAAATCTGTACAACCAGGATATAATGGTTTTTCGGCATCACCATATAGACGTCCAACTGTCGGTTCTATCTCAATTTGTTCTGCTACAATATCGCGAATCATTTCTTCAATTCCATCGGAGTTACCATCTTGCGATTCATTATCATCAGTGACATTCTTTCCAGTTTCGCCATGCCAAATCCAAGGGTTGTAACTCTGATTGAAACCATGACAAATCAGATGATCTTTTATCTCTCTACTTTTCAACTTCTTCATATTCAGACATTTCATGCATGGACAGAAAAAAATGTCACTACTTGGAACATTTCGTTTAGCAAATTCCAAAAAGGCATCAACACCTTCCTCATATTCATTGCTCATTCGATGTGCCGTAATCCAACTTCGACTCATTATTACCTATAACAAATAGCAAAAATATATATATTTTTTAGATAAGACAAATATATGTTTATATGAAAAAAATCATAATTTGAATGTAAACAATTTTGAAATATAAAACAAATCAATGTGTATTTAAAAAAATATGCTTGAATATTATTTTTTAAACAAAATATAGTAAGATATAACACCCCCCCTGGACACCCCCCGACCCCTCTGGACAGCCCCCCGCCCCTCCTGGACACCACCCCCACCCCCTACCCCCTTGGACACCCCCTGGACATCCCCCAAACCTCTAGACAGCCCCCCCCACCCACCCGGACAACCCCAAATACCCTCTGGAGAGGCCGCCACCCACTTGGACAGCCCCCCACACCCATCCACCCCCTTGGACACCCCCTGGACACCCCACCGACCCCTCTGGACAGGCCGCCACCCCCTTGGACAGCCCCCCACACCCACCCATCCCCTTGGACACCACCCTGGACACCCCCCGACCCCTCTGGACAGCCCCCGACCCCTCTAGAAAGCACCCCCACCCCTCCAGGACACAACCCCCCACCCCCGACCTGCTTGGACACCCCCCTGGACACCCCCAACCCTCTGGACAGCCCCCCCACACCTCCTAAACACCACCCCCGCCCCTACCCCCTTGGACACCCCCCTGGACACCCCCAACACCCACCCACACCCTTGGACAACCCCCCACACCCACCCACCCCCTTGTAAACCCCCCTGTACACCCCCGACCCCTCTGGACAGCCCCCCGCCCCTCCTGGACACCACCCCCACCCCCTACCCCCTTGGACACCCCCCTAGACATCCCCCAACCCTCTGGACAGCCCCCCACCCACCCGGACAACCCCAAATACCCTCTGGAGAGGACGCCACCCACTTGGACAGCACCCCACACCCATCCAACCCCTTGGACACCCCCCTGGACACCCCACCGACCCCTCTGGACAGGCCGCCACCCCCTTGGACAGCCCCCACACCCACCCATCCCCTTGGACACCACCCTGGACACCCCTCGACCCCTCTGGACAGCCCCCGACCCCTCTAGAAAGCACCCCCACCCCTCCTGGACACAACCCCCCACCCCCGACCTGCTTGGACACCCCCTGGACACCCCCAACCCTCTGGACAGCCCCCCACCCCTCCTAAACACCACCCCACCCCCTACCCCCTTGGACACCCCCTGGACACCCCCCAACACCCACCCACACCCTTGGACAGCCCCCCACACCCACCCACCCCCTTGTAAACCCCCCTGGACACCCCCCGACCCCTCTGGACAGCCCCCCGCCCCTCCTGGACACCACCCCCACCCCCTACCCCCTTGGACACCCCCCTGGACAGCCCCCAACCCTCTGGACAACCCCCCACCCACCCGGACAACCCCAAATACCCTCTGGAGAGGCCGCCACCCACTTGGACAGCCCCCCACACCCATCCAACCCCTTGGACACCCCCCTGGACACCCCACCGACCCCTCTGGACAGGCCGCCACCCCCTTGGACAGCCCCCCACACCCACCCATCCCCTTGGAAACCACCCTGGACACCCCCCGACCCCTCTGGACAGCCCCCGACCCCTCTAGAAAGTACCCCCACCCCTCCTGGACACAACCCCCACCCCCGACCTGCTTGGACACCCCCCTGGACACCCCCCAACCCTCTAGACAGCCCCCCACCCCTCCTAAACACCACCCCCACCCCTACCCCCTTGGACACCCCCTGGACACCCCCCAACACCCACCCACACCCTTGGACAACCCCCCACACCCACCCACCCCCTTGTAAACCCCCCTGGACACCCCTGACCCCTCTGGACAGCCCCCCACCCCTCCTGGACACCACCCCCCACACCCTACCCCCTTGGACACCCCCCTGGACGCCCAACCCTCTTGATAGCCCTCCCACCCCCCTAGAATCACTGAATAAAGTAGTAACAACTGTAAAAGGGCAACCCATCCAAATGGACACGCCCAAACCCTCTCGGGGATTTATAGAAAACGATGAAAAATTAGTGAAATCATAAAATTAGTCAATATTGCAAGTCGAACTAATAGATCTAGGGATGATAAATAAGATTATGGTGCCAAAACGAGTTAAAAGGGTTCGCAATCGAAGAATCTTAGCTAGTTTCAACAAAAAAATCACAACACATATATATATACTATCCGCGAAAAAAAACAAACGAGTGGGAGGATTACCTGAGTGCTGCAAGTTTAGATGATTGATCCCAGGAGATTAAATATGAGAAACGATGATCGCAAAACGAATCTAAACCAACGAAATGGACGAGCCGATTCGGGTTTACGCGCGAGAGAGACGAGTCGCGACTGTCGAAGGTAAACTCGCGAATGACAATCCACGGGTCTGGGTATATTTTTAAATGAGTTATCACGTCGGTTATTCAATAACCGACGTTATAAGTTTTTTAAAAACATTTATAACGTCAGTTATTCAATAACCGACGTAAAAACCTTCCTCCGATTCTTTTTTTACGTCGGTTATTCTATAACTGACGTTATAAAGGGCTCAAAATCCGCGTTTTATTACGTCGGTTATTCCATAACCGACGTCAAAAACATCTGCGGATTCTATATTTATGTCGGTTATAAAATAACCGACGTAAAAAGGCCTTCAAAAACCGCGTTTTTTACGTCGGTTATTGAATAACCGACGTAAAAAACGCCCCCGCTTCTGTTTTTTACGGCGGTTAATGTATAACCGACGTAAAAAACGAAGCCGCGCGATTAATAACGTCGGTTATCAAAATAACCGACGTTAAAGGTGTACTAAACACTGGTTTTTACGTCGGTTATTTAATAACCGACGTAAAAAACCTCGTTTTACATATTATGACGTCGGTTTTATATAACCGACGTAAAAAATGGTGACGTAAAAAACGTTTTTTGCACTAGTGCCAGCCAGTAGTAACTGTACATAGATGCGGTTCGAAAAAATAAGAATGGTTCATAGGGGATGGTAGTGAGGTTAAAGGATGTGATGAAGTTGGCACAAGAGGTCATCCATGTGTGAGAAAAGGAAAAATGAGGAGTTCATAAGAAAATGGTTCACATATGGCTTGCAATTCACAGTTGTTGAGGAATATTTAAGCAGTGGAGGCTAGATTCAAGATTTGGAAAATCTTGATTTTGTGGATTAAGCAGATATCTTTCCCTATATAAGAGCTGTTAATCCCTCTGATTACTAGAGAGATTTTACTTTATTAGTGAAAATACTTTTCTATGAGATTTCGGTAGAGGCCGAAGGAAGTTTGCGAAGGCTAAAAAAGTTTTTCAAGGATAGAGTGGTTTACAAAGGCTGATGGGAGGTTCACAAAGGTGAAAGTGGTTTAGGATGAAGGTGTTTGCAGGGATTTTTAAACCATAAAGGATGTCTGGTATGCAGAAGAGGAAATTTGGTATGCGGAAGCAAAGGTATTCCTTGAACAGAGAACAGTTCACAAATAAGAGGGACTTCACAGAGGATGTTTGCGAAGTTGGTATGTGATAGAGGTATGTGATTTTTTAGGTGTAGATAGTCCACAAACTAAGGGAGGTTCGCTGAAGATGCAACAGTACATGGAGTAGGTAGTTCATGTACGAATCTCAGTAATTAGATTGTAGGAAGAGCAGGTCATTCATGATTTACTTAAGGAATCTTGTAAAATCTTCAAATCAGTTTTCAAATGTTTTTTTCATTACCCAATAGTATCTGAGAAGGTGAATTTCATCTACAGGTAAAAAAAACTTCAACAGAGCATCCATCTGTAGTTGAGGATGAAATAATTCAATAAAATGAATGGACCTACATGTCCATAAACTGTGTTTGATCTACAAGATGACAAACTATGATTGGATTCTATTCAATGAGTAGTGAGCAAAGTAAAAATAATATAGAGACCCTTTCCACCAGTAGTGAGCTAGAGAAAGAGGCATATGGAGTGACCCTATGGAATTAAGGGAGAAGACCCTAAACCTTGTAAAGGTAGTGATCCTAGGAAATAAATATCTAGGACAAACATTATACTCTTTATTGGAAGGGTGCCTTAGTGAATTTAGTATATTGGCACATTGTTATTGTATGCTCCTTGGAGGTAGCCCAGTGAGGGTGAACCATGTAAAAACCACTATGTCCTCTGCATGATTTCATATCTGATCATAAATTTCCATAAGAGGAAGTGAGAATTGAGTTTTTTGCTAACTATGAAAAAATATTCAAAAGGGAGAAATTTTTAATCTACCAGACCCTAATTCACTCCACTCTCAGGCTATTCGACCTTGTGGACCTACCAAAAAATATAAATAAAGAAATATTGTAATATACATCATGATGCATGGTATGTCAGCAAGTGAAGGTAGAAAGACAAAATTATGTGTGTGGGGGGGGGGGGGGTGATGAATCCAATAACCATACCTACATTGAATGGAAAAAAATCACCATTTACTTTTTCACAATTCATTTGAAAAAATCAAGTGAAAATAATGTTATATGGTCTGTGGTGGATCATATTATAAAGACTATTCACTTCAATTCAATTCTATAGGACTTCTCAATTTATCAGATATAATTTATATACCAAAGTGAAATATTGAGGCTATATGGAACCCCAGTATTGACTATATAAAATAGAGGTCCAATATTTACATATATATTCTAGAAAACACTTTAACAAAATCTATATACTCATTTGAGTGGTATCACAGCTTATCATTATCAAACTGCTCATTAATATATGTGGAATGTCCAAAAACCTAAGGACATATTGATGGAATTCTCATTTAGAATCAAATGAATATTTGATAAAAGTATTCCTCTAGTTGTGTTCATTTACAATAATATTTTTCACTCATGAATACCAATGGATCCTTATGAATCTATTTATATGAATAGGTGAAGAACAACTGCATGGTTGGGTCAAGATGTAGAATGTGAACTGCTTGGTCTATAAAGGGGTTGGGATGTTTTGGAAAAAGGTCATGATCATTCAGTAGCACATAAAAGATACTGAATATCCAAAAAAGATATATAATGACAATAATCCATGAGACCCAGTGTTTAAGGATAGAGATAATATATTCTTTTACATATCACAATCATTTATAATGAAGATATTTGGTTTGAAAGAACATTTTTTCCAAGGTACATATGTCCCTTTATGATCCGTAATCACATTGAAAAATGGAACTATCAACTAACACTCCCACCTAACCTATCTCAAGTACACAATCTATTCAATGAATACATATTCATGAATAACATACAAAACCCCTCACATGTACTCAATCTTGATATGGTACCATTCAGAAATGTCTCTCATATGAGGATCAGTCTGTGAAGCTCATAGATCAAAATTTCAAGGTTGTGTTGAATAAAAGAATGAACCTAGTCAACGTCCAATGGGGAAAATAGAAGTCCAAAGAAGCTATCTGGGAAATTAACGTAGTGATGAAAGAACATACCCTCATATTTTTTAGATCGTGAAATGAAAATTTCGAGAGATAATTTGATTAGTATAAATATAGGGATTTTACAAGTCTCATTGACACAAATAAAGGAAGTGATTCCCTCAACAAATAGGATTGTACCCTATGAAGGTATATTATTAAAACATAATAGGGAGATAGTGTCATTGTGATTTTATCTTGAACAGTCCAAAGATGATATCCAATAACTGTTTCTTGAGTGAAACCATTTTTGGGAGAATTTCAATCTAATCCTGATCACAAAACAAATAACTTACACTGATCCATCCCATTAATGTCTCACCATCACAGAACTTACCCATGTAAATTTTCTTATGTAATAAATAAATAAATATCAAAAAACCAATAATTATAATATATATTGTATAGAATAATGAATATATAATTATCTTATTATTTTTAATTTACAAATGTTTTTTATTTTAATATATTAAAAATAAAAATTGTGTTTTGGGTAATATTCAAATTAAATTATGGAATTTATTTCTATGAAATAATTTATATTGAAAATATATAATATTTCATTAAAATATTATTATTAAATATTTTTTATTATATATAAATAATCATATATTTTTAATGAACTAAAATATAATTTTTATAAGTGTTTGAAAACTATTATTGTGAAAAAAACAGAATTTCTCAATAAATGTTGATTATTATTTTGATGTAAAATATTTAAATATTTATATAAAAATTTAGATGAAATTAATATTATATTTGGAATTAGAATGTATAAATTATCCAATTGTTAATTTTCTATAATTCCCATAGGATGTGATCTTTTTGGGTAAATGATAAATACAGTATAAATATACTATGTGTATTATGACATCATACTTACATAAAATGATGAAATAAACTAGTATAAATTGTATCAATGATACATATATGTATTTCATTTAAAATATTAAGATTTTTAACTTTTTTAATTATATTTTAATTAAATTCTTAATCATCCAAAACCTCTAATATCTTTTATGATTTTCGTTCCATTTATTTTATGACAATACTCACAAACCCATCATAATTGTACATTTTTTTTATAATTTCAAACATCAAAATAATATATAAATGAAAAAAACTCATCATTGGAAGATACAATTTTAATAAAACCTGGGATGGTTTGTGTTTTGGAATATTTTATTTTATAGAGTTAAAATATATTTTTGATAAATAATAAGGATGTCCCTGCTATTTTATTGTATAATCCAACTAAATATTCCATTTCTCATCAGTAGATAACCATAGAGAATGTCCCAACTCATCCATATACTCTCAAGATCCATCCCAAGGTGACCCAAATATCTAAGGAATCTTTTCGATAGAATTTTAAATCACCACTTCAAGGTAGGATATCCTCTCATTCTCGTATTTATTCTTGTATCTTCTTTATATTATGTATTTTAAATTCATTTCCAAATGATTGGCTATGTGCATAAATATATCATATACAATCAATATTTTGTATAAATTAAGAGTGACCCAATTCACTCTCATTGATGTCTATCATGAAAATTCACAAACCACCATTATGTTTTCAAAATATCACCATGATTTTCCATCCCAAACAATTGTATAGTGAATACTGATAACCATTACATATAAGGGGTGTTGAAAATTATTCACATATACGTATTGATTGGAGGCTTACATGTATTTATTCAAGAATCCATTATCATCGAATAAAATATTATAATAAATGAATACATGTTGTCTGATCTACGTGGCGCACTTAATCATAATTATGTAATGAAAGTGATAAGGGTTTCCAAAATTATATAATGCTCGATTTCATTTTGTAATGTCTTAGTATAATGATATATCATTAAAATGGTTAAATAGTGAAATTAATCAATCACTTGAATTTTTCTTTCATGATGAATTGGATGTTATTCATGACATATGTTTATGATACAATGTTTCGTGTTTTTTTACATTTACTATATTGATATTATGATTATCATGATATATCATGCCTCACAATTTATGTTTATGATTATTTAATTCTCTATTTATTTTCCAATTTATTAACCTATAATATTTTCGTCATGTTAATCAATGTATTTTCCCTTCCCAGAATTTGTACCTCACCATAATCATATGTATGTACCCAGGTTATCCAATTTAATTTTAGGTACAAATAAATAATATGAGAATGATATGGATTCTTTCAATAATGATAATGTTTTCAAAATTTTATGTTGTTATGTAATATACCTATTTCCCATAGAAATTATACCAATAGAACATCAAGGTTTTATTAGGTATACTATTGTATAATAAATTAGGAATTAATATGTAATAATTATAATGCTTTCTATAAATATCTTGGAAAAAATAATTGAATAATCATAAAATATAGATGGTCATTTTTAGTGTATTTTTGATGATCTCCTAGTTTCAAAAAATTCCCAAAAATATTTTATTAAAAACTATACAACACATTCTAAATTAAATAAATCTATTTTGAATATGGTGTAATAATCACTCTATATTTTTGAATTAATACATTTTATAAAATATATATCATCATTAAATCATAAATGTAGTCCAATAGAAACACTATTTTTTAATGGGATGGAGAAGAGGATTTTCACTGAGTAGTCTATAGAAGGATTGCATGCCTATTAACAAATCACCTTATCCTAATTATATTCATTAATAGTATTAACATAGATCCATTATCCAAAATACTTATCCTAGGTACATGTAGATTGAATTTATACAAAGATTTGGAACCCCACAAACTAGCATGGGATACACAATCAAGCCCACTATAGGCACCACTGTACTCCTTGGGAAATACATTTTCCCTGGCCACCAGTGGCCAAATGAAGACACCAATGTCTTACATATTTTCACCATCTAAATATATAGTATGATAAACTCAAAAATCCCCATTCCCAAAAATTCCATTCACCATTCATGTGGGTTATTAATTGAATAACTATGTGATAGAACATTGATTTTTTGGTAATTAAGTTACCAAAAAGATTAAACCACAAAACCTCTCTTGGAGAAAATAAATTACCATTATTCACCAAATTTACATCGAATCACAGACTTGGTATATCCCCACTATGGAATCAGGTTCACAATACACTTTTGAAGTAATATATTAGGGAAATACCATGCTATATTCATCCCTATATTTTAGAAACTAAATTAACCAACCATTAGTAATAGTGATATGTCATCATATATTCCATAATATTGAAACATTTTAATGGAAATTATTTGGGAGATAAATCTTCACTATGTATTTATGTTGGTGATAACTCATTGTACCAAATAATTAGGGTGCCATGTTATCATTTAATTGACATTAGGGAAATCCCAAATGAACACCTCAAAAGATGGGTTTTCATATCACACTATTCTTACTAGTCAGCCAAAAATTAATAGCCTATGGAGATGATTCACATACATATGATATGAATATCCACGTGTTGATCACATTGTAAAATTGTTATCTCTAGACCAATATGGGACACAAATTCTATATAGTATCACACAAGATATCCACTCCATCCTTGATTTCTCATCTAATAGAAACTAATCCCAACCCTATAATAGAGATCATTTCTATAGTGTAATATGAAAAAAATATGATACCCTTATTATAGAATCATTAATTTATGTTTTGAAAATTTTCTTATAATTATATCTAAATTAATATATAGACACTCATTGGCGTAGATCAGAAAACTAAAATGATTTACACGTTCCTGACCACTCCATTGCCTCATAAATTAGATTAACATATTATATACAATTCTATTTAACCTATTCATCACATGGTCCCTTGATAAATGACCTCACCCACATATCCTTACAGTATGATTTTTCACCCATGTGATTAACAATAGTGAATATCCCTTGATAATGAGTGTAATTATCATAAGAACACCATTGATCCTTACACTAGATCATAGTTCCCATTATTGTCACTAAAATTTCATTTCGATACACTGAGTCCCCTAAATGATCCATGCATGAATGAGTCTTCTCATTAGGTGTAATCCCTAATAATTTCCCATTAATTATTTCACCACCAATATTAATCAATGATATAAGAGATCATACTACGTGTATGACCAATTCAATCTATATTGCGACATATTCCCTATGAATGGGGTCAACCATCCATTTATAGTTACAAATAATTGATAAACACACTTCTAGGAAGAATATGTGTAATCTAAAACTCATTCTCATCATGAAATATTTTTTAGGGGTCAATATTTGACTTTGCAAACCTATTACCACAAGGTAAAATATATACACCTCTACTTATTGGAATCCAACATGGTGTATTCCCCAATATATAAAAAACCATTATATACCATGTTTCATTATTATATAGGGTCATATTCTATACAAAAAGGAAATGTTAAAAAAATATATGTAATCCATTCTCAATCCCTTATTTGTATCTCATTAAGGAAAATAAATCAATATTGCATGACGTAAATATTAAAAAAAATCCTTGCTAAATTGTATTGAACTGGTTGATATGATTAATTCAAACACCATTTATCAATACAATTCATAATACATTTGATATGATCCCAAATATATAGGATGTGGATGGATAATCTCTATGGTAGTAGTTGAGCATAAAAAACAATTTTTGGATCTATTATATGTATAAAACCATACACTCACCAGGATATATTCTTTATGAACCTTAATTTCATCATCTGGGTACATTACCAATGATCCATATTACTCCCCCAAAAGGTAAATATTCCAAAAAAGATAATATTTTATATAGGATCACATTTACTGGTACACCCAATGTTTTTAGGTTATGTCTCTCATTAGTGTTAATGGTTTCGAAAGCTTAGTTTGTATGTAACACATATTAAAAATGAAAAATGATGTATTATTATAAGCAACCCATTAAATTGGCATCAATTAATATTTTTATAATTATTATAAAATTTATATATTCTTTTTGTAATTTTAAAAAAAAATCATATTATATATATTTTAGACATTATATAAAAAATTCCAATTTTATGTATAAAAGTGTATATTTTTCTAATGGCATTATTTTTAACTATTAATGGAAACATTTATTAAAAATAAGTGTTGATACTGTTATAAATAATATTTTACAAAATAAAATTCAATTTTTATAGAGGAATATTATAATTTATTTTTGTTGAATATTTGATATTTTTTATATGTTTCTTTTTTTATGAAAAGTAAGAAATAGTTTGCATTTTTTTTAATACACTTTAAATATATGTAATTTATATTGGTAAAATATATATTACATTGTTTATAATGAATCATTTGTTCAATAATATATCAATAAATTTAATACTGTTCACTAGAATATATTTTAAATTTAATTTGAACATAAAGCATTTCAATATTAAAGAAATTTACATTTTCAAAACATGCTCTGACAACAAGCCCATACCCGAGTGGTAAGGGCTCCTGCATGGCATCCAAGAGACCCGGGTTGAAAACCGGGTGGAGGTGAATTTCCAGGGTACTATAGCAGTACTGTTCGGTACTGTAGCAATAAGAACTATTCAGCCGATTTGGGCCGTCGGACCACCGGTTTGGGCCTACGGGTCTCCAGGGCCTTCGGGTCCTCAAAGGAATCCAGGCCACAGTGCCTTTGGGTCACATAGACCATGGAGTATCCCAGTTCACACAGAACATGCCCTAGATGAGGATCAGAGCAACAGAAGTAGTAGCCACCAGATGTAGGGCTAACCGGATTGGATGAATGAGAGGGTATGGCATCCGTCATCGGGACCAGGCACCGTGCAGCTTTGTATAGGGAAATGCTAGCCGATCAACAAAGAAAGGTGTAGAGATAGGTGATCAATGACGCAGAAAGCTGGGGAGGGGCAGTTCAAGTGGGCTGGGCCTACGGGTCATGTATTGGGAATGGTATGCCTCTGGGCCTTCGGGTCATGTATTGAGAGTTTGTCGGCCCTTGTGCCTTGGGCCTACGCGTCATGTTCGGGTTCCCCTTCAACCCTTAATAGGGGATTATCCATAATAAAATAAAAATAAGGCATTCGAGCCATTCGGGCAAAACATATTCTTTCTTATGTTTTCTACAGGATTTTGTTGCCTAGGGAATATTTTTGATTCCTACAAAATGAGATTACAAAGATCTATAAATTAATAAAATAAATGAATATGGGTATTGGTTTCCCTTCAAATCAGAGTATGAGGAAGGTTGGAATGATCATGAAAATCACATGTTCTCCTTGGATACTCGTGATCACATGTTAAACAAAAGGTATGGTAGATGTCCATGTGTAGTACATAGCCTTTGAATGGCCCCAAAAAGTACCATTGAAAAATCATTATTCTCATACAAAGGTTCCATGAACAACTACTAATAACATGGAAACATACAGATATTATCACTTAGTTAGGCATATTTTCATCACACATATGCATGAAAAACTATCCAAAATATTTGGAGAGTTTAAGAAAAATGACCCAATGGTGGAAGCCACATGAGGTATTAAAAATCATGTGATACATCATCAATGAGCAGAATTATTATACTTCACAACACTCAAAAAAATCATGAATACACTAAGAATTTGTAAAATTAAAAATATAAATAAAAATTCAAGAAGGATGGAGCCTCTTGTGGTCCTAAATATTATATGAAAAACCAATGGTGTAATTTAAGACACATCAATTACCCATGGATAGGTCCGCATAGTCGCACAAAAGCCGACTAACATAAAATCCTCATCACACAGAGTGTCTCACACATGTCCAAGAGACGTCGTACACCCCATTTGGATGCATAAAGAAAAAATTACGGAATTTCCCTGAAATTATCACACATCTCTATAAAACCATTTATTTTTCATGTGATAAATCACTAGAAGATAGAATTATTAAAATCGCAAAACCTCATACATCCTTGTGAGATCCCCAACCCCTATGAACTAAATAAATGAAATAAAAGGAGGACATGACAGGGGGATCTCAAAATAGTAAAACACTCATGACATGCCTAAACATGTCTTTCTCATGTGCTCACAAAACCCTTCAATGGGATGGTATGATTTTATGAGGGCCCATTGAGAAGCCATCTATGGCTCAGGGATTGGTCAAGAAAAGTCTCTTAAAATCATGTTATATGATTCTAATAGTCACCATAATCTCTCAAAAGAACATGGATGCATATTCCTGAAAATACAAAAGTAAATTATCATGTCCATGTGATTTGGAAAGATCCAATTAATTGGAAATAATCCCATAAAATAAGAATTACGAGGATGGCGTAGTAGTGACAGAAAAGCAAGGGATTAACCTGGAGTGAGCCATATTTGGACCTCATGATGTCGAATGATGCCAAAGTCCTCCTTTGTATCCAAATTAGATTCACATGATTTTTATTAAATAAATAGGATTACAAAAAAGGTGGCGAGGATGATAAATCCCCCAAAATTCCAGGAAAAAGTCACCACTACACATAGATGGGTGAACACCTGGTTCCTCAGTTCGGCAGAACCAAGCACCCATGATAATTTCTAAGAGTTGATAATCTTGAAATTAAAAAATAATCCCATTAGGTATGATCCAGGGAAAAAATTTCGGGATCATTCATCATGTATATTCATATCATGTGATTCTTCATTGATCACGTGAATATATTCGGAGGGATTATGTGAAGAACATCCCATGTATCAGGTAAATCACACGAGACATAAACAATATAAGCGCTGATAAAATATAAGTCCTAATAAATAAATGGAATGAATAAATATTGATGGATGTGAGAGTTATGCATTGAAAATATACAATGATACACATTTTCATCACGTGAACCACCCATGTAACGTGATAACAATAGAAAATTTCACCCAAATATCATGGAGATCCTTAGGAATACTAGTTTCATCATGCGATGTACTCTTGAAGTATTAATGAAAGTCATATGATGCCCCTAGGAATTCCACCTATGTGTCACAAATCCCTCTAAGCTAGCAAAAAAACCATGAAGTGTAGTTTAGATATGGTCTTGGGCTCAAATATTAACACCATCACATGATATTTAGGTTTCCTGATAACACCTTGTCTAGTTGATCATCTCTCATGATGCCCATCTAGCACACCATCTAGAAAATGTGATAACCTCTATACATGAAATACATGGTCATGTGTCACACTCTATAAATGATGTATTGACTCTCATAATTCCCTTTAGGTGTGTCAGCTATGTTTCATGATGAAACAACATCCTTGGTGTTGGATCTTGTGAAGCCCTCTAAGGTTGTCTCTCAGGATCATGTAATGGTATCCAGGATCAGCAATACAAGTCTCAAAATTTCCTTTAGAGATGTCATACATGATCATGAAGTGACCCATTGAAATTCCATCAATGATATTTGAAGTACCTCACAGAAGTCAAGTAGATCATAATGTTATCTTTTGAGATGCCGAGATGATATCTTCCCAGTTGTCAAGAAGAAAACAAAGGAATATTTAGAGGATAATCAATCACATGATATCCAAGTGGTAAGGGTCAATAATTAATCCCATGGATTGATAACCATGTCCATAATTAGTGTGTTAGTCACAATGAAAAGGAATATTAGAGTATTTAAGCTTAAAATAACGTAACAACGTGGAATCTGAATCATTCAGAAAAACTAGGATACATATGATACCTTCTTAATGCCTGAGAATAAACACTAATTAGATAAGACCCCAGTGTATGTCCCACCATGTCTCTAAAATTTCACCCATCAGGACTCAGTCATTCCATGGGATGATTATTATTTCTCATCAAAAAAATGACCAAGAAACCAATTAATATATATATATATATATATATATTCATATTTATACCATACCCTTGATATGTAAGATGATATGTTAATTCCATTTCCATAACTGAAATTGGAAAACACATCTAAGTAATTCCCTTTGTCTCTCTAAAATTTCAACCATAGGGACCCTATCATTCCCGTTGGATGATCATTCTTCCTCACCCATAAAATTATGGGGAAAACAAATGAACTATGATAACTCTGATTCTGTCCAAAATCATTATATATTGGATGCATTTTTATGGACTTATATTCATATTAATCCACCATAGGGTCCTCCCTATGCATAATTCCCACATCTATAATTGATGATACTAATTATTCTCATTCCATTGTTTCTCACACCATGATTAGATCATGTGTTGTTAGGGAGTTGAAATGATCATATTACTTACAGAATAAGCCTCTATAAAGACAAGGGAAAAAATATCGTGTAAGAACCCAATTAGTGACATCATATTATATGTACAACATATTAGTGAAACATTATTAGGTAATCCCTGACCAATTGAACTACTATATATCTGATTCCTTACAAAACAAATATACCAAGGTTGTCTTCCTAAGGTTAGATCCCGAACTCAAATGGGAATCCACATCTGTGTATGTCCCAATATTTATTCGACATTTATACCATATATACCTAATAATTCCAATTTTGTATTCATTCAACCTCTATCATTATGGTCTATGAAACCAATTGAACTACGATGACCACGATTTCACTGATAACTAGGATATATAGGTGTCCTTCTTAAATACTGAGCCGCATAATAATAATTCCATGGGAAGTCATTGTACATATGTCCATCATCCATATGTAGTGAGGCTAATTACTTATTATCCCTTGTTTTTACAATGAGAACCACTCATGCATGCATAGGTAGTTTCAATAGACATCTCATTCACACTGTGAATCTCCATCATTCATGAAGATCATAGTATGAAATCCCGAATGAGAGAAATTATATAAAAAGTCCCCATAATAAGGAATCTATGTTAGAGCTAGTATGAATGACATTATTGAAATATTAGAACTCTAATTCAAGCTATAAACCTGATATTTAGGATGTATCCTAAAAGATTTAGATCAAATTTTTTATTCCTAAGTGACCACACATATTTATTTGAATGGAATTAAACACGATGGACTCATTAAATACAATGGTTTAGATTTATCAAATAAAAATGATATATATATATATATTACCTCATAATGGATCAATCCACACTATGAAATTCTAACCACCTCCCAGAATTGAATATAATTCGAATGTTCCTCGTTGTTTGACATCAGTAAATATGAATATATACATTACAAAAAAATGGTTGAATAACCTCTGAAACATATAGATGTATTCACAAATGAGTATCGTTCTTCTACACAGAAAATGGTTTAACCAATTTTAATTTTTTGGGGGTAACCAGTTCCATAAAGGGTTTAAGAATATATTCATGATCATGTGTTAAATATATTTGAGAGTCCTAGAGTATGAAACAATACTCCTAAATTATATAATGAGTCTGATCACCCATCCTATTGACCAATGTGATTTCGTATGTGTCAATGGATACGAATCCCCAATTGACCACCAGACATTAGAATGAAGGTCAGTACAAAGTTATATATGTGGGAACTAATGAGAGTTTCCATTAAGAGATTTATTGTCCTAATGTAAATGAATGTGCAATAAATATTACTCTCACCCACTCATAATCAACCATTAGAGAAAAAATAATGCACATAGAGGTCATACATTCCCCTTCAAAATAAAAAATGTGATACTGATAGGAATCTCTCAAATAACATTGTGATTGGGTAATTGTACGCCTAAATTTTATTTTCATTCACTATATATATAAAATGGTGAACCTAATGTGAATAAATAAAATACAATATTGGTTAATTAATCAAGTTTAACGAATTTTTTTTCAGATTCAACAGAAATTGAAAAAATGATCCCAATGGAAAACCATCAATGTGTAGGATGGTCAGTTTTCCATGTGTTAGGACCATTTGTTAGGATAATATTGAATGATGATAATAATGTCATAAATATTAGGGATGATCCATTTTAATAATGTTTCACATTAAATATTTACACCATTTCAATAAAAAGTCTACAAAATTAGAATGGATATACCATGAATAAAAGAAAAATTTTGTAACCATGCATATCTAGTTGAAAGTATCATGAATATGCTTTTTCACTAATTAGTGGTCGTGTTCCCAATTTTAAATAAGAGTTGAGATACTACTCACACCTCCCAAACCCCAATTATAGAAAAAATTAAAATTCATCGACAATCTGATAAATTGAACTATTGATGAAAACCCCAAGGGTCACAAAATGATTTCACATTCATGGAAGCTTCGACGTTAGGTGGTGACAATATTGTTCCAAGAGTACCATATAAATGGAACAATATCAACCCTCGAAGATTATATATAGATCCTCAATGTAATGATTTCAATGAGTTAAAATCATCCAAGGAAAGATATAACTATGATAGTGGCCATCATTGTCACCTCAAACACATAGTGAAATTATTCCTGGAGCATAAAAATCACAACCAAAAACATCCAATGAAGGTTGAACTGTGAGTTAAATAAGGCTCCCTTATATTTTGGTAGATTATGTGGAGGTCTAATGTCGACTTTTGTCAGCAGCACTATCCTACAATTTCCAAACTATCACCTATTAAGGGTACCGCCAAACAATATGTCACATAGAATACCCATGAAAGGGTAACAAGGAAGACTCTTTGGGAAATGATGGTTCTATATATCCATGAGAAGGAGAATATCCCCACTCTAAATAATAATGTCTTACAATATATTATAATATTAAATAGATCATAATATCATACCCATACTATCTCAAAACATTTCAGCATGCATATTCATAAAGAAGGAAATTGAAGATGCATATACCTACCAATGTGCATGATGTCTATTGGAATAATATGGTGGACCAACAATGATATAAGTGTGAACTAATTTTTAATTCAATTGAAGAAGTATACTAGTACATATTGGGGAGTTAAAATATGCAGGGTTATATCCTTACACACACATTACTAATATTCTATTACATCTTAGTAACATTTGATGAACTCTACCAGTGTATTCCTACATCGGTACAAATATATGGAAAATTACATATGCCTTACCATATATCACATGTATCTTAACAAAGTGATCATTATGAACATGTTCTTTCTCTATAAAATGAGTTCATGAATTATCTACTCCAAAATATCTGGGATACTCATCAACGGAATATGTGTAGATATCTTCTTATTAATGATACTAGTATCACCTTCAATTAATCAGTAAAATATTTTTTCAGATGGATATGACTTCATTTTCTGTATCACAAATCATGGGAGTAGAGGAGGAAGAAAAAACACTATTTAGTGTTTGTATCCACATTATGACTGCTCTTTACCTAAATCTTTATTGATAATTCCCAGACCTGGATATCAAAGTATGATAAAATATGGATCATTTCACATCACAATGTCCCCAAGATAGTAGTACACTTCAGGTATAGTGTCCTCTAATGTCATATCCTACAAATAAATTAGATGATTGAGTGACATATGGTCCAGTTGGTAACTACAACATAATACCCCCACCTCAATGATGTCAATAAATCATGAATAGAGGGAGAGGAAAGTAGTATATAGTTGACCTGGTCCCCTATAAGCTATGAGAATACATTTTAGACAAGCCGTACGATGATTTGATCAATCAAATATCATCTCTTAAATAATAATTCCAGTCTCGGATTCCATCGATCATATCACCTAAGAGAGATCACATGTGCCACATAAAATGGTAGGCAATAGTGGTTACATTATCAGTCGTCCTCGAGAAGAACCCGACCACTAGGCTGGGGTAATATCTACCACATCTTACACATCAGATTTTTAATTCCTATAAGGATTTAGAAAATATAACTAGCATCAATGAACACAAAAAAACCCACTAGGATGTTCCAATATATATATCAATCAAAATAAATAGGTTCATCATCCCGTAGAAGGGTCGATGGGAAATTAGTGCTGACCCATATCAACACCATCCCACTTTTCTTGAGGGATTTATATCTCAATTTACACCCATAGACTCACTAAATTGCATATTGGAATAATTGGATCCCCCAGAACTTAATTAACCATTTCCTATTACGTCATTGAATAAACACTTACACATTTGGTTGGGGGAATTTTCATCAACATCACCACATATATAATTAGTCTTCTATAGTTTTGGAGGTAAATATCGACGGTCTAAATCATATTTGATATTCACAATGTAATAAAAACCTATTTAATTATAATCCTACTAAGAAAACATGATTGGAAAATCCTTCAATCATAGTTTTCATAGAATAGTGTGAGAGGATCATACATCGATGGAAATTAGACCAAACCATGGTTGTAATCCTAAACAACCCAATATCACTAAGGGTTCAAAGAATGGCCTTGATAATGGTTGTGCGGAATCATCCTGTTACATCGAATGTAATGGGAAAACAACCATTTACATATATTATGATACAAATTTCATCACTATAAATAATATATATCGTAGATAAAAATAAAAATTTAGATGGATAAAACATGGAAAATGTACCCCAAGAGTAGGGTGATTTTAATGTATCATCTCAGGTTTCACACCCTGATAATCAAATAAGGCTCCAAAATATGTTACCTCCAAATATCGATTTTCCACTACTTTGGTGGAACACTTACAATGATAAATTCATTGGTTTGGTTACATAAAAATAACCAAATAGAAGCGTTTAGGTTTATTCCATGGTGGAATGGTCTCCATAATATGATAATGACATAAGAAATATGAGGAAACTCAATGAGGAGCTACTCCGGGGAAACATTCCCACTAGGTATTATCTTTATGAAGAGTTGAATATTCTCTATCCAAAGGATGGTCTTTGAGAATGAGTTTTATTTGAGAATCATGTGGGATGTTGATCCTGGTAGATTCTCTATGTAGATGAATAAGTTGAAAATTGTATTGACTTCCCACTAGTTTAGATACAACCTCCCATTCACTTGGTAGATCATTCAGTCTTTTGAAAAATTTAGAATCATCGATTGATGAAAGAGTTGATGACTTATCAACCCAAACCCAGTCCATGTAGATGGGACACAGTTCATAATGTATTACCCTTATATATTAATAACATCATCAAATCCATATCTACCAAAAAGGATTCTATGGAAGGGTGATTCACACCTGTGTGGCTTGAGTGGAAGCCATATCATTAGTGGGTGGATGATTCTTTACCCTGACCAATTGTTTCAAATACAACCTTCTTTAATATTAATGGTTTGGGTGAACAGAAAGGAAATATCACAAATTTAATTTCCTAAGGTCTCATGATGATGGTCCCTCGAGATTAACAGAATGCAACAATGATGACATGTTTTGTTCAATGTCTGATCAGTCCATCCACTGTTTGGTACAACAATCTGACCAAAAGTACCACTGGAGGATTGACAGACATCTGTCATCAATTATTTTATTAGTTCAAATCCATGATGTGGAAAATAAAAATCATCAACCAAATGAATTGAAAAAAATGTGAAAATGGTATGGTTTCTAACTTCATATCATGATGTAAATGACTAACCTATTCACACAATACCATCTTTTGAAGGAGAAAATGTCGAAACATGGTTCTGAAAATCTCATGGATGAATTTTTTAAACATATAACACTAATGACATATCAAGGTGGGTTCGATGAATTCTAAATGAGGGAATAAAATATGTAGTAATCCATTCACCCAACCCAATCCAAATATAATCTCACCCCCTAAGAATAGGTGAATGTCTAGGCAATGAAGAAGATGTTGTTGTCACTCTCAATCCATCAATAGTTACCATGAAAGAACCAAAACGTGAATCAAACAACCTAGGACCTTCTATAGAGCAGTAATAAATATAAATAAACCTTATCTAATTTCATAATGAAATCATAATCATCTAGGATTTTATGAACATATGAATAATGAAATATCATTCCAAAATTAAAAAGTCCTGAGTTATTTTTTTGTCATCCAAAGATAGTTTTCTACTCACGTGACTCTATCCTAGGAATCCTAATATTGTCAATCCACCAACCATCCAAACTAATTCCCTTTCTATATAATTTTTTGTCATAATATCCAATACTAAATAATCATCAAAGACATCATTCATGGAATGGTCAATTTTGGATAGGTGGTGTTAGATAACTATTCAAAGAAAATGGATTTCATAATTGTTTCCTTGTCGGAAGAAGTTATTGGTTAGAAGAAATTTCGAGACAAGCGTGAGAATAAGTTCCACAAATGGATGAATTCCTAAACAATGGATGGAGATCATGCCACCTCAAGATCAAGGAATTTCTAACCCAAAATAGGTCTAACACCCATGAATGTTTCATCAGATATGTGTCCCAAAAGACTACGCAGAAACCAAAAGTAAGATGAAATGTAATATTATTATTCATATTCTTCTATAATAAATTCTAAAAAATTTACATATTTCCTTCCCACACCATTTGAAATATGTTTATCACCCCAGGAAATCAAACTATCATAAGATGAATATGCCACCTTTTATTGCATCATCATTATACACATGAAAGACCTCTGATATCATGTTTTATATGACACGTAATATGAGATTATTTCACATAATTGGTGAATAAGAGGTTTCATGCACCTGAATTGAGGATATAGAGGATGGTTTGAGTGTGGATGGAGACAATATTTTAGTCACTCATCCATGGAAGAAATATTTGAAATATAGAATAAAGATAACATTCTCTAGTAATCCAAGCAAAGACATGGAGGTTTCCCCTAACCCTCCAATGGGCGTATGACCCTTGTTTGATTACATGAAATCCTTGTAGGGGTTCAATTATATGATCATCCCATAAGATGTGATAGGCATGTATTACATGTGCAACTAGCAGTAATTTTACAATAACTCCAACAATAGAACTACCCATGTCCACATAATATTCCTTGAATCCCAAAATTAATGTTAATGAGAAGCCCAACACTGGGATGCACCATCTTCTGGATCAAAACTACAACATTTTGAAATAGGTTCATGTGGTCCCACCAAAAAATCAATCTCAAATGTGCTCTATCTTTCAAAATATTTTGGGATGCACTTTTTTAATCTCTCTAAAGACCACGAGTGATTGGGCCAAAGTCACTAAAAAGATGTTTATCTATTTGAGACCACAACATAATAATTATATATAATTATATTGTTCATTTAATGGATCAAAAAGTGGTCATACAGGGAAACATAAATTCCCTATTTGTTTCTAATAGACTCGAATATTTATATATCAAAATGTATCTTTTTGACAATGACTACGATATCAACCTCATCCCAATTGGAATCATTTAATTATTGGGATGTAGAAAATGTGATTTTTCTCCCAAATAGAAGACCATTCAGGGTTATGATAATCATGATAAAATACCTCTAAGGAATATTGATATCAATGATTTGTTTGTGTATCTCACATATGAAGATGAATTTATTACTATCCTGTAAGAAACTACATACAATGTTCCACTTAGAAGTCCATATTTCTATTGTATCATGGTGTTAGCTTCAAAATTCTATCATTGCCTAAAATTCTCCATCGATGGAATTTTCAGAGTATTACATAGATACACTTCCCCCATTGAGACTTGCATTGTCACATATGATGACGAATGATATATAGTCACATATGATGAAGAAAATGGGTGGAGATGATATATAGTTTACGACCTCCAAGTTCATAGGGAAAACCCATGCAAATACCCTGTTTATGATCGCCAGTGACTATGTAATACCAAGAATTCTAGTCGAGGTGATAGAATTAACACAAAACGACGAAGATCCAATTGGTCCCACTGATAGTGTAAATGAAATTTAGATCGAGTATCTCTTCACAACAACTCTAGTTTAAAGGGATGATAATTTTCCCTCGAATGTCCTCTCTCTTATCTATAGTGAGAGACATGCCCCTAGATTGGTGTCTCCAACTAAGAGTTTTACCATAAAAACAAAATTCAAAGAATATGTGGATGAAATTTGGAAAAAACCTCCCACATTTGTGGATAGAATATCAACCACCATTTACAATATATGTAAGATGATTCTGGGAATAGAATAAGACCAGTGACCAACATTGATTAGTGTCACCATGTCTCTCAATGTGCAAGAGATGTATGTTGAATTTATGAAGAAGAAGCTATAATTTTCAACCTATAACAATAAATAAATTCGTAGATATAATAAATTTGTTTATATGAAAAATATTATCTTACCCATGTATATTCAAGGATTCATGTAATTAGCCAGAAGAATTCACCCCTCTCTGACCCAAACTTTTGTTGCAGAAGTGGAAAAATTGATCAAATCCAAGTTTTATGAGAAGTAAAATACAAAAAAATAAATCAACAATTCCATCCCTATCATGAAAAATATTTTTATGATTATGGTATTTATTTATTTTAAAGACCACTCCTTGCAATTCACAAAGTATTATTTCCCATTTTCGATCATAGAACTCAAGATTGATGCAATAACTTGATTCAGAGTGGTTTCCTTCATGGTTGGTTTCTCTGGGTATGAGGGAATAAATATTTTTCTTAAATTTGAAGAATATAATACCTTCAGAGTACATTATGATATATTTTTCTCTAATTACATGAAACATGGATTAATGAATGATGGAAACTATTATCAATATAACATGCATCATATATTTAATCCCTTATTAGGAAGAATAACTAAATGTCATTTCGATGAATTCATTGTTAAATCCATAAAGAAAAGTAATCACATAAATGATCTCTAATCATTATTCAATAAGCCGTGACAACACTATCTGAATATGAATCAACTAAAATTCACAATCCGTATCACATCATAGATGTTCCTTCTCTATGAGTTATACCACAACAACACTGTGGTCTAGCTGGAGAAGATTAGAGAAATTTTAGAATTGTGAAAAATAAAAAATCACGAATAACTATGTGGGATCTAAGGGACCTCACCATGATTTGATGATTAATTTTGAACATAGCTAGGAATTCCCTCCCCTTCTTCAAGAAGATTAAGAAAGAAATTTCTTATCAATATGACAATGAGTGCCACAAAACCTTCTAAAGTCTCATGAATTTTTTACCACACACAGTGTTTTTGATGCCTCTATTGGAAGGAAATTCACCCAAATAATATATGGCATCCATGTAATTCTTATTGGGTTCCCTATGTGCAATTAAAAATGGTTTGGTGAGAGAAAATAATCTATAATACAACAGAAAAATAATTTTGTGTTCTAATACATAATACTCATGTGTCAAGATGAAATTCATTTCACTCGTCCTCATAGTAAAAACAATGTGAAATTGCATCAATATAGGTGCATTACATCTGGACATTCCTATTGAAATGATAATGTAAATCATTGGAAAACCTATGGTGATAGGGTGCTTGGCTCAATTGGTTGTCATTCTGTAGCAATATGATAATTTGTTTATATTAGAGAAATTTGGGAAATGGAATGCCCTGAATGATTTTCTCATAGCACATCCAACCCAATGACTATATTGATGGACCCGAAAACTCTTGAAGAGGATACATTAAATTCCAATAACACTCCTAGTAAATTGGAGATGTAGTTTTATGGTGATCGTAATGTCTAATCAGATATAGGATGGAAAACATGAGACTCAATAAGGTTGGTGTAGAGATTGTGTTATTATCACCAAAAAAATCATATTTCTAAATTATTTCTCACAATCCAAATGCTTCTTGAATAATAGGGAAGAAAAAAATTCATCCATCTCAAGGTTTCACAGATACATTTAGCTAAAAATATCTAATCTGAATAACAATGGGGATTCATAACAAGTGATAAAGAAGATCAATAGAAAATATACAATCAAAAAGGAAGAATTGGACCCTACCTTTATAATCATTAGGGGATTAATTGTATATTTAACTTTCATAACCACATCACATCATGTTTCCCAATCACAAAATGATTTCACTAACATGTTAGCTAATGTATACATAGACTTGGCTGACACTGATCAAGAGGAAGCAATGTAATGTGTCACACACTGAATAATGTTCTCATTAATCATCATTTACGATACGGAAGAAGTAAAGTAGGTCCAAACCCCTACAAATAGTGATGAATCAATATCCAAACTAAGATAGATTTATCCCATAATATTTTATCTCATAATGGGAATCTCTCGACATACTGATCTATGAGAAAATAGGTTTAGCACCGTACAGTAAACTGCACCCTACATGAAGACCCGGATGTGAATAAATTCATGAATAGGAGAGGATTTGATAGAATCCTTCTAAGATGCATATTATAAATATATATTCAGAACATCATGGATGATGTCCATGTATGATTCTACATCATTGAGTAGTCTAGGACCATGATCTACCCTCAAATATGGAGGTTGGACTCCTAATTGGAAAACATTATTTGTGACTACGTGTAACTTATGATGAAATTTTGGGCACAAAATATATTTATAACTTCATCCATGGACCCTCAGAATATCTACGTACATCAAAATATTTTTTGGTATTTTCTATTTTAGGAATTAATGTTATGGGCCCATATCCTCCAACCATGAATGTATTGTTAAAGTACATCCTTAATGCTGCAAACTTCATTTCTAATTGGAATGTGTCATTAACCCTAAAGGATATTAGGAAACATAATATATCAAACTTCATAAATTCCAATATCCTCACCAATTTTAGAGTCCCTCACACAATATTGAAATAAAACATAACAAAATTCTATTATGTATATTTGAAGAAAATATACTAGTATTACAACGTTGTGTCTAATCAATCATATCGATATCAGGCAGTGAAAAATGGAAATATTTTTTCCTTTAATAAGAAACATTCAAATATAGACTAGAAGATGGTGAATAAGGATAATACGTCTTGGACATACAAGATTATTTATTCATTATAGGCCCACTATACAACCACATGTACCACTACACAATCCTTGCATTACTCATAGGTGTATGTGACTTAGGTGTGTAACCCATAAGAGTATAGCAATCGTCACTCTATGTATCCATCTTTGGAGAACTCTTGAATTAATTGAAATATCAAACAATAAGTTGGTTGAATTCGAGTATCTTGATGAAAACATGTTGTGTACATTTTAAAACTATGAAGTCCATTCAAATCAAATCACATGATCTGTTAATAAAAATATTCACCATTGTTTATTCCTTTAAGGAGAACTGGTGTTGTCTCTCCGGACCCAAATGATACTGGGATAGAAGCCACTGAAGTTGGTACCTAAATATGAATGACCATACATGATGCATAAGGATAATCAAAATGGATATCACTCACTAGCCACAATGGATGAGGTGCCTTTCACATAACCTACCAATGCATTGTATTTCAAAAAATATTTTTCATAGCTGTGATCAATGGAAATCATCCTTATCCCATGATGATATATTTTTTTGTTAAATTTCACACCACAAGATGATACAATGTATAGAGTTTGCCAAACCGCATGTCACTAAAATATATGGAGGAGTCCTTTCCACATGATGATAAATTGTACAGAGTTGTCTTGGTTGAAATATGTTATACAAAACAATATCACCTGAGTAAAATGTTGTTAATATAAAGGAAATATAATGTCCTTTCAATAATTAATTCAACTACATAAGAACTAAATTCATAACAACATGATGTTAAACTACACGAAATAGGTCCTTGACTCATGATGTTAAACTATATGTATGATGTCCTCACAGAATGAAGATAAACTGCATGGGAAGAACCATCTCATTAATGAATCCCCATTTCAAATCTATATATATCAAAGGTTATAATAAAACGAACCATCCCTCAATTGAGTTTTTGATCTATATTGGGAGTCTCGATGTAATTAGCTATATATGGGTTGATTTCTACTATCACATGATATATAGTGAATATTGAACCTATATCCTTGGGCCCATCCATAATATAATTTTTCCTTAATATTAGGTTATCATTGTTCATACAGTATAAAATCATACAACACAAACCCCCAATGGGTTATCTTCATTGGTTTTGGGTGACCAATGTCTTTACCGTGTAATGTTAAACTAATTAGTTGATGTCCTTACCACATGACATTAAAGATACATAGGTTTCTAGACCATTAAATTAGTTACATTGGGAAACATCAATATAATATATTGGTTAATAAACTACATGATATATAATTCCCAAGTCATATCCCTAATTTTCTATTTTTGGAGAGTGGAATCCTTCCCATTTATTATTTCTTGTATTGGGAACACCTAACGTAATTTGATGAATTTCAGTATGGGAATCCCCTCTTAAAAAAACAATGGCCAATGATAAGTTCTTCAAGGTTTGGAATGAATAATCATTAATGGAATTCCATGAGTCCACCTAGGATGACGTTAAACTACATTTTTGAGATGCATTTCATGGAATAAAACTGTTCATCACTATGGGCCTAGCTCGATTGAACCGTTATTCTGTGTGATTTTTCTCCTACCATTCCCCCATCATCAAGTACTATGTTTGAATTGATTACACACATCATGTGATATGTAGTGACCCTTGGATCATTAATCAATGTTCAATTCAAAAAAAATATAAAACTTCCCCCTCTATGCATATAGGCCAAACGTTCGTAGGATTTACCTTCCTTAAAAAATATGAATGGATTGATTCTCGAAATTAAAATATATGTAGTGACATATTGATTTCCAATTTTTAGCACAAATAAAATCATCAATAGATACAATTATAACCTCTACATATTGGTCAAACCTACATAATCTATTTCTCGTTCAAGAATTATGTGTGTCTTGATTCCTAAAATCAAATGACTAGTAGTTACATCAAAATATTGAATCATAGGACCTGATAAAAAACAAAAAGAATAAAAACATACACCAACTACATATGGGATGAGCCATACATGACTGTTTTGCCTATATAGAAGTAACATCTATGTACGGTCTTCTTTTGTATGAAATTTATCTAGAAAATTGTCTCATATCAGTTCCACATCATTGTAAAATGAAGCTAAACTACAATGAAAATATAAAAATCACATGAAATAAAACTCAAAAAAATCTAATGGCATGAATGTAAAATACAATGTAATAAACATGGTCAAATATCATTCAAACCCTATAACAAAATCATCCAACCCATATGACAATAAACTACATATAAATCATCCTTTCCGAATGATTTCATACTTCACAGAAGCATGTATATCCCAAAAATATGACATTAAACTAAGTAGACTATCAATAGTTTTTCATCCAACATCAAAGGATGATGACGGAATTTCCGTGTTCATCCAGAGTAAGGAGTGATTTAACATTATATTAAGATCCTCAATCAATAAATGTCAATTTGGGGATTGTGTTCTTTAGATTTGAAAAGATATTTCATTCATCTTAGAAAGAATACAAGACATAGAGGGATCCTCATCCTGAATATGAATATTTACCTATAACTCTATCATATTCACCTGTGGTTGTAATTTTTTTACACTATACAAAAAGGTATTTTTGATCCTTGTGTTCAATGAAATCATGATGGAATAAAAAATCACCACAATGTGTTATGAACAACACCCTTTAGTATTTTCCAATTACAGTAATGAGGACATAAGAACAATTATTACATGATTAAAATACTTTCATATCTCAATCATAATGATGAGTTGGTATCCTAAATAGGCTCTTACGTACCATCCCCTGTATTCAGTCCATGTGAATCATGACGTTAAACCGCATTCACTTTGTTCTAAAATATATGACCCCAAAGTCTATCCTATGATGATTTTAATATGATGGCCTAAGAATACAAGAAAAAGTGATGAGAAACATGTCATTTTAAAACATTGCGAAGGTATTCCTGATTAAAGTACAAGTCATCACATGATAAACTAGTCACATATAGAGTTGAGGGAAAAAATTGGTGTAAATAAAAAATTTATAAAGTTGGATGGGCATACTCTATAGCCCAAGTTATAGTGAATCTAAACTCGTTTGACTGACTTGTTCCACCAATAGATAGACAAATGATTTTCTATATATCCAATATGAAAAAATATTATTCCATATAGTGAAACGTCTATTAAGTTCCTTGATCCACTCATGGATATAACAATTTATACAAATAACACATCCTCATTTTAGTTCCTTATATCACAAAAACACTCAAAATCCATTGGAAAGGGATACCTTGATTTAATAGAAAATTAATTGCATGTATGACTATGGATCATTCATACAAACTTATAGTCATAAAAAATGATTAAATCTATAAAATTGGATATCATATCTTTGTGAACCATGCCATAAATGTGTTTTTACTCACCACAACAGTGTGTTATGTGTCATCCCTGGTATGATTTTCCCATATCATCCTCTTGAATCAACCACATTGGACACTATTTAAAATCAAAATAACAAACTATCACGGTGTATTTGACATCCTCAACATTATATCACCATGTTTTTTTCACTTTATAACTTCAGTAATGTTACAATCCATTTTTGAAGCTTTCACTGCTCGTACATCATATTTTTAAACCATATGGAATATGTATCAGGCCTCACAATTAAGATAAGAACATCTATAATGAGCTAAAACCATTCATGGATAGCATTCATCCATAACCAATCTTATCGTAACGATCTTGGTGTCATGAAAAATATCTCATAGCCCATAGAAACAAGTCAAGATCATATATTTGTATTTATGGTATCGATACATAATGGATTTGACCAAAAAACTAAAGTCATATCTTCATTGAATAAAATAAGACATGTAAAACCCCAAGATTTCATAGTACGTTATTTATTTAAAGTAATTCAATAACCTGCACTACATGAAACACTGAGTTCAAGCGCACCACGACTTACCAAACTAGCCGTTCAAAAGCGGTTATGAATAGTATTATATAAATTTTGAACTTTATATAATCATTATAATTTTAGAATCCATATTATGATTTTCTTTGACATGATGTAAGAACATACTCATTTTTTTAAATAAAAGAAGTATTTTTCAAAAAAATGAAATTTTACCGCCTTTTAATAGAGAACCCTTTTTAATTATAACATTTGAAAATTTTATATATTAAATTTGACAAAATAACCTTCTTCTTTAGAATCAGGACATAGAAATTTAGTTTTGATAAATTTTTGGTGTCTTTCTTATAACTTTCCTTTTGGGTGAATAGGGAAAATTACTAAATTTTAACTGAAAACAAATTTTTTAATCAAAATAATTTATAGTGTTAAATTATAAATTTGAATGGTTTGAAAGTATAATTAGATTATATTTTTACCATGTTATCCAATTTTGTCCATTGGAAGTAATTTCACTTTAATATTGGACATAAACAACTGTCAATCTTTTGATAATTATTACTTTTTTTTAAAAACCTTCTTTTTGGTTTTGACAACGGGAATTAATTTTAAATTAATAAATGAAACTTCTATGTTTTGAATTTGGTAAAGTAGACTTCATTTTTGAATTCAGAAAATCAAAATTAGCTTAAGGTGGATTTTTGGTATTTTTCTGAAAACATTCAATTTTAGATGAATAGTGAAAAAACACTGAGTTATTGGTTAAAACCGACTTTTTATTTAAATATTTATTTATTTTATTTAAATTTATCTTAGGTAAAAATAGATAAAAATACATATATAAGTTCAATTTAATTTAATGGATTCATTTTATAATATTTTTATATATATAAAAAGTTTATTTAAAGTTTTACTGTCTTTTACTCACCTCCTAGGAGCTTTTGCAAATTTGCATAAAACATAATTTTACCGCTTCTGTGAATTGAATTTAAAAAATCCGAGAGACACGGTTGATATCATTAAGTAAAATGTGGTTCAATGAGATGAAAATAATTTTTGGTGAATAGTAACTTTTTAATTTTATTTACCACGGTTACAAGTAAATAGGGTAATTAAAGGTAAAAATGATATTATTTTTACCCTAACACATGTCCTAATTCTATTGGATAAGTGTAATTCTACCCAAAACAACATTAGGAATAAAATATGAACCTTTATGTTCACTTGGATTAGATTAGGACAATTATTATTATTTAATTCAAAGAAGAGTTAGAAGTAATAAAATCAAAGTTTAATAACTAAAACATTTTTAATATATGGTTATAAATAAGATAAATTAGACTATAAATAATAATTAGAAATATAAAAAGATTTACTAAATCATGGTATTTTATTTATAATTTTTATACATTATATAATTTAATTTATTTATGACAGAATGATGATGCAGTAATTACCTTATTATTTAATAAATCAAATAAATTGTATTATAAATTTTAAACTGAATGTAATTTCAATGTTTTTATGACATACACAAATTTTATAGGTGAATATGAAATGATAGGATTTATTCAATGTATCTTGTTCGAAGTAATGATGTTGTGATGACTTTCAAAAAAACAAAATACCAAATAGTGTCAAAATTGACATAAATTAATATTTAAAACAAATAATATATTATTGGTTGATATGATATTCCTAAAAATGTAAGGTTCGTCTAAAGGGATTAAATAATATTATATATGTCATTAATGATCCACTTGAGGTTCTCTTTGAAGTTTTGATTATGTTTATTAACCATATAGTGTAAGAATACAAGAAGACACGGTAAAAGTTAAACTATTTAACTAAGAGTTAAATCTAAAAGATAAGGTTAAAATGGTAACCTAAACATGTCTAAAACTTATTGGTTGAAAGGATTTCGACCAATCCCAAGATTAACCTATAAATAAATCACTTTTGAACCATTATTAACCGAATATGAATTTATTAAAAAATAACATTTTATGTTTTTCATAAGGTGCCCCACACCCCTCTTATAAAAGGGAACTTTCCCTTTTCTCAATTTCACACCTCCAAAGCCATTTGGCTGGGCCAAACCCTGCCAAAATATTCTCTCAACTTCCCTAAATTAAACATATATGTCTTATTATGATCAGAAAGCCAACCTAAGGATCCCTTTCAATCAAATCAAAAGGAAGAACCCGAAGAAGAGGTAATGTTTTCACCACCATCTTGCAATTTCTTTTCTTCTTCTACTACTTCGTTCTTTGTTATTTCCATTCTAAAATAATAACTCCAGTATATTATATATACTATGATTTTATTATAAATATGGTACAACCATATTCAATATTCTATCCATCCTTTGAGTGACATGTCACTATACATGTGTACATATGACTTACCGTCTCCACGTCGTGGTATAATTGTTATTCAAAACATTATTATTTGGATGAGTATGATAATGATGTGTAATTCATGTAAATAATAAATATAACATGATAATGATTCTGTATATATGATATAATGTCCAATTATATGTTATTTTAATATCAAAAGAATGATATTGTCGCTTGTGCGTACGTACGGATTACCGTCTCCACGGACGCGATGAGATTCATTCCCCATCATATCCATTAAAGAATAATTTTTATTTGATGATTAAAAATAATGTCTTAAGACTTGAAATAATTCTGGATATGAATATGATACATCCCATCCATAACCACCATGACTCCCAAAACAAGAAATATAAAGGAAAACGAATCCGTTAATACCTGAAACAACGATAATATTAAGAAATTTATTAACAAAACAATGTTAAAAGATCAGATATGATATCATATTAATGTAAATTATTCTTGTATAATTTAATAAAAATTATTTCACCATTATAAAAGAGTGTAAGTTACCCTCGACCAAGGAAAAGGACAAGGTAAGGGTTAATTCTACAATCTCTTCATTATCGAAGGTTGTTTATACGTAATTATATCCTGGAACTTCTTTATCATCCACATCCATGTTCCTTAAAAATGTATTACAAAACATTTTTACTATTTACTAGATAATGGGTTAAATCCATTTATACCCTTATGTGTTTTGAAAGGAATATTTCTTTCGTTTTCCTAACAAGGTACTTTTTGACCTTTTCGACAAATTTATGGGAAGAATGTTTTTTAACTTATACGGCGGATGCAGCTATTTTCCACTGTTTTAAAATTGTCGAAGCTTTCCTTACAAGCGTATAATATTATTTTAAAACTAAATGTCTTCCTTATAATTTTGTGACCCTTAAATGATTTCAAAATGGAAAGAGATATTTCTCTAAAAAGGGTTTAAATTTCATCTAGGTCAACATCCTTTGATGGATTTTAAGTTTATTTGAAATTGATTTATTATGATACAAAAATTCCAGATTGAATTGAAGGTTTTGTGATATGTTTGACTATGGATGTGGTAGTTTTATACTATTCAAGGTTTCCTGTTTAATTATTGACATTTCGTATGCTAGTTTTAATACAAATGTTTATGATATGTTTAAACCTTTTCATATGAGGAATGAATTGGAATTATTAAGTGATGTGGGGAGCACGCTATAGTTCCTCAATGCATCGGTAGGTCTCATGAGACAACTAGATGTAGAATTGGCCAAGGCCGTTTCCCATTTTTATATATGGTTTTGGTCGATGCCTTAATCATTTTTAGATATCTTGGCCGATGCCTTGAAAAAAGTTTTAGAATTTCTGGCATTATACATTTCCTCATTATGAAAATTATATTGATGGTTCATGTGGTCAATATACTAGTAGAATACCAATGCTTATGTTTTATTATGGAATTATTTACTCAACTCATATTCCATAAATAAAATTATTCATGTTTATTATTGGTAGGGGCATGTGGTTTCAATTATTCACCATGCATAATATTTATGTTATCTTCCACTATATTTCTTACCCTTACTAAGCATTTGAGCTCACCCCTTTCTTATGTTTTATTTTCCCAGGTTTCCCATGAAGTGCATTATGATAGTTATAAAGGGATAAGATAAAGGTAACAATGGTGTTCTCAAAGAACTATCAATGCTATGTTGTATGTTAGAAAGTGTAATGTAACTTTCATGTATGTAATCTATTTTCCAAGACTGCTAAACTGATCGGTCCATTAGGACTTGATTCCATGTAATCGTACAAATGTATTAAAATAATGCACCGACTCTAGGTAAATGGGGTCGGGGTGTTACAATTGGTATCAGAGGAAGTTTAGAGATAACCATGGAAACTAGATTTAGATAAACTCTGATTAGATAACATTACCCTAAGATAGAATTTGATGATTAGTATAAGAGAACTTCCTAGAATATTGGTAATATAGAGATTTTGTGAGTTTTCCATGAAAATACATCCCTGTCTATTTACGAGTTGGTAGAGACGTCTCTGGAACAGATATACCTAGAAGTGAAAACTCCGAAAAGAAGTTTCGGGCTTGACCTCAGGTATCCTGGTACACGACAATGGGCCTTACTGCACTCTTGGTTATGACACTCCTAGGGGATAGGCTTAGGATAATTCTCATTTTCATTACAAACCATTATGTATAATTTATGAGTATATAATTCCTCAAAGAAATCATTTTTATTATTATGGATTATATCCATAAACTATTCAATTTATATTAGGTAATTTACAATTTTGGAATTATGAATTGTGATTTATAAACTGACCTAGTGTAGGCCATTGTTTAGAAATGGCACCCAGTAGAAGGAATGTAAACTCCATCAATACGTATGATCCAAAGAGTAAGAAGTATCATATCTTTCAAGGTATTAATCCAACACTTTGAAGGGATATAGTCTCCCATGTATTCTAAACATATGAAGAAATAGTATCATGTGTTAATAAGATAAGTAAAGAGTTCTCCGAGTCCTATGACTTTAAAGGGAAGCAAGAGAAGAAAAGAGTGGTAGAGGGAAAGAATGATTTTCCTATATGAGTTAACTGTGGAAATAATCACCTTTGTAAATGCTTAAAGTGAATGATAGTTTGTTATATGTGTGGAGAAAAAGGACACAAATTACGTGATTGAAATGGTGAGGAAAAGGTTTCAAATGTACAATAATTCATCAGCAAGGAGTTAAGACACTACGCGGATCAATGTCCAAATCATCAGAGTATACCCCAAATGCTGTTATTGGATAAGAATTATGTTATGATATTACCGAAGATTACGAGGAATGATTAAGAGTTATAATGTTGTTATTAAAGTATTATGTCATTTGAGTGTTGTATCTATGATGTACTGGTTATATGAATTATGGAAATAAATAAGGATTGTACCGCAATACTATTTCATTGGGAATTTGAGATTATATGGTTCTAATACTAAGGTAGATATTTTAGAATAAGTGATGGATGATTTGGGTAAATTATATTGGATATTCTAGAATACCTTTGAAATGCTTAATGGTTTGTATATTCCATCATTTTTGGAGTTTATATCATTTTTAGATATAAGGATTATATGCAGTATTCTATAATGAATAAGGGAGCATGAATGTAATAAATATGGTTTTATGGTAATTCAGGGTGATACCATGTTTTAAAATAATACATGATGAAGGTGTTCACATGTTATTACATGGAAGAAAGGATCTTAGTTGTGTTTAAGTTGCTTATAAATTTTGGACTTCGAGTTTGGATAGAATTATTTTGGATAAGTCTAAAGGTTGGAATGAATTAAGCTTGAAATTAGATTCTATTATTAAGGTTATTTTTGGATTTTTATAAAGAGGGAAACACGAAGACTGTGTGACAACTCGTCGTGTCGGACAAAGCTGCGGGAATCGAACCCACAACCATAGTGCGATTAGTATTTATCGCCTACCACTGGACTACGTGAAGTCCTTGGATTGTATAATGTAGTTTCTTTTTTTAAGGGTCTGGTAAATAAATTTTAAATTCATTTTTTGGAACCCTATATGAATAGGATAAATATAATATTTTTAAGTTCAATTATCTGTTAGAGTGAAAGATGAGTTTGTGATAGAAATTAGTTAAAGAATTGAACTCTTCTTTTCAATTATATATTGTTTTATCTTATTCTATGAGTAAATTAATTCTTAAACTTTAGGGAAGTGATCTTAAAACCAAAAATTTTTTATCCTAATACCTTATGTTTTGTTGAATCGATAGTATTTTAATTCATCATAGATTGATGGATTTGAGGCCCTCAATTTTACACTTGTTTGTGACTGATGACCTCAATCACTCCTTATTAATATTTATGTTTTTCTTCCAATTATTTTAATCTAATTTCCACCAATGTTCTCCTAATCTATATCATAATTTGGTGGTAAATTTTTTGTTTCCCTTTTCCACGTATTAAGACTAAATTTTATTAAACCAATTTCCGATGAGGGTTTTCCCACAAAGGTATTTTCTATTTTCAACCTTTTATTTTAGAAGAACAATTTCAAATTGTGAGGACATAATTTATTGAAGGAGGGAATAATGTAACACCCCATGATTTCATAGTACATTATTTCTTCAAAGTAATTCAATAACTTACACTACACGCAACACTGAGTTCAAGCGCACCACGACTTACCAAACTAGCCGTTAAAAAGCGGTTATGAATAATATTAACTAAATTTTGAACTTTATATAATACTTATAATTTTAGAATCCATATTATGAGTTTCATAGACATAATTTAAGAACAAATTCATTTTTTTTTCAAATAAAATAAGTATTTTTCAAAAAAAATAAATTTTACCACCTTTTAATGGAGAAACCTTTTTAATTATAACATTTGGAACTTTTATATATTAAATTTGACAAAATAAACATCTTCTCTAGAATCAGGACATAGAAATTTAGTTTTAATAAATTTTTGGTGCCTTTTTGATAACTTTCATATTTGGGTGAATAGTGAAAATTACTAAATTTTAACTGAAAACCACTTTTTTAATAAAAATAATTTAGAGTGTTCAATTATACATTTGAATGGTTTGGAAGTATAATTAGATTATATTTTTACCATTTAATCCAATTTTGTTCATTGTAAGTAATTTCACTTTAAAATTGGACAAACACAAGTGTCAATCTTTTGATAGTTTTTATTTTTTTTTAAAAACCCGCCTTTTGGTTTTGACAATGGGTATTAATTTTAAATTAATAAATGAAACTTATATATTTTTAATTTGGTAAAAGAGACTTCATTTTTTAATTCATAATATCAAAATTAGCTTCAAGTGAATTTTTTATTTTTTTCAGAAAACTTTCAATTTTTGTTGAATAGTGAAAAAACACCGAGTTATTGGTTAAAACCGACTTTTTATTTAAAAAATTATTTATTTTATTTAAATTTATATTAGGTAAAAATAGACAAATAATACCTATATATGTTCAATGTAATTAATTGGATTCATTTTATAATATGTTTAGATATATAAAAATTTTATTTAAATTTTTACCGTCTTTTACCAACCTCCTAGAAGCTTTTGCAAATTTTAATAAAACATAATTTTACCACTTCTGTGAATATAATTTCGAAAATACGAGAGACAAGTTTGATATCAATAAGTAAAATTTTGTTCAATGCGATGAAAATAATTTTTGGGTAATAGTAACTTTTTTACTTTTATTTACCACGGTTAAAAGTAAATAGGGTTTAAAGGTAAAAATGTTATTATTTTTACCCTAACTCATGTCATAATTCTATAAGATAAGTGTAATTGGACCAGAAACAAACTTATTAATAAAATATGAAATTTTAGGTCTACTTGGTTTAGATTAGGACACTTATTATTATTTAATTCAAAGAAGAATTAAAGTGTTAAAATCAAATTTTAATAACTAAAACATTTTTAATATAGGGTTACACATAAGATAAATTCGACTATAAATATTAATTATAAATATAAAATTATTTCCTACTTCATGGTATTTTATTTATAATTTTTAGACATTAAATAATTTAATTTATTTTTGATACAATGATGGTGTAGTAGTTACCTTATCAATGAAAGAATTAAATAAATTATTTTATAAATATTATAATAAATATAATTTCGAAGTTTTTATGACATAAAAGAATTTTATATGTGAATATTACATGTTATTATTGATTTAATGTATCTTTTTTGAAGTAATAAAGTTTTTAGTCTTTTCACAAAAACCAAATACCAAATAGAGTCAAAATTGACATAAATTAATATTTAAAACAAAAACTATATTATTGGTTGATATAGTATTCATAAAAATGTAAGGTTTGGAAAAATGGATTAAATAATATTATATATGACATTAATGAGCCACTTGAGGTTATCTTGGAAGTTTAGAGAATGTTTATTAACCATATAGAGTAAGAATAAATGAAGACACAGTAAAAGTTAAACTATTTATCTAAGAGTTAAATCTAAAAGATAAGGTTAAAATGGTAACCTAAACTTGTCTAAAACTTATTGGTTGAGAGGATTTCGACCAATCCCAACCATAGCCTCTAAATAAATCACTTTGGAGCCATTATAAACCTAATAAAAATTTCTTATAAAATAATATTTTAAGTTTTTTCTAAGGTTCCCTCACTCCACTTATAAAAGGGAACTTACCGTTCACTCAATTTCACACCTCCAAAGCCATTTGACTTGGCCCAAATCTGACCAAATATTCTCTGAAATTCCCTCACTTCATCCCAGAGGCCTTATTTTGATCCGAAATCCAGAATAAGAATCCCTTTCGATCAAATCAAAAGGAAGAACCCGAAGAAGATGTAATGTTTTCACCACCCTCTTTCAAATTCCTTTCTTCTTCCACTTCTTCTTTCCTTGTTATTTCCATACTAAAATAAGAACTCCAGTATCTTATTTTTTCAGTGATGTTATTATAAATATGGTACAACCATATTCAATATTTTATCCATCCTTTTAATGACATGTCACCATACGTGCGTACGTATGGCTTACTGTCTCTACGTGGTGGTGTAATTGTTACTAAAAACATTATTATTTGGATGAGTTTGATAATGATATTTAATTCATGTATATAATAAATATAACATGATAATGATTCTGTATATATGATATAACATCCAATTATATATTGTTTTAAGATGAAAATAATTATATTGTCACTCATGCGTACGTACGGATTACCGTCTCCACGGACGTGATGAGATTCATTCCCCATCGTATCCATTCAAGACTAATTTTAATTAGATGATTAAAAATATTTTATAAAGACTTGATATCATTATGTATATTAATATTATAAATCCCATCCATAATAACTATGACTCACAAAAAATGGAATATAAAGGAAAACAAATTCTTTAACACCCGAAACAACAATAATACAAAGATATTATTAACAAAGCAATGTTAAAAGATCATATATGGTATCATATTAATGTATATGATTCTTGTATAACTTAATAACAATTATTTAACCATTATACATGAGTTTAACCTACCCTCGACCAAGTAAAAGTACAAGGTAAGGGTTAATTCTACAATCACTTCATTATCCGAGGTTGTTTATACGTAATTATCTACTGGGACCTCTTTATCATCTACATCCATGTTTCTTAAAAATGTATTTCAAATTTTTTTTACTATTTACTAGAAAATGGGTTAAATTCATTTATACCCTTATGTGTTTTGAAAGGAATATTTCCTTCATTTTCCAAACAAGGTTCTTTTTGACCTTTTCGACAAATTTATGGTAAGAATGTTTTTTTAAACTTATACGGAGGATGCGGCTATTTTCCACCATTTTAAAATCATCAAATATTCCTTTACAAGATTATAAGAATATTTTCATAATAAATGTTTTCTTGATAATTTTGTGACTCTTAAATGATTTCAAAATGGTAAGAGATATTTCTCTAAAAAGGGTTTTGATTTCATCTATGTCAACATCCTTTGATGGATTTTAAGTTTATTTGAAATTGATGTTTTACGATATAGAACTTATATATTGTATTGAAGGTTTTGGGATATGTTTGACTGTGGATGTGATATTTTTATATCATTCATGGTTTATGATTAAAATATTGACATTTAGTATTCTATTTTTAATATGAATGTTTATGATATGTTTAAAACTTTTCATATGAGGAATGTATTGGACTTAGTAAGTGATGGGTGGAGCCTGCTATAGCTACTCGATGAATCGGTAGGTCTTATGAGACAACTAGATGTGGAATTTGCTGAGGACCTTTCCCATTTTGATATATGGTTTTGGATAATGCCTTAATCATTTTTAGACATCTTGGCCAAGGCCTTGAAAAAATGTTTCAGAATGTCCGGCCTTATACATTCCCTCATTATGAAAATAATATTGATGGTTCATGTGGTTATACGACTATTATAATACCAATGATTATTCTTTATTATGGAATTATTTACTCAGCTCATATTCCTTCCATAAAAGTATTAATGTTTATTACTGGTAAGGGAATGCATTTTGAATTATTCACCATGCATAATATTTATGTTATCTTCTGCTGTATTTCTTACCCTTACTGAGCATTTGAGATCACCCCTTTCTTATGTTTTTTTCCCAGGATTTTCAAGAAGTGTATTATGATTTCTATGAAGGGTTATGCTAAAGTTAATAATGGAGTTATCAAAGAACTATCAATGATGCGTTATATGTTAGAAAGTGTAATGTTACGTTCATGTATGTAATCTATTTTTCAAGACTACTAAACTGATTGGTCTATAAGGACTTGATTCCTTGTAATCATACCAATGTATTAAAATAATGCACCAAACCTGGGTAACTGGGGTCGGGGCATTAGAAGACCCAATATTTTTATACATGGGAACACTGTGGGAGAACCTGTGACCTCATGTTGTTATGAGTTATCACTAGAATGTATATCCCTATCCCATATTAAAATCCTCATACTTTTGTGTTATGAATTACATGACCCAGATTCCAACTATCCTGGTGTACATAGAAACTACTAATTTTCTCCCTATTTTAACATCTCACCCATAAATACTCCATATATCTTATATAAGAGTGGATATACCCTTTACGTACTTTGATATCAATTCATTATGGCTTATACCTACCAACAGAATGATAGAACTCCTTACCGGAAAAGATCTATAATCATTATCATCCTTATAAAAACCACAATAGAACTCAACACCCTTTGGTGTTTTGGGTCATTCCTGGTATGTATGTACCACATTCCATGATTATAGATCATGTTATGATAATAATTCATTAAACTACATGGAATATTAATGTATGATCTAAATGATCCTAAACTACAATGATATATAGTCTTAGGTAAGAGACCCTAAAAAAACCATATGAGGTCTGAGATAAAAATACACTAAACTACAACAATTGGAGGAAGGTATTTATTTCCTTGAATCCTATCACAAGTCCCTAAAGGTGTCTCTCATGTATGGGGAATTTCATAACAATAACAAAATGGTAATAAAAAAAATCCAAAGGGAAATAAAATACCTGAATATGGATAATTTTTCTCTAAAATGAAAAATAATATGTAGGTTTCCATGTTCACTAGATTCACATGATCCTCCAATAGACAAGTGATCAGAAGAAAAATATATGTTCATGTTGATTTCCACACAAGACACATATCATCTGGAATAACCAATGATGTCCCATCAAAAAATCCTTTTGTTCTTGTGAAAGGGATATAACCTATCAATAATCCCAACAAGCCATCCGAATAATATCCCCAAGGTCATGAAACTTTTCAACATGTGTATTCTTGATGAATCATAAAAAAATACTTTGAAAATAGGATGAAACATTCCAAACAGTGGGGGCCTTTGGCATTCATAAAACACACATGATACAACTCCTATGGTTAGAATTAATGTCCTTTATAAAACACAAGAACACCCATGAAACCCTATGAATTTTAAATATATAATAGGTGGAGATGTAGTGATCATTTTTTGGTAATAAAAAACATTCAACACACTCTTGTTATCCATAATACATCAAACACACATATTGGCATGTGTGCCACATCTCACGAAAGCTCATTGTCATCTCATCATCATAATATAATTGGCCCCAAACATTACTTAGAAACAAAATTATCTACCTATGGATCCATAAGGACAAACTGATGGATTTTTTCATGAAATTCTTACACATCTTATCAAAACATTTTGTTGGTATCGTGACACATCAACATGTGGTAGAGTGATTTTCTTTGAGAACAGTCATAAAACCCTACAAGATCTATAATATTTTTAAAATAAACATAGGAAATAATATAGATACATGAAGGCAGTATCTCACTGTCATAAAAAAATCACCACCTTTCTAAAATCAATGACATAATGGTCTAAAAACCATTCATTAAGATAGTTTTAATTCATGATGTTCCCCTAATAAGCCCTAATTTCCTCAATAAATGTTCTATATTAGTTCCCTAAATTCTTTCTATGAGATTCTAATGGCCATTATAATATCACGTATGTTGTTTGGTGTGCTGGATTGATAATATTGGAGACCCTCAGCATGCCCACATGATTTTAACGACCTCCCTATATGGAAATAACAATACAATGGAGGAATTCATGGGATGGTATTGTGGTAACTACAAATCATATGATGTCCCTATAGTGACCCCTGGAAGGATGTCATTAATATTCTTTCCGCCCAAGTCTCTGATAACAATAGCTTGGATCCTTGAGAGACTTCTCTGAATGTGAAACCAAAAACTAGGTTAGTGAGACATATATATCCATCACCCCAGCATGATAAATTTATCCCTGCACTTGTTGATAGAAAAACCCCTGGGACCTCTAACCAGTGCACCCAAGAATAATAGTAGACATCATAGAGTGGATGATCTCATGACTGGAAAAACTTCTCGTCAAGTAAGATCCATGTAACAACTAGATAAATCATAAAAAATACACAAGAATTGCATGTGATAGTTTCTAGATTACACAAAGGATTTTTGGTGGATCATGTGAAGAACACACCACATATATGATAAATAAAAATATATTTAAACCATGATAACACTGAAAAAATATAAGGAATCATTAATGAATTTCTGGAAAATAGACTAAAGGATGAAATAAAATTGTGAATAACATATCCATTAATCCTCATAAACATCATGTGAAACAACCATGTCATGAAACATCACTCTGGAATGTTTCCTGAATCTTAAAATGATCCTACAGTATACTACATATATCAAGAAATTTTTTCAATAACTATCAATGAATGAAACATGGAACCCCCATGTATGCCACTATAGTTTTGTGAAGCCCAATGCACATGTAATCCAATTCTAAAGGAATACTTATAAAAAGTTATCAAACTCATATGTTAGTATGAGGATAGGTTAGCTAAGTCACCTAACATCACTAGTGCATGTCATTTGGCTCCCATGACATCCTTCAAGCATGCCAGCTAGATCGTGTGATAACCTCCAAACATGTCATCCATGATCATGTATCATTATTCATACATGTTGTATTGAATCTTGAGACTACATATATGTGGATCACCAAAGTGATACAGTGACACTAGGGTCTTCCATATATATCATGTGATTCCCTCTATGCATGCTATCCCAGATCATGCGATGGATTCTAGGACCAACTTGTTAGGTCTTGAAATATCCTCCAAAAAAGTCAATAATGATCATGTGATGACCCTCAAATATGGAATCTAGGATATACAACATGTAACATCCCAGTTAAATAATGAATAAAACATTTTCATATTTATTAATATTTACTAATTAATTATTAATTTTACTTTAAAGGGGTTGCTATGTTCGATAGCATACCCGATAGGCAACAAAGAGTTTTTTTGAAATCTTACGTTGCACACTAGTAATAAAATAATATTATGGTAGTTAACACGTAGCCGTTAGATTGGCAAGAATGAATAGAAATAACAAAAATATGATTATATATGTTTTTTTAAATGTTTCTACATTTATCCAATAAATGATAAAGGCTTAAAATACGAAAAGAATTCAATTTTAGGCATATATACTCTAACATTCACAAAAGGTCGACTTATCACCTTTTGATGGCGAACCATCTATAAATATTGTTTTGTTAACTCTTATAAATTCTATTGGACCAAATAAAATTCTTCTTTAGAATCGGGACATCAAAATTTACTTTGTGTAAATTTTTGGTATTTTTCCGATAAAGTTCATTTTTTAATAAATAGTGAAAAATATTATATTTCAATTCAAAACCACTTTTTAATCTAATTTATTTACATGATTAGATTATCTTGGTTTTAAAGTTAAATTAGAATATATTTTTACCATTTAATCCAATAGTGGTCATTGGAATTAATTTCACTTTGAAATTGGACTTAAACTAGTGTCAATCTTTTGATACATTTTGTTTCATAAAAACACGCTATTAGTTTTGACACCGGAAATTAATTATTAAATTAATTAACGTAACTTATATGTTTTGAATTTTGTAAAATAGACATAATTTTTGAATTTTGAATATCAAATATAGCTTAGGGTGAAGTTTTGGTATTTTTCTGAAAAACATCATTTTTTGATGAATAGTTAAACCACTAAGTGGTACTTATAAAAACTGATTTTCCATTTATATGAAATTTTACCACCTCTATGTTTTGAATTTAAAAAATCCGACATACATGGTTGTCATTAAGAAGTAAAATGTGGTTCAATGGGATTAAAATAATTTTTTGGTGAATAGTAACATTATGTTTTTAATCGCGATTAGAGGTAATTAGTGTAGTTTAAGGTAAAAATAATGTTTTAATAATATGAAATGACGTAGAAACATGTACTACCCCTATTGGATGTGTCATGGCCGACTCAGAAAATCCATGGGTCAACTTGGGGACCCCATGGAGCCACTTTGGAAGGAAAATGACATTAATATCTTTTTATTTAATGTTAAAGTAAAAATGTCACAAACATGAGTTGTTTTACTAAAACAATTTTTAAATGGGGTTATACAAGTAAAGGTTTTTACTATATATATTCATTAGAAAGATAAACAGATATCCTACATCTTGATACTTTTTTTATAATTTTTAGACATTAAATAAATTAAATTATTTATGGAACCATGATGATGCGGCGATTACCTCATTATTTGACGATTTAAATGAAATGAAATGATAATGTAAAATCTAAGACCTAAACTGGTAAAAAACTTATTGGATGGGTATATTTCGAACCCTTATCACCTTATACTCGAATTATATCAATGTAAGATATTTTAAATCCGAAACGCATTTTAAAATAAAGTAACATTTCTTTACTTTCCAAGAGTGCCCCTCCCGTCCTCTTATAAAAGGCCCCCACATCTACCACCTTACCCACACATCGAAAGCCTTTGGCTCATCCAAAACCTTACCATTTTGTCTCTCCACATCACTCTCTTACTCCTTGAATCCTCACATTGGGCAGAAGTCTTTCCAAAGAATCCTTTGAGCTAAAATAAAAAAGAGTTACCCGATTTAAAGGTAGTGTTTTCTCTTGTGTTCTTTTGTTTTATTTTTCTTCTCCAACCCCTAAACTCTTTTTATTAATTTCTTTTGTAACAACTACACTATATAAAATATACTAGGATGTTTTTATAAGAAGGAACCGAGCTACACTTACACACACCTTCATCTAATGGTTAGAGAACATACTGTTTCTGTGGATGGCGAATTTCTGCCTCACGAAACGATGATTGTTCAATATTCATCCAACACCTTAAAAGGTGTCCATTATGATGTCACTATATTTATATATGATATATAATATGTTTATGTCTTCTTTAAGCTTCTGTATTTTTAATTTATGGCACACCTTTATGGCTTCCATTATGGGTATATGCGATATCTTCATTTTAGGAAGTGCGGACTACCGCCCCCTCAAAGTGATTTGATTCGTTAATCCCATATGTGGCATGTATAAAGGATGGATTTAAAGTTATTATATATGATGTATGTTATATCTAAATGATTAATATAATTCTGGAATTAAAATATACATACCTCTCATTTAGTTTTAATTCCATTAATATGACATAGAAATGAAAGTAGCGTTCATGCGTACGTACGACTTACCGTCTCCATGAACGGTGAATTTCATTTCTTACCTCTAAATGATTATGTAATATTATAAATACATGTATATGCTGGATATATAGGATATATATGATATCCAAATCATGAATATCATTCTGGATATAATTAACCTTTGACCACACGAACAACATGTAATTGTAAGAAGTCCACTTTTGACTTAAGGACCAAATATCGACAAAACAAACATTATTAACTTAAATGATTACATAATTCTTATAACATGGAAATAATTGATATAAAAGAAATTGTAAGCTTGAAAAAGGTTCTTAAGAAAGTATAAATTAACTGAAGTTTATTATTCAGGACATTAAAGAACGATCGAGTCAAGTCGGACCCAAGGTAAGGGTCTTCGTCTCAATCTCCTTTCATTGAGGCATATTTAGTTTTATACACATATTTCATTTATATGGTGCATAAACCCCTTTTACTTTTACTTTTATACAAAAGGAATATTTTTCTACGAAGTGTTTTACAAAACGACAAAAAGGAATGTTTCTTTTAACGTACGCGGTGACAACGACCTTTTCCGCCGCCATGAGTATTATTTTGTCTTTAGCTTCCTCAACAAGCTATTATGTTTTATTTAAAATTAAATAAATAACACATACTGTTTTATGTATTTTGGTATTGAAAAGGGTTTTTTTATAATGGATTTGTTATGTCAATATATGTAAGTGATATATTGTGATCAAAGTGTGGAAATGTTTTCTTTCCATTATATTTGTTTTATGTCTTATGATTTTATAATGGTACTTGGACATTTGATGGGTGGTTACGTGATAAACCATATGACAGGTGGTGCCGTGAATACTAGGATGGGTGGTTACGTTATAACCTCCAATGCATTGGGTATGGAAGCCGACCGTATGGCTATTCCTTTTAAGTATGTGTGGAAGTCGACCGTATGGTTATTCCAGTTAAGTATGTTTATGTCCCAAGTTACCTTTATATGTTTTGTGTTCTTTATATGGGTTTTATAGTAATATTTTGATTACAAAAAGGTATGTAATGATATTTTATTCAATGAAGAGTATTTTCTACTTCATAAAGGTGAAAATTATTTCTTTGATAAAGTATTCATGGTTTACTGGTGGTTTTGATAAACTAAAAGATTTCTTTCTTTGTGTATCCCTTACTCATATTTTTATGCTCACCCCATGTTTTTGAAATGTTTTTCACAGGACTTAAAGTGGAATAGGGTCAAGGATGGGATCATGGAAAAGTCATGCTATCTAAAACATGGAACTAGACATGTTTCTTTTTAAGTGTTTTTATTTTATGGAACTTTAGTAGAAGTGTCTAATTTGTAATCTTTTGAGATGTAATAGTTATGTTCTAATTCTATAAAACTCTAAACCTGAAAAGATCCTCAATGTGAATTATTCATTTAATTCAATATTAAGTATGGTTTAAGGCCGAGGCCTTATAGTTGGTATTAGAGGTCAGTTTAGATAACTTTAGGAGTTAGAATTCTATTAAAAGAATATCCAATTTTTTATGGTCAAATCGAAATGATATACCATTTATAGATTACCATGTTTCTTCGACAAAGATATGTCTATGTTAAGAATTATTTATCATAAACGAAATAGAGCAGCTTTTCTGGGATGGAATACAAAGTTGAATGACTTTCTGAATCAGCAACCAGAGATGGTAGGAATCAGAATTGAGCAGTTTGTTGCAGTGATGGCTCAGTTGACTCAGGTGAAAAATGTTGGTTGTGTTTATTGATGATATTTTGGTGTTTTCTAAAAGTAAATAGGAGCATTAAAGTCACTTAAGGGTTATCTTGAAAACCTTAAAAGAAAAGAAATTGTATGGTAAATTCAGAAAGTGTGAGTTTTGGTTGAACCAAATTTCTTTCCTTGGTCATATTGTTTCTAAAGATGGGATAACTATTGATCCTTCAAAAACAAAGGTTGTGGAAGAATGGCCAAGACCCACAAATGTAACTTAGATTCATAGCTTCCTTGGTTTGGCAAGCTATTACCGTAGGTTTGTTAGAAATTTTTCATGATTATCTAGTCCAATGACTAAGCTAACTCGGAAGGGTGTTAAGTTTATCTGGACAAAAGAATGTGATGATTGTTTTCAGGAGTTGAAAAAAATATTGGTGAATGCCCCAGTTTTGGAACTTCCTTCCAGGAATGGTGAGTTTGTTATCTACAGTGATGCTTCATTGAAAGGACTTGGTTGCGTCTTAATGTAGAATGATCAGGTAATTGCTTATGCTTCACGACAGTTGAAAACTCATGAGTTAAATTACCCTACACATGATTTGGAATTAGCTTATGTTGTTTTCGCTTTAAAAAATGGAGGCATCATTTGTACGGAGTAAAGTGTGAAATATATACCGATCACAAAAGTTTAAAGTATATATTCACTCAGAAAGAATTGAACATGAGATAGAGGAGATGAATGGAATTAATCAAGGATTATGATTGTTCAATTCAATACCATCCGGGAAAAGAAAATAAATTGGCTGATGCTTTGACTCGAAAAAGTAATGCTTCATTAACCATGCTACATTTGGAACTAGATCCATTGGTTTTTAATTTTATGAAATTTGGCATGGAAGTTGTTTGTGCAGGATATCCTTCTGTTTTGTTTCAGGTATCAGTGAAATCTTCTCTATCAGATAGAATTAAGCAAGCACAGAAGCAAGATATTGAGTTGTAGAAAAAGGTAGAGCTGGTTCAGAAGGGTAAGTTGCCTGATTTCAACATAGATAATGATTGTGTTTTGAGGTTTGGGAAGAGATTATGTGTGCCTAGTGATTCACAGTTGAAGAATGAGTTATTATGTGAGGCTCATAGTTCCCTGTTTTCAGTTCATCATGGTAGTACTAAGGTGTACAGAGATCTGCGGGAGTATTACAGGTGGGATGGAATGAAAAGAGATATTGATGATTTTACTGTGAAGTGTTTTACTTTTCAACATGTTAAAGTAGAGAGGTAGTTATCGAAAGGGATGATTCAGCCTTTACCAGTGCCGGAGTGGAAATGGGAGAATATATCCATGGACTTCATTGTGGGATTGCCGAAGACACCTCGAGGTAATAATGCAATCTAGGTAATTGTTGATCGCTTGACTAAATCTTTTCATTTCCATGCCATACGAGATACTTTTTCCCTAGATCAACTTTCCCATTTGTATCTTAAAGAGATAGTCAGGTTACATGGAGTTCCTCTGTCCATTGTATCTGACCGTGATCCAAGGTTCACTTCTAACTTTTGGAAAGGCCTTCAGAAGTCGTTGGGTACTGAATTAAATTTTTGTACACCTTTTCATCCTCAATCAGATGGGCAGTCAGAACGAACAATTCAGACTTTGGAGGATATGATACGTGCTTGTTCGATGGATTATCTGGGATGTTGGGACAAACATCTTTCTTTGGTCGAGTTTTCTTATAATAACAATTTTCTTTCCAGTATACAGATGGCACCATTTGTGGTATTATATCGGAAGCAGTGTCGAACTCCAGCTTTTTGGGATGAAGTAGGCGAAAGGAAGCTGATGGGACTAGAATTGGTAGAAGATATGGCATAAAAAGTTCAGTTGATTCAGAAACACATGAAAACAGCTCAGAGCAGAAAAAAAAAGTTATGCAGATAACCGGAGGAAGGATCTATCTTTCCAGGTAGGTGATCATGTTTTTCTCAATGTTTCACCATGGAAAAGTGTGATGCGATTTGGTAAGAAAGGAAATGTGAGTCCAAGGTTCATTGGACCATATGAAATTCTGAAAAATGTTGGATCGGTTTCTTACTGAGTGGCTTTACCTCCGAGTTTATCTCAGGTATACATTGTTTTTCAGGTTTCGATGTTGAGAAAGTATATGACAGATCCATCTCATGTTTTGATCCCAGAGGTTGTTCATTTGGAAGAGAATCTCACTTATTAAGAACAACCAGTCCAGATTCTTGACCGAAGAGAGCAAGTGCTGCGAAATAAGGTAATTCACCAGGTAAAGGTTTTGTGAAAAAACCATATGGTTGAAGAGGCAACATTAGAATCTGAAAATGCTATGAGGGATAAATACCCCCACTTATTTTCATAAGTGAATAAAATTGTGAGGACGAAATTACCAAAAGGGGGGAAGGATGTAACATCCCAGGTAAATAATGAATAAAACATTTTCATATTTATTAATATTTATGAATTAAATATTAATTTTACTTTAAAGGGGTTGCTATGTTTGAGAGCGTACCCGATACGCAACAAAGAGTTTTTTTGAAATCTTACATTGCAGAGTAGTAATAAAATAATATTATGGTAGTTAACACGTAGCCGTTATATTGGAGATAATGAATATAAATAACTAAAAATGAATATATATGTTTTTTTAATGTTTCTACATTTATCTAATAAAATATAAAGTCTTAAAATACGAAAAGAATTCAATTTTAGGCATATATACTCTAACATTCACAAAAGGTCGACTTATCGCCTTTTGATGGAGAACCGTCAATAAATATAGTTTTGGTCACTCTTATAAATTATATTGGACCAAATAAAATTTTTCTTTAGAATCGGGACATCAATATTTACTTTGTGTAAATTTTTGGTATTTTTCCGATAAAGTTTATTTTTTAATGAATAGTGAAAAATGTTGTATTTTAATTCAAAACCAATTTTTAATATAATTTATTTAAATGATTATATTATCTTTTGAATTGGGTTTAAAGTGAAATTAGAATATATTTTTACCATTTAATCCAATAGTGGTCATTGGAATTAATTTCACTTTGAAATTGGACTTAAACTAGTGTCAATATTTTGATACATTTTGTTTCATAAAAACACGCTATTTGTTTTGACATCGAGAATTAATTATTAAATTAATTAATGTAACTTATATTTTTTTAATTTTGTAAAATAGACATCATTTTTAAATTCCGAATATCAAATATATCTTAGGGTGAAGTTTTGGTATTTTTCTGAAAAACTTCAATTTTTGATGAATAGTGAAACCACTAAGTGGTACTTATAAAAATTGATTTTCCGTTTAAATGAAATTTTACCACCTCTGTGTTTGGAATTTCAAAAATCCGACATACATGGTTGTCATTAAGAAGTAAAATGTGGTTCAATGGGATTACAATAATTTTTGGTGAATAGTAACTTTTATGTTTTTAATCGCGATTAGAGGTAATTACTGCAGTTATGGTAAAAATAATGTTTTAATAATAAGAAATGACCTAGAAACATATCCTACCATTATTTTATGTGTCATGGCCGACCAAGAAAATCCATGGGTCAAATTGGGGACCCCATGTAGCCACTTTGGAAGGAAAATGACATTAATATCTTTTTATTTAATGTTAAAGTAAAAATGTCACAAACATGAGTTGTTTCACTAAAACAATTTTTAAGTGGGGTTATACAAGTCATATTTTTGACTATAAATATTCATTAGAAATATAAAAAGTTTTCCTACATATTTTTATTTTTTTTATAATTTTTAGACATTAAATAAATTAAATTATTTATGGCACCATGATGATGCATCGATTACCTCATTATTTAATGATTTAAATAAAATGAAAAGATAATGTAAAATCTAAGACCTACACTTGTCAAAAACCTATTGGATGGGTATATTCCGGACCCTTATCACCTTATACTCGAATTATATCAATGTGGGACCTTTTAAATCCGAAACCCATTTTAAAATAACGTAACATTTCTTTACTTTCCAAGAGTGCCCCTCCACTCCTCTTATAAAAGGCCCCCACCTCTACCACCTTACCCACACTTCCAAAGCCTTTGGCTCGACCAACCACTTCCCATTTTGTCTCTACACATCTCTATCTTACTCCTTGATGCCTCACTTTGGGCAGAAGTCTTCCCAAGGAAGCCTTTGAGCTCAAATCAAAAAGAGTTACCCTATTTAAAGGTAGTGTTTTCTCTTGTGTTCTTTTGTTTTATTTTGCTTCTCAAACCCCCTGAACTCTTTTTATTCATTTCTTTTGTAAAAAATCCAGTATGTTCAATATAATAGGATTTTTTTTATAAGAACTAATCGAGATACACTTACTCACACCTTCATCTAATGGTTAGAGAACATATTGTTTCTGTGGATGGCGAATTTCTGCCTCACGAAACGATGATTGTTAAATATTCTTCCAACACCTTAAAAGGTGGCCATTATGATGTCACTATATTTATATATGATATATAATATGTTTATTTCTTCCTTGGGCTTCTGTATTTTTCATATATGGAACACCTTTATGGCTTCCATTATGGGTATACACGATATCTTTATTTTAGGAAGTACAGACTACTGCCCCCTCAAAGTGATTTGATTCGTTAATTCCATATATGGGATGCAAAAGGATGGATTTAAAGTTATTATATATTATTTATGTTAAATATAAATGATGAATATAATTATGGAATTAAAATATACATACCTCTCATTTAGTTTTAATTCCATTAATATGACATAGAAATGAAAGTAGCGTTCATGCGTATGTACGGCTTACCGTCTCCATGAATGGTGCATTTCATTTCTTACCTCTAAACGATTATGTAATATTATAAATACAAGTATATGCTGGATATATATGATATATATGATATCCAAATCATGAATATCATTCTGGATATAATGAACCTTTGACCACATGAACAACATGTAATTGTAAGAAGTCCACTTTTGACTTAAGGACCAAATATCGACAAAACAAACATTATTAACTTAAATGATTACATAATGCTTAAAACATGGAAATAATTGATATAAAAGAAATAGTAAGCTTTAAAAAGGTTATTAAGAAAGTATAAATTAACTGAAGTTTATTATTCAGGATGTTAAAGAACGATCGAGTCAAGTCGGACCCAAGGTAAGGGACTTCGTCTCAATCTCCTTTCATTAAGGCATATTTCGTTTTATACACATCTTTCTTTTATACGGTGTATAAAACCCTTTGACTTTTTATTTTATACAAAAGGATTATTTTTCTACGAAGCGTTTTAGAAAACGACAAAAATGAATGTTTCTTTTAACATACGCGGTGACAACGACCTTTTCCGCTGCTGCGAGTATTATTTGGTGTTTGGATTCCTCAACAAGTCGTAATGTTTTTTTTAAATTAAATAAATACCACATACTGTTTTATGTATTTTGGTATTGAAAAGGGTTTTTTATAATGTATTTTTTATGTCAATATATCTATGTGATATACTGTGATCAAAGTGTGGAAATTTTTTCTTTCCATTATATTTGTTTTATGTCTTATGATTTTATAATGGTACTTGGACATTTGACGGGTGGTTACGTGATAAACCATATGACGGGTGGTGCCGTGAATACCAAGACATGTGGTTACGTTATAACCTCCAATGCATTGGGTATGGAAGTCGACCGTATGGCTATTCCATTTAAGTATGTGTGGAAGTCGACCGTATGGTTATTCCATTTAAGTATGTTTATGTCCCAAGTTACCTTCATAGGTTATGTGTTATTTATATGGGTTTTATGGTAATATTTTGATTACAAAAAGGTAATTAATGATCTTTTTTTCAATGAAGAGTATTTTCTGCTTCATAAAGGTGAAAATTATTTCACTGATAAAGTATTCATGGTTTACTGGTGGTTTTGATAAACTAACAGATTTCCTTCTTTGTGTGTTCCTTACTAATCTTTTTATGCTCACCCCAAGTTGTTGAAATGTTTTTCACCAGACTTAAATTGGAATTGGGTCAAGGATGGGATCAAGGAAAAGTCATGCTATCTAAAACATGGAACTAGACATGTTTCTTTTTAAGAGTTTTTATTTTAAGGAAATTTAGTAGAAGTGTCTACTTTGTAATCTTTTGAGATGTAATAGTTATGTTCTAATTCTATAAAAATCTAAACCTGAAAAGATCCTCAATGTGAATTATTCATTTAATTCAATATTAAGTAAGGTTTAAGGTCGGGGCCTTATACAACATCCCTATAAAAAATATACATAATTATATTATTGTATTTTTACATTACATATAGATATACTTAAACATTTCAATATGAAAACCTGGAAATGTTAAGTGGACAATCGAATTCATGAAAAGAAGAAAATATGTCTAGTACAATAATTAATTTCAAGGCCTCAATTTGAAGGGAAAAACCATTGTGTAATCCCCAAATAATTGAACTATGAATAATCATATTCCAAACATATTCATGTTGTTAGGAAATTATCTTATAACCCAAGACTGAACTCAAAATCCCTTCCAACTCATTGTAAGACATTACATGCCTCTGAAAATTCAACCATAAAGATGAAATCATTTCTATGTGCTAAAAATTAAACCTCATACAACAACAGACTAAGGAACAAAATAAACTATGATAATTCTAATTTCACTCATAACTAGGATTTGTAGGACTCCTTCCATTGGAATGATCCTGAAGTCATATTGGAATCCACCTGAGTTTATGTCGTACCATGTTTCTGATGATTTAACAATTGGGACCTAATCATTAACATCAACTTTCTATTCCATACCATCCATCACCTTTATTAGAATTCAAAAAACCATTTATAACTATGATTAATTAAATAATCAGTATAACATGGATACCATCTTATGGGATGATATCCATATCAATCGGATCGAGGGTCATCCTAGTGCATTAGCACCACATCTAAAAGCATTGAGACTTATTATTTTATATCCCCTGTTTCTCAGAATGAGCATAGACCACATGGGATAATTGTCTTTTAATGATCATATTATTTTTTTCTTAAACCTATACAATGATAATGGAAAACATAGAATGTAAGAATATGACCAGAGAAATAATATGATATGTACTGAATACAAGAGAAAATTAGTTTATAATTTCCAACAAATTGAACATTGAGGAAACTGATTCCTTATAGAATAGGGGTACTTAGGATGCATTCGTAACGCCTAATTTGAAAGTGAAACAGGAATACAACTCAATGTAATTACTACCATGGCTTTGACATTTTAACCATAATGACCCAAAAATTCCCATTGCCTAATAATTCTACTTCATCCATCAGAAGACTAAGACTCCATTTGAACTACAAGGAATATGTGTTCTGTGATAACTAGTATATATAGGATTCTTACATAATGAATTATCTCCCCATTAAAAATTCATATTGTAGTTGTAGTACATAAGTTCCAAATTCATCTACAGTGAGATTGATTACTTGTTATCCAATGATTCTAAACCTGGGAACAACTCATACAAAATTAGGGAGATTTATTATCAATATCATTTTCCCCATGAATATCCCTTGTCCAATGGAGACCTTAGTATGTATTCCCTGATGAGTGGGATGATAAACAAACATCCCATATAAGGGAATATGCCATAGATATTGTCCTAGGGAAGTGATTAAACTAAGATAACTATGATTCATAATATAATAAGGATGTATGAGATGTCTCTTCAAGACTAATGCTAAAGTACCCGTCAACTATAATACCTCATATATTTCCTTTCAACAAGATGTGTAGCGCCCCAACACCAATTACCAAGAGTCAGTGCATTATTATATAACATTGGCATGATACAAGGAATCATGTCCCAAAAGAATGATCAGTTTAGTATCCTTGGAAGTACTAGATACATTCATAAGTTTTACATTACATCATGAAATAAAAACATCAAAAACATTTTTTTCACCTTTTGAGAACACTTATATACACAGCCAATAACTGTAGGCCAACCCTAAAATACTTCTCCACATCCAGGAAAAAATAAAACATATAAATGGGGGAGCTTAGATTCTCAATAAAGATAACAATATATAGGAAACTTTCACAACAAACCACAAAAATTTAAGTCAATGTATACCACTAAAATAAAATAATTTTAAACCTAAAAATCAGTATAATATGTCAATGAAAAAATAAAATAATTCAATTTAACTATTCATATAGATATTCTACTAGTCTAATAATCATATACAATGTCAATAGACACTTTCATAATGACAGAATGCCTAATGAAAGAATTCATAACCACATAGTCAAGGTCATGTGTTAAGAATAAAAATAAGATTTTGTCAAGGTCTTGTGCCAAGACACTAGTTTGTCTCATGAGACCTACCGATGCATTGAGGAGTTATAGCGGGCTCCACCCGTAACATACTATGTCCAATAAATTCCTCAAATGGAAAGGTTTGATCATAACATAAACATTCATATTAAAACTAATATATGACATGTCAATAATTTATCCAAAAACCATGAAAATTGTAAAAATAACACACCCATAGTAAAACGTATAACAAAACCTTCAATACAATATGGAAGATTTTTATCATAACAAATCAACTTCATACAGGTTTAAAATCCATCAATGGATGTTGACATAGATGAAATGAAAGATATTTGAAATAAATATCACTTTCAATATTGAAATCATTTCAAAGTCACCAAATTATAAAAGAAATCATTTATTTTGAAAATATTATTATAATATTTTAAGAAAATCTTTCATGTTGTTATAATTATGGAAGATTGCTGCACCCTCCATATAAGATAAAAACCATTCTTTCCTTAATTTTGTCGAAAAGGCTATAAAGGACCTTGTTTGGAAAATGATAGAATGATTCATTTATAAACATTTTATAAAAACTCAAACCAGGGTATAAATGAATTTAACCCATATTTTAGGAAATTTTAAAAATATTTTGAAATATATTTTTATGAAACATAGACGTGGATGATAAATAGGTCCCAGTAGATACTTATGTAAAAACAACCTCAGATAATAATAAGATTTTAAATTTTACCCTTACACTGTAATTTTCCTTGGTAGAGGGTATGTTAACATCATGTATATTATTTAAACCATTGTTATTAAATTATAAAATAAATTTATACAAAAATTTTATATCATATATGATCCTATAGTATTTCTTTGTTAATAATATTTTAGTAGTATCATTGTTTTAGATGTTAACTTATCCGTTTTCCATTATATGATTAGTTATGTAATCCATATTTTTTATGGATAGGATGTATTTTATTCATATCCATAATGATATTATGTTTTTAAAAGTTATTATTAATCATAAAATTAATATTATTTTTAAATAATTAAGATGGGGAATGAATCTTATCGCGTTCGTGGAGACGGTAATACGCATATACGCATGAGTGAAAATATCCTTATATTGATGGTGAAATAGTATGTAATTGGATGATACATCATATATAAAGAATCATTAACATGTTATATTTATTATTTAAATCAGTTATTCTTATTATTATACCCATCCAAATAATGACGTGTTTGAATAACAAACAACATCACGCCGTGGACATGGTAAGTCGTACGTTAACACGTTTGGTTACTTTTTCATTCATATGATGCAAAGAATAATGAATATGGTTGTAACATTTTTATAATAACATCATCTTATATAGAATATAATGGAGTTATTATTTTAGAATGGAGACAAAAAATTAAGAAGAAGTGGAAGAAGGAATGATCTTGAAATAGGGCGGCGAAATTATTACCTATTCTTCAGGTGTTTCCTTTTGAGTGGATCAAAAGGGCTCCTTAATATGGATTTATGATCAATATAAGGATAGTAGGTTGATTTGAGGGATTTTGGGAGGATATTTGGTCATGTTTTGTCCGAGACAAATGGCTTTGGAGTAGTGAAATAATGTGAAGGGGAAGTACCCTTTTATAAGAGAGGTGAGAGTCACTTTAGGAAAAGCTTGAAATATTATTTTATAATAAAATAATTAACCATTTATAATGGATCAAAAATGTTTATTATGAGTATAAGGTGGATATGTATCAATAACATCTCAACCAATAGGTTTTAGATAGGTTTAGGTGACTATATTTGCCAAATTATTTAGATTTAACTCTTAGTTAAATAGTTTAACTTTTACCATGTAATCTTGTATTATTATAATAATTGGATAATAAATGAACTATAAAATTATAGTAGAACATAATGAGGTTCATTAATTATATACCTATTATTATATATGTTCTTTGGAAGATCCTTATATTTTTAGGTGTATTATATAATTTAACAATATAATATTTTTTTTAAAACCCATTTATGTCAATTTTGACACTATTTAGTATTTGGTTTTTTTGAAAGTCATCTAAAGTTGATTACTTCAAACCAAATACATTTAATCAACCCTAACATGTCATATTGACCAAGATAATTCTTTTTTGTCATAAAAACTTTGAAATTATATTTAATTTAATATTTAAAATACCATTTATTTGATTCATTAATTAATAAGGTAATTATTGCATCATCATTGTGTCATAAATAAATTTAATTATTTAATTTATAAATAATATAATTAAAATAAATTATGTAGGAAATATTTTTATCTTTCTAATAAGTATTTATAGTCGAAAATATAACTTGTATAACCCCATTTAAAAATTATTTTACTAAAAGATATATTTTTATGTCTTTTTGACTTTAATTTAAATTAAATAATATAAAGTGTCATTAACACTCTCATGTGGCTCCATGGGGTCCCAAAATCGACCCAAGGATTTCCCTAGTTGGACATGTATCATCCAATAGAGATTGGACATATCTTAGGTAAATTTAATATTATTATAATATTATTTTTTACCCTTATTTACCGGATTTACCCTTTAACCATGGTAAATAAAAAATTTACCAAATAAATTATTCATAATTTATGAAAATAAAAGTTACCTATTTAAAAAATATAGACCCCCTGATACAAATATGGAATCCAGTTTTCCAAATTTAAAACACATAAGTGGATTAAATTAATTAAAAAATAATTGTCGTTGTCAAAATAAAAAACGTGTTTTTAAGAAAAAATAACTATCAAAAGATTGATACTTGTTTATATCAAGTTTAAAATTAAAATTACATACAATGAACTAAATAATATTAAATTATAAAAATACAATCTAATTATAATTTAAAAACACTCAAATGTATAATTTGTCACTCTAAATTATTTTGATTGAAAATGTTGTTTTTAATTAAAATTTAGTATTTTCACTATTCATCAAAAAATTAAATGTTTTCTGAAAATTACTAAAAAATCACCCTAAGATAATTTTGATATTAATAATAAAAAAATGAATTCCATTTAAAAAAAATTTATAAAATTTTAAAAAGTGGGTATTACTAATCATAACTGCTCGTTTGATTGGTTTTGCTATGTTAAAACTCAATGTTCCGTACAAGGCAAGATACTGCATTATTCAAAAGGAAACATATTGTGGAAGCTTGGGGTGTAAAAATCTCCCTTCCTTAAAATAATTTCTCCCTCACAATTTCTAGAATATTATTACAGAAAATGATTCGGGTGGTTCTTCATCATAAGTTCTTGGATTCCCACGTTGTCGCTTCCATCTAATGGTTTCTCTATATAAATATTACAAGATGAGTGATCCGACTTTTCAGTACTTGTTCTCTGGTATCATAAAATTTGACAGGATCTTCACAATAAGAAATATCATGTTCCAGTTCAATTTCCTCATATGTTATTACATGCGTTGGGTAAGGCATGTATTTTCTCAATAGTGATATGTGGAACAAATCATGAACGTTGGAGAGACTTGGAGGCGTTGCCAAATGATAAGCTACAACACCAATTCATTGTAGAATTTATAAAGGTCCGATGTACCTGGGACTCAATTTACCCTTCTTATCGAATCATATAACACCCTTCCATGGTGATACCTTCAATATAACATGGTATCTTACTCGAAATCCAAAATCTTTCCTTCAGTTTTCGGAATAACTCTTTTGCATACTTTGGGATTCTTTGATGTTGGTTTGGATAAACTTAACCATTTATATTGTTTCCTAAATATGTTCTAGGCCTATAAATCTTCATTTACCAACATCATCCCAACAAGTTGGTGTGAGACATATCTTTCTGTATAACACTTCATATGGTGCCATCTGAATACTCGAATGACAGCTATTTTTTATAGGAAAATTCTACCAGAGGTATATTTTGATCCCACATACCTTGAAAGACATGATAGAAATATCTCAACACATATTCCAAGGTTTGAATAGTTAGTTCTGCTTGTCCTTTGGTTTGAGGGTGGTAGGTAGTGGTTCAACGATGTTCGAAATCTAGGGCTTTCAGAAGACTTTTCCAGAATCTTGATGTAAAATGGGGATAACGATCAGAAACAATAGATAGAGGTACTCCATGAAGTATTAAAACATCATTAATACATAGTCTTTCCATACATTCAAGTGGTAAATCATCTATTATAGTAGGAAATTGTTCTGACTTGGTATGATATTCAAAATTGACCCATATTGCATCATTTTTTCTAGGAGTCTTTGGTAGTCCCATGAAAATGTACATCTTAATATCATCCCATTTCCACTAAGGTATGAGAAGTGGTTTCATGACTCCTCTAGGATATTTCCTTCCAACATTAAATTGTTGAAAAACCATTCATCTTGGCACAAAATCAGCAATCTCCATCTTCATGTTGTTCCACCAAAAACGTTCCTTAAACTCTCTATATATCTTGGTGCTTCAAGGGTGTATAGAGAAATTGGAGCTAGGATCATCATCCCACAATTCCCTTTCAAGATCAGGTATGTTTGGAACACAAAGTCTCTTCACAAATTTAGAAATTCCATCTTCATATATGAAGTCACTCAATCTCCCATCATTCACAGCATTAATCTTCTTTTGAAAACCCTCATCATCAATATGAGAACTCTTTATCTTTTCTAGTAATGATGGTTTGGAAACCATTTGAAAAAGTATTGATGATTCACCATCCATGGTTATTCCCATATCCATCTTTACTAGATTCATGTATATATGATCCTTTTCAACATTCGTATTGTTCAAAACCCCATGATCCTTTCTGCTCAAAGCATCACCCACCTTATTTTCCTTCCTCTTGTTGTAGTGTATAGTGGAATAATAATCCTTGAGTAGTTTAAGTCATCATCTTTTCTTCAGGATGAGTAATTTTTTGTGAGAAAATATACATCAAACTCTTGTGATTAGAATTAATCTCACATTTTTACCATTGAGATAGTGTCTCTATATTATTAGAGGAAATATTACAGCTACTAACTAAATATCATGAGTAAGATAGTTTCTCTTATGAATTATTAGCTGTCGTGATGCATATGAAATAACTCTATCATTCTGCAAAAGAATAGAACCAAGTCCTTTTTTTAAGAATCACTATATATAACAAACCCATCGTTCCCAAATGGTAGATTAAAGATAAGAGCATATAATAATATTCTATTCAGTTCTTCAAAACATTCTTCACACTCTTTTGTCCAAAAAAATTTAACATATTTTTGTGTGAGCTTGGTTAACGGGTTAGACAATTGAGTGAAATTATGTGGAAAACGCCGATAATAACCTTATAAACCAATAAAATAGTGTACCTCAGTTATACTCTTCGGTGCTGGCCATTCTGGGATTGCCTTTATCTTTGAAAGATCAACATAGATTCCATACTTAGAGATAGTATATCCAAGAAAAGAAATATATTGAAGCTAGAATTCACACTTTCTAAATTTCCCATATAATTCATTTCATCTAAGAGTCATTTGGATAATGCACATGTTATTTTCATGATCTTCATAGCTTTTTGAGTATAGAAATATATCATCAATGAATACAACTAAAAAGTCATCAAGATATTCCATGAAAACTCTATTCATTAGATCCATGAAGACACAGGGTGCATTAGTCAATCCAAAAGGTATTACTGTAAACATGTAATGATCGTACCTAGTTCGAAATACTTTTTTTGGAATGTATTACTTCTTCACACACAAATAAGGATATCCAAATCAAAGGATTATCTTTGAAAAATATTTAGCTCCATTAGGTTGGTCGAATAAATAATCATTTTGAGGTAGGGGATACTTGTTCTTTATTGTTATAGAATTGATCTCCCTATAGTCAATGCACAATCTCATAGTTCCATCTTTATTCTAAACAAAAAAGGATAGGGTCTCCCTATGGAGAAACACAAGAGGGAGTAAATATCTTATTACCCAATTCCTTTAGTTATTTATTTAGTTCGCTTATTCCATAGTGTCCATTCTATAAGGGGTCTTTGATATGGGGCTTGAACCGGGAATTAAATCAAAAGAAAACTCAATTTCTTATTTTGGAGGATGTCCAGGTAAATCCTTTGGAAACATGTCACATATTCTTGCACAATAGGTACATCCTATATTGAAATATTCTTTTCCTCACCCATAGTTATTTCATTCTCTTCCTACTCAATAATTGTATTTAGTAGAGTTACTGGGGGTATATCAAGATAAGAATCAAGTGGTAACGTTTCAACACTAAAGATAAGGTTCTCTATATCATCATCTAAAATTGTAACCATGTTCTTCTTACAATAAATTTTCGCACCATCTTCTGAAATCCAATCCATTATGAGGATTATATCAAATTATATCATGGATAAGACAATGATATCAATAGATAAAGAACATTTATATTCCCTAGTGGGAACTGATTCAAAAACATTGTTATGATGATAATTCCCTTAAGTATTTTTTCTGACAACAAACTTGTTAATTCAAATTGAAAATATCTAATTTTCATAGAAAACTAGGAAGATATGAATCAATGCGATGATATAGACTCAAATAAATCACTGGATAAACATGAGGAAATCCTTAACATACCTTCCACCACATCTTTTGGAGATTCAACATTAGTAGCAGTGATCACATAATCTTGGACTTTCTCTTTTGACCCTTTATGAGGAACGTTCTCTTGGTGCTTAGGAAATTCATTTCTATAATTCCCCATTTCACTACAATTGTAGAATTCATCCTTGACAACCTTTTTTCCCATTCAATCATGAGATTGGTGTCCTTTTTCACAACACATGTAACAAACTATCATTCCATTTAGGAAAGTATTAGGGTGTTTCTTCCAACATTTACCACAGGATGGATATTCAGCTTTTCCCTTCTTCCCATTATTTCAATTTAAATAGTGTTTAATAGAACTCTTTTTCTCAAGCTTTTCCTTAAAGTCATAAGACATAGAGAATTCCTTTTCTGTCTTGATAGCGCATGTGACAATATCTTTGTACAATGAAAAGTATTCTGAGACTAATGCTCGATTGAGAAATGGTTCTAACTTATCAAAGAATCGACCAATCTTACTTCGTGTATTACGTATATAATCTGTTTCATGCCTTTATAACTTTGTAACGTTATCCTCATACTTTGCGACATTCTCATCCTCCTTTTGCCTCAGAATCAAAAATTTTCTATCCATATCCAATCAATGGTCACGAGGAGAGATTTTTTGTATGAAAATCTCATTAAACTCCCTCCATTCCCTATTTGATTATTTTTCATCTTCCATTGTGTTTTGGATTAATGACCAGCATTGATCGGAATTTCCCGTGAGGCTATGAACTGCCATGATAACTTTTTCCCTTTCTCTACTCCACAAAGCATGAAATATTTTCTCTAAGGAATTTATCCATTGCTTAGATACCAACAGATTTGAACTCTCATTGAATATTGGTGGTTGTTTCCTCATTTAGCAGTTTAACATTGATCCTATGCATTGTGGATCATGGTGCTCCATACGGGTAAGGTTATTCTTCATAACCTGAGTGAGTTGTCCCAATATGGTGATAAGATGATTAGAACCAGTTGATTCACCATCTCCACTATAATTATCATGAATAGGAGGGAAATCCCTACATAGATTACATATGTTGATACAATTTCCATTCCTTCCACTAATCACCTTTTCTAAACAATGGCATACACTAGATTAGTTTATGAATCACAATACATAATTCAAAACTTGTAAAATAGTTAACATAAATTGAACAGTTTTTGGATATAATCCATAATCACAAAAAAAATTCTTTGATGAAGTATATACACATAAACTTTTCATAATGGGTTTTAATGAAAATGAGAATTAGCCTAAGAAAATCCCCTGGGAGTGTCGTAACCAAGACCTCAATGAGGCCCATTTTCGTAAACCAGTACCCATTCTTATTTAGCTCAAATTAGTGTTTTAAGGTTTTACATACAGGTACATCTATGCTCTAGCCGCCTCTACCTACTCATATCCAGATAGAGATGTATTGCTTGGAAAACCCACAAAATCTTTATAGTACCAAAATTCTAGGAAGTTCTTCTATATTAATCCACAAAGTCTATCTTAGGGTAGTGTTCTACAGTAAGAGTTTTTTTTAAATATAGTGTCCAAGGATTGTACTAAACATCCTCTGATACCAAATACAATTCCCTGACCCTAGTTAACCACAATCTGTGCATTATTACATAACATTGGCATGAAAAAACGAATCATGTCCCAACAGACCGACCAGTTTAGTAGCCTTGTAAGTACTAGATAGATTCATACATTCTACATTAAAGCATGAATTAAAAAAATAAACAACACTTTCCCATTTTAAAAAAACATCCGTAGCCTATCCCTGCCGGTCAACCATAAAATACTTTTCACATCCTAGGAAAAATAATACATAGAAAGGGGAGAGCTCAGATGCTTAGTAAGGATAACAATATAACGGACACTTTAATAAATAAGCATGAACATTTAACGCAATGTATAAGACTAAACCAAAATACTTTTAAACAAAAAAAATAAGAATAATATAGAAAATATAAAATCAAATAATTCCATTTACATATTCACATGGATATTCTACTAGTCAAATAATCACATGCAATATCAATATCCACATTCATAATGATGGAATTCATAATGCCAGATATCATAACCATATAGTCAAGGCCTTTTTCCAAGACAAAAAATAAGATTTTTTCAAGGCTTTGTGCCCAGACACTAGTTTATCTAATGAGACTACTTATGCATTGAGGATCTATAGCAGTCTCCACCCACCACTTACTAAGTCCAATGCATTCATCGAATGAAAAGATTTAAATATAACATAAACATTCATATTAAAACTAGCATACGATATGTCAATACTTAATCCAAAAACCTTGAATGGTGTAAAAATAACACATCCATAGTCAAAAATATCACAAAACCTTCAATACAGTATGGAAGATTTGTATTCTAATAAATCAACTTTGAACAAGTTTAAAATTCATCAAAGGATGTTGACATAGGCGAAATGAAAAGTATTGAAAATAAATAACTCATTCTATTTTGAATCCATTTAAAAGTCACATAATTATATATTAAAACATTTATTTTTAAAATATTATTATAATATTGTAAGAGAAGCTTCAATTGTGTTAAAATAGTGTAAAATATCAAAAAACCCTCTTTATAAGTTAAGAAAACATTCTTTCCATAATTTTGTCATAAAGGTCAAAAAGGGCCTTGTTTGGAAAACGATGGAAAGATTACTTTATAAACATTTAATAAAAATGCAAAAAGGGTATGAATGACTCTAACCCATTTTTCAGGAAATAATAAAATTGTTTTAAAATATAGTTTTAAGAAACATGTATGTGGACGAAAAAGAGGACCCAATAGATACTTACGTAAAAACAACCTTGGATAATAAAGAGACTGTGAAAATAATCATTACCTTGTAATTTTCTTGGGTGGGGGTACGTTAAAATCCTGTAGAATTTTTAAATAATTGTTAATAAATCATAAAATAACTATATACAAAAATATTATATCATATATGATCCTCTAAAATTGCTTTGTAAACAATATTTGAGTAGCGTCATCGTTTCAGGTGTTAATTGATCAGTTTTTCTTTATATGATCAGTTACAGAAGCCATGTTTGTTAGGGATAAGATGTATTTTATACATATAATGAATTATAGTATGTTCTTAAACATTATTTTAATCCTAAAATGAAATTTCTTTTAGAATGATTATGATTGGGAATGAATCTCATCACGTTCGTGGAGACGATAATCCATACGTACGCACGAGAAAAAATATCATTATATTGATTGTTCAATCGTATGTAATTGGATGGTATATCATATATAAATAATAATTAACATGTTATATTTATTATTTACATCATTTATACTCATTATTATACCCATCCAAATAATGATGTGTTTGAATAACAAACTACACCACGAGGTGGAGACGGTAAGCCGTACGTACGAACGTATGGTGACTTTTTAATTCATATTATTGATAGAATAATGAATATGGTTGTACCATTAATAAAATAAAATACAAATATATATAATAAACTAGATTTATTATTTTATAATGTAAAAAACAAATAAATAGGAAGTGAAAGTAGAACTGAACTTGAAATAGGGTGGGGAAATTATTACCACTTCTTCGGGTGTTTCATTTTGAGTTAATCAAAAAGGCTGCATAGGTTGAATTTATGATCAATGTAAGGACTATGGGATTATTTGAGAGAAGTTGGGAGGATATTTGGGAAGGGTTTTTCTGATCCAAATGGCTTTGGAGGTGTGAAAGTAAGAGAAGGGGAAAGTACCCTTTTATAAGAGAGGTGAGGGTCAGTTTAGGGAAAACTTAAAATATTATTTTATAATAAAATATTTTTCGGTTTATAATGGCATAAAAATAATTTATATAGAATCCAAGGTGATGATGGGTCTAAAAACTCTCAAAAAATAGGTTTTATAAGGGTTTATGTTATAATATTAACCTTATCTTTTAGATTTTACCGTTAGTTAAATAGTTTATCTTTTACCATGTATTCTTGTATTATTATAATAACTGGTTAATAAACATACTATTAAATTTCAAGAGAACTTATTGTTTTTAATTAATGATATACCTATTATCATATATGGTTTTTGGAAGAGCCTTATATTTTTAAAACTATTATATAATTTAATAATATAATATTTGTTTTAAAAACTCATTTATGTCAATTTTGAAACTATTTAGTATTTGGTTTTTGTGAAAGTCATCAAAAGTTGATTACTATGATAAAAATAAATTTAATGAACCCTAACTTGTCATATTCACCAATAAAATTCGTTAATGTCATTAAAACATTTGAATTATATTTACTTTAATATTTATAGTACCATTTGATTGATTCTATCATTAATAAGGTAATTACTGCATCACCATTATGGCATAAATAATTTTAGTTATTTAAAGTCTAAAATTTTAAAATAAAATAATATTATTTAGGATATATTTTTATCTTTATAAAAAATATTTATAGTTGAGAATATAACTTATATAAACTCATTTAAAATTATTTTACTAAAAGATAAATGTTTATGTCATTTTGGTCTTTATTGTAAATTAATTAATATAAAGTTTCATTATCACACTCAAGTAGGTCCAGGGGGTCCCAAAATCTTCCAAAGGATGCCAATGGTCGGAAATGTATCAACCAATATGAATAGGACATATATCAGGGTAATTAATTATTATTATAATATTATTTTTTACATTTATTTACCGGATTTTCCCTTTAACCATGGAAAATAAAATATTTTCCAAAGTAATTATTCATAATGTCTAAAAATAAAAGTTATCTATTGACACAATTTATACCACAAAATTCAGAATTTGGAATCTATTTTTACTTATTCAAAACAAAAAAGTGGCATAAATTATTTTAAAACTAATTTCTGTTGTTAAAATAGAAAGCTTGTTTTTAAGAAATAATAACTATCAAAAGATTTACACTTTTTTATTTCCAGTTTAAATGTGAAATTACATAAAATGACCTAAATTATATTAAATGATAAAAATATTATCTAATGATACTTTAAAACCACTGAAATTTATAATTTAACACTATAAATTATTTTGATTAAAAAAGCTATTTTTAATTAATATTTATTATTTTTCACTATTCATCAAAAACTGAATGTTTTCAAAAATGTACCAAAAATTCACCCTAATCTAATTTTGATATTACGAATCCAAAAATTAATTCCATTTTTAAAAAAATTATAAAATTATAAAAAGTGGGTATTACTTTTCATAACATCTAGTTTGACTGGTCGTGCTTTGTTTAAACTCCAAGTTGTGTACAACACAAACTACTGCATTATTCCGAGGATAAAATACTATGGAAGCATGGCATGTTACAATATGTATAATTTTATTCATTTAATGAACAATGAAGATTTTTATTTTGGAAATTATCACGATATATATGACCCCTCATAATGACCAACTACCCTACTAGTAATATTACCTACCTCCCTACATTATAGTATCATCCTAAGTAAATAGTCATATAGATTCAACATATAAGTAGTTATACATCACTAGGAAATGGATGTTGAAAAAAAAATATATATATGGATGTACTAATTAGATACCTTTCATCCCCACAAAAAAAGTTTCAAAATTGTAATAATTTTATTATGGTAATCGGTTCTTTATCAGGAATAAGAATAAATTCTCCAACATGGATTAAATCAATAAGTGAGTCCGAGAGTTTGAAATAATTTGTCCATATATGGTGTGATGATCAAAAGATCCCATATAATTTTCCAATTTGATTTCCTACGTGTCACTGGGTATGAAACCCCAATCAATTATTGAGTAATTTCATTTGTTGGGATTTATTCTCTGCATGTTTTTTCCTCCCCCTACTTGATTTTTCCTCATTTGTGGGTCAACATGATCTGAACTCATTAAGTATACCACATGGATACCATTTTCATTGTAAATTTTATTTTCTTTTATATGTGTATATAATGAAATGAAAACCTATCCATAAAATCACCACCATTTGTTGGTGCACAAACAACCTTTCAGTTCAAGCATTTTACATCATCCTTCTATGTGTTTTCTATTTTTTTCATAGATATCAGCCATACATATCCAAAATTTGGTATCATTGTAGGTTTACTTGATCAGAGTTGTCTCACTTTTACCCCTCATCATCTTGACTATCCCAAACATCATCAGAACGAATGAGATTCCTTATTGATGGAAGCTACGACACTCTTATCGTATATAAGTTGGTAATGCATATCAGGGGATCCTGAACATACCTGATCCTCATGCAGACTAACTAAAATGAATGGTATTTGATGTTTATGGCTCAGCATCCAGCACATGGACTTTGGGAAGCCTTAGAAACCAATGGTACCAAATTCTAGGAAGATAAGATGGTGCTGGAGGCCACCCAATGCACATTCCCCTCAAGATGATATCCATACTCTCCATCAAGGAAACCACCAATGAAGTGCTAGAGATCATCAAGACCATGAACATAATCATTAATCACATAAACAATTCCAATTTCTAGAAACAATGCAAGAAGTAAGATGTAATTTCTTTTCACAATAGTTTGGTAGTGGACGACTACACAGTGCGACTCAGTGGGTCGGTCAAACAACTCATGATCTTTGACTATCCTAAGCCTCAAGATAAAGTCGGTGAGAAGTACATGCACATCACCACCACATTTTCCCCAAACTTATCTTTCAATTAAGACACATATAGATATCTAGACTCACATTATGAAGGAGGTAACATGGAGACTCAAAGTGGAAGATGATCATTTTGAGCTTCTTCCCACCACAAAATATGGAGGCAATTTGCACCTCACTAATGAGGTGTGGGTCACACAGATGAAAGGACAACAAATGGGGAATGGAGCAGTCAATTACACTAATATTATAAACTATGCCACTGAAATCCTCAAAGGGATGATAGATGATCCAACTAAAGTAATGATGCTTCATGATACCAATGTCGTTATTGAAGAAAAATGGGTCACCACACCAAATATTGATGTAGTTGGATGAATCAAGCTAATTAACATCTAATACAGAGCAACGATGAAGAGACGATGCTCCATATTGAAATGGTGTATACTAATCTAGTTGGTACACCACTTCCACGATCTTTCACTTCGAACTACCCACTGCCACAATACTATTCTATCCGACTAGTCAACAAGAAAGCCTTTTCAATACACACTCAGAAGGACACATGTGATGATGAACTATGGAACATAAACACCGGTTCCAAAACTAACATGAATGGTTCTTGTGTTGTATTCTCCAAAAAATTACTTTGGGATCCTAGGCACTATCATGTTTAGTGATGGGTATGAAATCAATAACAAGGGGAGATTGATGATCCTATTCACCTTTAAGACTGGTGAGCACCACATACTCATGTGGGTGTACTTAATCCCAAGCCTCACCACTAAAATCATCAGCATAAGAATACATGATGAGAATGATTTTTAGCTACTAATTTATGGTGTTATCAAGATGATCTGCAATAAGAAACAATGCCTACTGGCCTGGGCACAACACCTCCCAGATCAGTTGTACAAGCTAAGACATAACATCGAACAACCTGCATACATGTCTACAAGGAGTTCAGAGGTGAAATGGCACTGGAACACAAGGTACGACCACCTGAATTTACATTATCCACAAAAGATCTCCAAACATGATTTGGTGTGATGGAATATGGGGATTTATTATTTGGATCATGTCCATGATGACTACCTCAATGGGAAATAGAGATGAGTGTATTTCCTTGAGCAAGTGAAACATCATGCAAAACATGTCCTCGAATTTGTCGACAGTGACCTCAGCAGGTCTATCATACCAATTACTACAAATTGGAGATGCTACTTTCTACTACTCATGGAAGGCATGAGCTACTTCATGTGGACGAATCATCTCATAAGTAAGGACCAAGATCCCGTGAAAATATAACATTTCCATTCCATAGTGGAGGTGGATACTGGGTTTGTGCAGAAGGTCCTCTACAATGGCCATGGTGGCGAGTTTAAATCAGTGGAATTCGATGAATAATATACTAATAATTTCATATAATAGAAACACAAGGATCCTAATTCTTATTAGTATGATGGGTTTGTTGAACAATACAACCACACTATGGTGTCCATGTCTTAAAGCATGATGGAGGATAAGGGTCTTACCAGATGTTATGGGTTGAGGATGTCTCCACCACTATATTCATCCTTAACTACAAGACAATAAAAATCCTTGAAAATATGAAATTGTATGAGTCATGACATTAAAAAAGATCAATGGTGAATTTCTCCTCACCTTTGGTATCATCACGCATGTCATTAACATGAATCATCTCTTGCTAAAGATGGATAACCGGAGTACATCGATGATCTTCATCGGGTATGAGTCTGGGTCCAAGGAATATCATATGTGGGACCCCATCAACAATCACATTCATATAACACACGGTGTCATCTTAAATGAGGTGGAGTAGTGGGATTAGAGTTCTCATATTGAACAATGTATGTTATGTATTTAGGATCCATTTGCGGTCAAACACATAAAGGCATGTACACCATGCATTATAGAGGCTGAAAACACTATTGGAGACCAGATATCATCACCAAATATCTCTAGTTCACACTCAACAGATTCTACAACACTAGAAATGGTCAAGGTTATGCACACACCCTCAGCTGTAGTGGAGTTCGCTTCACCGCCATCCAACATAGAGGAAGCACTATATTTTGATCATAGGAATTCACTACTTCTATTTTTCACCGTCAGAAACATTTTCAGTTTGATAAAACCACTTGGGTTCACATGGTGTGAGCTTGATCTTGATGATAAACACTTCATTATGGGCCATGATCCAAGCCTTCTGGCATGCATAGAACATTTATTGCAGAGAATCCATCGAAATCCAAGGGGAAGATTTTGTGGGAGAAATAGTAGACTGTAGACATTCTCACAATGTCACCTGAGAATACCATATTTATGAGGTTCATGAAATGATGGGATTTGTTGAGATATAGTGAATGGAATAATAAATTAGGGGTGATCTTTGGATAATTTTATTTATTGGGATTTAATCCCATTTTGTTTTTTCCTCCCACCTCATTTTTTTCCCTTAATTTATGGGTCAATGCAGTTTAAACTCATCATGTCTTGAATGTTGATTTAGTTGCATTATAAATACCCTTTTCTTTTATGTGTTTATATAAATAAATGAAAACCACTCAAGAGAAGAATCCCAATTTGGTGGTGCACAAAAATCCTTTGTGTTCAAGTATTTTCTTCATCCTTAAAAGTTTTTTCTCTTATGATTTCATGGAGATCGGTTTGGAATTTCCATCTTTGACCACTATTATTTGGAATATAGTTTAACAACCAGTTACAAATGTGGGAACCATTAAGAGTTTACTTTATTAATTTCAATGGTCACCAGATATATATGATTAAGAAACACATTAAACTCCCCCTCACTCATAATCAACCATCATTACATACCAAACCCACATAGCGGTGATGTATTTAATTTGTAAATAGATATATTCAACAATAAATAGCCTTTGGAAATATAAAAATTTTATCATAATCATGGTAATTAATTTTTAATTTTAAGGAATGAAATAAGTAACGTTAGTTCAGGGGTAACAGAGATATAATAATTGTTTAAATAATTGTAATATCAGTTAAATTATATAAAAAATAAAACAATAAATATAATTTTACATATTAATGTCAACAATGAATTTTATAGATAAATTTGTAATTTCAGTGATGTATTAAAAGATATGGTTCAATGATATCATGTTTTATTAAATTTTTTTGAGTCAATGTACTGAATAGTTTTAAAAATGAAAATAATGTTAGGTTTAATTAACTAATATTTTAATATAATATATTAAATATTAAAAAAATAACAGTCAACCTAATGATTGGGATATGGTTTAAAATAAATAAATTATACATTTATGGTTTGCATGTAGTTTTATAGTAAAAATATTAACCGAAAATGAGTAAAAATCCATGTTTTCATGGTAAGATTTAACGAGATTAAATAATGGTTAACACCAAAATATAAGGGTAAGAACATGGCATAAAGATTTATATTAATTATCATATGAGGATGATTTTTCACATACAAAAATATATCATATTTCAATTTTTTAATGGGACATTTTTTAGAAAATAACTTATATAAAATTTAAATCCATGATATTTAGAAAAAATAACTCACATTGTGTTTAATAACATTTATGTTTCCACATAGTGAAAATTAAATATATTAACGAACCTAAATTTATATATTTATCATAATGAAATTATTCTATTTATATAAATTTAATTTTACTTTTTATAAATTATATAGTTATCCTAAATTATTTATCATTGCTAATATAATATTTATTTATTTAATAGAAAAATAAAACAATTTCTTATAAAAGTATCACTTTTGATACATTTTTGTATGATTTAATGGTAATAATAAGTTTTTTAGTTAGATAAGAAAATAAATAGATGGGTAATCTCATTATATTCTAATTCCCACTTTCTATTGGTGTATTTTAAGTTAAATTAAATTAAAAGTATCAAATTGACTATAATGGTATTTTTTAAATTAACATTTATCAAATTATTTAGAAATAACAAAAATTATAATAATTTACATAGCATATAAGATATTATCATTAATATCTTACAATATTATATTTTAGGAAATATGGATCTATATATATCTAGAATAGGCTATTATATTTTAATATTTCGATGAATTCTGAACGCACCTTTCACATCAATTATAAAAGGTCACGATCTCCCTCACTTCCTTGCACATATTTTAGACCTATACCTTGACCAAACATTACCCATTTCTATTCTAATCATAATTTTTTATGATCTATAGGTTATGCTGCAAAAAAAATCTATACCATTGAACAATTAACAAGACATTTAAGGGAGTCAGCCGAAGGGGTTATAATCTTCTTCATTGAATCATTCGTGTTTTCTTCTTCTTCTAATTCCACTAAATATGATTCTTATTTTCTAATGAAAAAAATCTAGTATCATGTATATAATAATAAATTATTATTATTAGTGGAAAATATCATTCTACCTTTTATCCATCCAATGAAAACCATAATCACAATTCAGGCATACGTAACACTTTTTGTCTCAATGTTTCTGTGTAATTTGTTCTTCATAACCAATTTACATGAATGAGTATAATGATGGAAGTAATGGATATATATAAAATAAATATTATATGATATTTTTTCATGATACATTAATATATCATAACCATTCTTTACCTCTCACCATTAAGGGATTTATATTTTCTCTCATGTATACGTAGGACCTACCGTCTCTACAACCTAATGCCATTCATTTTAACTGGTTACTATTAATTAATAATTATAATAATGTATATAAGGAATAAATACTATTTATATTACATTAATATATTTATCGATATTATTTAACTATATCCTATACATGTGAACCATGTCTTACACGACAAAATATGCACAAGAAAATCCAGAATCTAATTCCCAAAATATGGGCAATAAAAAATTATCATTAACAAACATGTCATAAAATGGTTTAAGAGTATCATAAATGAAATAAAAAATATCGATATGGTTCTATTTAAACTATAAATTAATGATATAACTTAAACTACTGTATAAGAATTTAAATCATGTTTAACTAAAGAAAATCTAAATGTATGGGGGTTTTCAATCATTATGTTATTTTTGTGAGGTAATTTATATTACTTATACATTTGTTCCTTGTGGGGTGCTTCCACGTTGATATATCATATCATAAATATATTTATATTAAATTTATTAAATTTTAGTTTTATATGTATTTAAATTTAGAGTTCATATGATTCAAATATTTCAAAATTATGCGGTACACTTGGATTTTAAAATATATTTTTAAATAGATTATTCAATAAATGAAGAATGATTTGGGCATAGAAATAACGGTCTAGGAACTAATTAATATATTATCCTAAAGGAATGTGATTTCATTAATATACTTATATATACTGAATATTATTATTGATTAATGTTGGATTCCACAATACATTGTCCTTATTAAGAACATGAGCTCAACCATTTTTTATGTTTTTCCCCTAATTCCGATAAGTTTATAATCACTATAAATTAAGTGTTAGTATAGGAGGATAATGGTTTTCTAAAAATAGATATCATTTTGAATTCTATATTCCAATTGTAATTTGATGCTCATATGTGAATCTAGATTACATGGGCTACTATAATATTCAGTCCTTTGGTAAGTGTATTGTTCTATCTTATTCCACTATAATATTGTAAGGCACTGGATCTAGGATACTGATTTCTAGGATACTATAGTTTGTATCAAACGATGTTTAGTAGAATCCATGGGATCTAGATTTCGGAAATCGTATATTAAATAATGTAACATAATGAAAATATTTTTAAACTTTCCCAATGAATCCAATGTTTTGATATAAAGATTATTCATACCTAAATTTTAAATTGAGGTTAATTCATTCACTATTTATGATATTATACATTATGTTTCATAAAGTTAGGATATAATGTAGTGTACTATATACTACAAAAAATAGAACCTAGCAGAATGAAGTGGAACAAAATCAATTCACATAATCCAAATAGTAATAATGATCATTTCATCGATTGGTTTAAGACAATATTTTGAGGGACTTAGTCTTCCAAAAATTCTCACTGTACAAGGATGTGGTATCATGTTATATTGAGATATATAAATAATTTTATATGAATTACTACATTTGATGGAAGCACAATATCAATAATAAAATTAATAAAAATAAGGACAATGGAATGAAGAGAAAGATTCATTTACCATATTATGATATTTGTGGATAGATACACCATGAAACCAGTTTATATGGAATGATATTTTTCTAAAATTGGTGAGATAAGGAAAAATGTAATTATTATTTCAAGGTTGCGATAATGTTTTCTAATGTAATGAATTAAATTAAATTATATTGAACCTTATTCAATTGAATTTCTCTAGAATTGAAGGAGTATGGCTCAAGACATGCTACTGAATTAGAGTCACAATTATGTAAATTCCACAAAAGAAGAGAAATTATTAACAAACCTATGTTTGGATTCAAGAATTATGGTATAAAAGTATTTTATTAAAGATATTATGGTATTAAATGTCTTTTAAGATATAATTATTTTACTATAGTACTTATTCATTAATTATTTGGATGCAAGAATATTTTCATTAATGTTTTTATGGTGAAAAATTTTTTGCTATTGGAAAAAAATTCAAAATTAAATTAGTTGTTGAAGCTATTTTTATTATGGATTATATATATTTGGAGACCTTTTTGGAATATTAATTTAGAGAAATGTATTTTTGATGAGTCTTATGGTTCGAATGGATTATGTTTATCATTGAATATTATTTTTTAAGCATAATGGATAATTTATTGTATACTAAATGCTATTATTTTATGGTTTCAATAATTTTTTTTAATCTGAATGAATTACTTGAGGGACTTATGGATCATTAAAAGTTTATTATGAATTAAAAAACTAGTTTTATCATCCCTTTCCTGTTGTAAAATAAGATGTCAAAATAGATCGATGCATAATTAATGGATGCTATAATGATTATGAACTGGAAATTAAACAAATATGATTATTTTATAATGTTAAAATGTATATTTTAAGGGAATCCCTAAACTCTAGGAAAGGGAATTTGGAGGGAAAAAATTATCCAATTACATTTCTTTCTGATAACTCTATGGACTGCTAACTAATCACAAATTAATGGTTATGTGATGGTTAAATTTTAATGATAATTATCTCTAACAATATCCATCATATATGAATATTTTTATTTCACATCAATGACCATTTAATTATTTTCCCTTAATGTTACCCTATTTGAATGAATAATTTTATGGTAACCTACACATTTTCATTTCTCTCTTATTAATTGGATTTTCAGTTAATCAAATTTTTGATGTGGGTTACTAAAAAAAATTTATATATATCAACCAATGCATTTTTTAAGGAAACATTCAAATATAAAAGACACCATTTAATGAAGGATAGAATAATATAACACCATATTATTTTATGGAGTATCTATTTTAAATGATAATCATTTCAAATGATTATGTTGCACTGAAGACCCAGCTTAAATGAACTATGAAATATTATTATAAACTAGTAATTAAATTGGTGGGAATTAGTATTATTAATGACATTGTGAAATTTATATGTTATATGTTAAATATAATTTTCCACATTAATTTTATGTTTTTTATAGACTTGATATAATAATAAATCACGTTTTACTCTATAAAAAATATATTTTAAAAAATATAGATATGCATCCTTCTAATGACACAATTTTTCTAAAATTAATTTTCTATCATTTTATAAATTATATTTGATTAATATAATTAGTTTTTTGAAATAGGAATAGGAAATTTTTATTTGGACTAATATTTGCAATTTTTTTAAAATGTTAGATTTTATGATTCATTGAAAAAAATATATTTCATTTTTATTGAAAATTGACATTTCACGAAAATAATTTATAATGATGAATTATGTATTAAATTATTTTAACCAATACATAAATAAATTGTAAAACTATTAATTTAATTATGTTCATTAGAATAATTTTTAACTTCAATATGAGTATAAAAAACTATGATTTTTAAAAGTTTCACTTTTAAAACTCACTTTCATGCCCCTTCTATGGGATTAAATTTTAATCAATATTTTGTACTTCTATGTTTTAAATTTTGAAATATGGATTATATATTTAGAATCAGAAGGTGAAAATATATTAATTAGTTTACTTTTATTTATAGAGAATATGAAAGATAAAATTAATATTTATTATTACTATGGGTTGATGTAAACTAGTTAATAATATGTAAAAATTAAATTCTAAAAATTAAAATTACCTTTAAACTAGTAAAAATATTTTTTTACTAGTTATTATTGAAAAAGAACCCTTGAGTTTATATTTTGATATCTTTGTGCCACTTTAACAACTATGATCTATATTAATTATTTTATTTTCATGATAAGATAATGATGTCATTCTTTTGATTTACTAAAGGTAATTTTTTTTAATATTTTTTTAACTATGGGTTTACGTTGGCTATAAATAGTCAATTCATATAAGATATTATTATCCAATTCATGTGAATTTATTTTTATTTTTTATAAAATAAATAATTAACATAATTATATGCATAATGAGGATGAATTAATTGTTTAATTTGTGTAAATATAGAATAAATGATATAATTTTTTTAAAATAAAGATAATTCGACTTAATAAATGTCATAAAAGACGTTTATAGATACCATTTACATGTTGGTGATATTTTAAAACATTGGGTTCTAATATATCATGTTTTATTTTATTTATATGGGTTAATATAATTAATACATTCACAATTCACATTAATGTTATATTCAAAAATAATATATTTACTTAAATATATAAAAATCATTAAAAATTAAAATTAATCAATGTTATTGGTATAAGGTCTAAAAATTTATCAACAATCCATTTATGGGTGTTTTTCCTTTTATAATAAAAATTTTGACCACCAAAAAGAAATAATCAATGTTGTCATGATAATAGTTAATGGGATTAAATATTGGTTAAAATGAAATGATATGGTTAAAAATGTGAACTAAACATGTCTAAAAAACATTTCTTGAAAATTATTAATTACAAAGAACCCTAATATATAAATTGAGTTATTTAGTGTAAAATATTCCATGATAAAAAATTATACATTATTCAAATCAAAGATTGTTACAAAATGTCGCTTTTTTTATTTAATATCATTTATATGTCTATATTGTGATTAATTTTAGATATGAATGAATATAAATGAATATTACTTTTCTTAGTGAAATTAGATTCATTATAAATTTTTTTAATATTTATATGTTATATAATTAACTTAAATGATTTTGTAATTATAATAGACTATTTATTTAATTATCATAAAAATTAAAGAATTGATTCTAAAAGTATAACTTTTGAAATATTTTTTATGGGTAATGATTAAAATTAATTTTGTAGTTATATTTTATATTTTATATTTGTTTGAAATCATGGTATTTGATTTTGCACTTTGAATTGTTTTATTTTAAATAAAGCCAAATGAATTGTATCAAAATTTATAATAATGATATTTTATTTAATTAATATTTATTCAAATTATTTTAAAATAAAATTTGTTAAATAATAACCTAGGTGATAAAATAAGAATTTAAATGTCTTTAAATATTCATTTATAGGACATTTTAATGCCTTTATCTATAAAATATCTTCATTATAGTTAAACATATTGGGGATTTCTCAATGCACACCTCACCTCATATATAAAAGGGAATCTCATCCATTACATTATCGCACCAATTTGAGTCATATATATAAACAAATTCCTTACCATTTCACTTATAAAAAACACATATTTAAATTATAGAGGGTTTATTTCTTCCAAAAAAATACCTTGGCCACTTAAGAATAGATTAAAGGATGTCCACTAAAGAAGAGGTAATCATCTTTATTGAGCATTTCATGATAGTTTATCCCTCAACATCCTCTTCATATATTATTTTTATGATAAACTATTACTCTAGTATCATCAATACTCTGATATATCATTATGATAATGAGTTAACCATATTCCACATTTTATCCATCCATTAAAAATTAATGCACTGCATATGCGTACATACTATTTTTTATATCCATGCATGGTGTAACTTGTTTATTATCACCAATTTAATAATATTTTCATAATGATGTGGCTAATGGATATGTATATAATAAATATTATAATAAATTGATTCTATAAAATTTAATATACCATAAAATACCTTACCCATTAATAATTAACTGAATGATACTGTCACTTGGGAGTACCTATGACAAACCATCTCCACAACATAATGTGATTCATTATACACGATCACCTTAAAAGAATAACCCTAAGAATGTATAAAATGAATACACATTATATCTATAACCATAATATAAATTTTCATATTATTAAACTATATCATGTTCATAATAAAAAGTTCTTAAATGACGGACCATGTAACTGAAAATAAACAATTATGACCCGAAACAATGGTAATAACAATATACTATTAACAAAAATGTGATAAGATTGTATAAGTGTAACACCCCTATGAATTTTATGATGTATTTTATTTAAATATTTTTTATTCTTTATTAGAATTTATTTCATGCAATTGTTAGTTTAAATTTACCACGAGACACCCTTAGTATAAAAATACTATTATAGCCTATAATTTAGGTTAGTAGGAATAATAATAACTAACTTATGAAAATGCATTGAGAATTACTTGGCTATTAATTATTTATGGAAAATATAATTCAATTAGATATTTATATTTTTTATTTAATTAATTTTCAGTGAAATTAATTTAATATACATGTCTTATACACTTTATGAAATCATTTCCAATGGATATTTAAGCCATAGGCTCTGAATAAAAACCTATTTGATGTATAAAAACTATTTTTTAAAAGATTAATTTTACACAATTGAATTGATAACCCCTTTTAAAATAATATTTTCTCACATTAATAAGTTATATATGACAACTTTTACATTTAATTTTTATGTGAGATATAAAAATTTACATTGGATGAATTTATGATATTTTTTTTGATAACTTTCACGTTTTGATGAATAATAATAATATGCTAAATTTTAATTGAAATTAACATTATTAATTGAAATAATTTATATGGATAAATTATAGTATTAAACGGTTTCAATATATAAATATAATATATTTTTTCCATTTAATATAATTCATGTCATTGGAATTAATTTTACATTAAATTCTATGTAAATTTTTTTTAATCATTTGCAATATTTTATATTTTTAAAACTATTTGTCATTTCATCCACATGATTATTTTTAAATTAATTACTGCAACTCCTATTTTTAGAATTTTGAAAAATGGATTAAATATTTGGTATTAGTAGGTCTAAATTATATTAATAGGCTATATTATTTTTGGGCATTATAAATAATATCATTATAAATCTGTTTTATTACCAGGGTTGAAGGAAAATCAGGTAATTAAGGAAAAAATAATGTTATTAAATTACCTAAACCCTTGTACAAATCCAATTTTATCAATAAATTCTAACATTATCATCTATTTTTTGAAATATAATATCTTAATGGCCACATACCTATGTATATGAATTTAATATAATAAAAACTAATGAATGTGACAAAAAGTCACAATATCATTTTATATAAGTATATTAATTTTAATATATGGATATTAAGATATAATATTAGATATTTTTATTCTATGGAAATAAAAAACGAATTAGCTACATAATATAAATTTATTAATAACTTTTATAGATTGAAAAATTACCATTAATGATGACAAAATAGTTATGTAGAAATTATTTTGTTAATTGATATTTCAAAAAACTAATTTTTAAAATATTAAAAGCAATATCATCTGAACTAATTAATGTTCTACATGAATTTTATTGTTTATTATGACATTTTAAGTGTATGTTATATATTTTGGTTATAATTTATATTTTGTGTGGATATTATTGAAAAATAAATAAATAAATAGTTTCAAAATAGACACTTTTGATATTTTATAAAAATAAAATATTATTAACTTATTTAAAAATCATAAAAAATATATATATAAATTAAAAATTAATTATTATAAGGCCCTTAATAATTAAATATCTAGATATGATCAATTAACACCAAACATGTAAATATTTATAAACATTAAATATTTAAAATGTTATTCCCACAATTAAAATTAAATAGAATAACAAAGTGAAAATTCAAAATAAATGGTTTTAATTGAAAAAATAACTAGTCCAAAATATATTTGACGATGATATTAAAATAAAATCTCATCTCATCCTAGAAATTGGGATATTTTGGAGGTTTTGTGGAAGGGTTTGATTTTACAATAAATTATTATTTATGGTGTTTCTAAAAGTTCCCCACACCTCAATTAAAAAAGGGCACCTCCTCCCTCACCTCTTCACTTTTTTGAGACTTCATGCATAAAAATACCCCAACATTTTCCTTAAAAAATTTCCTATTTTTATTCTAGAGGTTATGGTATTCTTCAAAGACCAACTGTAGTGCTCTATGAATAGATTTAGAGGAAGCAAGTCAAGGAAGAGGTAATCACTTCAACTGATTCATTAAAATTTATTTCTTCATCTACATCATCTTCATTAGTTGATTCATTATAACGTAATAACATAATTATCATTATTATATGGATATTTTGTTATTAAAATTAATGTTCCATATTTAAATTTTTATCCAAGATTTAAAAAATGAAATCACTGCCCGTGCTACGTACGACATACCGTCTCTACGACGTGGTTTAATTTGGTTTCACAACCAACTTACCTAGATCTATATAATTATGGAAATAATAAATATATATGATTATTATAATACGTTACTAATTATTAAATATTATAAACCACCAACCTCAATACCATTAATCAATTTTGGCAATAATATCATCGCTCATGCGTACATTCGGCCTACCACCGCGACAGTGCGATGCGATTCATTCTACATGATCTTACTTAAAAAATTATTATATACATTAATTTAATGAATAAAAGTGATATATATTATTTTAATATATGTTTTAAATGATTTAACAATAACCATAGAAGTGGAACATGAACTTATCCAGTTAATCTTCTATAAGAACACAAAGTAGTTAATATCCAAATAATTAGTGATAATGTAATGTTACTAACAAAAGAATGATATTATATTCATATATGATATAATAAATATGATTATGATTATGGAATAAGTATATGAAATTATTAAAATCATAATACTGGAGCTGTAGATACATAAAAAGTTTATTAGACCTAATGTAAGGGATAATTTTGCAATCACATTTTTGCTTGTGATTGTTAAAACATAAGTATTTACTGAGGTATATTTATAATTAAAATCCGCATTTCATAACAATGTAATATTATTTCTATTCATAAAAAATTATTTATAGTTAATTTATCACTTTGGTTAATTTTTATAACATGTTATTAAAGGAATATTATATTATTATTAGATTAACGATACATTATTACTTTTCAAAAAATAGTACTATGAGAACGTTTTATTAATTATATGAAATGAATGGATATTTATGGTTTCATGACAGCTTATTTCCATGAATCTTAATCTATAATATATTAATATTATTTTGAACTAAAACTATATCTTTTAAAATTTCCCGGTATATTGAGAAAGGAAAATGTTTTTGAAGATGAAATGATAATTTCCACAAGAAACAATTTCTTATGTATTATCAAATTTATTATCCAACTAAGATGATTCTTATAGAATTTGGTTATGTTTCTATCCCTATTATTACTATGGTTTGAATTTTTTAATGATGGAATGATATTTTATATGGATTATGTTATGATATAATAATGTTTAAGGACTAATTTTATTTCATTAGTTATGCTATATTGAATGTTTTTATGTTTTTCTAGAAATGTAAGAATTATTTTTTATGAGATGGGAGGGACCTATATCTCCTTCCAATGAATTGGATAATGATTTATATCTCATGGGATAAATATCACTAAAAAACATGTAAATTTAGTTCAGTATCACACAACTGGAATGTGGAGTGAACTCAGTTCAGTAATGGACTTAGTCAGCTATGATGATCATGGAAATAAGTCTCGACAAATATGAAATGATTTTCTATGATTATGTTTGAATTACCTAAAATTTAATGTATCATATTATGGATTTTGGTATTACATTACACTTTAATGATTTATCCCATAACATGATATTATAATCTTTAATATGTATGATAGTATTTTCAAATGTTATTTTATTATGATTATGATAAGATTGATATTTTCCATGTTTACCATTACTGGGAATTTGAAATCCCCCGTTCATATGTTTATACTCTCCAGGTCACAATGAAGTGTATTAAGTAGGATATGGATAAAATAAGAACATTTTTTAAGAAATAAGTGGGAGAAAATTTATATAATTTGTGAACCAGTTGTTTATGTTTCCCAATTTTTAAATACACAAAACCTAAACAGTCCTAGTGCTGTTTTTTATTGTGTAATAAATATTCTTCAATGTTGAAGTAATTTCTTTTTTCAATTTATGGGTCGTTATAGTTGGTATCAGAAAAAATTATAGTTTTCCTTTGGAAACCAGTTTTATAGAACCTTTGTATGAACCCTAAGGATATATCTATGTAGAGGTTACAATCCTATCCTAGTGTTTTAGAGATGTTCATGAAAAACCTAAGATAAAACCTAATGTGTGCTAAATTGAAATATTATTCTTGTATTATGTGGTATTGCAATTTTGATTTGTGTTTCACACACTATGATTCTTGGTTTTAGTTAGTGGTTGGAACAAGATAGAACCACGAAAATGCTAAATGAAATGCGAAATGTTTTGATTGTCCCCACGTGTGACTAAATGTAATTGGATGTGGAATGAAAAATATTCTTTCCATTCTCACAAAACTTTCTTAAACTATGAATCATTCTAGACATACAAACGACCAATGGATGGAGTGAAATTTTATTTAATCCTTCATGAGGCAGTGTCTACCATAATTCAGTTGGTCTTATTATCCATTATGTGCTGAATAATGGATCAGTACCATTGAAAATATATATTCTATTATTCAATTTTCTAAACATGATAAAATCATCATATCATTATATCAGTTGGAATATGAATCAGATCAATAATGGAATCTTATCAAGAATATGAGGAAACGAGATGAAATTGATTCCATGTAATGAGACGAGTTGATGAAATTATTTTTCAATATGTATTTTCCTCGTATTCCTCGATCATAGATGTGGAAGGAGTTCTGTGAACATGAGAAAGATGATGATGAATCTGATTGTACATTTGAAGAAAATTTTAAAATACTTGTATGGTATGATTCTAGAATTATTATCCAATATAAGAGGAAAGTTTATTTATTCTTTTGTGGCTTAAAAACAAGTATCTAGAGGGAATTATCCAAAAGAGACTTCTGATCGTACCACCATTCACTGTTTTATTCCACCCTTACACCGCAGTTTTAAACTAGTTTTGTAATGAATATTCCAAATATAATAATGAATTTCACTTTATGTTTTAATCAATCAATTAATTTTAATCAATATTATAATGGGAAATTTTACTTGTTTTATTATTTCAATGTAGATGGAGGTGATTTGGAGGGCCCCTGATGAAGTGGAAGAAAAATTGGCCAAAATTGCATGGATCCATGGACATCTATCCACTGTGTTGCATGGTACACGACATCCGTGCATCCAAATGGGCTGACATTTTGTGGACCTGTCCAAAATTTAGTAGGATACATTTCTTATTAAGAAACCCAATGCTGATTCGGCTTTTATGGGGCCCATACCAACTGATCTGTCCAAGCCACCGAATTTGGACCAATTCAAATGCGCTGTTCTGTATGTTGTCAATATCATGGGATTAAATTGTCCAAATGGTTCCAAACATTCGGTGGAGACATTAATGAGGTAGGGATACAACTGTTCTATTTTCTCCAAAGCGAGATAACACTGTATGAAGGCCTAAATGCGTGGTACAAGTGGATTGAAGAAATCTGTGTTCCTAAAACCACCTTCCAATTTTCCTATAAAATGGAACCTTGGGATCCCCATTTGCATGTTCTTCCAATAGGAAAGGTTCTGCCATTTTGGAGTCCCCAAAGAGTATTCTCAACATCCCTAGTAGTTCTGGAGGCTATGGGAAGTTCTACCCCAACATCTTTCTCTTCCTCCTCTCCCATGGGTTTCTAAACCCCTTGTGATCACCCGGGGAGGAACGTGATGTACATCCCGAGTTTCATGTTTGTAATATTTGAATGATATTTTAAATTCCAGATTGTTGTGTTGTTTTTCATCATCCTATATTCTTATTTTTATTTAGTTATGTACTGGTATGTCATTATCAACACATATGATCATGTCTGGGGGTACCCATTCATGTGATGTTTCACACACCGTTCACCACTTTCATTCCCCCTTTCAATTGCGGTGTTTGTGTGGTTTATATTGGTCAATTGAACTCACACAAGTACTGTCAAGGCCATTTACATTTATGTTATGGTATCACAAAGAAATAACATACAAATCTGGACAGAACATCGAGTTTTTTGTGTATTACCTTGATGAGTTTTGGTTATGAAGTCAAACACAATTCACCCAATAATCGGCGGTGTCCGGTGAATCATTGTGTGTTTTTGACTGAACCCTAGGTAGTATCCTAGTATAAACTCAGTAAAATTTTAGTTCTAGGTGTTACAAACTAGGGATTAAAATATCATAACCTTATATCATGATTTGATGAAGGATAAACATCATGCGAGTACCCTAGGTTGATCACACTTAATTAATTCTATTAATCTCTACTTTGTTGTATAGCTTCTATTTTCTATTGTCATCTTTAATCATCAAACCCATGTATTATAATACCCTATTTCCCTTTTTAATTTAATAATCAAAACCACATTTTAGAATTAATGATCTAAGGCTCCGTCGAGAGATGACCTAGGGTTTCTACTATACTGCAGAAATTCTAGTTAAAAATAAACATCTAATTTGATGCGCTCGACAACACGGTCATATTTTGGCGCCATTTCCGGGGATCCAAGATCATTTTTTTCTTTATTTCCTATAATTTAGTTATTTTACTTCTTAATTAGTACTCCTTTAAATACCCCACCCCCATTTGATTGTTTTTGTTTTGGGTTTTGTCTTTATTTTTGGTTGTTTTTTGTGTGTTCTTTCTCTCTCTCTCTCTCTCGCTCTTCTTCTCCATCTCCCTCTCCAATTCTATAGTATAACATTATATTCTTATTTTTCCCTTCTTAAGTATTTTTTTATGCATCTCAAATAAACAAAAAACAAAAAAAATCAATCAATCAAACTGGACATCATTGTTGCATGACCAGATCTGGTAAAGGAACACTACTTGAATTTTATCTAGAAATTGAAAAGTCCCTTCACACACAAATCAAAGAATCTAGAGGAGGTAAATAAAGTAACATTGTGTAACCCCATTTAGAACCTCAATTTGTTCTAAACCAACCCAAAATTGAACCTAATCAAACCCAAGAAAACATGGCTGCAAATAATCGAACTTTAAAAGAACTTACTACCCCTGATGTGGAGTACCAACCTTTGTACATCCAATATCCCAAGAAAGCAGCCAACTTTGAACTTAGATCAGGTCTCATCCACCTTCTTCCAAAATTCCATGGTCTTTTCGGTGAGGACCCTCACAAAAACTTAAAGGAGTTTAACATAGTGTGCTCCACCATGAAACCCCAAAATGTGTCTAAGGACCCCATTAAGTTTAGGGCCTTCCCTTTCTCCCTTGATGGTATAGCCAAAGATTGGATATACTATTTGCCTTCCACAATTGGGGGATGGAATGACTTAAAAAGACTTTTTCTAGAGAAGTTCTTCCCTGCCTCCCGAACTGCATCAATTAAGAAAGAAATCTGTGGAATTAGGCAATCACAAGGAGAGACCCTTCATGAATACTGGGAGAGATTCAAGAGACTTTGCTCAAGCTTCCCCCACCACCAGATTAGTGAACAAATACTAATCCAATACTTCTATGAGGTACTTATCCCCATGGATTATGGAATTATTGATGCTACGGCTGGTGGTTCCCTAGTTGAAAAAACTCCTTCTGCCGCTGGTCACTTAATAGCCAACATGGCTCAAAATGCACAACAATTTGGTACACGAGCTATTGCACCAACCCGAGGAGTTCATGAGGTAAGTCATTCAGCCCTAGAACAAAAGGTAGATACTAAACATTATGAGATTCATACCCTTCTAAGGTAATTATCTCAAGAACAAGGAAACTCACACTCTACTTCTATTCCATTACATTGTGGGATATGTTCTGATAACACTCATTTTTCTGACCAGTGCCCACAACATCAAGATTCATCTGAGTCCTGTGCATCTGTGTTCCCAGGGCGTCTATTCCAACAAGCACCTCCCTTCAAGATAGAACAATTGAGGCCAAATCCAAATCCAGGGTGGCAAGCACAACCCCAATAACGAGAAGAAGGAAACTCAAGCTACCCAAAGCAAAATTGGTATCAACAAGGCCAAGGTATGAAACCTTCTTATCCTTTAATTTCTCAAAACAATCATCCTCCTCCTCCTCCCAAATCTGAACCATGCCTCGAGGACATGATGAAACAAATGGCAACCAAGAACCTTTAGTTCCAACAGACCACACAATCAGGTATTCAAGACCTATGAACCCAGGTGGGGCAATTGGAAAACACCATCCATGAGCTTAAAATGCAAGGTTCTGGAGGACTACCATCCCAAACCATTGCCAATCAAAAGGACAAAGGTAATGTATGTGTAGTTACACTTCGTAGTGGTAAAGAAGTTTCTCCTTCTACTGATTCGGCACATCAGGTATGTCCCCCTCATGAAAACTCTCTTTCCCAGCCCTCAAAAACTTCATGTAAAGAAAAACAAGACAAAAATGGTAATCAAATAGTCATTGATGATACAAATGAACAATCCATTCCTATTCCTTTCCCTCAAAGACTCTCTAAATCTAAGAAAAACTTTTATAATGATATTGACAATTAAATAATGGATACATTTAAAAAAGTTCATGTTAATATTCCATTGTTGGATTCAGTCAAGAAAATTCCCCGTTATGCCAAATTTCTTAAGGATCTTTGCACCCATCGACGAAGGCTGAAGGGGAATGAGAGAGTCAACCTGGGAAGGAATTTTTTGGCATTGATTCAACCAGCAATTCCAACCAAATGCAAGGATCCCGACACATTCACCATACCTTGTACCATAGGGGAGACCATCTTTTCTGATGCTATGCTAGATTTAGGTGCTTCCATTAATGTAATGCCTCACTCCATGTATACTTCTCTACAGGTTGGAGAGCTTCAACCAACAGGATTTTTTGTGCAACTTGCCAACTGGAGTACAACACATCCAAAAAGAGTGATTGAGGATGTCCTTGTTAGAGTGAATAATCTCATCTTCCCCACGGATTTCTATATTCTTGAGATGGAAGATACTCGAACCCAAGGACATGTCACTCTCATACATGGGAGGCCATTCCTAAAAAAAGCATAAAGAATCATCAACGTTCACAATGGTACATTTTCCATGGAATTCGGAGGAGAAAAGGTAAGTTTTAACATCCTTGAGGCTACGAAATATCCCGTTGAAGAGAACTCCACTCTTCCTGTCTATTCGATGGAAGTTCTCTCAAACGATGCACACACACAAAATTCTATCCTCAACCCAAGCTCTGATTCTTTTTTGTTTTCTTCACCCATGGATGATTTGAGTTTTGGTTCTTCTTTTGAATGTTGTGTGGGTTCAGAAAATGTAAATTTTGTGTTTTAATTGATGATTGTGTTTATTCTGAGGTACCCATGACTATCGATGATTATGAAAATCTCATTTCAATAGATTCTCTTTCCTTTGAGAATAAAAATGAACAGATAAATAGTTTCATGGACCTCACTCCCCCTAAATCCCCTCCCTCAATCCAAAACAACCGGTGTTTGAACTTAAACAACTTCCTTCTAATTTAAAATATGCATATCTTGAGGGTATTGACCAATTTCCCATCATTATTGCCAATAACCTCTCTCCACAACAGGAATTGAAAATGATCAAACTTTTGAGAGAGTATAAAAAGGAAAAAGGATGGACATTGGCTGATCTTCCCTCGATTAGCCCATCTATTTGTATGCACCTTATACTTTTGGTTGATGAGGCTAAACCTATAAGACAATCTCAACGCTGGTTGAATCCCACTCTCCATGAAGTGGTAAAATTGGAAGTCAGTAAATTACTTGCTGCAGGGATCATTTATCCTATATCTGATAGTAAATGGGTTAGCCCAGTTCAAATTATGCCTAAAAAAGCAGGAATAATAGTTTTGTCAAATGAAAGGAATGAATTGGTTCCAACACGTGTGCAAAACAGTTGGCGAGTCTGTATTGACTACCGTCGACTGAATCAAGACACACGGAAGGACCAATTTTATTTACCTTTCATTGACAAAATGTTAGAACGATTTTCTGGTAAGTCCCATTATTTTTTCCTTGATAACTATTCGGGTTATTTCCAAATCCATATAGCCCTTGAGGATCAAGAAAAGACTACATTTACCTGTACATTTGGCATATTTTCATACAGAAGGATTCCATTTGGTCTATGTAATGCTCCTGGTACTTTTCAGTGATGTATGTTGAGTATTTTTCTTGAGTACCTTGAGAGTTGTATAGAAGTCTTTATAGATGATTTCACTGTTTATGGTTCTTCTTTTGATAATTTTTTGGAACACCTAGGTTCTATCCTCCACCGCTGCATTGAAAAAGATCTTGTTTTAAATTATAAAAAATGTCATTTCATGGTTGAGCGGGGGATAGTTATTGGGCATATCATTTCAAATAAGGTAATTTAGGTTGATAAATCTAAAATTGAATTAATTTCATCCCTTCCATTTCCAAAATTTGTTCGTGAGGTGTAGTCATTCTTGGGTCATGCTGGTTTTTACCACCGATTCATTAAAGACATTAGTAAGATCGCACTTCCCTTATCTCGTTTGTTATAAAAGGATTCTGAATTTGTTTTTGATAAAAATTCTGAGGATGCATTCAATTCACTAAAAATGAGTCTCACGTCACCTCCCATCATCCAACCACCAAGGTGGGGTATGCCCTTCAAACTTATGTGTGATGCCTATAACTTTGCAGTTGGGGAAGTTTTATCACAAAGGGTTGAAAAGTCTCCTCACATCATTGCATATGCCTCGCGTACCCTTGACCCTACCCAAGTAAACTACACAACAACAAAAAATGAACTCCTTTCTATTGTGTTTGCCTTGGAAAAATTCCGTTCATATCTTCTTGGGTCAAAAGTGATTGTGTTTTCTGACCATGCTTCCCTTCGTTTCCTCCTAATGAAACCTGAAGCCAAGCCCCACCTCATTCGATAGATGCTCCTCCTCCAAGAGTTTGACCTTGAGATTAGAGATAAGAGAGGAGTGGAGAATTTTGTAGCTGACCACATTAGTAGTATTTCCCCACCATTGGACCATCATGTTGACTCACCCCTACCCATTAAATAATTATTCCCTCATGAGAACCTTTGTGATGTTGTGGACCTTACCCCCTGGTATGCGAACATTGTGAATTTTCTAGCAACATCTAGGCCCCCCCTGATTTTATCACTTCACAATCCCAGAGAATTAAGCATGATTATCGTTGGTACATTTGGGATGACCCATACTTGTGGAGAATTTATAGTGACCAAGTAGTTCGTTGGTGTGTCCCTGACCATGAGTTCACCTCTGTTTTGACCTTCTGCCACACCTTGGCATGTGGGGGCCACTTTGGCTCTCAACTTACTGCTCGAAAGGTCCTTGACTCAGGATTTTATTGGCCAACATTGTATAGGGATACCCATAGATTTTGAAAGTCATGTTGTCGTTATCAATTCACAGGGAATGTCTCCAAGAGGAATGAAATTCCCCAACATCCCATGTTATTCTGTGAAATATTCGATGCACGGGGCATTGACATCATGGGGCCTTTTCAAAATTCATTTGGCTTTGTGTACATCTTATTGGCTATTGACTATGTATCTGAATGGGTGGAAGCAAAGGCCACCAGGACCGATGACTCTCGAGTGGTTGTTGATTTTGTGAAGTCCCAGATTTTCAGTAGGTTTGGTCTACCAAGATTCATCATTAGTGATCAGGGTTCACATTTTTACAATTGTAACATGAAAAACTTGCTTCGTATGTATGGGGTTTTTAATAAAGTCTCCACCGCATATCATCCCCAAACTAACGGACAAGCAGAAATTTCAAATCGATAAGTTAAGCGAATCTTGGAGAAAATGATACAACCCAATAGGAATGATTGGAGTTTGCGCATGGATGATGCACTTTGGGCGTACCGTACTGCTTTTAAAACACCGATCAGAATGTCACCATATAAGATTGTGTTTGGAAAATCTTTTCACCTCCCGGTGGAGGTAGAACACCGGGCATATTAGGCTATTAAACAATGTAATATGAACCTTTCCGATGCAGGTGAGGGAAGAAAGCTGCAGATTCAAGAGTTGGAAGAAATTCGACGTGATGCATATGACAACTCCTGAATCTATAAAGAGAAGACAAAGGATATTCATGATAGCATGATTCACCATCCGAAGTTCCATATTGGTGAGAAGAACCTCATGTACAATTCCAGGATTAAGCTCCACCTAGGTAAGCTTTGTTCCTGATGGCTCGGTCCTTATACTGTTACTAATGTTTACCCTTTTGGTGCAATACAGGGTTTTCATGAACATAGTGGATGAAGTATTACCGTCAATGGGCAATTACTTAAACACTTCTATGAGGATTTTCCAAAGAATCAGGTGGATAAAATCCACCTTCTCAATGCATCATACCAATAAAACACACTGGGTTTTATCCTTCCTTCTCAAATTCTCAATTATTTCAGTGAGGACACTGCACATTCTAGGTGTGTGGGGGGGGGGGTGGATACATTCCTGGGTTAGTTAGGACTTTTTATTGTTTTCTCCTTTTGTTTTCTCTTTTTGGCCTTCTTTATGGTATTTTAATTTTTCCCCATCAACAATTTTGAAATTCCATGATTTGGAAACCATAAAGTGGGGAAAGTAAAAATACCATAACGAAGGCTAAAAAGAATTTGTGTATGAGTTTACCATCAAGGAGTGATTTTTAGTGAATTTGTTTTCTGTTAATGATATAAATGGTCGTATCTATGTGAAAACTTTGAGATGATTGATGCCCTTTGTGTGAGTAGTTTTTTTTGGAAAACAGTGTCACTAATATCTCCACAAATATTTGCACCAAACCAAAAAGTGTGATTATTTCTTACATAATATAAGGTAAATATATGTTGGGTTAATATTTTTTAGCTTTAAATGATATTTCCATACGTTCGTTCCTTATCCGATCTATTTTATTACTGCACCGGATTGACCTATGCGTGTGTACCTAATGTCTGACTGTTGTATGCCCTATAAATTTTTTTTGTGTCTTGGGTAGGTCAAAAAACACTCCTACTAAACCTTTGATCTTGTTATAACTATTTCAATTAGTGTCGTGAGGAGATCAAACAAGGGTTGCGAGATGAGTGTGAGATTTTTTCTAATTGCAACATCAAAAAAATAATAAATGAGGGGAGTGATGAAATGTGAAACATATGGGGGTATCTAGGTCAGGAGCGTATGGTTTGACTTATGGGAATGCTTAAATGAGTGGGTCTTGAAATATTATTGCAAAGGATGTAGGACATGTTCGGTGAAAAAATCATTTAATCTGAAAAATGTTAAAATAACATATATTAATTGGATATCAAGTGGAAAGAATTGCATAGAATGGTTTTCACACACACACATGGAGAGTTAGTGCCATGGTTGACTTCTTAATTCCTTTCTCAATTTAGTATCATGAATATTTTTTAATTTAAATATGATATGATATATGAGACATATTTTTCTATTTTCACTAGGAAGAACTCCTTGGTGTGGTTCAGGCATTGATCACTTTAATTTAAATAAAATTTCCTTAAATGATAAATCTTCAGGATGTTGGGAATATATATATATATATATGAATCATTGTATTTGGATATGTGACTTTTCCCAGGAGTGCAAATGTTTAGGTGTGGGGGTGTGATCGTACCACGATTCACTGTTTTATTCCACCCTTACACCACAGTTTTAACCTAGTTTTGTAATGAATATTACAAATATAATAATGAATTTCACTTTATTTTTGAATCAATAAGTTAATTTTAATCAATATTATAAAGGTAAATGTTACTTGTTTTTATTATTTCAATGTAGGTGGAGGTGATTTGGAGGTCCTTTAATGAAGTGGAAGAAAAATGGGCCAAAATTGCATGGATCCATGGACATCTATCCATTATTTTTCATGGTACACAAAATCCGTGCATCCAAATGGGCTGAAATTTTGTGGGCCTGTCCAAAAATTAATAGGAGACATTTCATATTAATAAACCCAATGCTGATTCGGCTTCTATGGGGACCATCCGAACTGATCTGTCCAGGCCACCGAATTTGGACCATGTCAAATGCGGTGTTCTGTATTTTATCAATATCTTGAGCTTTAGTTGTCCAAATGGTGCCAAACATTCGGTGGAGACAGTAAAGAGGTAGGGCTACAACCTTTATATTTTCTCCAAAGCGAGATAAGAATATATGAAGGCCTAAAGGCGTTGTAAAATCGGAATCAAGAAATCTGTGTTCCTAAAACCACCTTCCAATTTTCCTATAAAATTGCACCTTGGGCTCCCCATTTGCAAGTTCGGCCAATAGGAAATGTTTTGAAATTCTGGAGTCCCCAAAGAGTATTCTCAACATCCCTAGAAGTTATGGAGGCTATGGGATGTTCTACCCCAACATCTTTCTCTTCCTCCTCTCCCATGGGTTTCTAAACCCCTTGTGATCACCCGGGGAGGAACGTGATGTACATCCCGAGCTTCATGTTTGTAATATTTGAATGATATTTTAAATTCTAGATTTTTGTGTTGTTTTCATCATCCTATATTATTATTTTATTGAGTTATGTACTGGTATGTCATGCTCAACTCATATGATCATGTTTGGGGGTACCCATTCATGTGATGTTTCACACACCGTTCACTACTTTCTTTCCCCCTTTCAATTGCGGTGTTTGTGTGGTTTATATTGGTCAATTGAACTCACACAAGCACTGTCAAGTCCAAGTACATTTATGTCATGGTATCAAAAAGAAATAACATACAAATCTGGACAGCACATCGAGTTTTTCATGTGTTTCCTTGGTGAGTTTTGGTTATGAAGTCAAACACAATTCACCCAATCATTGGCGGTGTCTGGTGAATCATTGTGTGTTTTTGACTGAACCCTAGGAGGCATCCTAGTATAAACTAAGTAAAATTATAGTTCTAGGTGTTACAAACTAGGGATTAAAAGATAAAAACCTTATATCATGAAGCGATGAAGGATAAACATCATGCGAGTACCCCGGGTTGATCACACTTAATTAATTCTGTTAATCTCTACTTTGTTGTATAGATTCTATTTTCTATTGTCATCATTATTCATCAAACCCAAGTATTATAAAACCCCATTTATCTTTTTAATTTCATAATAAAAACCACATTTTAGAATTAATTATCTAAGGCTCCATCAAGAGACGACCTAGGGTTGCTGCTATACTGCAGAAATTCTAGTTAAAAATAAACATCTAATTTGACGCGCTCGACAACGCGGTCAACTTCAACAGCTACAAAAAAATTGTTTGATGTGATCTCATAGTTGATATGGGGATTTTAGTATCCCATCAGTCATATGGGTTTGATATGAAAATAAAAATGGAATTCAAAGAAGAATCTAAATACCACAATGAAAAGAAGATGAGTTTTCCCTTATGCACAATGTGTGGAAAAAACAAGGAGGGAATTTTATTAAAGGGACTAGTAAATGTTTTAAGTGTGGAAAAGAAGTTCATCTGGAAGATGAATACTGGAATAATGAGAAATTTTTCATAATGATGTGAAAAAATAAAATTCTACACATAATGTACCTCCTACAATTCAATGCTAATAATGCACTGAAATGGTGTATTATTCCAATAAATTATCTAATCCAAGGGTTATGATGATGATCAAAATAAACAATGTTATATGAAAAAAATAAGGTCACGTGAAATTAGTATTACCGATGTGGATTATACTAATGAAGTGGTGAATGGTACAATTACCATCCAATGTAATGTAGAAAATATTTTTTTTGATTCTGGATCCACCCACTCTTTCATTTTTGAAGAATTTTATATAGATTTTGTCATATTACCTAAACAATTAGAGGTTTATTTATATGTTAAGACATCTAATGGAATAAGGATCACATCAGAAGTTTATAATTCTTCTCTGATTGATGTTTGTGGGAATGTTCGTCCTAATAATATTGTGATCCTTCCTATAGTGTAATTTGATGTGATTCTTGGAATTGATCGACGTTCTCTATATGGAGTTCATATCAATTAAGTTGTAAGGTATGTAAAATTTCATATTCCAAAAAAATTTATGATCATCTATCGATGCGAGTATGAATATAATCATCTATTAGAAATTTCATCCCAATTATGGGTCTTTATTACTATAAATGAAGTTTCTTTATCTCAATTGGTTGGAGATAAAATCATGATTAAGAATACAGACATTGTATGAGAGTTTTATGATATTATTTTAGAAGAATATTTGGATATTCCACCAAATCGTGAAGTTGAGTTTTCAATAGAACCCATACCTGGTTCTTTACCTATTTCAAAGACACCTTATTGAAGATCCCCAATTCAGTTGTAAGAAATGATGAAGCAAATCCAAGATAATCATGATAAGGGGTTCGTATGCCATAGTATGTCACCTTTGAGATCATATTTTATTTTTTAATAACAAATATGGATCAATGATACTCTGCATTGATTATCAATTACATGACATGATCATAATCAAGACATAATATAATCTTTCTCATATTTATTACTTATTTGACCAACTACACAGAGCTTAATACATTTACCAGAATGTTCTTTGAACTTTATATCATCAATTAAGGTTCAAAAATGGTATATACCAAAGATGACATTCCAAACAAGGTATGGACACTAAGAATTTATAGTTAAGACTTCTGGTCTTACTATTTCTCCTACTATCTTCATATAACTAATGAATAAATTATTTAGACACTATCTTGATCAGTTTGTGGTTTTTTATAAATGATATTATTATCTATTCAAATATAAAGAAAGAAGATGAAATTCACTTGAGAATTGTATTGAATACGCTGTGAAAAGAGATTCTTTATTAAAAATTTACCATGCGTGTATTTTATCTTAATAAAGATTCAATTTTTGGGTCACAGAATCCTAAGAGAGATGATATTTGTGGATCCAGCAAAAATAGAGGTTATTGAAAGACTGTTAAGACCAAAAGTAGTATATGAGATCTGATGTTTTCATACATTTCCTGAATATAATCGACGTTTTTTGAATGATTTTTTATGATTATCTTATCCACTAACCAAGTTGACTCATAAATGGGATAATTTGTTTGGATTGAGGAATTTTAATAGAATTTCAAAGAATAAAAAAGAAGGTTACATAGTGCACCTATGCGCACACTTCCATTTATTGGAGAAAGGTTTCTGATCTACATTGATGCCTTCATTAATGGGTCGGGTTGTGTTCTCATGAAAAATGATAGTGTGATATCTTATTCCTTAAGATAGTTGAAAATTCATCCCCAAAATTACCCAACTCATGATTTGGAGTTATCTACGATAATATTTTCATTAATGATATCTGTTTCGCACGGAATCCGGGGATGACCTCCTGGACGGGAGATTCAAACGTTCCGATCGGTTTCTAACGGGTTTGTTCGTAGAACCGGAAACATCCAATGATTCCACATCCGTTTGGACCTACTTTCCAAAGGCAGGCGCTCATTAGCTTGTGGGCTAATGAGGCTTAGGAATTTGCATTGGTCGAGAGGATGGGAGGTCGGACTCATCACACCTTTTTGAGGGGAAGTATTGTCTACTCCGGGACTCCCTTTATAGATTTAAGTTAAGTTCGTGAATCCTTATTACATTACCAAGTATAAAATGAGCTTTCCTTTAGTTTTAACAATCAATGATTAAATATGCAAGAAATTTAGAGAATCTTTTATATGTATTCGAGGTTCTTCATCAATATAGAATCATCTATATTTGTTTAGAGATTCTTGGTCAATGGTATCCTTCGAAACATTTATATAAACGTCTCTTGGTCATTTTGATGACCAGGCTGGTTTTAAAGCCACTCAGTGGGGCACTTGAAGTTTATCATCATTCAGAAGGACAGAGATTATTTCAATGTTGGGATCGAACCCATAAATGGGATACCTACGTATCCTTTGTTTTAAAAAAGGAATCAGAACCCACATAGTTCGAGAAATGGGATATGATGTTTTATGATTGATGGCTCAAAGATGAATGTCATAATTACTTTTACACTCTAAGCTCACGTGAGTCATGCTCGGTGTGAGAAACAAGAGGTATTGGTAAAATTCAGACAATTGTGCCATAAAAGATGCAATCATAAGAATTTGTTTTGGGGCTTATGTATAGATGACTGCCCAGATAGATGAAGGTTTAGGATTTACTTTTAGGGAGAAAATCCATGAACAGGGTCCATAAAGTTATATGTGCTTCATGGAGATTTGAATACTCTAATATTGGGGCTTACTCCTAAGGAGGATGCCTAAGTTAGGAGGGGACTTATGATTAGGTTTTAATCCTGAAAAGGAAACCCAAATCAAAGGTAAATTAGGATTGGTTAAGAGAAATTTAAGGGACTTGGGGCTTACTCCTGAAAAGGAAGCCCAAGGTTATGACTGAGTCTTATTCCTGAAAAGGAGACCCAGGTTAGGGGACTTGGGGCTTACTCCTGAAAAGGAAGCCCAAGGTTATGACTGAGTCTTATTCCTGAAAAGGAGACCCAGGTTAGGGGACTTGGGGTTTACTCCTGAAAAAGAAGCCCAAGGTTATGACTGAGTCTTATTCCTAAAAAGGAGACCCAGGTTAGGGATTAAGGTTTGGGGCTTACTCCTGAGGAGGATGCCCAAGATTAAAGGACTTTGATTGGGGCTTATTCTTAAGAAAGATGCCCATATCAAAGGTTTTTTTATAACTGGGTATTTATTCCTGAAAAGGAGACCCAGATTAGGATTCTCTCATCTTAATGGATGAGGTTGAATGAATGAACTCTCAATCTTTGGTGACATAAAGATGTTTAAATCACTAGGTTTTGAGAGATATTTCACAGAATTCCTTTCAGATAAGTATGTCAAATCAAGAAATCATGCCATAAATGGCTTTGAAGAGTATCTTGAAGACTGAATCTTGAATAGGAAGGGTGAAATGGCTTAAGAGGGGTAAAAATGGGCAAGATGGGCACCCAAAAAGATAGGGGCGCGCAAGTATTAAAGGTCACGCAAGTCCTGCGGCGGCGCGCAAGTATTGGTCGCGCAAGTATACTTGCGCGACATGAGGGATACTTGCGCGATTTTCAACCAGAGTTGAAATACTTGAGAGACTCTTTATTAAACCCTTTATAATCCTCTTGAGGTTCTTCCAGAGAAGGGACGCGCAAGTTATATTGAAGGAATTAAGTTGCCGCACAAGTGTTTGATAAGTTTCAACACTTGGGCCTTCCTTCTTCTCTTTAGATCTTCCGTTCTAGGTAAGAGATTACCTTAGAAGTGTTCCGGAAGCTTTGAGAAGAGACTTGGGCGTCGGGAGCTTTGATCCGAGTTTTTGGAAAGAGATACTCTCGAATGGGGGGCCCACATGGTCTATTTATAGGCAAAAGAAGACCCCGGGCGGTTACTGGGCGGTTACCAGATCTGTCGCGCAAGTCCCTTGCACGACTATGAGGGGTCGCGCAAGTGTTGAGGCGGCGCGCAAGTGTACTTGCGCGACCAAGAGGGAACTTGCGCGACCTATGGGAAATGTTCTCCTTGTTCATCCCTTTGTCGATTTTTGATGTTTCTTCAAAGGATGAATCACTTTGAGCTCAGATATTCCCTTTTCCAATCTTTAGATTCTGTGACGAAAGGAGCGTCAACAAAAGTCCCCCCTCAGAGTTGGATCCGGAAAGAAATGAGGATTTGACTCTGAGGAAATCGAATCCCTCCAAAGGAAAAGGGAGCCGCGCAAGTCTTCAGTGCGCAGAGGGAGGCGCGCAAGTCTGCGTCGCGCAGGCCTTAAACCCTCTGGGTACGGCGCGCAGGTAGGCTTCCTGGCCTATAAATATACGGCCTCACCTCCGTACAAGTATCCGGATTTCCGGACTTCATACCTTCTCGAGCTCTCGCCGCGCAGGTCACCTAAGCCGCGCAAGTCTGCTCTGTTTTCCTTGATGTCGCGCTCCTGTAAAGGTATTCGTACTTGTGCGGTTTATACTTGCGCGGCGAAGACTAGCGCGGCACGTGAATACTTGCGAGCCATTTTTGTAGACTTGCGCGCCTTAATGCTTTAGCCATTTTTTCAAATTTCTTCACAAAATTTATGAAAAAATAAACCCATTTAAGAGTTAGTTTATTCATCTTTTGTGCAGATTCAGTGGTTCCCAAGGGAATTGGAACGACTTATGAACTGGCTAGCAAGCGGATTGATGACATGATGAACATCATTGGCCATGATTACTATGACATCTGCGACAGCACTCTTCCAGATTTGGATAAGTACTTGAAAAAATATCATCTTAATTTCCCACAGAGCATCTACCTGTCTCTATGTGGTCATGGTCACTTGCAAGGAGTCAATGTTCCAAATGCAAATAACTATACACCTGAAATGCAGCTGCGCTGCTACTTCTTCATTTCGGTTATGCTGTGCATTAAGAGCAACAACAATGGTGTGAACTTTCAAATTCTCCTTGCATGCCATTTCCTTGCAGATATGAAAATGGCAAACCCATGGGCTGAAATGTTTTCCACTACCGGTTGGTGGAGAGAAGACAAACATGGTATTAGAGCAATATCTGAAAAGAGTACTCTCTTCAAATGGCTCTTTACTTCCAATGCTCCATTCTCAAATCCATGTATCCATCTTCCAAGTCTCTTGGACAGAAACAGAGTCACTGTTTGATCAGCAGAAAATTTTCTCAAACCGCACTCAAGAACATCCTTTTACAATTATTCCAAGAAGAGCTGGTATCACTGCAACTCTTTTTTGTTTCCAGTTGAATGAATGAATTCCAGGTGGTTGCTGATGAAGCTCGGGATGCCGTAAATCAAATGAAGTGTTATGTTGAAAGCCTCTTGTAATTATTGAAAAAGAGAAGAGACTCCAATCTGTGGATGTCCTTCTAACTCTTGTGTATCAATGAAAAACACTTTCGTCTCCAATCATTTGTACCTGCATTCTTTCATTACCTGCTTCAAATTTACTTAAGCCAATGGGCCTAGTAATCATAGTTTGATTTTTACTAGGATTATTACAAATAACCCTACAAACTTTGAATCTTTTAACTGCTCAATATTACATAAATCATACAAAAAATGTATATTTAGTGAGCGGGAACTTGACTTTTATTCATAGTTCCTCTGTCTTTTGTGTGGGCAGTTTAAATTCATGCAAGCCGGACATAAAGGGGCTAATGTTTAAGGTCGAAATAGCTTTGACCGAAAAAAGGATTAAAATGGATTCAATTCCTTGATAATTTATCTGAAAACAAATTACCATACTCAAGTATGAGAGAAAATATGTAAACTATGGCTTAAGAATATTTGAATCTGAGGAATGATATGAAAAAGAGATAAAAGGCATTAGAAAAAGTAGTTTCCAAGAATGAAGTTACTATTATTTAACAAAACCCGTTAGGGGGTTGAAATATGCAGGGCCACCTATGGGCATTGGCTGCATTGTCAAAATAAAATAGCATCTTTTGGCTGACAAGTCTGTTATGTGGACTGTTTATGCAAGGCCACCTATGGGCACGTGCTGCATAGTCAGGCAAAAGAACTCCCAGAAATTTACTTTCCTAGTGCTAAAAGCCAGTGAAAGTTTATGGAGATTCAAATTTTCTAAAACATAGAGTTTGTTGTATGGAAAGAGGTACTTGAATATGGAGAGGATATTTCCGAACAAGAATATCGAAGAACTGGATGAATATCACTCCTACGAAGGTCTGACCCAAACGTAGGGAAGAAGAATAAACCATAGACTTGAATACTTTCAGATCATGAAAAAGGATATGGGACAAATATGTTAAGGATGGCTATTTTTGCGGATCCCTACATACTGTCGTTTAAGACAAATAAGGACAAAAGAGGCATTCTTCCCAAGAATGAAGTTACTATTATTTAACAAACCCGTTAGGGGGTTGAAAACATGCAGGGCCACCTATGGGCATTGGCTGCATGGTCAAATAAATAACATCTCTTGGATGACAAGTCTGTTATGTGGACTGTTTATGCAAGGCCACCTATGGGCACGTGCTGCATAGTCAGGCAAAATAATTCTCAGAAGTTTGACATTTTTGTGACTATAAGTCATGAAAAGGGTTATGAAGATCTGAAAATATTTAAGGTTAGGATTATAATACATAAAGATGGGTATTTTCCAATGTATATAGAGATACATAGGTCAATGAAAACCATAATCATGTTGTGGCTGGGTCCTGAATTGAAACTTGGACTTCACTACGTATCTCATAAGAATGAGAATCAAGCCATACGTAGTTCTTGAAATGCAGTTTAACGTCGTGCAGGACGAAAGTATGAGTGATCTTAGTTTAGGGTCATAGAATTCGGACCATAAAAATGAATACACAGTGTGTGTTTTCATGAAGACTTTTCAGCCAAGGGACTGAAAGTGAAATTTGGGGTTAGGCCCAAAAGACTTGGGACTGGATTCGAGGGACACTCGAATGTTCCTACGTATCCCATAAGGATGGGAATCAAGTCCACGTAGTTCTAGATCTACCCTTTGTACAAATTTGGTTCGTACATGTGAAGGGTGAAAGGGGACTTTAGTGCAATGATGGTTTAACCTAAGATAAAAAGTTCAGGCATTACCATGTATGCACGTAGTCTTTTGAAAAATGAAAAACTATGATTGAAAAATCAATGTCAATAATAGTTCTCTCTCAAATGAGGAAATCAAAGAATATTGTAGTTTATTGTCGTACCGGACAAAAGTGTTGTATAGTTTAACGTCGTATAACAAGGACGAAAATGAATCAATGTAAAGATATTGATTCCAGGGGCGGTTTCACAAATCAACATCATATGAGATGGTGGTGAACCGATGTGAAGAGATTGTTTTGGGCTTGAACCTTGGGAGGTTGCCTACATACCTAGCCTGGAGGGCAAGGATCAAAGTCTGTGTAGTTCAATTAAAGAATGAATTAATGATCAAATTGTTTTTGGGGACAATGATCTAATAAAAAAAATGTTGTTGGGACTTACACATGGTTAGTGGCCCAAAGGGAGTGTTATGGTTGATGTTCGCTCTAAGCTCACGTGAGTCATACTCGGTGTGAGAAACAAGAGGTAATAACAACCTTAACGATGTACAGTTTAATGTCATGTAGGACATAAAAAAGGGACTTTCTGTATAGTTTAGCGTCATGTAGTTAAGACGATGGGGACAATATAGTTTAATGTCATATTGGACGGAAAAGGGGGACTGTGCAGTTTAATGTCATGTAGTAAGGACAAAAGAGTGTACCATTTTAACATCATGTTGGACGAAAGTGCGAATAGTTTAAGGTCATATGCATGGACCGTGAATGGTGCAGTTTAATGTCATACTGGACTTTTGAGATTATATAGTTTAACGTCTTTCCGGACGTGAGGGACTTTTATACAGTTTAGCGTCATGTAGTTAGGACGTCACAGTTTAACGTCTTGCTGGACATAAGGGATTTGCAAAATAGTTTATGGTCATATACATGGACCAGGGATTATGCAGTTTAAGGTCATGCTGGACGGTTTATGGAACGTTTTCACAGTTTAATGTCGTGCGGGACGAAGTTGCAGTTTTAAAGTCATACTGGACCATTTCTGTATAGTTTAACGTCATATAGCAAGGACGATCTGGTGCTGTACAGTTTAAAGTCATGTAGCTAAGACTAAGGTGAATCAATATGAGGATATCAGTTCTGATCTTTTTACAGTTTATCGTCATGCTGGACGTTGGAAGTGCCACACAGTTTAATGTCATGTTGCCAGGACACAATATAGTTTAATGTCATCTCGGACAGAATACAGTTTAGTGTCATGTAGGACAATAAGGGAATTAACACAGTTTAACGTCATGCTGGACGATGAAAGTGCCACACAGTTTAATGTCATGTCGCTAGGACAAAATATAGTTTAATGTCATCTCGGACAAAATATAGGAACTTCTATACAGTTTATTGTCATGTAGGACAAAATCAGGGACTATGCAGTTTAAAGTCTTGCAGTTAGGACTATTGGTGCTGCACAGTTTAATGTCATGTTGCAGGGACAAAATTTAGTTTAAATGTCATCTCGAACATTGAAGGTGACACAGTTTAACGTCATGTTGGACGAAGTTGTAGTTTAAGGTCATACTGGACCATTGCTGTATGAACCAAATGTAAGAGTCTTGGTTTTGGGAACAATATTTTGTGTTTATACAAAATACTTCTTCAGAAATCTGGCATTAGTTGGAGTCGTGATGTGTTCTCCATCCATTGAGATTAGAGAATACGCTCCATTGGAGTAGACCTTATGTATTGAATAAGGTCCTTCCCATTTTGGTTCAAGCTTGGGAGGTTTCTTTCCTGGTATCATTGGTGCTTTAAGAACCAATACCAATTCTCCCTGAATGAATGAACGAAGACGAACTTTTTTGTTAAAAGCTCGTGCTATTCGATTCTGAAAGATTTCCAAGTGGTGCAAAGTGCACAATCTTTTCTCATCTAACTGTTCCAATTCATTAAACCGCTTTTGGGATTGCTCATCTGTTGATAATTGATCACAAATGGCTATTCTGAGTGAGGGCAATTGAACTTCAATTGGCAAGACTACTTCTGTTCCATATACCAATGAATATGGAGTAGACCGCGTTGCATTGCGAGTGGTAGTCCGATAAGCCCATAAAGCATGATAGAGTTTATCAGGCCATGACCTCTTATCTTTATCCACCATCTTTTGCAGTATATTTGAAAGAGTCTTGTTCAAGGCCTCTATCTGGCCATTAGCCGCTGCATGATATCGAGATGAATGGTTAGACTTAATGTTGTATTCTTGATACAATCTCTTTACCTCAGCAGAACAGAAGTTGGTGCCGTTGTCCGTCAATATGGTATGAGGGACACCAAATCTAGTAATGATGTTAGACTTGATGAAGCTAACAATGCATTTAGAACTGACTTCTTTGAGAGGTACTGCCTCTGCCCATTTGGAAAAGAAATCAGTAGCAGTAAGAATGTACTTAAACTGCTTGGCCGTGGCTGAAGGGTAAGGTCCCACCACATCCATTCCCCATGTGGAAAATGGCCATGAGTATTTAGCTATATGAAGCAACTCTGGAGGTTGATGAATGAAATTGGAATATACTTGGCATGAATGACACTTCTTTGTGAAATTAACACAATCTTGTATCATTGAAGGCCAAAAGTATCCAAGCCTTCGAATTTGATCAGACAGTCTATGTCCAGACTGGTGGGCACCACAGACTCCTGCATGCACTTCTTTTATGACATCCATTATCTCTTCACCATCAATACATCTGAAGAGAACTCCATCAAAACCACGTTTGTAGAGAATTTTCTCGAGGTGGTTTGGACCATCATAAAGAGTAAAATTGACCACACGTCGCCGAATTTGTTCTCTCTCCGCTCTATCAGGTGGAAGTGTTCCATTTTGAAGGTATTCCCTGATAGGTGACATCCATCCTGTAGTATGACCATATGGTTCAGGAATGGGACTAATTTCATTAATTTCCTCTGTTCTGACTTGAACATAAGGTGAAATTGCACGACGGTGGGCAATACAAATGGTTGTCTCGTCCCGATTTGGATCTGCTAAAGCTGTGGCTATATTAGCCAGTGCGTCAGCTTGAGCATTTTGTGATCTTGGGACCTAAGAAAATGTTGGTTCTGTAGGGAATTCCGACATTAACTCTCTAACGTAATCATACAAAGGGATTAATTCTTCTTTTCTGATGGCATAATCCCCATTGATTTGTTTGATTACCAGGTCTGAATCACCTTTCACCTTTAAGTGATTCACTTGTGTTTGAAGCGCTAACTCCAAGCCTGCAATGAGAGCTTGGTATTGAGCTTCATTATTGGTACCACCTTCCCACAACAAAAAGGAATAAGGTAACACTGCCTTATCTGGAGAAATGAGCACAATTCCTAAACCAACTTTGTTGAATTTAGGATTTTCCATTTTCTTCCCTGTTGGACTTCTAGAAGCACCATCAAAATACATTTCCCATGTTTGAGGACTCTCTTGAATAGAGAAAACTTCCTCATCAGGGAGTTCGATATCTGAATACGTATCTTCCACTGAAGGATGTTCAGCCAGGAAATCAGCCAGAGCTTGGCCCTTAATTGCCTTTTGAGACACATACTGAATGTCGAACTGCTGTAGAATAACTTCCCACCTTGCCAGACGTCCTGTAAGCATTGGACGACTAAGGATGAATTTGAGCGGATTATTACGAGATATCAATTGGACCTCGTGATGTTGCAGGTAGTGTCTCAGTTTCTGAACTGCAAATATTAATGCCAGGCAACACTTTTCAATACTTGAATACCGGGTTTCTGCTTCAAGCATAGTTCTACTGAGATAGTAGAGACTATTTTCATTCCCAGCATCATTCTTTTGAGCAAGAAAGGCACCCAATGATCGCTCTAAAGCTGTCACATAGAGGATAAGAGGCCTACCCTCAACAGGTGGCATGAGTACTGGTGGACTCAAGAGATATTTCTTGAGAACATCAAATGCTTCTTGACATTCTTCAGTCCAGTGGTAAGTGACTCCTTTCTTCAATAATTTGGTAAAAGGTAAACTTTTGCCTGCCAAATTGGTGATGAAACGCCAAATATAGGCTAAGTGTCCTTGAAGTCCTCTTAATTCTTTCAAATTATGAGGAGGTGACATACCAAGGATTGATTTGGTCTTCTCAGGATCGACTTCAATACCACGATGGCGTACAACAAAGCCGAGGAATTTTCCTGAGGTTACCCCAAAAGCACATTTTAAGGGGTTCATCTTCAAATTATGTTGTCGAAGCTTGTGGAATACGACTTCCAAATCAGCCAAGTGATCAAAACGTTGTTTGGATTTAACCACCAAATCATCTACATAGCATTCAACAAACTTCCCTAGAAAAGGTTTGAAGATACGATGCATGGCGCGTTGATATGTTGCACCTGCATTCTCTAAACCAAAGGGCATCACTCGGTAACAAAACACACCTTGAGGAGCTCTGAAGGCTATATATTCCTCATCTTCTGGGGCCATTCGGATCTGATTATATCCAGAATATCCATCCATGAAAGAAAGTACTTCATAGCCAGCCGTCGCATCAATTAAGAGTTCTGTAATCGGAACTGGGAAATCATCTTTAGGACAATACCGATTAAGATCTCTGAAATCAATGCAAACCCTAATTTGTCCATTCTTCTTCTTTACAGGGAAAATATTATCCAACCACTTGGGATATTGAACTTCTCTGACGAAGTTAGCTTTGATAAGCTTATCCACTTCAGCCTCAATTTTGGAAGCATAGGTCGGGTGTGTTCTTCTCGCGGCTTGCTTGAATCCTCGATGTTCTTTTGGCAAACCCAAATGATGGGTGGCAACATCAGGATCAAGGCCAGGCATCTCTGTATAATTCCAAGCAAAATTATCTTTATTTTGCTTTAGAAAAGAAATATACATCTCTTGTTCTTCAAGGTTCATGGCCGCACTAATTAAAGTGGGGCGTGGATCTTTCTCTGTACCCAGATTTACTTCTCTGAGTTCATCCACAGTGGTAGAGATACCCTCTTCAAATGATGGAGGAGAATCTCTAAGATCTTCCTCTTCCTCTTCATCATGTGTTATTTCTTCTGTTTCTACTTGCAAAGTAGATGAAAAAATGAAATTCTCATGATCATAAGAGATGTCAAAATTTTCACATTTTGAAGAAGAAGCTTCCATTTCCGACCCTATTGATGATAAAAGGTCTTCTTTGGGAATCAAAGAGGAGATGATGGATTGAGAATCGACATCAACATTCACCTCTGGTGTTGCTATAAATTCTTCTGGCCTGATTAGCGAAGTATAGACTTGTTGGATTTCAGCAGACGAAATGAAAACGTCACCACTTATGCTTTCATCACTGCTTGGTAAGTTACCAATTTCTCCCATGTTGTCTGGATCGATTGCCGTAATTGACATTATGGATCTTTCCATAAGAGTATTTTGATTTGGGCCTATTTTGTCAATTTGACTGATAGGTAACACATAATCTGTACTCACATGTGAAAATGGATTTATTGGAATTTTTTCCAAACCATATGGAGCATTAACTTTGGTAATTTCCTTCATTGTAGATTTTTCTCTTCCCTTCATGTGATAAAATTCCGCCTCAATGTATTGAGACTCACATGTTTTGAACGGGGCCTTATCACCATACAATGTTCCAACTTGACCATCGAAACAGTATTTGATACATTGATGGTATGATGACGGAATAGCTGCATGCTGATGTAACCAGGGTCTTCCAAGCAAGATATTGAAAGCTGAGTCTTGATCAACAATCATGAAATCTGAATTGGAAACAAGATCTCCAAACTGAGTTCTGAGCGTAACTTCTCCCAGTGGTTCTTGTTCATTTTTATCATATCCTTGCAACATCATGGTAGAAGGAGATAAATCAGATTCTGTGAGGCCCAATCGACGAAGTGTGCGAATGGGCATGAGGTTGACTCCTGAACCATTGTCAATGAAAGCTCTTCGAACATCTATACCATTGACTTTACCAGATAAGTACAAAGGTTTTATGTGCCCATGCACAACATCATACTCATCTTTATCAGTAAAAGATATCACTGCATGGCATTCTGCAGGATTATTCTCTGTGTGATAAATTTCAGCTGCAGCAATTTCAGCTTCAAACTCCTGAGGACTTGACAATGCTTCGATGAGTGCTTCCTGAAGATCTTTTGATAGATTCAAAGCATCAAAAATTGATAATTTGGCTGGTACTTGGGCCAAGTATTTCAATATATCATACTTTTGATCTAGAGGCCTGCGTTTCCCAATAGGAATATGCGGTTTAGCAGGTACCTTGGAAGCAGATGCTTTGGAAGCTGATGCCTCTTGTATTGAAGTTGGCAACATCTTTGGTTTTGGAAAATTAGACTGATTAGATCCATTTACTTGCTGAGATAAAGAAGATGGAACATTTAATCGGTCTTCCAAAATAACTGTGCCGAAGCTGAGTTGGCCATTGGCAGAAGAACTTGCTTGTTCATTTTGAGCTCGCTGAAGGGCTCTACCACGAGTTTCTGCTGCATATACAGTGCTAGCAGGGGTAGAATTAGAGTAGTGGCTTCAGAAAGATCCACGTCTTCCCCTATATCCTGAACCTCTAGAACTTCCTCGGGTTCCTTTATTTGATACAGGGAATTCAGGCTCATCAAGACTGGAATATGAATCTGTTAATTGAATCATATTAACAGAACCAAAGATCAATTATTCGTCTGATAAAGACTCTGCCAAGTTAGCCTGTTTAGGCTGTGCCGTTTGGTGGGACGGTGCCCGTGGCTTTGAAGTAGATGGCATGAAATCTTCCAGAGTCAAAGACAATTTAGGCTTTGATACATACTCATCTTCTCCTGATTCCTCTTTCTTCTTTGAATTGCGCTGCCCTTTTGAGGATTTGTCCTTTGATGGAGGCTTTACTGCAGCTTTTGTAGGAGACACAATTGGCTTCTTCAATTGTGTTCGCAAAATGGAATGGGTCCGATTGATTGTCTTTCTGACCATCCAATCATCATATTTTTTCGCAGTTTTGCTTTTGACTTCCTGCCACTCGCCTCCTTCCTCTGGATCTGTAGCGGTAATACACGCTACATGAGCTGAAGAACCCTTCAATTTGACTTGTCCCAAGTCAACCATCTTTTGTAGGAGGTCTTTAAAGACAAAACACTCCTGGATGGGATGTCCCAACATTTGATGAAAGGGACAATAATTGGGACGGTCTTCATCTCCTTCCTTGTTTGGTCTCTTCGGCACTGGTAATTGAACCAAATTATTTTCCAGAGCTGAAATGAAGTAACCAGGAACTTGCTCACTTCGGAAAGAGTATGTTTTACTCTTCATATCCTCAAATTGTTTTCGTCGTTGATCTTTTTGATCATTTGGACGAAACAACCTTTGTTGTTGGCGTTCAGGAGGTGGAGCCCTTCGAGAAGATGAAGGTTTTGAAGTAGAAATAGGTACAGGTGCCTGTTTAAGCATAACTGTAGCAGTTTCTGCTTTACCCATTCTTCTTCCTGGAGCTGATGGAATTACACGAGATTTAACCTTAGCCTGCATAAGGGAATCTTCAATCTGTTGAGCGATTGAAGTAAGGTCTCAAAACCCTCCTGTGTATTTCACAGGGATCAATGGCGTGCGTAATTCGTCACGCAAATTTGCCACACAGATTGGCAACAATTCCTCCTGAGGGAGTGATAAACTCAAGGAATACGTTAATCCCTTCCAACGAGCAATGAAATCAGAGACTCTTTCATTCTCCCTTTGCTTGCAGTTTGTAAGATCGAAAACTGTCGTTTTTGGCAAAGTTGAGCTAAACTGAAGAAGGAATTTTTGACGAAGATCCTCCCATCCGATGACTGACCGGGATTGCAAGCTTGTATACCAGACAAAAGCTGGTCCTTGCAAGGTTCGCACGAAGCATCTGAGTTTCACTGCTTCTTGCTGCTCTGGAGTTCCCATCATAGGATCACAACAAGACACGTAATGCGTCAAATGTTGTTCAGGGTCGCCTGATCCATTGAAAGTAGGGAAAATAGGGTTTCCAAAACTGGATGGAGGAGAAATTGAATCTACCCATTCAGGGTAAACTTTCTTTTCAGGTTGAACTTGCGCCCGTTTCCCTTCCATAGTTTCTAACCGAGCTGTTAATGACTCAATAGTAGTTATTAACTTTTGAGAAACGTCAGGTTGAACTTGGTTTTGGGTAGGTGCAATGAATGGAGCTTGGACAGCCATGGAGGTTGGTGCTGCAACTAATGGTAGTGCTGCCAACCGTTGTTGCGTTTGACCCGTAGGATTAGACCTCTGTGGGTGTACTGATAAAGGAGGATATTCCTGATCCATCTCAGTAGTTACAACAAATTCCTTCGGCTGTCGGACTTCAGCATTCTTAAGAAGAAGACTACTCTGAAGTAGTTCTGCATTCAACCTTCTTAATTCTTTCATTTCTTCCTCCTGTTGTGCAAACCTTTGCTCTAATGAGAGCGATTGACCTCCTTCAGAGGAAGGGTGATAAGTAACCTGATTCTTTCCTTTCCCCTTATTGGATCCTTTTCGGAGAGGGGGAAGTGGGTTACTTGAAGGAATACCCAGATTTTGGGTAAGCCTTTGATTACGTGTGCGCACACCTTCTTCATTTAGGTCTGTGTGCGCAACTTCTTGAGCAGGAACCTCTTCATCTGATCCCTCTGATTGAGCCTCATCTGGTGAATCAGCAGCAACGGCAATGATGACATTAATGGATGCATATTTCATGGAATCCTTTCTATCAGCATTTCTGTGATATTGTCTCCTTTTATGTCCATGATAAGGCATGGCATTCCGTTGACTTGATCCCTCAGGAATTTCTTGGAGAACCGTCACTTGGAGAGAATCTCCTGACATCTTGGCTCTTCGTTCCTCTTGAGGCTTATTCCCTAATCGAGAGAATACTGACTTTCTCTGAGGGAGGGATTGAAGATTTGAAAAAGTCCCCAGTCCGGTGGACTGGAGATGTTCCTGCTGCTTCCGCTCAACTCCTCGAATCCCATTTGTTGACTCTGAGGGTTGGTTTAGAGAAGTCCCCAGTCTGGCAAGCTGGGGTGTCTCTTGACATGCTATGTCTGAGATATTCTTGAAATCTCTCTTGATCTTGCGAATCTTAGTTCGGAAATTAGCTGGATGCATTAACCTGTATCCACTTTTATCACCTGGTTCAACAGACCGTTGGATGATTTCCGAAACTTCTGTCATTTGATGACGAGTTTGCTCCAGACGAGAGGCTTGCGCAATATTCTCGCCTGCTTGATGTAGGAGCAATTCAACAACCTGTTCTCTATATACATGATTTTGAGAGGAACTAGTTGAAGCTTGATCTCGAGCAAGATTTTGATTATGAACAAAGCCCATTGACTGTGGCCGGCCATGGGCAATAACATTGCATGAGACCATTTTCGGCGGGCTTTGCTGACCGGAAAGCACTGTGAAATGTAGTGCTCCGTGAATACCCCATCCTCCGATATGAACATTAGATGGAGCATTGGAAATTAACTGACGCAATCTTCTTAGTGCGCCAAGGCATGAACGTTGAAGGGTTCTCTGTTGCTTTCCAGCCTTCGGATACCGAGAGACTGATAGAGATGCCAAATCAATCTGGCGTTGTAACCCTTCTATTATCTTAAGATGATTTTCATATTCATCGTAAGATAATACCTTCTTCTTTAATTGACAAAGAGTTTTCCATATGTTAAGACGAATATCATGGATTCCATCATCCGTCAACATCTTTGGAATGTCATACTGTGAATCAGCCAAAGGCCAAAACATGACTGGTACTTCACCTTTTGCCAGTTTTTCCTCATGTTCACCATTTCCTCTTTATCATTAAATGAAGATTCTTCTACCTGTTTGGACCAGAGTTGGTGTTTCCTTGTTGCTTCATCGGATTCAACAAGATTGGTGTAGGAATAACTATTCATGCTGGAAGATGAATGACCCAGGGAAGGTTCGGAGAATAACCTGAACCCCAAGCTATCTTCTGATGGAGAAAGAGTTTCACCTACCGATAGTAAAACTTGAGACATGACTGGTTTTACGTTTGCAAGTGCCTCGAGATAGGAGGGCTTTCTCGTCACTACATTGCCTTCTGAAGAATTTTCGAGACAATGTGAATCACTACTGTGGAGAGGACTTTCGCAGCGAAGTTCATCACCATGAGGAGGACCTTCATGATGGGTTACAGCAAAAGATGAGATCTCTTGCTCCTTGGTCTTCTGACCACACAGAGGGTTCCTGTGGTTCTCATCTGAAGAAGAAACATCAAGATTGACCGAATTTTCATGAAGCAAGTCTTCATGAGGAAGTTTCTGTTGAAGACCTTCGGGATTAATGTTCCTGTTATTGGGAACTGAGGGAGTAGAATCTTGAATTCCGACAGATAAATGTCTGAGGGCTTCAAGAACTCCAGCATCGAGCAAGGCCTTGTTGCAGATTGGCCTTTGATCTCCTGACTGTGCTGGGCGGATCTTTTTCTTAGATGCCTTCTTACTCGCTTTAGAAATCACTTGATGACGAAAGTGATTGCTCTGAGCAGGTGTATGTGCCTGATCAGGAAAGATGGTCAGGTTAGGCTGACGATCATCGCTCAAATCAGGTGTATGTGCCTGACTTGGTTGTCCATATGATATGGGGGAGTAGGCCCCACAACCCTCTTGGACTGGAACAGATGTGTGTGTCTGTTCCGGAGTGAATTGTTGATGTGTCACTCCACTGCTAGGGATAGATTTATGTGTCTGTCCCTGAGATGATGCTGAAGCTGTTATGATATCCTGGCAAGCATCCAGAATATGAGCAGGAATTTGCTTCTGCTCTTTCACCATTGACAAAATATGTTTGATGTCTTCAGCCGCCGAAACAGGGATATACGTCCATTCCGGGCTTAGAGTAGGTGTATGTGCCTGCTCTTGTCCTCCTTTTCCTGTCAGTGAATCCTGACAGTACTCAAGTGTGGAGGCAGAGAGTTTAGTCTGCCTCCTCTTTGTCGTCGGGGCTTTCCGACTGACTTCTCCGTGCGCTACCAAACGAGACTGTTGGTAGGCTTGATTAGTATTAGCAGGTGTATGTGCCTGCTGATTACACTTCGCCAAACGCGGTTGACGAGATCCATCATATGTAGTCAGACGAGCCTGCTGACTAACTGCTGATGTATAAGCAGGTGTATGTTCCTGCCTATGGTACTCCGCCGGAATTGCCTGGCAGGATCGGCTTGATGCTGCCAGACGAGTCTGCTGGACAGCGGGATTAAAATGAACAGGTGTGTATGCCTGCTCGTTATTTTCCACCAAGTTAGGTTGGTGGATTTCTCCGGAGATGGCAGGGATGACAACCTGCCTATTGTTAACCGGATTCCGTCTCTGGCGGTTCATCTTGCCTGCTCGGGTTCGAGGAACCTGAGCTGAATGCCTGGAGTCGGTACCCTCATCATGTTGAGGGCGCACTACCACACGAGTCTGGCGGCGATTGTTGATGGGAGCCCTTGAGAAGGACTCCTGTATCTTTGAATTAAGGTCCTGCAGGACCTGCTCATTCACTTCCTCAGAATAAGGGAGTGAATGGAAATTGCGTTCCGGGGATAACGACCCGAAACGGTTGGAGACGGTAGTCAGCACCATCTGCTTCTTGATTGCTGGTCGCCGTTGTCCGGACGACCAGGTAGAATTGTTAACTTGGAGGGCTTGACGAGCGGCCTCCAGAGTTGGGATAGTACCGTTGCGACGATACTCCTTAACCAGTGCATTAGAAACACAGCGTTGAAGACGCTGAGTTGGTGATGTCATCCTCAGAGCGGATGACGTTCCAGCAGGAGTAGCAGTATTGGTTTTCACGGCAGCAGACCTCACAGTAGAGGTGTTTCCAGCAGCAGTATTCACAGGGGTGAATTTAAGGAAAGCCATTTTTTGTAGAAGATCTTGAAAAAAAGAGTGCCTGTTCCATGTAACAGACATAATCAAGATGAATCCGGCTACTGCATCTTTTGGATGATCATATGTCAATGATTGCCTTGTTGGCCCAAAGGGCCTAACAGATAAGAAGAACATCACTTTAACTTGGTTAAGGATTCACGTCGGGTTCACCATTTTTGTTTCGCGCGGAATCCGGGGATGACCTCCTGGACGGGAGATTCAAACGTTCCGATCGGTTTCTAACGGGTTTGTTCGTAGAACCGGAAACATCCAATGATTCCACATCCGTTTGGACCTACTTTCCAAAGGCAGGCGCTCATTAGCTTGTGGGCTAATGAGGCTTAGGAATTTTCATTGGTCGAGAGGATGGGAGGTCGGACTCATCACACCTTTTTGAGGGGAATTATTGTCTACTCCGGGACTCTCTTTATAGATTTAAGTTAAGTTCGTGAATCCTTATTACATTACCAAGTATAAAATGAGCTTTCCTTTAGTTTTAACAATCAATGATTAAATATGAAAGAAATTTAGAGAATCTTTTATATGTATTCGAGGTTCTTCATCAATATAGAATCATCTATATTTGTTTAGAGATTCTTGGTCAATGGTATCCTTCGAAACATTTATATAAAAGTCTCTTGGTCATTTTGATGACCAGGCTGGTTTTAAAGCCACTCAGTGGGGCACTTGAAGTTTATCGTCATTCAGAAGGACAGAGATTATTTCAATGTTGGGATCGAACCCATAAATGGGCTACCTACGTATCCTTTGTTTTAAAAAAGGAATCAGAACCCACGTAGTTCGAGAAATGGGATATGATGTTTTATGATTGATGGCTCAAAGATGAATGTCATAATTACTTTTACACTCTAAGCTCACGTGAGTCATGCTCGGTGTGAGAAACAAGTGGTATTGGTAAAATTCAGACAATTGTGCCATAAAAGATGCAATCATAAGAATTTGTTTTGGGGCTTATGTATAGATGACTGCCCAGATAGATGAAGGTTTAGGATTTACTTTTAGGGAGAAAATCCATGAACAGGGTCCATAAAGTTATATGTGCTTCATGGAGATTTGAATACTCTAATATTGGGGCTTACTCCTAAGGAGGATGCCTAAGTAAGGAGGGGACTTATGATTAGGTTTTAATCCTGAAAAGGAAACCCAAATCAAAGGTAAATTAGGACTGGTTAAGAGAAATTTAAGGGACGTGGGTCTTACTCCTGAAAAGGAAGCCCAAGGTTATGACTGAGTCTTATTCCTGAAAAGGAGACCCAGGTTAGGGGACTTGGGGCTTACTCCTGAAAAGGAAACCCAAGGTTATGACTGAGTCTTATTCCTGAAAAGGAGACCCAGGTTAGGGGACTTGGGGTTTACTCCTGAAAAGGAAGCCCAAGGTTATGACTGAGTCTTATTCCTAAAAAGGAGACCCAGGTTAGGGATTAAGGTTTGGGGCTTACTCCTGAGGAGGATGCCCAAGATTAAAGGACTTTGATTGGGGCTTATTCTTAAGAAAGATGCCCATATCAAAGGTTTTTTATAACTGGGTATTTATTCCTGAAAAGGAGACCCAGGTTAGGATTCTCTCATCTTAAAGGATGAGGTTGAATGAATGAACTCTCAATCTTTGGTGACATAAAGATGTTTAAATCACTAGGTTTTGAGAGATATTTCACAGAATTCCTTTCAGATAAGGATGTCAAATCAAGAAATCATGCCATAAATGGCTTTGAAGAGTATCTTGAAGACTGAATCTTGAATAGGAAGGGTGAAATGGATTAAGAGGGGTAAAAATGGGCAAGATGGGCACCCAAAAAGATAGGGGCGCGCAAGTATTAAAGGTCGTGCAAGTCCTGCGGCGGCGCGCAAGTATTGGTCGCGCAAGTATACTTGCGCGACATGAGGGATACTTGCGAGATTTTCAACCAGAGTTGAAATACTTGAGCGACTCTTTATTAAACCATTTATAATCCTCTTGAGGTTCTTCCAGAGAAGGGACGCGCAAGTTATATTGAAGGAATTAAGTTGGCGCGCAAGTGTTTGGTAAGTTTCAACACTTGGGCCTTCCTTCTTCTCTTTAGATCTTCCGTTCTAGGTAAGAGATTACCTTAGAAGTGTTCCGGAAGCTTTGAGAAGAGACTTGGGCGTCGGGAGCTTTGATCCGAGTTTATGGAAAGAGATCCTCTCGAATGGGGGGCCCACAGGGTCTATTTATAGGCAAAAGAAGACCCCGGGCGGTTACTGGGCGGTTACCAGATCTGTCGCGCAAGTCCCTTGCACGACTATGAGGGGTCGCGCAAGTGTTGAGGCGGCGCGCAAGTGTACTTGCGCGACCAAGAGGGAACTTGCGCGACCTATGGGCAATGTTCTCCTTGTTCATCCCTTTGTCGATTTTTGATGTTTCTTCAAAGGATGAATCACTTTGAGCTCAGATATTCCCTTTTCCGATCTTTAGATTCTGTGACGAAAGGAGCGTCAACAATATCGATAGATTATCTTTATTGTGAAAGATGTGATATTTATTCCGATTATAAATGTTTAAAGTATATTTTCACACAAAATGAGATGAATATTTTCCAAAGAAGATGGTTGGAGTTGATTAAATATTATGACTTCTCAATACCTTACAACCATATGAAGGTGAACAAGGTTGAAGATTCTTTGAGTCAAAAAGTCTATGAAACAATATCCATGACGAAGATCCTGAAAGATCTAAAATTTATGGATTTTCAAAGGATGGATTTAAAAATTTTAATGGAATGGGATAAATATTATCTTTCTCATTTAAATGTTCAACCATCAATAAAATTAATGATCGAGGTGGCGTAGAATAATGATGTAGAGATATAATAGAAGGTGATAAATTTTCCTTAATTCAACCTTGATTGTTATAGAATAATATGGTTCCAGAAACGAGTTTGTATTCCTCTCATACCATAATTAAAGTATCTATAGGATGGGGCTAAAATTTCTTCATTCATTATTCACCCTGGAAGCACAAAGATGTATAGGGACCTGAAAGAGTACTTCTGGTTGGATGGCGTTAAAGGAGATGTCATTGAATATTTCTATCGATGCTTGGTTTGTCAGCTAGATAAGGCCGATAGAAAAAAATCCAAGGGGATGTGACAACCATTACCTATACTAGAATGGATATGGGAAAACATCACTATGTACCTTTTCATTGGAATTCCAAAATCTCCCAAAGTAAATAATGCTATCTGAGTTATAGTTGATCACATTATGAAGTTGGAACACATTATTTCTATTAGACAGGATTTGAATCTTAATTAACCTATAAGGATATATGTAATAGTTGTGGTAATATTTCATGGAGTACCACATTATATTATATCTAATTCAGATCTAAGGTTTACCTTGATGTTCTAGAAAAGTCTTTATCATGCTCTGGTTACATAGATAAGTTTTAGCACTTCAAATCATACTTAGACAGATGGTTAGTCTGAGAGAATAATTCAAACTCTGAAAAACAAGTTAAGAGATTGATATTTGGATTCCAAAGGTTATTGGGATCAACCCATAACTTTTGTGTAATTTATATAAAACAATATCATTAAATATTGTATTCAGATGGCTCCTTATGAAGCCCACTATGAAAATAATTGTAGAACTCCAACATGTTGGGATGATATTGGGGTATTAAGCTATTAGGACATGATCTTATTTATAAAATTGAAGAAACATTTAGATCCATTTAACAACACATAATAGAACCGTAGAGTTGACAAAAAATGTTAGGTTAATAACTTAATAAAAGACATATGGATCGAAGTGGGTGATAATGTGTTCAAACAAATATCTCCTTTGAAGAGTGTAATGAGATTAGGAAAGAAGTGCAAGCTGACCCCTATGTATATCAATCATTTTTAAATTCTTGATTGTGTTGGGAAGGTAGCTTACAGATCGGTTCTTCCACCAAATGTCTCTTATGTTCATGAGGAGTTCCATGTATCTATCCTAAGAATTTACTTACCCGATATTCTACATGTTCTAGGCTCTGAAGTCGTACCGCTGGATAATGACCATTGATATGAAGAACAACCAACAGAGATTTTGGATCATAGTAGAAATTTTTTAAGAAACAAGAACACTTGATTGGTTAATGTTTTATAGAGGAACTACCATTTTGGAAAATTTACATGGGATCTTGAGGATATGATGTGGGAGATGTATCCTCATATGGTTTCATCCATTTGACGAATTTCAAGGGTGAAATACAATTTAAGGGGGGTAGAATGTAACACCCATATTTTTTATGATTTTTTAAAATAATTTTTATTCTTATGAAAATTATGTTTCATTGAATCATGAGTTTGAAAGAACCATGAGACACCTATAGTATAAAATGACTATTATAGCCTATCTATCAGGTTAATAGAAATAATTATAACTATATTATGAAAATGCTTTGATAATTATTTGGCTATCAATTATTTATAAAAAATATAATTCAATTAGATATTTATATTTTTGATTGAATTACTTTTTTATGAAATTAATGTTATATATATGTGTTATATACTTAATAAAATATTTTTTCAATTGATATTTTAGTCATAGAATATGAATAAAAACCTTTTAATGTATAAATATATATATATATATAAATTTAATTTTAAAACTTTTGAATGGAGAACATATTTTAAATTATTATTTTGACACATTAATAATTTTTATATAAAAACTTGTACAGTTTATTTTTATGAGGGACATAAAAATTTACATTGTATGATTTTTTTATATTTTTTGATAAAATTAATGTTTTGATGAATAGAAAAAAATACACTATATATTAATTGAAAATAACTTTTTTCATTGAAATAATTTATATGTTAAAATTATAATATTGAATGGTTTTATAGTATAAATAGAATATTTTTTTACAGTATAATATAATTTAGATCATTGGAATTAACTTTAAATTAAATATAAATTTAAGGAAATTTCAATCTTTTGCAATATTTTTACATTCAAAACATGTTTTCTCATTTCAACAGTGGGTTTAATTTTGAATTAATTACTTCATATTTTTAATATTGAATTTTGGAAAATGTATTCCATATTATAATTAGTGGGTCCAAATTATGTCAATAGACTACTTTTATTTGTTTTGGATTTTTGAATATTAACATTGGTACTAAATATTATTACCATAGTTGTGGGTAAATCTGGTAATTAATGGAAAAAATATTATAATATTACCATAAAACCGGTAAAAATATTATTGGATGAATCAATTCAACCGTTATCATCTATTTTTTGAAATAGAAGTAGTTAATGCCCACATACCTATGAATATGGCATGAATATAATAAAATTTAATGAATGTGACAAAATGTCACAATCTCATTTTATATTAGCATATCAATTATAATATATGGATAACTAAGATACAATATCAACTATATATATTATTTTGAAATATAAAATAATTAGCCACATATTATAAATTTATTTATAAATTTTAGAGATTAAATAATTACCATCAATAATTACACAATAGTAATGTAATAATTATTGTATACATAGGAATATGAAAAAATGATTTTAAAAATATTAAAATAAATTTAATATGAAACAATAAATGTGATAAAAAAATTCATGGTGACTACGACATGTTAATATTGTATTAAATATTTTTTTAGAATTTTTATTCGGTGTGGATTTTATTTAATGACAAATAATTGAATAGTTCCAAAATTGAAAATATAGATATTCTATAAAAATTACATGTATTTAAATTATTAAAAAATAAGAAAAATATTTAAAAATGAAAAAGTGATGATTATAAGGTCTAAAATATCATTAAATATCTATTTATTGTAAATTAAAACCATATAATTTATTATTTATAAACATTAATTATTTAAAATGTTATTACCACAATAAAAATTAAACATAATATATGAGAGCTAATTAAATATTTATTGTTTAAATTTTCAAAATAACTTGTTGAAAATTTATTAGTTGACTATACTAAAACCTTTTCTCATATAATATTATAAATTGAAACATTTTGGAGTGTTTTGTGTTGGATATGATTATTTTTATAAATTATTATTTTTAGAGTATCCAAAATTTCCCCTCACTTAAATTATAAAATGGCACCACCTCTATCACCACATCACTTCATTTTGAGCCGTTAATCTAGTCCATCCCCATAAAATTACCATTATTAACATTCTTATATTCATTCTATAGGTTCTGTTCATCTACAACGACAATATCTTGTGATCTATGAATAGATTTAGAAGAAACATGTTGAGGAAGAGGTAATCACCTCTATAGATTAATTCAAAATTCATTCTTCTTATACTTCTTATTAATTTTTTGTTTCATTATAATGTAATAAAATAAGTTCCACTAATATAATTATATGTTATTAGAAATCTAGAACCCAGGTTTTTCTATAAAAGACTTTGGAAACTTCTGGAAGTGTTTCCAAAGTAGGGCGTTTAGACGGCGTGCAATTCCGAGGCCCGGTGTGCCCGGAATTAATTATATAAAAATGTTAAGTGTTTTTAAATTACGCACATGTGGTTAACTAAATAAAATGTGTTATCTCTTAGACGGTTGATCAGATCAGAAATCTGAGACCACAGTTGGGTCCGGAACGCAGTGTTTACCCTAGGCACGACATAAAATGAGTCGGTGCGGGACGTTCGGAACCCTCACTCATTGATGGTGTGTTAAATGGATAATTAAGTTATCAAATTATTCATTTAATATATCAAACCTGAATAAATCCTAAACAGTATCTCGGATTGTAAATCCGATGGAATTATTGCGTCTAGAGCGGCAGGCGCGAGCCTGCTGTGAGAGATGTCACCCAGGGGAAAATCATCATTTTAAAATAATGACTTAGTGATTTTTATCACTGGTGTACTGTTAAAATATCATTCGAATGAAGCCTCAGAATGGAAATCTAAGACATCCGTTGAGTTTGAAATGTAGCGTTTTGCCTAGGCGCGATATAAAACGAGAGGGAACGTTGATTTCAGATTCTACGCTACGCTGGTTTTCCTATAAATATGAAAATAGGAGTTGGGGGTTCTCCCTTCTCTATCCTATCTTCTCTCTCTGTCTATCTCGAGTGTTATTCAGCATTCTTCGACGTTCTTCGTTGTTCTTCACCAGATTGAGGATCAGACTCCGGAAGATTAAAGCAGGATCGAGCAGGCGCGTTGCCAACGACGAACAGATCCAACGAGGAAGGATTTCTGATTAAATTTTGCACCTTCGTGAAATTCTTGGAGTTTTGATGATTTTTTCGTTTTAAATTCTTAAATTTTAGAATAAGGGGTTTTGGCCAAATGAACACAGCCAACGCCGGAGCCCCGTTTTATCTGTCGTTCTAGGGCATTCTTCGTCCAAATTTTCGGACGCAACAAATGTGTCGGATCAACGATCGGGGGCCGGCGTTGTGACGACCTCGTCCTGAGCACCTGAATTCTAGCCTCAGAATCAAAATTGGCCCTCCGATGAGGTCTTGATGGTCCGTGAAAGGGACCACTGGAGTCGACCGGTAGGAGTAGCCGGCGGCTGCTTGCGGCAGCTGTGGTGTATCGAGCGGCCGGAGGAAGAGCCGGAGCGGCCGGCTGTTCGAAGGCGGGGTAGGGACCAGAGTGTAACGCCCCGACCCTACTTGCCTAGAGTCGGTGCATTACTTCGTAACATTGGCATGATCACAAGAAAGATCAAATCTCGAAAGACCGATTGGTTTAGTAGCCTTGGAAACACTAGATATATTCATAAGTTTTACATTACATCATAAAATGAAAAACTACTACAACAACATAATGTTTCCACAGTCCACACTATAATCCCCTCATAAAATCCCTGCAGGTCATTCATAACTTACTTCTTCACATCCTGGGAAAAATAAAACATAGAAAAGGGGTGAGCTCAAATGCCCAGTAAGGATAAAAATATAGCGGAAACTTTCATAAATAAGAATAAACATTTAAGGCAATGCATTACTAAAACAAAATCCTTTTAAACTTTAACTTCAACATAGTATGGCAAAAGTAAAATGAAATAATTCCATTTAATTATTCACATGGATATTCTACTAATCGAATAATCACATGCAAAAATCAATAACCACTTTCATAATGTTGGAATGCATAATGCCAGACTATCATAACCACATAGCCAAGGCCTCGTGCCAAGACTACAAATAATATTTTGTCAAGGCCTTGTGCCAAGACACTAGTTTGTCTCATGAGACCTACCGATGCATCGAGGAGCTATAGCGGGCTCCACCCGTCACATATTAAGTCCAATGCATTCCCATATGAAAAGGTTTAAACATAACATAAACATTCGTATTAAACTAGCATACGAAATGTCAATACATTCACCATAAACCATGAATGGTATATAAAAAATAGCACATCCACAGTCAAACATATCACAAAACCTTCAATACAATATAAAAGTTTTGTATCATATTATATCATCCTCAAATAAGCATAAAATCCATTAAAGGATGTTGACATAAATGAAATCAAAACTCTTTTTAAAGAAATATCTCTTTCTATTTTGAAATCATTTAAGAGACATATATTTATAAAATAAAACATTTTCTTTGAAAATATTCTTATAAGCTTGTAAGGGAAGCTTTGGCGATTTTATAACGGCGGAAAATAACCGCACCCGCCATATAAGTTAAAAAAAACATTCTTATCTTAATTCTGTCGAAAAGGTTAAAAAGCACCCTGTCTGGAAAACGACGGAAAGATTCCTCTTATAAAAAGTCAAAAAAGGTATAAATGACCTTAACCCATATTCTTGTAAAAATGTTTTGAAATACATTTTGAAGAAACATGGATGTGGATGATAACGAGATCCCAGTAGATTATTACGTATAAACAACCTCGGATAATGAAGAGATTGTGAAATAACCCTTACCTTGTACTTTTCCTTGGTTGGGGTAGGTTAACCTCCTGTATAATGGTGAAATAATTGTTATTAAATTATACAAGAATCATATATATTAATATGATATCATATATGATCATTTAACATTGATTTGTTAATAATATCTTAGAATTATCGTCGTTTCGGGTGTTAACTTACTTGTTTTCTTTTATATGTTTTGTTACGTAAGACATGTTTCTAAAGGATAGGTTGTATATTATTCATATCCAGAATGATATCAAGTCCTTAAACATCATTTTTAAATCATCAAATGATAATTATACTTGAATGGATACGATGGAGAATGAATCTCATCGCGTTCGTGGAGACGGTAGTCCGTACGTACGCACGAGCGACAATATCATTCTTTTGATATTAAAATAATATATAAATGGATGGTATATCATATATACAGAATCATTAACATGTTATATTTATTATTTACATGAGTTACACATCTTTATTATACCCATCCAAATAATAATAAATTGAATAACAATTACACCACGACGTGGAGACGGTAAGCCGTTCGTACGCACGTATGGTGACATGTTATTCAAAGGGAGGATATAATACTGAATATGGTTGTACCATATTTATAATAACATCACAGTATATGTAAGATACTGGAGTTATTATTTTAGAATGGTAAGAACAAAGAAAGAGGAAGTGGAAGAAGAAAGGAACTTAGAAAAGGGTGGTGAAATCATTACCTCTTCTTCAGGTTCTTCCTTTTGATTTGATCAAAAGGGCTCCTTAGGTTGGCTTTATGATCAAACTAAGGCCTCTAGGTTGTAGTGAGGGATGTTGGGAGAGTATTTGGGCAGAGTTTGGCCGAACCAAAAGGCTTTGAAGGTGTGAAGAAATGAGAAGGAGGAGTTCCCTTTTATAAGAGGGGTGAGGGGCACCTTTGGAAAAGCTAGAAATATTAATTTATAATAAATTCATATTCGGTTTCTAATGGCTCCAAAGTTGATTATTCAAAGGTCAAGGTGGGGATAGGTCGAAAACCACTCAACCAATAGAATTTAGACAGGTTTGGGTACTTATATTAACCTTATCTTTATGTATTAACTCTAAGTTAATTAGTTTCACTTTTACAATGTCTCTTTGTATTTTTATATAATATGGTTAATAAACTTACTATATACATCCAAGAGACACCCAAGTGGTACATTAATGATGAAAATATCATGATATAAGTCTCTTGGCCGATCCTTAGATTTTTAGGAATTTAATATCAATTAATAATATAATATTTGTTTTAAGAACTCTTTTATGTCAATTTTGACACTATTCAATAGTTGATTTTTGTGAAACTCATAACAGATTTATTACTTCGCACAAAGTCAATTAAATCAATCCAAATATATCATATTATTCTATAAAATTAGTTTAATTCATTAAAAGTTTCATATTATATTTATTTGGGTATTTATAATATCAATTATTTTAATTTTTCACTATTATGGTAATTACTGCATCATCATTGTGTCATTAATAAAATACATTATTTAATGTCTAAAAATTATAAATAAAATATCATTATGTAGGAAATCTTTTTATCTTTCTAATGAATATTTATAATCTAAAATCCAACATATATAACCCTATGTAACAATTGTTGTTCTAAAAGATATATGCTTGTGTCATTTTTGTATTCATTTTAACTAAATTAAAATAAAGTGCCATTATCACTTACAAGTGGATCCATGGGGTCCCAAAATTGACAAAAAGATGCCCATGGTCGACCATGTATCAACCAATAGGGTTAGGACACGTTTTAGGGTAATTTAGTATTATTATAATATTATTTTTTAACCCTTATTTACCGGATTTACCCTTAACCATGGTAAATAAAATATTTACCGCAGTAATTATTCAAAATGTCTAAAAATAAAAATTACCTATTTACACAATTTGAACATCCTGATTCCAAATATGGAATCCATTTTCCTAAATTCAAAACACATAAGTGGCAGAAATTAATTTAAAATTAATTCCCGCTGTCAAAACAAAAAGCGTGTTTTTAAGAGATAATAACTATCAAAAGATTGACACTTGTTTATGTTCGGTTTAATTGTAAAATTATATCCAATGACCAACATTATATTAAATAGTAAAAATATATTCTAAATATACTTTAAAACCACTCAAATTCATAATTTATTACTATTAATTATTTTGATTAAAAAAGTTGTTTTTAATTAAAATTTAGTAATTTTCACTATTCATCAAAATATGAAAGTTATCCGAAAAGTACCAAAATTTCACCTTAGGATAAATTTGATATTCCGAATCCAAAAATGAAGTTCATTTTAAAATATAAAATAAATATAACTTCAAAAAGTAGGTATTACTATTCATAGCGGCTAGTTTGATTGGTTACGGTGTGTTAGAACTCGGTGTTGCGTACAACACACGCTAGCGTACCGTGGAAGCTTGGGATGTTTCATTTTAAATTTTTGATGTCCCCATTTAGTCAAAAAGTTTAAAATATAGTATCTAAAAAGTGTTCACTATTAAAATTTGGTAAAAGTGAAATACTGGAAATGAATTTGTTCTTACATTATGTCTAAGAAACTCATAATATGGATTCTAAAATTATAAGGATTATATAAAGTTTAAAATTTAGTTGACACTATTCATAACCTCTTTTGAACAGCTTGTTTGGTAAGTCATGGTGCGATTGAACTTGGTGTTGCGTGTAGTGAAAGTTATTGAATTATTTTGAAGAAATAACACACTATAAAATCTTGGGGTGTTACATTCTCCCCTCCTTCAATAAATTGCGTCCTCGCAATTTGAAATTGTTCTTCGAAAATAAAAGGTTGAAAATAGAAAATATCTTTGTGGGAAAACCCACATCGGAAATTGGGTTACTAAAATTTAGTCTTAATATGAGGAAAAGAGAAATGAAAGGATCACCACCAAATTATGATCCCTATTAGGAGAACATTGGTGGCAATTATAGACATATAATTGGAGGAAAAACGTAAATATTTATAGGTAGTGATTGAGGTCATCAATCACAAACAAGTATAAAATTGAGGTCCTTAAACTCATCAATCTATGATGATTTGAAGTACCATCAGTTCAACAAAATATAGGGTATTGGGATAACACATTTTTGACGTTTCAAAATATCTTAGTTGAAATCCCACATCGAAAAATGAATTAATGAGTCCTCTATTTAAAATAAAGAGTCGAAAGTATGAAGATTACCGAAAATAACACATACTAGGGTTCCATGTAGGAAAATATGGATATGGAAGAGAAATCTAACCATCAATTATCTGATGGAGAGTGGTAGAGAAAATGGCTATGAAAAGGCCAACAATCCCAAAGCCATAAATTAGTGATGATTTAAGGTACCATCTAGGAAAACATTTTTGTTCTAAGTTTCTTTTCTTAATATTGAGGAATTTATTTATGAGATTGGATAAGATCATAAGGAGATATACTTACTTTATAATTAGAGTTTTGTCCATTAATAAATTTCTACCATAAACTCATCTTTCACTCGTAAAAAAAAAATTATATTTATACTATTCGTACAGGGTTCCAAAATAAACGAATTTATAATTCATCTACCAGATCTTTTAAAAAAACTACATTATTTAATCTAGGACATGTCTTGGGCCAGTGGTAGGTGATACAACCTTGTCGCCCTTCGGTTGCGAGTTCAAGTCTCGCAGCCTTGCCGGACGCGACGGGTTGCCGCCCGACCTCCGGGTTGTCCTTTTATGGAAATCCAAAATAATCCAAACTAGAACTATCCAAAATAATTCTGTCCAAACTCACAGTCCAACATTTATAAGGAAGGTAAACATAATATAGATCCTTTTTACCCTGTAATAGCATATGAATACCTTCATCATGTACTACCATATTCCTTATTGATTACATTCATGCTCCCTTATTCCATATAGAAAGCTGGATATACTTCATTAATCCAAAAATGTTTTAAACCCCAACAATGATGGAATATACAAATCATTAATCAGTTTCAAGGTAGTCAAGAATATCCAATATAATTTATCCAAATCAATCATGTATTATTCTAAAATCACTACCTCGATATCAGAACCATATTATGGTTTATCATTCTCTCAACCATATATTTTCCAAAAATTTAACCTGCTATTGAGTCACTTTTCTTTGTTCCACATAATCTCAAGTCCTTAATGAAATAGTACTGCAGTACAATCCTTATATACTCCATGATTATTGTAACAAGTACATTGTTGATACAACACTCAATTGACATAATCAACATAAGAACTCTAATCATTCCTCTTCATCTGTGGTAGTATCATAACTTGATTATTATCCAATAGCATCATTTGCGGCATAGTCTGATGACTGGGACATAGGTTCACGTAGTGTCCAAACTCCTTGCAAATGAAGCATTGTACATTTAAAACCATTTTCTTACCCTTGCAGCCACGTACTTTGTGCCCTTTTCCTCCACACTTATAACAAACTCCCATTCCTTTCAGGCAAGTTCCAGGGTGTTTCTTTCCACAGTTACCACATATGGGAAAATTCTTCTTTTCCCTCTTCCCTTTATCTATCTTTCTCTCTTCTATCATTTTCTTCTCTTGCTTCCCTTCAAAGCCATAGGACTCAGTAAACTCTTTACTTATCTTATCAACACATGATATCATTTCCTCATATGATGATAATACATGGGAGACTATTTCTCTTATAAATTCTAGCTTAAGACCATGAAAGATATGATCCTTCCTTCTCTTTGGATCATGTGCATTTCTGGAGTTCTCATTCCTTCTACTGGGCGCCATTTCTAAACAATGGAATACACTAGATCAGTTTATGAATCAAAATACATAATCCCATACTTATAAAACACTTAACATAAATTGAACTATTTATGGATATAATCCATAATCATAAGAATGTTTTCTTTGAGGAAGTATATACTCATAATCCCTTCAAAATGATTTGTAAAGAAAATGAGAGTTATCCTAAGCATATCCCCCGGGAGTGTCGTAACCAAGAGTGCAGCAAGGCCCGTTGTCGTGCACCAGTTCCCGTTCGAGTCTAGATCAAAGCGGTGTTTTCGGGTTTTACCCCTAGGTACATCTGTGCCAGAGCCGCCTCTACCTGCTCGTATCCAGACAGGGATGTATTGCTCGGAAAACTCACAAAATCTCTACAATACCAAAATTCTAGGAAGTTCTTCTATACTAATCCTCAAAGTTAATCTTAGGTCTACGTGCTCTAATCAGAGTTTATCTAAATCTAGCTTCCAAGGTTTGTACTAAACCTCCTCTGATACCAACTGTAACGCCCCGACCCTAGTTGCCTAGAGTCGGTGCATTACTTCGTAACATTGGCATGATCACAAGAAAGATCAAATCTCGAAAGACCGATTGATTTAGTAGCCTTGGAAACACTAGATATATTCATAAGTTTTACATTACATCATAAAATGAAAAACTACTACAACAACATAATGTTTCCACAGTCCACACTATAATCCCCTCATAAAATCCCTGCAGGTCATTCATAACTTACTTCTTCACATCCTGGGAAAAATAAAACATAGAAAAGGGGTGAGCTCAAATGCCCAGTAAGGATAACAATATAGCGGAAACTTTCATAAATAAGAATAAACATTTAAGGCAATGCATTACTAAAACAAAAGCCTTTTAAACTTTAACTTCAACATAGTATGGCAAAAGTAAAATGAAATAATTCCATTTACTTATTCACATGGATATTCTACTAATCGAATAATCACATGGAAAAATCAATAACCACTTTCATAATGTTGGAATGCATAATGCCAGACTATCATAACCACATAGCCAAGGCCTCGTGCCAAGACTACAAATAAGATTTTGTCAAGGCCTTGTGCCAAGACACTAGTTTGTCTCATGAGACCTACCGATGCATCGAGGAGCTATAGCGGGCTCCACCCGTCACATATTAAGTCCAATGCATTCCCATATGAAAAGGTTTAAACATAACATAAACATTCGTATTAAACTAGCATACGAAATGTCAATACATTAACCATAAACCATGAATGGTATATAAAAAATAGCACATCCACAGTAAAACATATCACAAAACCTTCAATACAATATAAAAGTTTTGTATCATATTATATCATCCTCAAATAAGCATAAAATCCATTAAAGAATGTTGACATAGATGAAATCAAAACTCTTTTTAAAGAAATATCTCTTTCTATTTTGAAATCATTTAAGAGACATATATTTATAAAATAAAACATTTTCTTTGAAAATATTCTTATAAGCTTGTAAGGGAAGCTTTGACGATTTTATAACGGCGGAAAATAATCGCACCCGCCGTATAAGTTAAAAAAACATTCTTATCTTAATTCTGTCGAAAAGGTTAAAAAGCACCTTGTTTGGAAAACGATGGAAAGATTCCTCTTATAAAAAGTCAAAAAAGGTATAAATGACTTTAACCCATATTCTTGTAAAAATGTTTTGAAATACATTTTGAAGAAACATGGATGTGGATGATAACGAGATCCCAGTAGATTATTACGTATAAACAACCTCGGATAATGAAGAGATTGTGAAATAACCCTTACCTTGTACTTTTCCTTGGTTGGGGTAGGTTAACCTCCTGTATAATGGTGAAATAATTGTTATTAAATTATACAAGAATCATATATATTAATATGATATCATATATGATCTTTTAACATTGATTTGTTAATAATATCTTAGAATTATCGTCGTTTCGGGTGTTAACTTACTTGTTTTCTTTTATATGTTTTGTTACGTAAGACATGTTTGTAAAGGATAGGTTGTATATTATTCATATCCAGAATGATATCAAGTCCTTAAACATCATTTTTAAATCATCAAATGATAATTATACTTGAATGGATACGATGGAGAATGAATCTCATCGCGTTCGTGGAGACGGTAGTCCGTACGTACGCACGAGCGACAATATCATTCTTTTGATATTAAAATAATATATAAATGGATGGTATATCATATATACAGAATCATTAACATGTTATATTTATTATTTACATGAGTTACACATCATTATTATACCCATCCAAATAATAATAAATTGAATAACAATTGCACCACGACGTGGAGACGGTAAGCCGTTCGTACGCACGTATGGTGACATGTTATTCAAAGGGAGGATATAATACTGAATATGGTTGTACCATATTTATAATAACATCACAGTATATGTAAGATACTGGAGTTATTATTTTATAATGGTAAGAACAAAGAAAGAGGAAGTGGAAGAAGAAAGGAACTTAGAAAAGGGTGGTGAAATCATTACCTCTTCTTCGGGTTCTTCCTTTTGATTTGATCAAAAGGGCTCCTTAGGTTGGCTTTCTGATCAAACTAAGGCCTCTAGGTTGTAGTGAGGGATGTTGGGAGAGTATTTGGGCAGAGTTTGGCCGAACCAAAAGGCTTTGAAGGTGTGAAGAAATGAGAAGGAGGAGTTCCCTTTTATAAGAGGGGTGAGGGGCACCTTTGGAAAAGCTAGAAATATTAATTTATAATAAATTCATATTCGGTTTCTAATGGCTCCAAAGTTGATTATTCAAAGGTTAAGTTGGGGATAGGTCTAAAAACACTCAACCAATAGAATTTATACAGGTTTGGGTACTTATATTAACCTTATCTTTATGTATTAACTCTAAGTTAATTAGTTTCACTTTTACAATGTCTCTTTGTATTTTTATATAATATGGTTAATAAACTTACTATATACATCCAAGAGACCCCCAAGTGGTACATTAATGATGAAAATATTATGATATAAGTCTCTTGTCCGAACCTTAGATTTTTAGGAATTTAATATCAATTAATAATATAATATTTGTTTTAAGAACTCTTTTATGTCAATTTTGACACTATTCAATAGTTGATTTTTGTGAAACTCATAACAGATTGATTACTTAGAAAAAAGTCCATTAAATCAATCCTAATATATCATATTATCCTATAAAATTAGTTTAATTCATTAAAAGTTTCATATTATATTTATTTGGGTATTTATAATATCAATTATTTTATTTTTTCACTATTATAGTAATTACTGCATCATCATTGTGTCATATATAAAATACATTATTTAATGTCTAAAAATTATAGATAAAATATAATTATGTAGGAAATATTTTTATCTTTCTAATGAATATTTATAATCTAAAATCCAACATATATAACCCTATGTAACAATTGTTGTTTTAAAAGATATATGCTTGTGTCATTTTTGTATTCATTTTAACTAAATTAAAATAAAGTGTCATTATCACTTACAAGTGGATCCATGGGGTCCCAAAATTGACACAAAGATGCCCATGGTCGACCATGTATCAACCAATAGGGTTAAGACACGTTTTAGGGTAATTTAGTATTATTATAATATTATTTTTAACCCTTATTTACCGGATTTACCCTTAACCATGGTAAATAAAATATTTACCGCAGTAATTATTCAAAATGTCTAAAAATAAAAGTTACCTATTTACACAATTTGAACATCCTGATTCCAAATATGGAATCCATTTTCCTAAATTCAAAACACAGAAGTGGCAGAAATTAATTTAAAATTAATTCCCGCTGTCAAAACAAAAAGCGTGTTTTTAAGAGATAATAACTATCAAAAGATTGACACTTGTTTATGTTCGGTTTAATTGTAAAATTATGTCCAATGACCAACATTATATTAAATAGTAAAAATATATTCTAAATATACTTTAAAACCACTCAAATTCATAATTTATTACTATTAATTATTTTGATTAAAAAAGTTGTTTTTAATTAAAATTTAGTAATTTTCACTATTCATCAAAATATGAAAGTTATCCGAAAAGTACCAAAATTTCACCTTAGGCTAAATTTGATATTCCGAATCCAAAAATGAAGTCCATTTTAAAATATAAAATATATATAACTTCAAAAAGTAGGTATTACTATTCATAGCGGCTAGTTTGATTGGTTACGGCGTGTTAGAACTCGGTGTTGCGTACAACACACTCTAGCGTACCGTGGAAGCTTGAGATGTTTCATTTTAAATTTTTGATGTCCCCATTTAGTCAAAAAGTTTAAAATATAGTATCTAAAAAGTGTTCACTATTAAAATTTGGTAAAAGTGAAATACTGAAAATGAATTTGTTCTTACATTATGTCTAAGAAACTCATAATATGGATTCTAAAATTATAAGGATTATATAAAGTTTAAAATTTTGTTGACACTATTCATAACCTCTTTTGAACAGCTTGTTTGGTAAGTCATGGTGCGATTGAACTTGGTGTTGCGTGTAATGAATGTTATTGAATTATTTTGAAGAAATAACACACTATAAAATCTTGGGGTGTTACATTCTCCCCTCCTTCAATAAATTGCGTCCTCGCAATTTGAAATTGTTCTTCGAAAATAAAAGGTTGAAAATAGAAAATATCTTTGTGGGAAAACCCACATCGGAAATTGGGTTACTAAAATTTAGTCTTAATATGAGGAAAAGAGAAATGAAAGGATCACCACCAAATTATAATCTCTATTAGGAGAACATTGGTGGCAATTATAGACATATAATTGGAGGAAAAACGTAAATATTTATAGGTAGTGATTGAGGTCATCAATCACAAACAAGTATAAAATTGAGGTCCTTAAACTCATCAATCTATGATGATTTGAAGTACCATCAGTTCAACAAAATATAGGGTATTGGGATAACACATTTTTGACGTTTCAAAATATCTTAGTTGAAATCCCACATCGAAAAATGAATTAATGAGGCCTCTATTTAAAATAAAGAGTCGAAAGTATGAAGATTACCGAAAATAACACATACTAGGGTTCCATGTAGGAAAATATGGATATGGAAGAGAAATCTAACCATCAATTATCTGATGGAGAGTGGTAGAGAACATGGCTATGAAAAGGCCAACAATCCCAAAGCCATAAATTAGTGATGATTTAAGGTACCATCTAGGACAACATTTTTGTTCTAAGTTGCTTTTCTTAATATTGAGGAATTTATTTATGAGATTGGCTAAGATCATAAGGAGATATAATTACTTTATAATTAGAGTTTTGTCCATTAATAAATTTCTACCATAAACTCATCTTTCACTCGTTAAAAAAAATTATATTTATACTATTCGTACAGGGTTCCAAAATAAACGAATTTATAATTCATCTACCAGATCTTTTAAAAAAACTACATTATTTAATCCAGGACATCTCTTGGGCCAGTGGTAGGTGATACACCCTTGTCACCCTTCGGTTGCGGGTTCAAGTCTCGCAGCCTTGCCGGACGCGACGGGTTGCCGCCCGACCTCCGGGTTGTCCTTTTATGGAAATCCAAAATAATCCAAACTAGAACTATCCAAAATACTTCTGTCCAAACTCACAGTCCAACATTTATAAGGAAGGTAAACATAATATAGATCCTTTTTACCCTGTAATAGCATATGAATACCTTCATCATGTACTACCATATTCCTTATTGATTACATTCATGCTCCCTTATTCCATATAGAAAGCTGGATATACTTCATTAATACAAAAATGTTTTAAACCCCAACAATGATGGAATATACAAATCATTAATCAGTTTCAAGGTAGTCAAGAATATCCAATATAATTTATCCAAATCAATCATGTATTATTCTAAAATCACTACCTCGGTATCAGAACCATATTATGGTTTATCATTCTCTCAACCATATATTTTCCAAAAATTTAACCTGCTATTGAGTCACTTTTCTTTGTTCCACATAATCTCAAGTCCTTAATGAAATAGTACTGCAATACAATCCTTATATACTCCATGATTATTGTAACAAGTACATTGTTGATACAACACTCAATTGACATAATCAACATAAGAACTCTAATCATTCCTCTTCATCTGTGGTAGTATCATAACTTGATTATTATCCAATAGCATCATTTGCGGCATAGTCTGATGACTGGGACATAGGTTCACGTAGTGTCCAAACTCCTTGCAAATGAAGCATTGTACATTTAAAACCATTTTCTTACCCTTGCAGTCACGTACTTTGTGCCCTTTTCCTCCACACTTATAACAAACTCCCATTCCTTTCAGGCAAGTTCCAGGGTGTTTCTTTCCACAGTTACCACATATGGGAAAATTCTTCTTTTCCCTCTTCCCTTTATCTATCTTTATCTCTTCTATCATTTTCTTCTCTTGCTTCCCTTCAAAGCCATAGGACTCAGTAAACTCTTTACTTATCTTATCAACACATGATATTATTTCCTCATATGATGATAATACATGGGAGACTATTTCTCTTATAAATTCTATCTTAAGACCATGAAAGATATGATCCTTCCTTCTCTTTGGATCATGTGCATTTCTGGAGTTCTCATTCCTTCTACTGGGCGCCATTTCTAAACAATGGAATACACTAGATCAGTTTATGAATAAAAATACATAATCCCATACTTATAAAACACTTAACATAAATTGAACTATTTATGGATATAATCCATAATCATAAGAATGTTTTCTTTGAGGAAGTATATACTCATAATCCCTTCAAAATGATTTGTAAAGAAAATGAGAGTTATCCTAAGCATATCCCCTGGGAGTGTCGTAACCAAGAGTGCAGCAAGGCCCGTTGTCGTGCACCAGTTCCCGTTCGAGTCTAGCTCAAAGCGGTGTTTTCGGGTTTTACCCCTAGGTACATCTGTGCCAGAGCCGCCTCTACCTGCTCGTATCCAGACAGGGATGTATTGCTCGGAAAACTCACAAAATCTCTACAATACCAAAATTCTAGGAAGTTCTTCTATACTAATCCTCAAAGTTAATCTTTGGTATACGTGCTCTAATCAGAGTTTATCTAAATCTAGCTTCCAAGGTTTGTACTAAACCTCCTCTGATACCAACTGTAACGCCCCGACCCTAGTTGCCTAGAGTCGGTGCATTACTTCGTAACATTGGCATGATCACAAGAAAGATCAAATCTCGAAAGACCGATTGGTTTAGTAGCCTTGGAAACACTAGATATATTCATAAGTTTTACATTACATCATAAAATGAAAAACTACTACAACAACATAATGTTTCCACAGTCCACACTATAATTCCCTCATAAAATCCCTGCAGGTCATTCATAACTTACTTCTTCACATCCTGGGAAAAATAAAACATAGAAAAGGGGTGAGATCAAATGCCCAGTAAGGATAAAAATATAGCGGAAACTTTCATAAATAATAATAAACATTTAAGGCAATGCATTACTAAAACAAAATCCTTTTAAACTTTAACTTCAACATAGTATGGCAAAAGTAAAATGAAATAATTCCATTTACTTATTCACATGGATATTCTACTAATCGAATAATCACATGCAAAAATCAATAACCACTTTCATAATGTTGGAATGCATAATGCCAGACTATCATAACCACATAGCCAAGGCCTCGTGCCAAGACTACAAATAAGATTTTGTCAAGGCCTTGTGCCAAGACACTAGTTTGTCTCATGAGACCTACCGATGCATCGAGGAGCTATAGCGGGCTCCACCCGTCACATATTAAATCCAATGCATTCCCATATGAAAAGGTTTAAACATAACATAAACATTCGTATTAAACTAGCATACGAAATGTCAATACATTCACCATAAACCATGAATGGTATATAAAAAATTGCACATCCACAGTCAAACATATCACAAAACCTTCAATACAATATAAAAGTTTTGTATCATATTATATCATCCTCAAATAAGCATAAAATCCATTAAAGGATGTTGACATAGATGAAATCAAAACTCTTTTTAAAGAAATATCTCTTTCTATTTTGAAATCATTTAAGAGACATATATTTATAAAATAAAACATTTTCTTTGAAAATATTCTTATAAGCTTGTAAGGGAAGATTTGACTATTTTATAACGGCGGAAAATAACCGCACCCGCCGTATAAGTTAAAAAAACATTCTTATCTTAATTCTGTCGAAAAGGTTAAAAAGCACCTTGTTTGGAAAACGACGGAAAGATTCCTCTTATAAAAAGTCAAAAAAAGGTATAAATGACTTTAACCCATATTCTTGTAAAAATGTTTTGAAATACATTTTGAAGAAACATGGATGTGGATGATAACGAGATCCCAGTAGATTATTACGTATAAACAACCTCGGATAATGAAGAGATTGTAAAATAACCCTTACCTTGTACTTTTCCTTGGTTGGGGTAGGTTAACCTCCTGTATAATGGTGAAATAATTGTTATTAAATTATACAAGAATCATATATATTAATATGATATCATATATGATATTTTAACATTGATTTGTTAATAATATCTTAGAATTATCGTCGTTTCGGGTGTTAACTTGCTTGTTTTCTTTTATATGTTTTGTTACGTAAGACATGTTTGTAAAGGATAGGTTGTATATTATTCATATCCAGAATGATATCAAGTCCTTAAACATCATTTTTAAATCATCAAATGATAATTATACTTGAATGGATACGATGGAGAATGAATCTCATCGCGTTCGTGGAGACGGTAGTCCGTACGTACGCACGAGCGACAATATCATTATTTTGATATTAAAATAATATATAAATGGATGGTATATCATATATACAGAATCATTAACATGTTATATTTATTATTTACATGAGTTACAAATCATTATTATACTCATCCAAATAATAATAAATTGAATAACAATTACACCACGACGTGGAGACGGTAAGCCGTTCGTACGCACGTATGGTGACATGTTATTCAAAGGGAGGATAGAATACTGAATATGGTTGTACCATATTTATAATAACATCACAGTATATGTAAGATACTGGAGTTATTATTTTAGAATGGTAAGAACAAAGAAAGAGGAAGTGGAAGAAGAAAGGAACTTAGAAAAGTGTGGTGAAATCATTACCTCTTCTTCGGGTTCTTCCTTTTGATTTGATCAAACAGGCTCCTTAGGATGGCTTTATGATCAAAATAAGGCCTCTAGGTTGTAGTGAGGGATGTTGGGAGAGTATTGGGGCAGAGTTTGTCCGAACCAAAAGGCTTTGAAGGTGTGAAGAAATGAGAAGGAGGAGTTCCCTTTTATAAGAGGGGTGAGGGGAACCTTTGGAAAAGCTAGAAATATTAATTTATAATAAATTCATATTCGGTTTCTAATGGATCCAAAGTTGATTATTAAAAGTTTAAGGTGGGTATAGGTCGAAAACCACTCAACCAATAGAATTTAGACAGGTTTGGGTACTTATATTAACCTTATCTTTATGTATTAACTCTAAGTTAATTAGTTTCACTTTTACAATGTATCTTTGTATTTTTATATAATATGGTTAATAAACTTACTATATACATCCAAGAGACCCCAAAGTGGTACATTAATGATGAAAATATCATGATATAAGTCTCTTGGCCGAACCTTAGATTTTTAGGAATTTAATATCAATTAATAATATAATATTTGTTTTAAGAACTCTTTTATGTCAATTTTGACACTATTCAATAGTTAATTTTTTTGAAACTCATAACAGATTCATTACTTCGAAAAAAGTCAATTAAACAATCCTAATAAATCATATTATCCTAGAAAATTTGTTTAATTCATTAAAAGTTTCATATTATATTTATTTGTGTATTTATAATATCAATTATTTTAATTTTTCACTATTATAGTAATTACTGCATCATCATTGTGTCATATATAAAATACATTATTTAATGTCTAAAAATTATAAATAAAATATCATTATGTAGGAAATATTTTTATATTTCTAATGAATATTTATAATCTAAAATCCAACATATATAACCATATGTAACAATTGTTGTTCTAAAAGATATATGCTTGTGTCATTTTTGTATTCATTTTAACTAAATTAGAATAAAGTGTCATTATCACTTACAAGTGGATCCATGGGGTCCCAAAATTGACACAAAGATTCCCATGGTCGACCATGTATCAACCAATAGGGTTAAGATACGTTTTAGGGTAATTTAGTATTATTATAATATTATTTTTTAACCCTTATTTACCGGATTTACCCTTAACCATGGTAAATAAAATATTTACCGCAGTAATTATTCAAAATGTCTAAAAATAAAAGTTAACTATTTACACAATTTGAACATCCTGATTCCAAATATGGAATCCATTTTCCTAAATTCAAAACACAGAAGAGGCAGAAATTAATTTAAAATTAATTCCCGCTGTCAAAACAAAAAGCGTGTTTTTAAGAGATAATAACTATCAAAAGTTTGACACTTGTTTATCTTCGGTTTAATTGTAAAATTATGTCCAATGACCAACATTATATTAAATAGTAAAAATATATTCTAAATATACTTTAAAACCACTCAAATTCATAATTTATTACTATTAATTATTTTGATTAAAAAAGTTGTTTTTAATTAAAATTTAGTAATATTCACTATTCATCAAAATATGAAAGTTATCCGAAAAGTACCAAAATTTCACCTTAGGCTAAATTTGATATTCCGAATCCAAAAATGAAGTCCATTTTAAAATATAAAATATATATAACTTCAAAAAGTAGGTATTACTATTCATAGCGGCTAGTTTGATTGGTTATGGTGTGTTAGAACTCGGTGTTGCGTACAACACACGCTAGCGTACCATGGAAGCTTGGGATGTTTCATTTTAAATTTTTGATGTCCCCATTTAGTCAAAAAGTTTAAAATATAGTATCTAAAAAGTGTTCACTATTAAAATTTGGTAAAAGTGAAATACTGAAAATGAATTTGTTCTTACATTATGTCTAAGAAACTCATAATATGGATTCTAAAATTATAAGGATTATATAAAGTTTAAAATTTAGTTGACACTATTCATAACCTCTTTTGAACAGCTTGTTTGGTAAGTCATGGTGCGAATGAACTTGGTGTTTCGTGTAGTGAAAGTTATTGAATTATTTTGAAGAAATAACACACTATAAAATCTTGGGGTGTTACACAGAGTCTGAGGGTGCGGCGGTGTCCCAGTAGAGCTCTAGGTACCAGTGGGCGCAGGATGTGTGAGGTGGCTGTGGTGTTGGATGGCCTGGTGTGAGGCGGCTATGGAGCTCGGCAGGCGAGCAGGGGGCACGGTGTCGGGCAACACGTGCCACGACAAGGCACAGTGGCGCGCTGTAGGAGGTACTGACTGGGGTCCGTCGTAGTCTAAGGGGAAACTGAGGTGGAATCCATGGTGAATAGGACCCTCATGTTGTGGGTCCTCGTTGATGCAGTGTGCGGTAGAATACCGTCAAGTCTGGCCGGTCGGGGGAGGCGACAACCTCAGAGGGAACAAGACCTGCAACATGCGGGTCTTCCTTGATGCGGCGCGAGGGGGGGGGGGGGAGACCACCCAGGATGGCCGGTCTGTTTTGAAAAAAAATAGACCCGAAGTGGGTCCGGTGGCTTGAGGAGGGCCGCGGAGGACTGGACTAGACCCGCGGCTGGGCCATAGGTCGGCGGTTCGGACCTGGCCGACTGGGTGAAGCGGCCCAGTTGGCCGCCTTGCACTCGGGGGGCCGTATCTTCTAAACAGAGCATCTGTTTGAAGTGACGTCTATTACTGTAGGTTTTTTTATGTGAGAAAGAACTTTAAAAGTGAGTTTTTGAGTTTTTGGGGTTCTTCACCCGAAGGTGGGTGACCTGAGGTGTTTTAATTTAATAATAATAAATTATTATTGAAGTTGCGACAGACGTGGCTCACGAGCTGGACGTCCGTTTGACGCACAATCAGAGGTGCGGTGGCACCAGAGCTCACACAGTCCTTACAAGATTGGTTTAGAACCTTTTCAGGTTGGTTTCGTTGCTTGGATGCATGAAACACAATGTGAGTAAGTAAGTAATTAATTAATTAATTAATTAATTAATTGTTGTTTTGGACCAAACTTCTGTTTGGGTTGACCAATTGATGCACCGTCAGTAGCAGCGTGACCCCAGTCCGCCAATGGAATTTTTGAGGTAATTTCTAAAGTGTTCGGTTTGGAGACAAGGTGCGGGCCCCACATGTCCTAGTTCGCACGTTTTATGATGAAATTCCACTTTTTCACCTGAAATCCATTTGGGTGGTTTGACTACTTGTTTTGGGTGTTTTTTCGAGGGAATAAGAATGGAGCAGTTTGGCCAACCTCTATCGGGTCCGAGGTGCGGGCCCCACGAGACGTCGTATGTGCATAAAGCGGTGTTGAATAACTTTTCCACCGGGAGCCCGTTTCTATCGAGTAAGTAGTCTATCTCGCATGTTTTTCCGTGAGGATTACAATAGTGTAATCATTATGGGAGAGCAGAGCCTCTTTCAAGATCTCATTAAATGTGGAAACATGAAATGGCGTTGGTCGGAGTTTCTTTTGGACGCACTCCGAACCTACGCATGGTAGAAGTGTTAGTGACACCTAGAGATGGCATGGTTAGTGCAGAGATATCGGGCTAGTTTTTAGTTTACCCTCCAGTGGGGATGGGAAGTGGGATGCTTGATGACCTATTGTGTTTTACCCACTTGGGGGCTTAGGCAGTGGGTTACCTGACGAGCTCTTGTGGTTTACCCTCCAGTAGAGCTGGGCAGTGGGTTACCTGATGACATTTTGTGGTTTACCCTCCAGCGGGGCTAGGCAGTGGGATACCCATTGACTTTTTTGGTTTACCCTTCAGTGGGGCTGGGTAGTGGTTTACCCGTTGTACTTTTTGGTTCACCCTCCAGCGGGGATGGGTAGTGGGTTACCCGATGACCTCTTAGGTTTTACCCTCTAGTAGAGACTGGGCAGTGGGTTACCCGAAAAAATCTTAGGGTTTACCCTCTAGCGGGGATGGGCAGTGTGTTACCCGACTACTTATTTCAGACTCAGTCCTTTCTACTAGGATATTCTGTGGCTTTTCTCTGTGACTACCCGAGCGGGACCCTTGGTTGTACGGGTCAGTGATGTGATATCTTTGACTTTGGGAAGACCTCTCGACTGAGTGACAATGAATAAGTGTGGGTTGAATTTCCACAGAACTGTCAAGTACGAGGGGTGATTTCCCCACCAAGATGCATCCTTGTGATGCAACCTAAAACCATGTGGGCGAGTCAGTGCCGCCCAAAGAGGATAGTGTCAGGGTGTGGTGATTTGATAAACTTTTCTTGCAGTTCGGGGCAGACGTGTATGATGATGGGAATCGATGTTGGTTACTTCTGGGATAGGTGTGTACTCACTTTCTTTGGATGATCTAACAAATGGATATCCCATTAATATCTTGTTAGGGTTTCTCGTTGAGCATATGGATATGTATACACCTTGTTCTAGTACCCACTTCTTGGGTTTTGGTTACTCTCCTTCCTAGAAAGGGGAAGGCGTGCGGGGTATGCCACGTGCTTTCCAAGTCTAGCTTCACGTGGTTGGATGAGACTACTCTCAAACTATAGGCAGTGAAGGCTCGACGAGAAGTTCATCTTCTCACTGTTCCTAGCTCCTTGTGTTAGGACGAGTCTACTTCCTTCCTCGTATTGGGTTGTGATGTACTCTTTACTGAACTCTTGGTTGTATTCTTTTACTATTCCTTGTTCTATCTACAACTCACTCTTTGGTGCCTACTTTGTTTTTCCCTTATTCCTTCAGGGTATCCTACTGAGTATTTTTATTCTCACCCCTGCTTGGGATTTTCCCGCACTTGGTGTACCCTTGCAAACGACAGACATGTTGCTCATGACTACATAAGAGCTTAGGATTTCGGGAGATTGGACCGTGTATGGTGGTCGTAGTCGGGTTCTAGGTGTGGACTCTCCCAACTATTTTACTTTTGTTTACCAATTGCTGGGTTTTGGAACTTTTCTGGTTGAGCTCATGTTTTTCCCTTTTGTTTTCATTTTACCTTCAACACTCTCTTTGTAATGTTTAGAGATCGATGCACCTTTGTGGTTAGTTTATAGTAGTTGGTACTTTACTTTTCCTTGTACTCTGCACTTCTTCATTGAGTGGGCTGTGTGAGTGTGTGTACAAGTACATAGGCAAAGGCCTCCCCGTTTTGTTTATCCTTCGGCGCTCGTCACCATCCCTTGGCCTATGGAGGCGGGCTTGGGATAGTTGTGGCTCGAGCCCGGTTAGGGTTGGGTCATGAAAAAGTGGTATTAGATGTGGTTCGTTCCTCGGGAAATTGTTAGGATGTCCCTTTAATGGAATTGGTTGGGATCTAGGGAAATAGTGTCAATATGTCTCGAGAGCAGCTCTCTGGCTAGGGAGTCCAGCGATGGTGCGACAACCGACGTATCCATTCACCATGACCTTGATAATGCTCTTGTCGAATCGGCATGCATGGACACCCATTGCAGGGAAAATTGGTTTTCCAACACATAGTATTAAGTCTTTGACTTTCATCCTTGAGTCATCTCCCCATTGTGGTTACTGTTATATACTTATATGCTCATCTAACCGCGGTACTCCTTGATAACATTCAAGATGTCTCTGTGAAGATAGCCAACCAGGATACCAGCTTTTGTCCATGACGACGACCCTGTGAGTGACGAGGCCTCAGTCTAGGACCCATCATGCGAGTCCCTTTCTCTAGGTGGGAAGGTAGCAGCACCCCCACCTAGTGGGCAGCAGACAGCGTCAGCAGAGTGGAATGAGCTTGAGAGTGGTTTGAGCGTTCTACATGAGTTCAAGTGGCAGAGACCGCTGAGGTTCAATGGTGAGCTAGACCCTCAGGCAGTAGAGGTTTGGATAGAGACAATGGTTCACCACTTTAGAATTTTGTAGACGCCGGTGTATCTTATGGTGGCTTTGGTGGGAAAATTTTTCTATGGAGTAGCTCGACGTTGGTGGAATCTGGTGACTCAGTTACTCGATGACTTGTCACTTTCGTGGGACGACTTTCAGATGTTGTTTCATGGGGAGTTTTACCCCTCCTTATTATGCTTCATTTGAATCCAAGAGCTCTTTTAGTTTTATCATGGAGGGATGACGGTGATTGAGTATGTGACTGGTTTCGCAGACTGTGACCATTTTTACACGGACATGGTCCATGACGACAACTTTTGAGGGCAGAAGTTCAAGCAGGGTCTCCGTAGAGAGATTTGTTCTATCATGATACCCATGGGAAATCCCACTTATGTCAGGGTGCTAGATTAGGTGCTGGGTATAGAGAGATTCCCATCACGTTCTACAGTTGATGGTGTCAGTAGGCATGATGGAGCCTTAAAGTCTGCCGTAGCTAGCAGGTGATGGATGGAAGAACCTCACTGCAGGTGACCTTCCCACTGCCGGTTTCGAAGACGTGGTCGTGCACCATTGTGGTCGAAAAGCGCAGGGCCTCAGCCGAGGATACCCTTCTGTGAGTGGACACCAGGTTGTGGTCGTACACCATAGTGGTGCCAGAGGGCACTAGGGCAGCCCAGAGAGCACCGGTGCTATGCGTGTGTTGGGCGACATCACTTGGCACGAGACTGCCCGACCAGGTATGCTAAGAACTTCGGGCAGGTAGTAGGCGCACCACCATGGCAGAGGCAGCGCCATGATCAGTGTAGTTCTTAGAGAGGTGTTGCAATCAGAGGAGTAGGAGGAGATGGAAGTGGGGGGGGGGGGGCATTACAAGGTCTTCCAATCACCACCAGGCGGTCCACATCAGGCTCCGAGAGCTGACAGTTGGGACCACAGACAGCTGCGAGATTTAGATGCCTATGATCCTACAGAACATGAGGTGATAATAGGTATTCTCTACAAATCTTCTACTTTTTGTAGTATAACTATTAGACTCTGTATGTGAAATTATTTTCTCCCTACTCCTTGTTTGAGGTGTTAATAGGGTGACGTGGGGCGTCAGTGAAACCCTATGTCAGTAGAGTAGAAGACGTGGAACCTTTTCATTAGCCGATGGTATCGAATCTTTCTCTTTTTGAGCGTGTAAGAGGGTCTTGATCGTGGGACATAAACTACGAAACCTTTCATGACCAGATGTCCTTGAGTGTTTCACCATATGGATATTCTGAAGGAGGGAATCACCAGGCTTTTTCCTTGGACCAAATGGTGATTCCAGTTGTGGCGTGCGACGTGGGGGTTCGAACGGGGAGGTAATCTACCCTCGAGGGCCTTCGGGCCATTTGATACTGTGTAAAGGGATGGATAGGTTGTCTACCACATTTCCCTAACCCACCAAAGTCTGGAGTGGGTGCACGATGCCTCCCACGTGACATACCTGAGTAGATGTGTGCATGCTCCTATGCATGTCACCCATGAGGGTAGACCTCGCATGAACGGATCAAATCCTTTGTGTGTGGTGACATCGAAATATGAAAGAGTTTTATTGGGTACATGAGAGCTAAGTGTTACTCCAAAGCAGGGTGTTCAGACGACGTGCAATTCCGAGGCCCAGTGTGACCAGAATTAATTATATAAAAATGTTAAGTGTTTTTATATTATGCATGGTTTGTTAACTAAATAAAATGTAATATATCATAGAAAGTTGATCGGATCAGAAATCTGAGACCATATTTAGGTCTGGAACGTGGTGTTTACCCTAGGTGCGACATAAAATGAGTCAGCACTGGATGTTCAGACCCCTCGCTTGTTGGCGGTGTGGTAAATGGATAATTAAGTTATCAAATTATTTATTTAATAGCTAAAACTTGAAAAAATCCTAAATTGTAGCTGGGATCAGAAATTAGAGGGTATGGTTGCGCCTTGAGCATTCCATTTACCCTAGGCGAGGTGTAAATGTTGATAACATGGACCTACTCTGAGAGATTTCACCGAGGGGAAAAATCGTCATTTTAAAATAATGAGTAATTGATTGTTATCACGACAGTTATTTTCAAATAACATTTTAACAGATCCATTGAATGGAAATCCAAGACTTCTATTGAGTTTGAAATGTGGTGTTTTACCTAGGTGTAATATAAAATTAGAGGGCGTGGTGATTTCAGATTCCGTGCTATGCGGGATTTCCTATAAATAGGAAAATAGGAGTTGGGGGGTTATCCATTCTCTCTCCTACTCTCTCTCTATCTCTCTCTATGAAGAGAGAGATTTATTTGTCGTTATTCGACATTGTTCGCTGTTCTTAACCGGATTGAGGAGCTAACTTCTGTGGATCGAAGTGAGATCAAGCAGGCGCGTCACCAACGACGAACGGATCCAACGAGGTAGGATTTATGATTAAATTTCTCGCCTTCACGATATTCATGGAGTTTGGTCGATTTTTTCATTTTAAATTCTTAAATTTTAGAATTAGGGACGTTGGATGAACGAACACGACCAATGCCCGAGCCCCGTTTTATCTGTCGTTCTTGGGCATTCTTCGTCCAAATTTTCGGATGCGCAAATTGTGTCAGATCAAAAATCGGGGGCATGCGCTGTGACTGCCTCATCCTGAGCACTTGAATTCTGGCCTCAGAATTGAAATCAGAACTCTGATGAGGTTCCGGTGGTCTGCGAAAGGGACCACCGGAGTCGGCCGGTAGGAGTGGCCAGCGGCTGCGCGTGGTGGCCGCGGTGTGTCGAGCGGCCGGAGGATGAGCCGGAGCGGTCGACTGTTCGAAGGCGGGGCAGGGACCGGAGTCTGAGGGTGCGACGACGTCGCATCAGAGCTCATAGGGACCAGTGGGTACATGAGTTGTGAGGTGGATGCGGCGTTCGATGACCAGGTGTGAGGTGGATGTGGAGCTCGGCAGGCGATCAAGGGGCACGATGTCGGGCGGCGCATGCCGCGGTGAGGCGCGGTGGCACGCTGTAAGAGGTGCCGGCCTGGGTCCATCGTTGTCAAAGTGGAAACCAAGGCGGCGACCTTGGGGAACAGGACCCGCATGTTGTGGGTCCTCGTTGACGTGGTGTACGGGAGAAGACCGACCAATATGGATGGTCGGTGGAGGCGGAAACCTTCGAGGGAACAAGACCCGCAACACACGAGTCTTCCTTGACGCGACGCAAGGGGGGAGACCGGCCAGGATCGATGGTCTATTTTGAAAAATAACCAGACATGAGGAGGGTCTGGTGGGTTGAGGTGGGCCATGGACAGCGGGCCGCGGTGGAATGGACTAGACCCACGGCTGGCCCATGGGCTGGTGTTTCGGACTGGGCCGACTGGGTGAACCGGCCTAGTTGGGCCCCCTTGCACTTGGGGTGCCGCTTCTTCTAAACGGCGCATCCGTTTGACGCTCCTTCTGTGACTGCAGGTTCATGTCGGAGAGATGGCCCTTTCAAAGTGGGTTTTGGAGTTTCTGGTGTTCTAACATCGAAGGTTGGTGACCTGAGGATTTTTTAATTTAATAATAATAAATTATTATTAAAGTTGCGACAAACGTGGCTCGCGAACCGGACGTCCGTTTGACGCGCCGTCAGAGGCGCGGTGTCCCCGGAGCTAATACGGTCTTTTCAAGATTGGTTCAAAACCTTTTCGGGTTTGTTTCATTGATCGATGGTGCAGACCGCAATGTGAGTAATTAATTAATTAATTAATTATTGCATCGGACCTAACTCCTGCTTGGGATGTTTGATTGACGCACCATCAGTGACACCATGACCCCGGTCCTTGTACGAATTTTTTGGGGTGCTTTCTGAAGAATTCAGGTTAGAGACATGGTGTGGGCCCCACATGGCCTAGTTCACACGTTTTACGGTGAAACACTAGTTTTTCACTAGACATCTATTTAAGTTGTTTGAGTAATCGTTTCTGAGTGGTTTTACGAGGGCATCGCGATGGTGAAGTTCACCCGACCTCTTTCGGGTCTGAGGTGCGAGCCCCACGAGACGTCGTATGGGCATGAAGCGGTGTTGAGTAAACTTTCTACCAGGATCCTATTTCCAGTGAGTAAGTAGTGTATCTCATGTGTTTTTCCATTAGGATTGCAACAGTGTAATCTGTTTGGGAGAGCGGAGCCTCTTTCGAGATCTCATTAAATGTAGAAACATGAAAGGGTGTTGGTCGGAGGTTCTTTTGGACGCACTCCGAACCAATGCATGGTAGCGGTGTTAGTGACACCGAGTGATGGCACGAGTAGTGTGGAGATATTGGGCCAGTTCTTGGTTTACCCACTAGCAGGGTTGGGCAGTGGGTTACCTGACAACACCTTGTGGTTTACCCTCCAGCGGGGCTGGGCAACGGGTAACCTGGTGAGCTCTTGTGGTTTACCCTCTTGTGGGGCTGGAAAATGGGTTACCTGATGACCTCTTGTGGTTTATCCTTCAGTAAAGTTGGGTAGTGGGATACCTGATGAAATTTTGTGGTTTACCCTCCAGTGGGGCTGGGCAGTGGGTTACCCATTGAGTTTTGTGGTTTACCATCCAGTGGGGCTGGGCAATGGGTTACCCATTGACCTTTGCGGTTTACCCTCCAGTGGTGCTGGTCAGTGGGTTACCTGAAGACCTCATAGGGTTTACCCTCCAGTAGTGATTGGGTAGTGGGTTACCCGACGACCTCTTAGGGTTTACCCTCCAGCGGGGCAAGGCAGTGGGTTACCCGATGACTTCTTTCAGACTCAGTCCTTTCTACTAGGCTAGTCTATGTCTTTTCTCTATGACTACTAGAGCGGGAACCTTGGTTATACGGGTTAGTGATGTGACAAATTTGACATTTAGTAGACATCTCTGTTGTGTGACAGTGAGGAGGTGTGGTTTGACATTCCCCAAAACTCTCAAGTACGAGGGGCGCTTTCCCCACCAAGACAAATCCTTGTGACGTGACCTAAAACCATGCGGGCCAGTCAGTACAGCCCATATCGGATAGTGTCAGGGTGCAGTGATTTGAGCCCATTGTCTTGCTGTTCGGGTTAGACATGCAGGATGCTGGGCATCGATGGTTGTTACTTCTAGGACTGTTGGCTAATCACTTTCGCGGGCTGAGCTACGAGATGGAGATCCCCTTATGATCTTGTTCGGGTTTTTTTGTTGAGTATATGAATATATATATACCTTGTTCCAGTACACACTTCTTGGGTTTTGGTTACTCTCATTCCAGGAGAGGAAAAGATTCATGAGGTATGCCACGTTCTTTCTGTGTCTATCTTCACAAGGTTGGACGAGTCTACTCTCCTGCTATAGGTAGTGACGGATCGATGAGAAGTTCATCTTCTCACCATTCCTATCTCCTTGTGTTAGGATGAGTCTACTTCCTTCCTCTTGTTGGGTTGATCTATACACTTTACTGCACTATCTCATTTACTTCTTTACTATTCCCTGTTTGATCTACTGCTCACTCTTTGGTACCTCATATTTTTCTCCCTAGAGCCTTCAAGGTATCCTACTGAGTATTTTTATACTCACCCCTGTTTGGGCTTTTCCCGCACTTGGTGTTCCCTTGCAGATGAAGAAAAGGTTGCTCGTGACTATAGATGATCTTAGGAGTTTGGGATCATGGACCGCGTACGGTGGTCCTAGATGGGTTCCAGGTGTGGGACTCTCCCATCTGTTTTACTTTTGTTTACCTGTTGCCGGGTTCTGCCAGTTTTCTGGTTTGGCGTGTGTTTTTCCCTTTTCTTTTCATTTTACCTTCATCACTCTCTTTGTACTATTTAGAGGTCGATGCACCTTTGTGGTTAGTTTATAGTAGTTGGTACTTTACTTTTCCTTGTACTCTACACTTCAACATTGAGTGGGTTGCGTGTGTGTGTACAGGTACTTAGGAAAAAGCCTCACCGAGTTGTTTAGCCTTCAGCACTCATCGCCAGCCCCTGGCCTATGGAAGACGGCTTGGGGTAGTTGCGGCTAGGGCCCGGGTAGGGTCGGGCCATGACAATAAATATGAAAGAACCATATTTAATCTTCTATAAGTCCTTTGAAAAACAAAATCACATTGTGTGCATACATACAACTTACCGTCTCCACACTATGGTGTAATCTGTTTTCCCCACCACCATAATCGGATGGGTATAATAAGGGAAATAATAACAATATATGATAATTATAATATGTTACAAATTATAAAATATTATACACTATTCACTTCAATACCATTAATATAATTTGGGAATAATATCGCTACTCATGTGCACACATGACCTAACAACTCCACGATGTGATGAGATTCATTCTACATGATCATCATGAAAAAATGATATATACATGAATTTAATGATAATGTATGATAAATATTATACTAATATAATTACACAAATGATTAAACTATAACCTAAGTAGTGGAACATGATCTTATCTGATAACTCTTGCATAAGAATACAAATCACTTAATATCAGAATAACGAATGACAATGAAATGTTAATAACAAAAGAATGATAATATAAAAATATATGATATCATAAAAATGATTATTATTCTGAAATAAATAAATAACATTATTTAAATCATTATATCAGAGGTTTAGATACATACGAAGTATATCAAACCTAAGGTAAGGGATAATTTTGCAATCTCATTTTAATCAGATATTTTTTATACTTATGTATTTATTAGGGTATGTTATTCTTCCACATCCATAATACCTATCTATGTAATATTATATCTATTCATATAAAATATTTTATAGTTAATTGCACCATTTGGTGAATTATTATAATTTTTTTTGAAAGGAATATTTTTTCATTATTTGATTCGAGGTACTTTTTTACTTTTCTTGAAAATGTACGGGGAAAATGTTTTTTTATCAAATATTACATGAATGGATATTTTCAGTTTCATTAAATTTTATTAAAATAAAGAATACTCTACCATATTTGAATATTATTTCAAACAAAATTATTATCTTTAAAATTTCATGGCATTATGAGAAAAAAAATGATTTCATAGAATAAAGGATATTTTCCAAAAGAATTATTTTCATGTGTTTTATAAAATTATTATCCCTCTAATATGTTGCTATTTGAATAGGGTTTTGTTTATATCCATAATATTACTAGGATTGGAGCATGTTTATTATGGAATGATATTTTATATGTATAATGTTACAATGGAATATTGTTTAAGGAACAGATTTTATTTTATAGGTTATACTATGGTGAATTATTTTTTGTTTTTGTGGCACACGTTAGAATGGTCTCATTATGGGATGGCTGAGACATATATATCCCTCCAATTCATTGTGTAAATAATTATATCTAATGATATAGACATTAACAGAAGTATATATCAATCTAGTTCTGTAATACATGTCTAGAATGAGAAGTGAACACACTTTAGTAATGGAATTAGTCTGCTATGATGGTCTGGGAAATATTCCTTGACTAATATAAAATGATTTTCTATATTTATATGTATATTCCACAAAATTTAATGTATTATGTTATGACTATTGGGATTACAACTCACTTTTATGATTTATCCCATGATTTGATATTATGATCTTTTTTATATAAGATACGATTTTCCAATTTTATGTTCTTATGATTATGTTATGATTGATATATTGCTTCCATACCCATAATAATCATTTGAGCTCACCCATTCATATGTTTCTTTTCCAAAGTTCATTAAGATGGGTATTAATTAAGATATGTCAAATAGTATTCTAGTTTTGAAAAAATATATAGGAGATAATGTAGATGTTTTATGAATCATTTATTTATCTCACCTGGTTTCTAAAGACACTAAACATATATGGTCCTTGCATTGTTTTTATGTTTTGTAATAAATATTCTTCAATGTTGATGTAATTTCAATATTTATTATATGGATGTTATAATAATTGGATCATATATGAAATTATAAAAGTTGGTATGGTCTTTATATAAATTAATAATTCTTTTTAAACCATTATATAAGAGGTTAATGCATGATCAAATAATATAAAGAAAAATCTATGGTTATCTCAAATCAAAGTTTTATATTAGTGAGATATTCCCAATTAACAACATAATTCTTTTTGTGGTGTAAAACCCCTTTGATATATCATATCACGATTCTCTTTTCATTCAATGTGTTATATTTTCCATATGATTATTATAATTTTTTTTGGAATATTATTTAAATATTTTAATGTGTTAAGAGATACTTAGATTTAATAATATCATTTTAAATTGATTATTTGATATATGATAAATGATTTGGACATGTAAGAATTTGGTTGGGAACTAATTATTGAAATACCCAAGATACATAACTAGACTTTTATGATGAAATCTACAAGAAAAATACAATTTTTGTAAGATTCCATGTATAATTGTATGTGTTTCTACACACAGACTTCAACAAGAAAGCAGACTGATCAGTATGGTAACTATCAAGTGGATATATCTTGATAGTCAAGATGTCTAAAATTATGCATTTCCATCATTTTATATATTAATTTCTTTAGTATTTTCTCAAATTCAACTATCTATGGATGAATTTTGATTTTCAATTTATTGATTATATGGTATGTTTTTTATAATATTTACCATGATATGATGAAATTTCTCATTGATTCATGTTATCTTCTAATAAAAATTGCCCATAATGTGAATCTGAGCTCACCCATTTCTTAATTATTACTTTTCCCTCAGATGCCATGGATTTTATTATCACTAGTATGAAGGGTTAATCTATGATAATAGAAGAGTTCTCAAAGAACATTCATTTGGTATTTTTGGATGAAATGATATTTGATTTTCAAAAAATTTTCTCGTTTACCAAGACATATAATCATTTTGGTCATTTGAGATGCATTTTCATATATGTTATTCCTATTTAATAAATTACCACACAATCTCCATGCTACAAAATTATGGGTATTTACATTTATAAAACCAAAATAAGTCATTTATAAGAACCTTTCACCTAGTAATCCACGCTACATTACATTAAATAGCACAGAGTAATCCATGACCGAATGACCTTAAAAGTAACCATGATAATCTTCAATAGACAACCAATAAAGGTATAACATGTTCCATTCAATAGAAATGAACTATTATTATTATTATTATTATCCTCCAATGGATATAAATAAAAAATATTTTATTGGATTGATCATGACTATGAAATTCCTACTTCCTCTCAATATGGTGTAAAACAATAGAGTTCCCAACTATGTGTATTTATAATAAAATATGACTAATTATGAAAATAAATACTGATATACATGGATATATGAATATTTCTCCATGTATAGTGAATCATTAACATATATAATATCCCTTTAATAGAGAAAATCTAATATATACACATGTTTACCTAGATTCATTTCAAATATTAATCACTTGAATTAGGGTTACTAGTCCGCCACTATGATTTGGGAATGATTCCGGATGATTACATAAATTTATGGGAGACTCTCTATAATGGTAATAAGTCCCCATAAAAAAGTATCAAATGAGGATAGAATCCCAACCACCCTACCAATGTTCATTTTATAGTGTCAATGGTAACTTACCATTTACTACCATACATGGGAGAGTTTATCTGTCGATATAAAAAATCATAGTTAAGAGGTGTCTTGGAAACAGATTGTGAACTACACATGAATCCATTACGTGTGAATGTGATCAATCAAGCATATCATTACATGTGATTACTAATTGACAGGATTCCTATTTTTATTTTATTATTTCACAAGATATCAATATCATTTTTAATCCCCCATTAATCTAAAAAATGGCTTAATAAAAGAGTCTAAACTATTGAAAAATATCTGCAAAATCTATAGCGCCAATGATAAGAAGGTCATCATTAATCTCTTTCACTTTACAGAAAAGTGACCAATGAATTTTTTCCGATTAATACATAAAAGTTAGTACCAAAAAAGTTGACAAATATTGGTAAATAATGCATGTAATGTACCTAACTGACCATCCCACCAATAAAAAACCACAGTGAAGTCAAGGGAAATGATAAACACTTAAAAAAACTTCAAAATCCTAAAAATATTATGATAAAAATAATATATCTATAATCTGAGAATGATGGATGGGGATATTAATGACCTCACTACATTATAAGATACTCCTAAGATGGATCAATTACGTCACTAAAAATGAAGGAAATGTATAGATATCACTCCTCATGAAGCATTTCAAGAGGCTTACTATGATATCCCAGATACAATAACTAAATATTAGACTCTTAGGTGGATGTAATGCTCATGTTTGTAGAATGTAGAAGGATGAGAACCCATCCATTTTCATATTCCCACAACAAATTACATCACTTCACCCTTGATCCAATCAATTATAATTACTATATTTACAACTACACTCAAAAACTGTGAAAAATGATAATGGCATTAAGAAAATAAGAATATTAGTATATTCAGTAGTATCTATGGAGTACACCTTAACACCTTATATCATTTATGAAATGAACCAAAATTCCATGGCAGTATTTACGGAGTGATCCCATATTTTTACAACCACTTACAAATCATTTCATCATACACAAGTTCTAAATAGAAAACTATTATTGGACTATATTCTCAAAATAATTGATGGAAGAGATTATACCATAATTCTTATTTAATAATCCATTGACCATATCCTAGAGGTAATTACTGGTCAATAATATATCATAGACCATATTTCTTATAGTTTTCCTCATTATCTTATAATGGAATAAGATTACCACCATTGAAATATTCTAATTCCAGATAGAGGGAAGACTAATAATCATTCTCTAGTTATTTTACGTGATCATAAATACACTCTGATGACTAATTAGCAGTGGTCATATATTCCCTATCACATTCAAGGGAATCATTAGTATTACTTGATGAGGAATACAAAATAGAATCATGTACAAATTCTTGTTACAATAGTTGTTTGCTAGCATATCCTGATAGCCAAATATGGGAATGTTCTTTGACCTACCAATATCACTAGAGATTTTTGGAATATTATAGAAATCATGTAGGTTTATTTCCAGATAGTTAATTCCCATAAATTCAAATAATGATATCACTGTACCCTAATTGAAACAATGGGGTATGCGCATCTTCCATCTCATTATAATGAAACCCAAAAACACCTGATAATGAAATCAATGGGAACACTCATATTTTCATTTAATCACATGAATCTCATCTATATTTTACAATGGAAACATTTTAGTAACCTATGATTACACCTAAATCTTAAGTAAATTTTCTATAGTGAATGATCCTAAATTTAAGATAGATAACATTAAAATGTAATTTACATAGAGGTAAATACATTTCTTATGAGTGGGATCATATCATAGCAGTAATCAATAGTGATGTTCTTGATTCCCTTTGAAATCTATAAATAGAAACCCCAAAATCTACAAGATATTCATAATAATGATAAGGGAACAATTTTAAGATATTTTCACCTCATGTTATGGTGAATTTTTTCAATGGATATCCTACCCAGAACATCCACCATAGTGCTCCTCCCAATGGAAATAAGAATATTGATATTTGCAACCATTATCATATTGAGATAAGTTCACTCCTCTTCTAAAATTGAATAATTACAAAAAATATGATATTTCCTTTCTAATACATTAAATATAGGTTATTATAAAAGACATTCTTTTTAAAACTAGACCGTATACCATAAATTTTATCTATACGGAATATTTTACAAATTATTTTTCTATAAACAAAAAATGGGCTAGAATAGATGACCTCTCCTAGATGGATGAAATAATCCTAACCATAAAATTTATACCCTCTATTACCACTAATATATCCCTCCCCACAATTCCATTCAATCACAAAAATTAGATCCTATATATAATCAAACCACTATGAATAACACCTCATATTAACAATACCGTGAGGTGTTAATGTCTTCTAAATTGAGAACCTCACCATTTTATTGGTAATATATAATCCCATACAAGAGTTATTTTTGGGAAACTATCATCATCTTCAAGTATACTAATTCAAATAGTCATTAAGGTAATATAAGCGGTTCTAAAAAATAAAACATATATATTGAAGGAACTATGAAATCAAACAATATATTTACATAATGTATGAGAATCCGTCTTCAAATAAAAACAAAATCTATGTTCATGATAAAGGAAATATCCAATGAAAATATATTAATTATGATTTTCCCCATAGAAACCTCATAGTATGTCATCCCAATGATATTTATGAAGAAATGGATACATTAAATATCATTGTCTGTATTGAATTTTTTTTGACAGCTCAACATGAAATATTTTTCTTATGTGGTATATGCAAACTACATTAATGAAATATCGAAACCCTAATCCTAGATTGACTTACATACCCTTTTTGATGAACAAAGAACAAAGGTGGGATAATAGTGGGGAACCCCTTAATATGACTACATCATCCATTTAAAAACATATGATAATTAATATTGAATTCCAACCTGATGATAACCTCCAAGGGTGGGGGTTCTAAGATCATTGAATTATATATATATTTATAACCAGTAGATCCAACCATTAATGATTTAATGAAGAATCATTTCTACTAAAAAATTATAAGGGTCATAATATAAATATTATACATAGTATAATCAATAGAATACTTCCATATCTATAGCTTATAATTAATATTATTTATAGGACAATGATATTGATATTTTATTAAATCATGATTTTGTGACTGTCAAATGAAACTCATTTTTATGGAAATAAAATCCACCGATTATAGAAAAACTTTAAGTAATATGTACTTCACTATAACAACCAATGTAATGAAATAATTGTTTTTCCATATTTGATAATATTAATGAGTTTTATAGAAAATTTAAAATTAACTGGAATGATATATTTAATAGTTTATTGAACATTAAATTAGGGAATCTTGGAAATCATTCACTGCATGAAACAATGAGTTATTCTGAACAATATTATAATATTAATTTTATTCTTAAATATGGATGTTATCACGTTGACAACATAAAGTCATGTATGAATAGATGTAAAATATTATTTTTAAAAAAGTTTATAAAATTATTATACATTAATCATATATATTTTATATGCATTTGAGAAGAATAACTATATTTTTACAGTAAAAAATTTTAATTTATTAAAAAATTTCATTACCACCATTTTAAGGGCACAATTTTTATTTTAAAAATAATATTTTTAATTTTTAGTATCTATATTTAATTTGAATTAATTTTTTTATTCATATGATAAGATTTATGTTTGTATTAATAATGAAAAACACAGAATTCTAATTGAAAATAATGGTTTCCAAGAAATTATTTATAATTTAAAACTATATTCAATTTTATTTTTAAAGTATAATTATTTATTTTATAAATCAATAAATCAAATTTAGTTCATTCTAATAAATTTCCCATTGATGCTTTGTATTAAAAAAATTCAAGCATTTAAACAGTTTTACATTAAAAAGGAGTTGTTTTGCCACATCTATGAGATAAGATATATATTAAATTCTCCCAGTTCTATGATTGAAATTTGAAAAAATCTAATACATAATTTTAAAGAAAATAACATAAAATTATAATAATTTAAAAATATTTTATTTAAAAAAGTTATTAATGTAAATAAAATTAATTATAGTGATTTTTGTTAAATTGAATTTACACATTGGTTAAAAAGAAATCATCATGTGGAAATGACCGAGAAACTCAACAAAAAATGAATACATGAAATTATTTCGACCATATCGGAAATTTAATAAGAAAATTAATTATTTTAGAATATTATATATGTGATACCTCCCAATCGTGTTTACCTTTTTTATTTTCAAGAATTCCAACCCTCATCCACTATAAAATGGCATTCTACGTCCCCTAACTTTACAACATCCAAGGATTTTGGATCATCCAAAACCTTACAAATTCAAATCAGAAAACCCATAATCTCATCCAAGAACCCTCAATAATTTTATAAATAACACAAAGGATTTCATTTTTTGCAAAGAAAAAATATATACTAGAAGAAGAAGTAACGTTCATCAATGATCACTTTTGTTTTATATAATTATCCACACTTTCAATGATTTTTATATAATTATTATATAATTACCACTATAGCATATATATTAGGATTTGTTTCCATTTAGAGGATAAAAACTAAAAATTCATACACTACCATCAACTGGGATACAAAATCATTGATCATGTTCAAGGCATACTACCGCTTCGCGAAACAATGTCGTTCATTCTCCCATTACTACATATCAAGGTTGATAATAATGATTGAAATACTACTTATATATAAATATATATGATATTTATTATTTATTTAGGAATATATCATTATTATATGACACATACATTCATGATTTACATTTTATGTGGAATATAATAACATCATATATGGTGTTGTTGAGTTTCATATCCTCAAAACAATGTGATTCGTTCACACAATATATAAAATGTATTAAAAATGTTTTTATTAAAAAATTTGATATAAATTAAATATAGATGATATTAATCACATAAATAAATATAATTAAATATAGTATATAACATTACATCATACATTTTCAAACACTAAAAATGTGATAAGGTAGTTTGTAGACGTTTGGACTATCTCGTACTCAAAGTGAGGAGATTATTTTTTTCTTCACCACATTAAAAATATGATATAATTAATTATGATTATAGAATTAATATTATTATTATATAATGATTATCATTCCATATATGATTAATTAATGTTACCATTGACAATAGTCTACCTGACCATGTCATTTTTGGTACATAAACTGAATATGCTAAAAAACAAATCATTGACTTAATTGAATAAGTAGAGGATTAAAACATTATAATAAGTGAAATAAATGAAATTAAAAATGAAAAAAATGTTTATCATGAAATTAAATGATTAATATGATTTTAATATTCAAGAAGATAAAGAAATACATGGCATATCAACTCAAGGTATGGGTCTTCATCTCATTTTCCTTTTATTCAGGAATATATTAAAGTAATACACCCACAATAATTTTTGTGGTGTATATACAGTTCCTTTTGACATATCATTTCAAGCAATTTTCTATAGTCATGTTAAATAATTTTTAAGGATGTTTTCCCCTAGGGAATATTGATTCAAACATGTAAAAGTGGTATGAGACACTTTTTTATAAAAATACATCTTTAAATGTATAATGAATTAATTTGAAAATATTTTCATCATTGTAAATAATCATGATATAGTTTTATTTTATTATTTATATATATATTAATATAATATAAATAATATTTTATATAGTTTATAATTTCATTCAAAGGAGTTCACAATGTAATGTCATTTATATTTTTTTACGGAACGTTTGACATTAATTACCAACAACAAAAGGAATGTTATTTTTAATGTATATGAAAAAAACAAATTCTACTACCAATAAAATTATATAATAATTGGATTCCTATATTGGCCTTATATTTTATTTAATAAACCCCACTTTTAGTTTTTTGTTTATTATTTTGAAAAATGGGTGTGAAAATGGATTGATCATTTGATTTTTTATTATTTAAAATGAAATGTTTTGAGTGAAATATTGATTTTTTCTTAAACACATTATGTGTTTTGAATATAAAATGAAACTTGTATATTTTATAGGTGGTTACATAATAATCCATAGAGAGGTGGTTACTTTATAAACCATTTTTGGGCGGTTCTATGTTAAACAAATGAATGTTGGGTCCTTAATATCCCTCACATAAACAGGGTATGGAAGTCTACCATAATGTTATTATATTTATAAAAGACAAATAAGTGAAACTCAATTACATTGTTACCCCTTCATATGAATGAAAAATATAATGATGTTACAAGATACATTTATCTGTTATCTATCATTTCTATGGGTATTATGGTAATATTGTGATCACATTATGTTATTGAATGATATTTTATTTAATGTAAGTTATTTTTTACCTTATAAGGGTGAAAATAATTACTTCATGATAAATGTTTCATGGGATTTTATATTTTCATATGACTAATAATATTCCATAATTAAGTATTTCATACAGATATTTTTATGACCATTCGATGTTTTTTAAATGTTTTGTTAGGACTAATGGATTCGTAAGTGAGTGGAAGTATTCAAGTTGATGGTAGAGAATAATTACCATGAAATAAATCATTCCATATTTTAAATTATTTACATTATCGAAAATTGGATTCTAATAATATATGTCCACTTGGTAATTTAAGGTCATTTTTTATAGGTTCTATAAAAAAACTCAAATATTTTAAAGCATAATAGATATTAAATGACAAATAAAGTAAATTATTGACTAAAAATCTGTACTTTGTAATGTTTAAGGTGAGGTCCTTATAGTTGGTATCAAATGAAATGGTTAGATAACCTCATATATTAGGTTAATACTAGTACTACGCCATTGAAATATTTCACTTTATTTATATTTTTAATTGAAGTAGAATGTAATTATTTGAATGATTTTTTATTGAATATATATTTTTTCACAATGGTTTTCTACATTGGAAATATTGAATCAATTTTGGGAAGGCACATTGTGGAAAATATCCCACCGAATCAATATCCAATGAAAGTTGGAATTATTATTGAGTACTTTTTCAAAAAGATAGATTAGCTGAAACTGGTTACAAATAGAGATGATGTCCATACGAAATAAAAAATAGATCTTCCACAAAGGAACATAATTACAGACAAGAATTTTATGAGACAACATCCCCCATCACTGAGAGTATCATCTGACCCCGTTCTAGATGAAGGATTAATTTTATCCCTTAAAAATATAATAATTTCCATGGGATGTATGGTTTCAAAAGGTAACTCTTCACATTTATTGTTATTCAGGTTAGGATAACCAGTGGTGGTTAATGGTTAAGAATATTTCAGAATGTGAAGATGTTGATTCCCTGTAATGGGATACATCTAAGAATATTTTCCATAATAAATATATTCATATAAATGTTCATCATAGGTTTGGAATTTTTTTAATTGCGATATATAAGAAATAATTGGTGGATGAATATGAATTAAACTTCAATCTATAGGGAATGTAAAAACCGAATTTTATATCAGTAAATGATAATAAGAAAAAGTATATTTAGTCAGTACTGAATCCCAAATACTGATAGGGAATTGTCTTCTCCAGGGTAAAATTATATTTGAAATGTTTTTGAGGCGATGATAAGGTATAAATTGAGTTTAATAATGTTTATATGTACCATGAAAAGAAATTAAAGAAAAGTCCCATTTGGAAGTCCATGGGAAATCATTCATCCAAATATTTTAGAGGTAATAAAACAATATTCCCATCTAATGAGATGTGTGGTAAAAAGAATCCAGGATAATTTCAGTATTTGTTTGGGTAGTGAATAATATGTTACAATATTGGTTATATCAATCATTTTTACAATGTTGATGATCTGGAAATCAATGAAATGATAATGGTAAGTTGTGTTTGTTTCAATAATTTAGGGAATAAAAACCATTTTCATATGATGTTTATTACATAGTGTGGAAACAAACATGATCAGAAGAAAAATGGTGTGCAAAAAAAATTTCCTGCTAATTATTTGATGTTGTGATATAATATGAGGTGGTGAATTTTATGTTAATGGTATATTCGTATTATGAAAGTACAATTTTTAACATTTTATCTTCATATTTTTTAATTTATTAAATTTTTTAATTAAATTGTGGATATGTCCTCATTAATTTGAGATATATATTTTTGTAAATAGTGTTGGTAGAATAGTTATAGAATAAAATATTTATATTAGTCTTCCTATTAACAATAGTGTTATGGAATTTACATAAAAGATTATTTAAGTGACTATTTTGATGTTTGAAATCATTGTGGGTATTGATTGAATTTTAGTTTAAATTTCAAAAATTGATTTCAGAGCCATGAAATTATTATTCAATGATTTCACACATTTGATAACATATTATGAATCTATGAAATTGTTTAATGATGGGAATGCATTTTGTCCACATCTTATTTCTAAAATTAATGAATCAGTTCTAATTAGTGATATGATATTAGTGTATGAATTCATGAATATTTTCCTAATGGATTCCCTAGTGTGGTTTATGATTACGATGTTGAATTAATTAATTATTTAAGGCTTTATTATTCAAATTTTTAAAACCCAATATTGAATGGATAAAGTAGAAAATATCTAATTGTAAACCCATTTGTAATAATTTCATGATAATTGATTTATTAGTCCTAGCACATCACTATTGAGTGATCCTATTTTTTGTGAAAACTAAGGATTGTTCTAGGGGAATTTACATTCATTATAGAGAATTTAATAACATAAAAATTATGAAATGGTAACCATTTTCTCATATCATAGATTTGTTTGATTCTCTATAGGGAGTTTAATATTTATTGATTATTGGTATATGTATTAGGTAACATTTACTGAAGGAGACAGAGTATAGACTTTGGAAGGTAGTGTTTTATACGATAAGTGAAAATTATGAGTTTATATTTTTGATTATCTAATCAAGCATATATTTTAATGAATCTTATTAATTTATAGATCAATTACTATATGTATAATATTATGGTGGTGTTTATTGATTACATTGTGGAATACTATAAAATACAAAAAGAACATCAATGTCACTTAAGGGTGGTTTTAAAAAACAATAAATAAAAGAAATTATATGGAATGCTTATGGAGAGTGAGTTCTTGATGTATCAAATTACATTCCATAGAAATTGTATTTCTAAATATGTAATAACGATTTACCTTAATATATAATAGTTATTGGAGAGAGTCAAAGTCCTACCTATGTCATTTACATTCATAGTTTTCATGCATTAATAGGCTATTTCAGATAGTATGATGAAAACATTTCCCTACTATATAACCTACAAAATAAATTAACATGAAAAGTAGTTAACCTCATCATTAATGAATAATGTGAGTTTTTTCAATTACTGAATGTAACATTGGAATATGATCCATTTATGTCCCATCCTTCCTAAAATTGTGATTATGTCATCTATAAAGATTATACATTAAAAATATTGTGTTTTTTATCATGAATAACGACAATGTAATCGCTTTTGCTTTCATCATTTTAAAATTCATGATTTAAATTATCATACCCATGATTTGGAATTACAAACTTTTTTTCAATGAAAATTATGAGGATTAATTTATATAGAATTATGTGTAAAATATATACTGTGGATAAATTTTCATACTATATATTCACTCGAAAAATATTGAACATGGGATAGATTATATTGATAGAAATAATTATAGATTATGATTTCAAAATTCATTATCAACCATGAATGGAAAATATGGTGGTTGATGCGTTGAGTTGAAAAAACAATTCTACATTATCCATGAAAAATTTAGAATTTGAACCATTAGTTATTGATTTTATAACCTTCTTCATAGATGTTTTGGATGTAAGGAAATCCAATATTTTGATTCGGTATTCATTAAGGTCATCATTTTCTATAAGAATTAAAAAATCATAGAAATATGATCATTTCTTGAAGGAAAATGTGGAATCTATAATGATGGGTCTTTTTCCTAATTCTAATATTAACAAATAAGGTGTTTTATGATTTGTAAGAATACGTGTTTTCATTTTGATTCCTAGTTTAATAATATTTTGTGGGATAAAGCAAAAAGTTCCCCCATATTATTTTTATCAAGGTAACAATATGACATAATAAGAACATTTAGAGTATTACTGATGGGGTTTTGAAGCACACCAATCATGGGGAATGGAAAAAATATTTATGTTTCCAATGTATAGTATAGAAGTTAACTCAAGGTAGTATGTTGAAGAGGATTACACCAAATAATGTTTATCCCTTTTTACATAATTTATTTAAATTTAAATTTTTGATTTATTTAATAAATTTAATATGGAATGAAAAATAATACTATTTATTTAAAATAGACAGTAAATGTTATTGTTAGAGTTGGTTTTTCTAGAACTAGTGTAATCCTATCATGGTTCTAAAAATTAACCTTTTCTTCTTCTACTAAATGGTAAGACAATAATTAATCTACTGAGTATTCTATCCACCTTTTTGAGATGAATATGATGTCAATATTACGATCTATAAATGTTGTGTTTTATATCATCCTTCTTATGTGTATAGAATTCCAATGAAATTTATTTATAAATTTTTTGAATCTATAAAAATGAATTATATTTCCCTCATTGTATAATAATCCATCATATTATATTAAACATGCACTGACAATCATCAAGTAATCACTACCCAATCCTTATATACTCCATCATATGTAGAAAATAATTCAATTAATGAGAGATGGAAAATATATAAAAGACATTACAATAAAAGAAATCAAAACCTAATTAAAAGGTTTTTGAAATTGAAAACATAACTACAAATTGAATCTATATGAAGAAAGTTGAAAGGATGTTATAAAATTGAAAGTCGAAAAACTCAACTAATGAACATAGTTTCAGATTCCACATTTCTCAATCACACAATGAAAATACCCCTCTATGAATGGGGAAATTGAGTTTATGTGGGATATGGGAGACATCATAGGAATTAAATTAGATAAAATAAAACAAAATAATGTTTTATTAGATCCCATTTAGAGGGAATTGTCTAGGGATTCTCTTACTCATATCTATATTTAATAGACCCCTAGACTATTATATTTTTTTTCATAGGAGAGGAATCTAAGAATCATAGTGGTTCATTAATATGTAGCGGGATATTATGGGTCATTAACCAGTGTTTACTAGTTTTTCAACTAAAGAATCATCATATGTCAGAGTTTTAGTAATATGTATGATAATTTAGACCTCATGTAATAGATTTCCATGATATGTACGATCTCTAGATATGATTGTTCTCTATGATATAATATATAAGACATGTAATTATTTTTTCTATTTGGTTTAACCAAATTTTACTCTTTTTCTTTGTTTTCAATTATTCTGTTTTAATATATTAATATGTTTCTTCATCTAGAAAATATATTAAAATTCTTTGTCACATTGCGCCAACAAATCTTAATGGTGAAAAATGTATCAAAAACACTATACTCGCCTCTTTTTTTCATTTCTCATCAAAAATGATATCTTGAAACAAAACCTAATAAAATTAAATTATGACAAAATTATTTATTATATTAATAAAAACACACCATTTAATATTTAAAAATGTATGCACATAATGGGTCTATCAATTCACGAAAATATATAACTTTCGTTCCTCAATGATGAAACTTATACATAAATAAAATAGGGAAAATATGTTATCTAAATTAAAATTATAATGAAGTCAAATAAAATGATTATTAATTTGGGATCAGTCATTCAATACTCATAGAAAACATCAAATTAACATTACACACATAAAATAAACTAATCTTCTGCAATTTTTTAACCATTGATAGATGGTGGGTCTTATCCTCTCATTCATTGATATATTATATTTATTTTTTTTCCAAACATTCCATTTAATTATTTAACTCAAAATTTTATCATTAATATCATAACTTGTGATAAAAACAAATGTAGATTTATTCTCTTATCATGACTACATTCTCATTTTCTGAATCCTTGTAATGAAACAATATTCTCCACTACCTTTTGATAAAGTGACATGTAATATTGAGGTATTAATGAAATGGTTCTATACTATCCCGGGATTATAGATTAAAGGACTTATGTTCAAAAATATTATGGCTCGAAATTAGGTTTATATTAAAATAATCATTCCTGATATCCAAATTAATGTTCAATGAAAATCTCATATATTAATTGAAGACTCCCACTTCCAAAAAATTATTGGGAGGTCAATAAAATTGTATGTATGATGCAAGAGTAGTATTTTTTAATTTACTATTAATTTTTATATTATATATTCATATAAAATATATAAAATCCACCACCTAACCAAATACGATTGACAGATATTCTGTCCAGTAATGATGATTTTTTATTTTCAGAAAACATAACCCATTGTTATCATATATTTCTTTTCTATTATATAAAGGGAAAACAATAAAAAAAATTATAAAACATGAAAACATCCAAAAAGATAAAGTATAACCCCAACACATTATATATATAATGTAATACATTGATTCATCCATGAAATCCCACACAACCACATGTAAATCATAAAACATCATGCATTAAAATAGATTTGGGTTGGAATAGATAAAAAAGGATTATAATTTGGATAATTCCTATAGTGGTAACTCATCGATTCTATGTGATAAAAAATTATTAATGTCATAGTGGATCCATGAGAAAATTTTTAATAACAAATTGGCATTAATCAATTTTTGTGTTGTTTTAGACAATCATAGTTTTGATAAGTTCAAATTCATGTTCTAAAAGGTGGCATACAACATGATCCCTTAAGAAATATCATTAATATATAAATATAATTTATTTGGTTTAGAATTACTCTAGTAAATTTAAAATATAATTTTGGATAATGCCTTGTGGCATATAATAATAATAAAATATCCATATAAATTTCACAAATTCAATGTGTGAAAAAAGTTAGCGAAATTTCATTTTCATGAATAATACAATTGGATACAATAATGAGTCATAAATTATGAATCTTTTATTAAAACTAATTAATCAATCCCAAAACATAATCATTTAATATCATTTGGTTGTAAATCATTAACATGGAATCATGAGGTTCCAATGAAATTCATGTCTCCTAGATCAGTCACATTTATTCAGTAAGCTGATCATGTGCATGAAATTTTTATGTCATTTTCAATAATATATTATAAAAAAAGTATAATAAAATATATATTGAATATACCTGAAAATAATTATTATGAATTATTGTTTATTTGGGAAGTGTATGTAAAGTTCTTTTAGTTTTGTTTTGAAGAACATTCAGGATCTGTATACATTATATGTTGTGTTTTTAATTTATTTTATCTATTTTTTTACCCTTAATTATCCTTACAAAAATAATTAAAAAACAAATCATAGTTTAATACTATTAAATCATGGTAGAATATGACTTATGGGAGGTGTAGGCATAGGTAAAAAATAGTTTTCCTACTAGAAGTTCCTTTTTAATGTCATTTACATGATAAAAAATATGAAAATAATAGAAAAATCATAGACTACAAAATTTTTTTCTCCAAACATAAATGATGATGTGTTATGAATTCATTTAAGTTGATTTTTCATGTATGTATATTATAATTGTAATAACTGTATTTAATAAAGGGTTATGGAAAGATGAATTCTTATCAGTCTTCATTGAATACCATTCTATAAGAGTGTGATATTAGCCAATGGATCATGGGGTATTAACACATGGTCCATCATCAGCCTCTTCCAACTTGTAGTGCACAATTTATATTTTAATTCTTTTTTAAACTACACATATCGAACAAGGTATTTATGAATAGTAGTAAAGTGACATTCTCATATTGAATGATGCTTACATCCCGCCTCAGCTCTTCGTTTTCCTCAACTTCTTCGAATAAGGAGATAGGGGCTCAGCTTCCCCGTTGTTTGCCATTTCCCGACTCCTCCGTGACGCAGATCCAGGTGTTTAACATCGTCCTAAAATTTTCCCATTGCAGTCTTCCTACACCTGTGCCAGATCTGGGATAGAGAGGGTGGTCTGGGTCCTAAATCTCAAACCCCCACCCAGCAAATAGTTGCGAGCACTCATCGTCTTGAATCAACTCCTAGAGTTCGAGGAAGCACTTTACCCCTTTTTCAAATTATTCCTGTTCCGTGAAGATCAGCGGAGACCTGTGGGTGGTGGGAATTGACATCCGCATGGGATAGAGGTTTTTCCAGAGGGATCTGGGACAAGTTATTTCTGGATTTTGAACCCATTAACGCTTTCTCTCATTCGTCGTCACGAAGATTTCTGGATTCGACCAACCGTATGGAATCCCAGATCTCGAGGGATCAGATAGGTTCTCATTTCTGCTTCACAAAGAACGGAGGTTGATTTTCTGTGGAGGGATCGGTGTGATTTCTTCTAGTTTGTAGTGATCCTGGAATCAACTGTGATTCCTCCGGTGAGTGTGGTGGCAGAACCGAGAAGACCCAGCTAAGACGTGAGGCTATGAAGATTCCACCGACTGAGCCACCCCACGGTGGCCGAAGTGCTTCGCGGAGAGTGATGTGAAGAATTATGGTTCGCGGTGGCCATTTTGCTTCACGGAGAGTGGTGTGAAGGAACTGGTTCGCTATGGATGAATTGATGATATATAGTTTCTCTCTAAGAAGATCATCGTTCTGTTGGTTCTGGTTTTGTATTCATTATTTAGTGGTGAGGTATAATCAACTTGGATGTTTAACCAACTAATTTTCCATCCTATTTTATCTTTAATTTCCAAATTGAACAATTGTATTAGGTAAATCCATCTAACTAGAATGGCCTTAGAATCTTTCTTATCCATTAAATACATGAGTACAACATGATCATAAAAAACAACAAAATTAATTCCGAGAAGAAATGATTAGAATATATATAGTGTAATGAAAACTACAAGGAACTATATCTTGATGGTTGTGTAGTTCATTTTTGTTCCATAAAGGGTCCTAGAGGCATATGATATTTCTTGGGTATCACTATCAATTTTTTGTTATAGAGTGACTCCCATCATATTATTAGATGCATGAAAAATAATATAGGGTACCCCAAGTTGGATGGTTTCATCATTTGAGGCGTGATCAACCTTTTCTTCAGTTCATCATATGATTTCATGGTTCCACACTCAACATTAATGTCGTCTTCCTTTAGTGGTAATATTGAGATAGGGATTTAAATCATACTAAAATATTTATTTCATCTTCTAGAAAATTATTCATATCAGAAAAATGATTTATCTTGTTTTAAAAATGTTGGACACAATAAGGAACTTATTACATCATGTTATGATTTATATTCCTCAATCTATTTTGTGAAGTTATGTTCCCCAAGTAATTACAATTTCAAACATGACATGAAATTTTCAAAATATTAATAATAGATTTTTTTTCAATTCATGTATAAAAATATTTTTTCCAATTTCCAAAGAAATGATTAATTTAATTACTAAAAATATGGAAATCATAAAGAAATCCCTCTTGGAAAACTGAAATCGATTTTGATGAAATAATGCCATACACCATTGAAATTTTCATGAGGAGATTAATATCGTGAATTTTATCTTATTGTAGAGTAAGGTTACAATAATTTTTGAGAAAATTGTCTTCTCCTAGTGTTATGGTGTGATATGTACAATGATGTTTCCTAAAAATACATCTAAAAATTGTATAGGGGGTTTTCCATCTATCCTACCAATTATATGATCAATGAACGTAATTGTAAAGTAGTCATTTCGGGTAACATGATTTAGATTCATATAATCTATAAACACTCTTTAGTTATTTCTTACTCACAATGTAATTATCTCATTTCATGCATTTTTAATAGTGGTTAAGTTGGTTTTCATTGGGATATAAAAATGTGGATGACCCACTGAGAATTAGAGACTTTTTAAGTGATTTTAGATTTATGAAAATTCCCAATCAATTTCTTAACAAACATCTATGAAGGTGTGATTGGTTCTTCTCTAGGGTTCGTTAACTAGTGAGTGATCAATTTCCAAATATATTAAATGTGGTTAGAAAGTGGGGTGGATTCTGGAATATCACCTAAAATCTATTTTTCATGTTGGAAATTTATTATGAGATGGTCAATCATAGTAGTTCTTTTTAGTGGTATTTGTTATTGGAAACGATTACCCACAATTTATATCATTCCATTAAGTAGGAATACATAAAATCCATTAGAAATTAAATATGTTCCAAAAATGGGTGTTGTCCATGGGATGATATTGAAATTTGGTTTCCTAATTATAAGAATGGAATATCTGATATCATCTCACACTCATTTATTAAATCATTAAAAATTTATATTTTTACTCATCATTTAACATTAAAAAATGATTTTGCGTTCTTAATAATTAGATCACATACTGAATCACTAACATGTAAAGACCTAACAGTTGAGTGTATAGATGTTTTCTATGGATCATTAATAATTTTTAGTATCGATGGTGTAATTAGTGATGATACGATTCTTCCTACACGGATTCTATCATTTTCATCTAGCCACATTTTTTATACATACATATTTAAGAAATGTTTCTTAATTTGGGAATATTGGGATAACCAGAAGAAGTGGAATTCAAATGTCAACTTTCAATGTGTTTTCTGTAAATTTATTTTTGATTTCAATCTACTTCACCCTTTTTCTTTCTGACTACGATAAAAGTAAATGATGCTTTAATATCATTCTGTTCTCCTTTTTTATTTTTAAGGGAGTTTTTGGAATTTTATTTTTGAACCTTGTTTTTATATTTTAATTACTTTATATAGACATTTATTATTATGATGGGTGGATCTTCATCATTATTATAATATTAGTCAGCCTCATGTTGTTCAGTTTGCTGGAGATCTTTTAGTATTCATGTTTTAACCAGATATACGCTTTCCTTGTGATTCAGAACTATTTATGTTGGTTGTTTTCCTTCATTCTTGGTCAGAATATACATAAGTATTTCAAAGTTGTTGTCATCATTTTTAAATACCTTCTATAGTTCTAAAATAAACATTTCATAGTGGTTATTACATGTGTTGTGTGAGTGTTTTTCATATAGTTTTTATTGGTATTAATACTTATAGGGTCATTGGAATGGTGATTTTATTTTTATTGATTCAAAAAAATAGTAATATATCAATTCTATTATAATCCACATCCCAGTTGGGTTAGGGGTTGACATGATAGATTTGAATGTAAATTAATTTTTTGATATTTTATCTCAAAAAACTGTGTTCCCTAAAATTATGGAAATTAAATAGTGGACTGTTCAGTAGAAGAGAAAAAACAAAACACTTGATTCAGGCCTGGTGGTTCATTAAAACGGATCAATGAAATTTTTATAATCACACTAGTCATTTTCATATTTTTTTCATCGTGTAATAGAGATGAATATACAATAGTACAAAACCAATGGATACATCAAGGGCCCATATGTATAGTGCCAAATTTCTATTAGTTTTGCATAATATTTTCAATTAGACCTCTTGAATCCACTAGTTATTTTTAAATCATATTTCCTCTAGATGAGGAATCTTGAAAATTTACATCATTTTCAAGTAGTCCGTGGTAAAATAGTAGAATTTAGTGTTGTTCCTCTATATTCTAATGCGGGAAGTTGGAAAAGATCTTCTTAAGTTTTTACATGCACACATAATGTGTCTCTCCTGTTGATTACGGGATAAAATAGATCTTATTTTGGACAACCATTATCATGTATATGGTAACAAAATGTTGAATGAATCATATTTGGAGATATTTTTAGTCTTATAACACTCATAGTTGAATATTTTACATCAATTCATTTATCATTACCACAATTTTTTTAGGGAAAATCCATCCACATTACTTGTCATTTATCAACTCATTGGGGTATGAAAATAGAACACATGTTTTTAAATCTTTTATATATGACTTTTTGTGTATTCTACTCCAAGAGTGTGGAATTTATGTAAAGTATTAGTCATATGATTGTGTAAATAAATGTCATTATCTAAGACCAGTATAACCAGTTGATTATATTTGTTATTAAATATTGGTACATAGGGACTATTTAGTGGTTGGTTGGAATTGATCAATATTATTTAAGGTTTAGAGTGATCACTAAATGGGTCACCTATATCCTTGAGGTTTATTTACTAAAAATCAAGTTGATTTTTTTTCAATCTGATTATTGTTCATTCATTTTCATTATAAAATTCAATTAAATTATTATATCATAAATATGTGATTGAATTTATTTTCTGTGTTTTGTGTAACTTCACGTAATGAAATGACATCATGTTTGACACTTATATTTCATTGGGAATGAAAAATAAATAATTAAATTACATTTGTATAGTATAGAAGTTAAGAGTTACTAGATGCTTGTAGAAACGTTCACACAAAACAAGGATATAACTTTTTATTGAAATTTTAAAATTTATATTTCACTATTTTGAGAAATTTAAAAATAAAATAAATATATAATGTTTAATTTTAAATTTAGGATGGATGTCATGAATATATCTGGTTCGGCTAGCCATAAATACTTACTATAATAGTTCCCAAAATCAACCCCATATTCCTCTACTAGTTTGTATGAGATATATTAATCTAACGAGTCCTCTCTCCCCCATTGGAATAACAATTATGATGATAATATTACTATCTGAAAAAATATGTTGTTCTACACTACGTCATGTGGGAATTACATTCCAACATGTTTTCTTGATTAATTTTGGGGATCCCACAACATGAATTATTATTCCCTAATAAACCAATATTCCAACATACAATCTTACATGCGTGATAATGAATATTGGTAAATCAACACCCAAACCTAATATGTTTCACTGTATAATAAAATGAATTTGGTGGATGGAGATATCTATCATTAACCAATGAAAATAATATTAAAAAAATTAAAAGATAAAGCAACCACATAAATAATTTAAAAATGAATTACTAATTAAAAAAAGATTCTTAAAGAAGAATGAATATTATTAGTTTTAATCTCAAAACCCCTCTAAAAAATAAAATAGTCCCATTCACTCTATTTATATATCACTAAATGAAACTATGCATAAATGGATCGGGAAGTCGAGTAGAAGCGAGAGAGGGGAGACATCATAGGAAATAAAGTAAACAAAATAAATCATATTGAAGTAGTTGTATAATATATAATCAATGCACTATCCATGGCTCCCCTCACTGATTTCTCTCTTCATTAAAATCATACCCTCTTATTTATACACATGGAAGAGGTTTAATGGTGTAATAATTTTCCATAAATGGGTTATGAAAGATTATGATTCATCTATTGGTTTTTAATGGTGTTTCCCTGAAGTACCCATCGTAAATAAGGATTTTGGAAATCTATTTGAGATGTTACATATAATGTAATAGGTTTATATGACATATAATATGTGTTGAAATGTCATTTTTCAACAAAGGTGAATTCTTAACGGTGAGTGTAATTTGGATACACATCTTATAAAGTAATTACATGATGTATTTTTTTAATTTCTTTAAAGATTCAAATATATTTAGTTTTGTTACTCAATTCCATGATATAAGTTTGGTCCTAAAAAATATCTCATCTTCAGAAAATTTCCAAAAAAATTGGTGTCTTATCAAACCTCCTGACGAAATGACATGATTCTTATACAACACACTATATTAGTATTTTTTTTTCAATTTCCCATAAAAATCATTATCAATCCACAATTCATTAAAATAGTAAAATTTTGATAAGATTAATCAACCAATTATTACTAATGCGCCATTTTATATAAAAAAATACATTCATAAAATTTATTTTTCCAAAGGAATGAAAATAAATACTTCTAAATTTACTAGGATGTGTGTGATTTTTCAATAGGTTAAAGAATAACGTTAAGTCCAAAAATGAATGCATTAACCAATATCGATACAAAAATATAAATTGCATAATATATCAATGTATTCCATTTTTTGATTTCCATGGATATCCTGAGATAACATTTTGATTTGGGGAATTGTAAATAGATTAAATAAATTATTATATTTCCATTACTTTTGGGATACAATATATTTAGATAATCATTATCGACAATATGTAATTGATATTTTAAGATTTCATGTAGTATCTATAGAGATTTATATAGACTATAATCTTAAGATCAAAAATTCTTTATGTATGGGAAATCAGATGTTTCTTAGTGTTGAATTAAATTTCAGTGGAGCTTTTAATTATCAATTAGATATATAATCTGAGGAGACAATTCAAAAAATGGAGAAAATGATTCATTTTTTCACAATGGATTACCAAGGATGTTATGATCAACATCTCTTTTTTGTTGTGGTTTCTGAAGATATTATTTTTCATTATAATATTTAGATGGTACCTTAAGAAACATTATATGTAAATTAGTGTAGAATAATAGAATTTTGGGATGAAGTAGGGGAAGGAATGTTATTGAGACTAATGTTATTAGAGGAAAAAAAATTGAAAGTTCAGTTGGTTCTGCAATTCATGAGGACCACTCAGAGTAGAATGAATTTTTATGTAGAGAATAGGAGGAAGGATATTTCATTATAGGATTGTGACCAAGAGATTCAAAATGTTTCTCTAAGGATAACTATAATTTGTTTTGGTTTGGAGGGGAAGATGAGTCCATTTTTCATTTAACAGTATAAAATCCTTGATATAGTTGGATTAGTTACATAATATGTGTTTTTGACTTCGTTCTTGTCCTTGGTACACATCATATTTCTTCTTTTTATATTAATGTTGTTTTGAATATATTCATCTGATGTGTGTAGCCCCAATGTTGATTATTTTAATGATAACAATTATTATAAGGAGAAAATGATTCTAATTGATGACCATAAAGATAAAGTATTGCGGAATAAAGTAATTTAATAATATATTGTTTTATAAAAAAAATATGGTTTAAGAAGAATCATTTTAATATCAAAATTCTATTAGTGAATGATACACCCACTTGTAATATAAGTGAATAAAATTGTAAAGACACAATTTATAAAAGGGGAATAAATGTAACCACCTAGGAAATGAATAGTAATAACTATATTATGTTTAAAATTATCAAAATTCGTATTTTATATTAATAAAATATATTCGAAAGGCCTAATATATGAATAAATCATGTTTACACTAAAATATATTTTTTATTAAATTTATTTTATCACCTTATAATGATTCAATTGTTTGAAAACTAAATATGGAATAAAAAATAAATTTTGTTTTGGAAAAAAATTAATGTTAACATTTAATGTTTAATTTAAAAGTCTACGTTGGGTTAATTTTTAGTATTTCTCTACAATGTTTCGTTTGTGTTTAATAGTGAAAAACTCTGATTTTTTATTGAAAACTAATTTTTTATATAATTAATTTTTATAGATAAATAATATTTTAAATTAATTTTCTATAATTATTCAAATTATACAACAATCAATACACTTTTGATCATTGAAATCAATTTCAGTTTCAAATTAGATAAAATACATTAGAAATTTTTTAAAATTTTTATTTTAAAACCTCGATGTTTGGTCCTATATGTGATATTAACTTCAAAATAAATTATTCAACATATGTTATTGGAATTTATAGAAATTAATTTCATATTTTCATTAAACAAAATATATAATATTTAGTATTTTTTAAATTATTTGTTTCACCAAAAATATTATCGAATGATATAAAGATTAATTACTACGTTTAGGGAAAAAATAAAATTTCCTAGTGGTAAATCATTAATCTTAAGAGAAACATGACCTAAAAAAAATTCCAAATCCATTTTATGGAATGCATTCAACCATATAACATATTTGATCTATAATTTTTAATTATTCCTTGCATATAATATTGTTGAAACATCCCAATATTTTTTTGTCATTTTGTATTTACATGAATTCCACTCCTTCACTATAAAATGGAAATATATATCCCCCTATATTAACACAAATAAATCATTTAGAATCATAATAAACCAGACTAAATTGACAAAAAACATCCATTTTATCAACCTAAAGGTATCAATTTGGTTAGGAATAAAACATATGGATTCATATGGAGAAATCGAAAAGGAGTTACTTCAAGAAGAGTTAACCTTCTTCAAAAAGTAATTTTGTTTTTTTATTTTGTTTCTCAAACCATTAAATTATTTTTAAATCAGGAATATAAAATAACCTTGGTATCTTAAGTATAATGAGTATTTTTATATTAATTAAAAAAAACAAAAGCACACACTTCCATCAAATGGGACACACAATCATCAATTGTGTATAGGGAAGATTACAATTTCATGAACTGATGTCATTCGTTTTTACATTAGCAACACTCAATGCTGAGAATAATGACAGATATTAATGTTTTATAAAATATATATGACAGTTATGATGTATCTATGATTTTTTACTAATTATATATCACATACCTTCCAAATGTCAATTTTGTGAATAATATAACATTATTTGTGGATTTATGGACTACCGCCTCCCCAAAGTGATGTTATTTATTCACATATTACATACGATGTACTATGGATGAGTTTAATAAAAATAATTGATATGATTTTAGAGTATATGATATCAATTATATAGTTATAGTTATATTAATATAATATATCAATTTCATTCTTACAATTTTCTCACAATTAAAAAGTTATAATATCTTTTGTTGACAACCTCCTCTTTAAAGTGAAGTGAGTCATCTTTATTTTAGAAACCACTTACATAATAATGATATATATAATTATAATTATAAATTTAAAATCATAATTATTTAATGATTTTTTCTATATATGATTTAATAATGAACCCCTTCGACCATAATTTACCTAGAATTTCATTTTTGACACATAAACCAAATATGTTCAAAAAACCGAACATTAAATTAGTTGATTTTGTTCAAATTTATGACATTGTAATCTTTTAAATGAAATTAATAACACAAAATAATATGGTTTACATAAATTTAAATAATTTACATTAGTTTATTATTCATGAAGTAATGACACACATGACTAGTCCGACACCTAGTCAGGGTCTTTTCCTCAATCTCATTTAATTGAGGTGTATTCTAATGTTATACACCAACAATATTTTATATGGTTTATATGAATAATAATTTGATATATAGTGTTAAGAATTAATTTATTCTAATATTATATAATTTTTTCAAAAACATTAATCCTTAACGGGTCATATGGTTGAAATTTTTGAATGTGACAATGGGAAATTTGACTTAAAATATATTTTTAATTTTATAACGATTTAATTTTGAAATATATTCTTCCATGTCAATATTATTGATACTATTTTTTTATTAATATAGATATAATATCATTAAAAATTAAATATTTTTTATATTATGAATTTCATTCAAAAAATTTCAAAAAGGAATGTTTTGATGTTTTTTATAGAATGTTCAACTTTATTTATATTGAAAAATGAATTTTTTATGTAGTGTATATTGAAAAACATTTCCACAATTGTGAAAAATATTTTGTTATTTGGATTCTTCTACATAACTTCATGTTTTTAAAGGAAAATAATGCTTTTTTTAGATTTCTATATTATTGTTTGAAAATGTGTATTTTAAGTACATTTATTATTTTAATAAAATTAAATGTTTTATTAATGGGAAAATAAAATTTAATGACTGGAATGTTTTAAATATGCATATATAATGTGTTATGATTATGTAATTTCACTTATACATTTAAATTGGGTATACATTATAAACCAATAATGTGTGGTTACGTTATAAACCATTGCGAGGTTGTACTTTGACAGTCCAATGACGGAGGGTTTTGTGATATCCCTATAATGATTTTTTTAACAAAGTTGACCGTATGGTTATTAAATTTTTTTAGTGAAATATATAGATGTTGACTGCATGGTTATTTTATACATTGTATTGAATGGTATAATGATTTCCTAAGATAACTTTATGTGTTATCTTTGCTTTCTATTGGTTTTAAAGTAATATTTCAATAACTATAGGGGTAATTAATGAGATAATTTCCAATTGGAAGTATTTACTACTTATTATAGTTGAAACTTATTAATTTTTGATAAATTTTCCCAAGGTATTCATTTTTTACATAAGACTAGTGGTTTTACTTATTTTTGTCTACCTTATTGACATTTTTGATCTCATCACACATTTTTCCAAAAAATCACATGATTTAATTATGGGTATGGGAATGAAAATATTCATGTTGTTATTATAGAAGAATTTATATGATTAAAATCATTAAATTTTTTCAAATTTAATAGTTTTTTAAAAATATATAATAAACATAAGTGTAAAATTTGTGATTTTGGTTTTTTTATATGTAAGTTATGGAATAATTATCTAAAACTGTAAACATGTAATGATCCTCAATGTTAAAAAATGTATATTTTCATCTATAAGTTATTATTATGTAATTTTTTTCCTCGGTAATTATATTGACAATAACAATATGAACTACATCCCACCCATGATCATATTGGAGAACAGAAATTCAAGAGGTAAATTGTTATCGTTTCATCAATAGTGATTTACAAGAATCCTCAACCCATAGGGATATGGGTATTTTTTCAACCACCACCATCCCCAGGGTTATTAGATCCCAAACATGCGTCAATTTTTATAGTGGAAAAGCTATGAAATAATTATTTCCTAGGGGTTATGAAATTTATATTTCCACCTATTATTCTCCAATACAAACTGGGGTTCTTTATATTAAATAAAACAAAAAAAATAATTTTGTTAAAATGATTATCTAGCAATGTCACTCATCTCTACCAATATAAATGATTTTCATTAAAAATATTAGGCAATCAAAAAAATAAAATACTCCTTATATAAATTCATTAGAAACATCCTATGGATAAGTTAAATATTTATAATGTATGTAAAAAAATATCATTCACGTTTAATTTCAAAACTATGGAATATATCAATTTATCCCTTGATAAACACTTTGGAGGTGATATATCTCCCTACCCATATAACAAAAAATAAAATCCATGTATCCCATTAAGCATAAATACTTGTAATTCATATTCCATATATTGATTACTCATATAGAAATACTGATGTTGAATATCATGATGAGTAATCCATGGGCCAAAATATGATCTACACAATAATGAAAGAGGAATGAGTGAATAATCAGCATCCTATAATGATTAAAATTTTGAGATCTTATTCACACACTCAAATTAAATATTCCTAAAAAGAATATTGTAATTATAAAGATAAATGTATATCAACATGTAACCACCCATATGATGAAACTATGACTCTTACCATAGATAATATTTTTCCCAATTTGAATCTATGTTGGGGGATTTAATTCAACGAAATAAAATATTACACGAGGGTAATATTATTTTTTAGTATAATTTTATGGTGATAAATAATATTTATCCAAAAAAAATCTTCTAAAACATTATAAAATGTCTCATTATGTGGGAATAGTGTGTCACCATCCAAAAAGCAGTGGGTCAAGTAAATAAATATATTTAAACCTAAAGGTAACATAATAATTGGAAGTCCATATTTTGGGTATATATCCCCACCGTTGTCATGCCTGTTATTATAGGATAACTCATTTTGAATTTCAATAGTAAACATAGAAAAGTTGACTATGTTAAGATCCTCCTGATAATAATACATTGCTGTATTATAAACAATAGCCCCTCAAGAACTTTAATGAAATAATGGAACAAAAAATAATTAATGATATGATTTGGTGGATACTAATCCACCTCTACATATGTTCAAAAATTCATCCTTCAAATTATTTAATGGATATGGAGAAATTGAGTATCACCAAAGACACATAATTTTGATGAATCATAGTAATGTTAGAATTTTAATAGTAAGAAGTTGAAAAGATCGTATGATTTTTATGGTCTCTATGTGGACCAATATTATTTTGGTATAATAATATACCAATAATTTCTGTTATTTATTTTTTGATATCTTTTTAAAATTCTATTTTACTAATTCACCTCCATTTAACAAAGACAATTATTCAGGAAAATTCATATTATATGAAAATTTAGAATAAGAGGGAATCATGTTATATTTTCAGATGTATTGTTTCAAGTTACTCCTTGAATATGAATGTCTAGTAAGGTAATCTATTGGATATTTACATATAAAATAAATATGACCATTTCTTGAAATCATTGAACATAATGATGTATCCAAAGAATTTACTATGTTTGAAGTTGATTAAAAATGGTAAAGAGATTCGATATGATTCGTTAAGGCTAAATCCCAGCTAATGATAGTATATTAAAACTATAAGGTAGAATAAAAGTGGAAACTGATATGATTATATCAAATATGAAATTACCTCTAACATCAAATCCTATAAAATAATACAGGATCCCCCCCATGAATTTTTTAATCGTCAAAAATTAATACCACATTTAGAGGGATGGAAATAACCTTGTCATTTAATGATTATATATGAAAAGAATACATATTATTCACTCCATAAATAGAATGTTCAGGGATACATAATTTTCATAATGGGAAGTAACCAACTAAATTTTCCAAAATCCAAAATGGTCAATCAATTTTATCTCATTGATAAAATTTATTACATATAATTTCATTAAATTTTTATAAAATAAATATATCATTTTTTATCAATGTCATCCTTTAGAAGGTAGTTTCCTTTAGGAATGTCTCCTTAGTAAAAAAGTTTCATTTGTAACTTGTAGATATACTATCTCACTAGATGTTGAAGTATAATGGTATTAAATTCTTTATAGAGACACATGAATATTTTATTACTAAATGACCATGATATGGGTGAACATGTTGATTTATAAATATAGTCTGTAACTGAATAATACATTTGTGAATATATTGAAATTTATAATGATATAACACACCCCTTTGGCACCAATATATTTTTATAGATAATGTAACTCTTTAAATTAGAATTGTGTGGCATAGAATAATATATGAATGTTCCAAATATTATTACTACTCTTTCAGATTTCCCTCCATCATTCGAGGGACATGCACCATCAAACAATAAGATACAAAATAAAATTTCCAAATAAAATTTATCATCATCAAATAAAGATTCACAAGTATTGTTTTTTTAAAAATAACAAAAAAATAAATTAAAAAATAATATGTAAAGGAATCATTGTACAACAATAATTATATGGTAGTAGGGGGAGAGGACATAGAGGCTAATTATATTTATGAATATGAGGTCGACATGGACCTCGACAATTAAACATTGCATTTATTTAGGCTGTATACTCCACAATGACTTTGGTATAGGCTCTGTAAAAAAAAATCAGTGTAATTGATCTATCTCATAAAAAACCTATGTATATTCTAGTCCAATTATATTTTAAGATAGAATATAGGATATATTATTATCATGTTATCATCAAAATATGGGACACATGACCATCCTCGGCCCATATAACACAGAAATGCTACTAAATGTACTTTAATTAAAATATTTGAAAATATAAATATCATGAAACATTGTTATTCAGTCAATGTATTATCCTCACGAAAAGACCATGATACTCAGTTAATTATTTATGGAATCCAAAAATAGTTGGATGTTTTCCCACATATGATTTTAATCATGGATTCACTACAATTTTAAAAATATTCCAAGGAATCACTTATTAGGTTATCCAAAATCCCTCATGATATAATTATAAATAACTTCAAAGACAATGTTTTCTTGAAGAGGATAACCTTTTTTTAATGTCACACTATTATTTAATTACTAGAATAATACTGGTAAGCATGCAATTAGAAAAAAATTATACTTGTTTTTTCATATGGGAAGATAGATGACAAAAACATTTATTGGGGTATTATTGTTAATTTTTTTGGATCAATATCATACTAATTCATATACATAAATTTATGTTCTATAATGAAAGAATTTTTTCTCAATTTTAAATGACAACCCAAATATATAAAATAAGGTGACTATAAACCTCTTATTAGGATGTTGTTAAAGATCCATTTTGATGATATTTTCTACAATACATTGTTTATGGTTATTTTTGGATACGACCTATAATCCTTCATTGGGAATTATAAATAAATGTTGTTATAAAATTTATTAATTTATTACTCTATTATTGAGGATATTATAGTTCTCAATGATAAAAATGATTATATTTGGTCTCTTGATTCAAAATGTAAAGATAAAAGATTATCTAGTATGAATAGAAGAATACAATGGTAGCCAATCTAATTTGGATCACCACACACAATGTTATTGAACAATACAATACAATCTTATTCATTAAAAATAATTAAGACTAAGTGTGTCTAATAAATATGATAACGAAAATCACCCCAAATTTGGAAATTGACTTGGTTATATAGATCTCATTTTAATAATCAATGAAACTGATTACACTTGTGATATATGAGGGAAATGTTCATAACACCAATGAATATCCACCATTGAAATAGGAAAATTAAATATAAACATCTATAAATATGAATATCTTTAAGGATATCCTCTATATTTTCACTGGTCTGAAAAATGTATAGACCCCAGAAACATCAATTTTTGATGATTTCAACCTCTAACCTAGGAAAAAGAAACTTTTATGAGGTTTAGGAATGTCTCCAACATTCATAAAATATCAATTTTGTTATATAAAATCAACCTATTAGAATATGTATTTAATATTTTTAAAGAAAATTATTCCATAAATTAAAATAATTCCTTATTATCTTTATGATGATTTTTTTTCCAACATCAACTATTTTTGGAATAGAATATTATCCCTCTATAATAATAAGAGATGATAATTTCATCACATAAACGATTTTGTTTCATTATATTTTCATATAATTATCCCCTAATTAATGTGGGGATGAAATATAATATCTCTATGGTGCCTTGGATATTAATTCCTCTATATAATAATTAATAAAATTCATTAAGTACTTTAATCAACTACCACTTCTAAAAATAATGATTTACCTTATAAATTTTAAAATAATGCAGTATAGTTTGAAGAAGATGACGATTTCATTAATTTCCCTAATAACTATGATGATGATGCTTTCTACTATAATCAATGAACTTTGGATGGTTAATATGGGTGTAGAGTAAACTATATGACTAATATTGATCTCTCAATCCATGAATCTTAATGAATAAGAGATATATATCCGCTTCTTGGAAAAAATCCATATTTTTTCCTTGAATTGAAAAAAATATAATTAATCCGTATGTGGATACACATAAAATTAGATTCATAGATGACCTCCATGATTTAATGTGTGTAGTTAACACAATGCATCTGACTCATGATTCTAAGATAGATGTCAATATTGAAAAGATCATAAATGGAAAAATCATCTAGGAACTTCAATACCAAATGTTTCTCACCATTGTTTTATTAATGAAGAAGAATAATGTATCAATAAAATTTTTTAAATAATATTTATTGATAATAAATTAAATTTCCTAATGGATTATTTAACTATTTTGATCATCAATTGTTTTGTCAATTTGACCACTATTTTTAAAGCCCTCTTATTCACAAAAACATACAATGGATAAAATAATATGTAAATGTCCCTTGAATATGATGAAGCCATAAAATTAAAGGTTCCCCAAGGGATATATATAATGTAAATCACATTTTCTTTAATAGTTCTGTATCTATGTAAAACCATGTGATGCATGATATCTTCGTGCGTTTTATGGGAATAAATTTAGAAAGTAACACTGATTATTTTTTGTCCATTCTCAAGACCACTATATTCATCTAGAGGGAATATATATGATTTTATACATATTCTTACAAATTATTCCAAATATGAATAAATTAAATTTTTATTTTTGGATTTTATTAGGTAATTATATGGTTTTGTAGTATGAAAACATCGAACCAAGATGACCCCAAAATACAAATGGAATCCTTAACGAGAAACCACTTTAAATAATATAATAATTTTGGGGACATGAGTATATTATCTTATAAATTGGTTGATTTATATCCAACCACACCATTTAGTTATTTACATTCTAATAATTGGTTAATAAGTGAGTCACTTATAATGGTGATCTGGAATTCCAAAAATATATTGATAAACCAAAAAAATAAATCATCTACCAACAATTTTTAATGATTTTATTATAATGAAATATTTTCATCACTTCTGAGAAATCAAGGGAGTAATCATTGATCACCTTTATTTTTCAAATGTACAATGTCAATAGGGAAGACTTTCTCTATTATCACAATTAAAAAATACGGCATACATCGACCGAAATGTTCCTTATTGAGAAAAACATCAATTAATTTATATTCACAGTGATGAAGTAAAGACTCCAGTTCTGGAATAAAAAAATCAAGCTGGTCTCTCACTTTGATCAACATATATAAATCCTCATTTTTCCAATTCAATGTAGATTTATATAACAATGGGTGATTATTTGGTTTCAATTTGATGTTTGGTTTAAATATGAAATGAATCTCAAAGGAATGTATCATATAAATTTTTATATAGCACAACCAAACCCAAAATATGCATTTATATATATAAAATCCCCCTAAAGAATTTTTTTCTATATTGTAAATTATCCCCAGATATGAGAGATGGTATTTTATGATTCATCTAGGGTCCTTATGGGAAGGAGAGTCGATAATATATATATAAATAAAGTCAGTATAAATATTGTTCTTATCTTCCTAGATAATGTTTATCTTACAAATTATTTCTCAGTATCCAAATTATATTTAATAATTATATTATAAAATCAAGACATCATTATAAGCTTGAAAAATAGATATTCATATATATGTCGCATGCATAAACCTAAAGGGTTATTCATATTTGTTAATTATACAATAACAATATAATAATTCATTAAAAAATATAAATTAAAATACATACATGATTATGTTTTATTATTTACGAAATAATTAATCCCTATGTATACTCTTTATCACATCGTTCATTTAAATAATTTTTATTAAAATTAATTTCCTAATGAAGAGAAAACTGTAGAAATTCTAGACACATACATGATAATCTTCCTAAAAATACAGTATAGTGTATTGCCTCTATTTATCTACTATGATTTTGAAGACATCTATAATATCAATACTACAGAATATAAATGATATTTTATAACATATATTGATGCTTATATAGTTCTATAGATCTATCTAATAATAGAAAACATTCAAAATAGATTTATTATTTATTACTGAGAAATGAATGAACTAATTAGATGATGGATAATAAACATCAACTTCTATGACATGATTAATTTTCTTAAGATAATATAATATCATTTGATTTATCCCAACATATATGTATTTAATGAGGAGATACTCATCATATTATGCAATTTGGGAAAGAGGTAAACTATAATGATTATAATCCAAAACTATTCTCCCTCATAAAATAAGAAGGTATGGATATTTATATAAATCAATGATGAAATATTTATGTAGTTAACATGAAAAATCCATCATTTACAAATATATAAAAACTTCATCCTTTGACAACAAATTAATTTGTATACTACAAAATAATCATGGATAGTTTATTTCAAGAAAATACATGTTATCATTATATTTCAATTAGCCACAACAAGATATTTTTTTATCTATCCTTATTGGCATTGAAATATTATTTAAATTTCTTTTGGATATACCCCTCATAGGGTCAAAGATAAATGATATAATAAATATATTTATGTAAAAAATAATAGTAAATATATTGTCCCTAAAATATTACTGGATGAAACTGCTAATAATTCCTTATCGTCTAATTTTAAAATTCTATATCCAGAATCAAATATTTACTCTAACTACTCATCAAAGATACATTAAATGGAAAATCCATAGTTATAATATTTTAAAAAAACCCTTTCAAATAACCTTTATAATGTGGAAAAAAATATATGAAATCATATCCTAACAAACTATTACATCCTTTCTATGATTATCTTACCACAAAAAACAATACATTATATGTGGCCCTATTATTTTGTATATATTGGATAAAGGCAGTACTACATAATGAAATTAATCCTTCCTCACATAATGTCACCATATGAAATTAGCTATTATAACATGATAAGGCATTGAAATGGCTATATGAGTTGGTGGGACTTAGTGAGAATATGATTCTAATAATACACAACATAAACATTCAACTGAATCACATGTTATGTGAAAACCATAATAATATTCAAATTCACTCATTTCTCAAAGATTATTTTGTGTTAGACTTAAGAAACACCATGATTATGAGTATAAATATTCTAAATGTTAATCCAAAATATGATAGACCATATTTCATCCATATTTTTTACTCCAATAGGGAATTATCCTTGATAAAATTAGGGAATGAGTGTATCATAGTAGACCCCAATGCAATATTTTTTATGTTATAAATTACATAATTTAACAATATTATAAATTGATTTAGTCTAATGATATTAAACATAATGACATAATCATTTTAATAAGAAATTAATCAAAATTAAAAATAGTTACTAGTCGAATGAATTTAATATATAAGTAATTATATTCTCACATCATGATGTTAAAAACCATAGAATAGGTTTAACACCACGTGAAATTTAATTTCTTGAAATTTTTCTTTATAGAATATGTTTTAATTTCATTTTATGACTCATAATACAAAATCAAAATACATGGTTATTACTCATCTCTATTGAGGTATCTCTGATGAAATGATTAATCTACCAAGAAATAATAGTTTACAACATCGAAAAAGAATAAGATGAACATCTAGGATTTAGTTGATAATCTTGATTAGTGAAAACAACATGCCTGAGAATGAGAATAATATTCAAGATATATGATTTTAAACTTTATATTACTAACTCTATCCTACATGGATATAAACTACATGGAGTATCCAACTTTCATTATCATCATTTACCTACATGATACCCCAATATGTGTATTAATTCTCAGTATATTGTTTTTTCCATTTAGTATCATGCACTATATGCAATTACCCTAACAAATTTGAACTATGTGTGGGTTGATTTTAATTATTTCTGGACATACTGTGATTCAAAGATATCATATGCAATACCCATCCACAAAATCCCCATCACTCATAATATTTTTTTTCTTGAGATACATATATGTATAAGATATTATTATTCATGTATTTTCCACCACTATCAATCATTATAATGGAAGAAAAATCCCATATGTAAATATTTCTCACATTTATCCATTAAAATTCCTACCCAAAATCCTTATAGTATACCCCTAAACTATAGAACACTAATGCCTTAATGATTCATATTTTAATCAAATTAGTTCTATATGTATATATGTTTTATAAGTTCATTTAACCTTCCTGCATTTATCAACACTCACTAAGTAAAATTTCCTCACATACTTCAAAAACACACATTGATTAATTACTTTTATTTCCAGATACATAATAATTCTTGAATCTTGTATCCTATGCCTATAATTATGTCTTCATAAATTCATAATATTTAATTTATATAAGAGAAATTTTTATATATTGATTTTGTTATGTATATGAATCCTAAAAATAAATTATTCTATTAATTAAAACTACTCATTAAAAATTATAATTTACCTAATGTTTTACATAGATATTTTTGGAACTCTTGATGAAAATACGATAACCAAATAACCATAGAATTTAACTAAAAAATAAATATAATGAAACATCTTAGATCTAAGAATTATTTTAATATTAAATTTACTATATGTTAAATCACTATTTTTCTTATGGTTTATGTTATAGGCAAATGAAAAATGTGGTTGGTAACATTAAAATAAGGATATCATAATTTTTATGTCATTGTAACTTTATAAAATGCATTCAGAATATTACCATTATAATAACATAATAAATATAAACTACTACTTCATGGATCAAATGTTATGTTACACTTGATTACATTGAAATTTCTTTTATAGATATCGAAAATAGAAAAAAAATGTTGAGTTTTCTATTAATTAGTGATGTTTTTCATTCAAAGTGATTCTTTTTAGGGAAACCAATCAGATGGACATAATTATATTTAATATATGAAATTTATTATATTTTTATTATGTTTATCACTAGTATCTTTAAATTCTTGTATATGGATGTGGGTAGTCGCTGATCTATTTTGATTAAGGGATTCCAAGTGTGAAAGATAGTGATACTATTTTCCCTAGTCAACAAATATACATAAATAGGGGCCAGGTTTAATTATGGATATTTTAATTTACATTCCATGATCATAATAATATTAAATATTTCAATGTAGCTATATTTTATCTCACTCTATTATGTCTATAATGTAAATAAAATAGTAAATAATGATAATATTCATCTTTAAATGGTTTACCCAAATATGGGATACTCTAAGGAGAATGCACTGAAATGTTTATATTCACATGATACAATATGTGAAAATTTATAAATAGATACAAAATGGTTTTCCCATATATAATATATGAATTAACTATCAATAATAACTTTGAATGGTTTAATTATATTGATTATAGATAGGTTGTCACTACATATTTTGTGTTTTTCTTATTATCCCCAAATTTATAATGGTTGATCTCATTAATTTTTTTATTGTAAAAAGATCTGATGATTTTATAGAGTGATGGAACCAATCAAAATTTATCTATATTTACCACCATTAACATTATAAGGGGCACCCAAAAACTCCATGTTTTTTATTCTCTTCATAGAGGTTATTGTAAAAAATTTAATAGAATTCCTTAGTCATTATTATATTTAAGGCATAAAAATAACATCATCGTATTCCCACTTTCTATGATCAAGACATGTATCATAAACGTTTTAATATAGTGAATAATAGAAATTTTATTGAACACATCCTCTTAAATTCAAATCCCTAAATCTCATATAATTTTCCAGTAGAATCCGACAATATTATGAAATTTATTAGACCACATATTAGCCTATGGTCATATCGAATAACGTATCTTCACCTGGAAATGTATTTCTGTTATATAAGAAAATTAATTTACACCAATAGGGATTGTATCAATGAAAAATTTATTATATTTTTTGCATCATATCTTTTAATGATATCTAGTAAGTCATACCCAACATTAATCCCCAGATTCTAAACAAGATATCATTAAATGTATTTAACACATAGAATGGGATAAAGTGGTGGTAAATTTCATTATGGAATAATATTACATAGAAAAGTAAAACCACACATTATGTTTCTATTCCAAAAATACTCACACTATGGTTTTACTATTTTATATAGTTATAGAGCCCTCAAGACACAATTGATACATAAAAATTCTTATTCTCCCTTGATATATTGTCTTATATCATGCGTGAAGTGGTTAAAATACTTCACAAGAATTTGGTTATTTACTTTCATCAACATGATTATTAGTATTTTAGAATGATTGGTATTTTAATTTGTCCCTTATAGAAAATTCATTCAAACATACATTAGTATATTTAAAATGACAAAAAATAAAGAATAAATCAAATCCCTCAACATCATAATTGTCTAGATCGATCACCATTCCAACCCACACAGTTCTAATCTCCACCATGTCCTACTATTCCATGAAATTTTTCCTATAACAGAACCACATTGACCTAATAATGCACCACTCCCTCATTTATATGTAGTTGTAGAAATATCCTCTTTTATCAAACATATTATATAATATAATCATCATATCTATAGTGAGATGAGTTATTATTGTGACATTATAAGTAATATTTTTAGAAATCCATGAATCCATCCAAATGATGTGTCTTGATATGATGTATCATGGGAAACCAAACAATAACACCACTTATGGTTATGGAACACAATGTTTTACCTATAAAAACATTATTTTCTAAAACATCCCATCATTCTACATGATATAAATACATAAATGTTCAAATAAGAAAAAAATATCAAAAGCACAGAAACGATTTATTCCAACAATCTCTCCCATTTTGTTTGTTTAATGTTCCAAAAATTTCCTAATACATATTTTATGGGAATGTCATAAAAAATAAAATATAACTTTTTCAAATCTTCTGAAACACCATGTGTGCACATATTATATAATTAAAAAATACTCTATGATCAGATGAGATAATATGAATCTGAGGAATTAAATAAAGACAATATAATCCTCATGAATGAACACCAATAAAAATATTTCCATATAAACATAACTTCTACAGAATATTCCTTTAAATCAGGTTTTCAAAAACTATACCCTTTGAATGAAAACACGATATATAATTTCTTATTCACCATAGAATATGAATAAATTCTCCAAGTTTTACAAATATCTCATTGAAATATTCCTTAAATCTTCAAACAATTATGTTCTAAATCCATTTAATGAATTAAGAAGAGAAAACATAGTTTTCCTAAAAATAAATTTCTATGATTGAGTGTGGGTAACTGTCATGAATCAATCTATAGTGTGGGATTTAGTTGACTAAATGATAGAAAAAATTATAGAAATATATCCACCTATGGTTAGGTATTGAACATGATATTATCCCTTATATTTTTATGAGACATAAAGTAAAATCTCACCATATATTCCTTAGAATTATACATTATGATAAAAAATTTAATTTCAATGTAAATTTTCAACAATTGATGGATGATAGTTTTTCTACGATTTATGGATCATTAGATTAAACAAATGAATGAAATATAGTATTCCACTAAAACAAGTATATCTGTAATATTTTTATCATTCTTATTAATTGGTAATAATACTATGTAGTCGTTATATTTTGTGTCCACCATTAATTAGGAAATAAAATCCCAATTCATAATTAACATTGAAATATAGGATTTTGAAACAAAGAAATGAACTCCAAAATTATATTCTTATCCATCAACATGACAATCAAAATCAGTATCCATATAGACAAAAAGATTCTTTTTTGATGTAGTGTAATAAAAAAACAAAAATATATTGTATGGTTTATATAATAGAGTGTTAATCTAATAATCTTTATATTTATTTTTTGAGAAAAAAATTGATAATGATATTATTGAATATTAATAAATATGATATATATTTAGGTGGGAATAATGATATAAAAACTTGAAATAATATACCTATACAGTGTCACATCAACCACTTTTCCCTAGACATCCATTATTTGATTCGTATTGGTGGCTACCAATATATAAATTAATCGTTATTGTGAAACCATACATTCCATTATATTGAATAATTTTTTAACGAAATAAATGTCTTATCCTCTCATTTGAGGACCTGAAATCTATTGAAAAATATTTACCCACTGATTATAGACATATCAAATTCACAACTTATATACTCATAATTTTTTTAATTATTCATCATATGACCATAAAATGATGATATAATTATTATATATCATCCCTAAAATCAACTTATTTTTTTCATTGTTGGTATATAGGTGGTTATTAACCCCTCCTCTATGAAATTATTGGTTCATAAAATAGTTTCTATAATAAGGGTACCAATATAATAGTTCATGTTATAGGCCATATAAATCATTCATTAACTGAAAAACATTACCATCGTCTTTATCCATGAAAAAACAATCGATCATCTTAATATTCAACTCATACTCTTAGAATCTAATAATAAATGTTGATTTAATATTCATTTTATAAAATTCCATTTATTTTTTAAATCCATATTCAAAAATAATTTTATAGTTTCAATAGTATCGATCAATGAAAAAGTGCCATCTACATTAGTACCCATAATATATAAATTAATTTTAACACAATTAATGTTTTACTCCTTTTCACTTTTCCATCATTATTATGTTTCCTTGGAAAATTTAATTTGCCTCCAATATTATTATAATAACTTTTCTATTGAAAAAAATCTTATGTACTCTTATTCTTGTTTGGGTCATGTTCCTCAATCATCAAATTCATCCACCACTCATCTCAAATAAATTACGAAAAAATTTATATCTACAAAATATATATTAAATATGTAGTTTTTATAACATCATTTAGCTTATATGAACCTGGGTTTTCTGATCACTATATATATTGATTTTTGTGGATTTTTCACTATTTTATTTTCTACATTGTAACACCCAAAGATTTTATGAAAATTATTATTTTTAATTTCACTGATGTCTTGTGTTGTACTCTACACTAAAAGGAGCTTTCACTACACGCATCCTGTACTTGGCTTGCATTAAACGCAATCACGACCTTCCACGATAGCATGTGTTGTACGCAATACCGAGTTTCACTAAACAACGATATGTTATATAAACTAGCCGTTATGAATAGTAATACCCAATTTTTGAAATTTTCTAAATTTTATCTTTTTAAATGGACTTAATTTTTGGATTCGGAATATCAAAATTACCATAGGGAGAATTTTTGGTATTTTTCTTAAAACATTAAATTTTTGATGAAAAGTGAAAACACTAGGTTAGTATTTAAAAACTGAATTTTTTATTTAAATAATTTTTTATTTTATTTAAATTTATTTTAGGTCAAAATTGATATATAATACTTATATAATTTTAATTTAATTCATTGGAGTAATTTTATAATAACTCTAGATATATAGAAATTTTATTGCACTTTTCACCGTCTTTTACCTACCTTCTAGGAGACTTTGTAAATTTACATAAAACATAATTTTACTACTTCTGTGAGTATAATTTTGAAAATATGAGAGACATGGTTAATATCAAGGAGTAAAATGTGGTTCAATAAGATAATTTTTTTTGGTGAATAGTACCTTTTTACTTTTATTTACCACGGTTAAAAGTAAATAGGGTAATTAAGTGTAAAAAATGATATTATTATTACCCTAAAATTTGTCCTAATTCTATTGGATATGTATAATTCGATCCAAAACAACATTAGGAATAAAATATTACCATTTAGGTCCACTTGGATTAGATATGGACACTTATTATTATTTTATTTAAAGAAGAGTGAAAAGATTTAAAAACAAAGTTTAATAAATAAAACATTTTTAATATAGGGTTATACATAAGATTAACTAGACTATAAATATTCATTAAAAAGATAAAAATATTTCCTACATAATTGTATTTTATTTATAATTTTTAGACATTAAATAATGTAATTTATTTATGACATAATGATGATGCAATAATTACCTTATTAATAAAATATTAACATAATTGATGTTATAAATACCCAAATAAATGTAATTTGAGACTTTTTAATAATTAAACTACTTTTATATGTTAATATGACAGGTTATTAATGGTTAAACTAAATATTTTAGAACTTATCATGTTGTTATGATTTTCAAAAAAATCAATTACCAAATAGTGTTAAAATTGACATAAAATAGTTTTAAAAAAATATATTATATTATTAATTGTTATTATATTCCTAAAAATCTATGTTTCGGACAAATGACTTAGATAAAGATATATATATATTAATAATGAACCAATTGGGGTTATTTTGGCAGGTTATAGTATGTTTATTAACCATATAGTGTAAGAAAACAAGAACACACAGTAAATGTTAAATTATTTAACTTAGAGTTTAATCAAAAAGATAAAGTTAAAATAGTAACCTAAACTTGTCTAAAACCTATTGGTTTAGTGTCTTTATACCCATACCCACTTTATCATCTAAATAAATAAATTTGGAGCTATTATAAACCGATTATGACATTATTGTAAAATAATATTTTAAGTTTTTCCAAAGGAGCCACTCTCATCCCTTATAAAAAGGAAACCCCTTCCCTATTCTCTTCACACCCTTTTGAGCCATGGAGATCGTCCAAAACCTGACAATTTCTCATCTCAACCTCTCTAGATATATCATTTAGGTTATGGTATTCTCAAAAGACCAACTCTAGTGGCCTATGAAGAAGTTTAAAGGAGGTGTGTCGAGGAAAAGGTAATCTCTTCTACCGACTCTTTCAAGTTTCTTTCTTCTTCTACTTCCTCTTCTTTAGTTGTATCATCTTATAGTAATAAAATAAGTATTACTAATATACTTATATGTTATTATAAATATTAAACAATCCTATTTGACCTTCTATCCATCCTATGGAAAATGAAATCACCGTGCGTGCGTACGTACGGAATACCATCTCCACGATGTGGTGTAATCAGTTTTTCCACCACCACCTTACATTGATGGGTATAATGGTGTAAAGAATAACTATATATAATTATTATAATATTATAATTATTATAAGATATTATATCATCAACTCAAATTCCATTAAATAAATATGGTAGTGATATCATCGCTCGTGCGTACGTACGGATTACCATCTCCACGACACGAGGTGATTCATTTTCCATGTTAACAATTCAAGAATGATTATAAAGTATATATAATAAGTAATCATGAAATATATGACATAATAATGCTACTGGATTTATATATATATATATATATATGTATGTCATATAATTAATTCCATTCAATTCAATAAGGAATCGAAAAACAACGTTCATGCTTACGTACGACCTACCGTCTCCATGAACGATGTATTTATTTCCTTTTATCGATCTATTATATATATGTATATTATGAATATATATTATACATATATATATCATGTTTTATATTCATTAATTATGTAATCATGATCTATGCAAACATATTAATAATTACAAGTCAAAACACGAACGATAAATGAAACGATTTTACCCAAAACATTGCATTAACAAGGAATTGAAAAATGAACAGATAATATAATGTCGTAAGTCAATCATATATGATATCATAAATATTATTATTGTTCTGTTACAAGTTAATAATTTTTTTTAACCCATTATACAGGAGTCTCAGACACATACAGATGAAATTGGACATAAGGTAAGGGATAATTTTGATAATCTCATTTTTTTACTAGATTGCTTATACATAAGTATTTACTGGGGTATATTTTTCATCCATGTCCATAAAAATGTTTTTCAAAGAGTGTTTAATATTATTACATGTATTTTTAAATTCATATTTAACCCTATTTGACTTTTACTTTGTGTTATGGAGGGAATCTTTCTTTTGTTTGCCAAACATGGTACTTTGTGACTTTTCCGTTAAAAGTACGAGAATGAGGTTTTTTTTAACTCATATGGCATGAAAAAATTTTAAAGGCTTTACAACCCCTTATTTTCATGAAGCTTAATATACAAGATTTCATGACAATTTTCAAAAAAATCCTTTTCCTTTAAAATTGCATGGCATTTTGTTAAAATAAAATGATTTTTAAGAAGAAAGGATATTTTCCTTAAGAATTCATTTCAAGTGTTTTATCAAAACCATTTTCCATCTAAGATGAAATTATTTAATATGTATATGTTTCAAGTATAATATCTCTATTATTTACATGGTTTCACATTTCTTATGATGAAATTATATCCATTTGTTTTATATAGATTAAGTTATGATGGGATGATGTTTATGAAACCCATTTTTATTATTTGGGTTATGATTAATGATATATGTTTTTATTGTGGCACAAGTAAGAATGATTTCAATATGAGATTGGTGGGACCTATGTCTCCCTCCAATGCATTGGGTAAAGATTTATATATCATGAGATAGACATGGCTGGAACGGTAAGTTAATTCGATTCAGTGATACATGACTGGAACGAGGAGTGAACTAGATTCAGAAAGGGACTTAGTCCACTAAGATGGTCTTGGCAGCAATGCCTTGGCTACTATGGAAATCATAACATGTGATTAATGGATTCCCCAATTACATGATTTATTCCCATGATATTTTATCAGGATTTATGATCAATTGTGATCTATGCCTTACGTACTGCCATGTTTTATGTCATTGCTCAAGATTTTGATGTTTAAATATTATGTTCATGTTTTGAAGTTCAAATGCATATGGTTTGCCTATTTTCTCCATGATTACCCTTATTGAGCATTTGAGCTCACCCTTTATATTTTTTCTTTTCCCCAGGATATAGATAAAGGTTTTAGGTTAGAAAAAAAGGAAGATCATTATGGGAGATGTTGAAGATCTTTCACCAAGATTAGAAGATTATATTCCGAGTTTCCAAAGACACTAAACTATTACGGTCTTTTGGTGTCTGTTTTTGTTATGAATTAGATATTCTGAAAAGGTAATGTAATATCTATGTACGTCAAGATTTGTCTCTCTACATTTGGTATCAAAAGAAAGGATTAGTTAACCATTGGAAACTAGGATGCGAATACTTTAGTGAAATCCCTAGAGATATTTCTACGGTATGTCTAGGGATGTCCCTAAGGTTAAGTATACATATAGGGTAGAGTCCTATAATTATGTTGAAGATCATGAATAACCTATGGTGAACCTAAGGTGTCATGTATTAAAGAATTTCTAATAAGTGAGTCATCCCATAAGTGACTTTTTTTGATTATGTGGTTCCTCGTTATTTTAACTGTTTCTTACACTATGGTTTCTGGTCTTAGTCAATGGAGGGAATAAGAATGAATTCGGTTAACATTGATTCCAATGAACAAATTGGTGACTATGATAAACGAAATTATGTAACTCCCGGAGAGAAAGATATTGTGATTATTCAGAATCAGTCATCTCGATATATGATTAACAAGGTGAACTTTAGTTGTATTCCTAAGTCATCAAATAAGAGGAATATAGAATTTTATGAATGTTCACATGGTGAGGAGCATAGAGAAAGGAATATTGAGATTTCTAATGAAGGGATGAAGAAACTTGAGGAATACCTCAAATGGAGGGGAATATGTTATCTATGTGGATAAAAAGGTCATAGAGTGACCAACTTTTATGGAGTTCAATGTCTCATCTGTGGAGAACTTGGGCATTACCCAACTCAATGCCCTGACCTAAAAGGATAGTTCTAAATCAAGGAAGGACTTATTCTATGAAAATCATTGAAGAGAATGGTTTGAATTGTTTATGTATTGGTATTCAAGAATAATGTTGTTGAGGAACTTTTATGGTATATTGGAAAACCTATATATTGTTCCATTGTGGTTTTCCATAAAAATATGGAATCGGTAACCATGAAAAGTGATTGAAATATTTTTGGAAAGAAGATGATATGCGCATAATGAAGGGATAAAGAGAAAATAATATGTTTTATAGTATTCATGAGCTCATGACTAATATAAGGACAAAGTGATATCATGGTTTGAGTATAAAGAATTTCTGGGATTTTGGAATGTGGAAAGAGACAACTTTTGACAGCATTCATGTTTTCAACTAAGGTTTTATGGTAATTCATGTTGCCAGATAATACATGATTAAGGTATTCACAAGTTTGGAATGTGACCAAAAAGATATATCGTATGATATATGGGGGATAAATGATGGTATTCACATGCTCAGCAGATCACATATCTAGTAATTGTTTTCATTATACTATGATCTTGGACAGAAGTATTTTGGATAAGCCTAAAGATTGGAATAGATTATGTTGGACATAAGACAGTATTGTTTAAGGATTGAACCTTTTTTGATATTATTTAAGGAATGTTATAATAATTTAGATTTAGAAAAAGGACAACCTGAAGGACGGGCGACAACCAGTCACGTCAGACAAGGCTGTGGGAATCGAACCCACAATCGAAGGGCGACATGCCTTCATCGCCTACCACTGTCCTACAGGAAGTCCCTGGTTAGTAGAAACTAGTTTTATATTATTAAGAAGTATTATAGATGAAGTATAAGTCCATTTTAGGAACCATATACGATTAATCTCACCATATATGGACATATGTATACAACTTTTTCTAATCTTATGTTTAAGACGGATGGAATGACGTATCATTCTATCGCATGATCTGTTAACACTTCAAGGAAGAAAAATTCAACCTCATTTATTTAAGAGATGAAGTGGAAATTGTTCAAGGGACAAACAACAGTGAGATTGTACCAAAATCAAGAATGTATTTCTTCTAATTCCAATTTCTTCAACATTAGGGAAATGATCATGAAAACCAAAAATTTTGTCCTAGTGCTCTTATATCTGATTAATCAGATGGTACCTTAGATAATCACAAATTTATGGCTTTGTGGTTGTTGGATTTTTCAAATCCATATTCTCTACCACTCTCTATCATAACATGATGGTTAGATTTCACTTACATATCCATAATTTCACATATGTTATTTTATGTGGAAACCCAATGCTTAGTTAATTTTGGTAACCATTATGTTTCTTAATTTTGTTTTTAAAGTTCAGTTTTGGTATTCCTTTTTACAATGTGGGTTTCTATGAAAGAAAATTTCAAGTAGAAAACCATTTATATCCCCGAAGAATTTTGAGGGTGAAATTCATTTTAAGGGGGGTAGAATGTAACACCTCGAGATTTTATGAAAATTATTCATTTTAATTTCATTGATTTCTTGTGTTTTACACTACACCAAAAAAAGCTTGCAATACATGCATCCCTGACTTGTCTTTCATTACACGCAATTGCGACCTTCCACGATAGCAAGTGTTGTACGCAATACTGAGTTTCACTAAACTACGATATGTTATATAAACTAGCTATTATGAACAGTAATATCCACTTTTTGAAATTTTATAAATTTTATCTTTCTAAATGGACTTCATTTTTGGATTTGGAATATCGAAATTAGCCCAGGGTGAATTTTTGGTATTTTTCTGAAAACATTTAATTTTTGATGAATAGTGAAAGCACTGGGTTACTATTTCAAAACAGACTTTTTATTTAAATAATTATTTATTTTATTTAAATTTATTTTAGGTCAAAATTAATATATAATACCTATATAAGTTCAATGTAATTCATTGGAATAATTTTATAAGAATTTTAGATATATAAAAATGTTATTGAACTTTTCACCATCTTTTACCTACCTCCTAGGAGAATTTGCAAAATTACATAAAATATAATTTTATCGCTTTTGTGAGTGGAATTTCGAAAATCCGAGAGACACGGTTAAAATCAAGGAGTAAAATGTGGTTCAATAAGATAAAAATAATTTTGATGAATAATAACTTGTTACTTTTCTTTACGAGAGTTAAATGTAAATTGGGTAATTAAAGGTTAAAAATGATATTATTATTACCCTAACACATGTCCTAATTATATTGGATTTTTATAATTCTACCCAAAAAAACCTCAGGAATAAAATATTACCATTTAGGTCCACTTGGATTAGATTAGGACACTTATTATTATTTTATTTGAAGAAGAGTTAAAAGAGTTAAAAACAATGTTTAATAACTAAAACATTTTTAATATTGGGTAATACATAATATAAATTCGACTATAAATATTTATTAGAAATATAAAAATATTTCCTAAATAATTATATTTTATTTATAATTTTTAGACATTAAATAATGTAATTTATTTATGACACAATGATGATGTAGTAATTACCTTATTAATAAAATATTAACATAATTGATGTTATAAATATCCAAATAAATGTAATTTGAGTCTTTTTATGAATTCCACTAATTTTATAGGTTAATATGACAGGTTATTATTGATTCAATTAACATTTTTAGAACTAATAATGTTGTTATGATTTTCAAAAAAAATCAATTACCAAATAGTGTCAAAATTGACATAAAATAGTTTGTAAAAAATATATTATATTATTAATTTTTATTATATTACTTAAAATCTAAGTTTTGGCCAAATGACTTAGATAAGGTTATATATATTAATAATGAACCACTTGGGGTTATTTTGGATGGTTATTGTTTGTTTATTGACCATATAGTGTAAGACAACAAGAAGACACTGTAAAAGTTAAATTATTTAACTTAGAGTTAAATAAAAAAGATAAGGTTACAATAGTAACATAAACATGTATAAAACCTATTGTTTGAGAGTATTTAGACCCATCCCAACTTTATCATAAAAATAAATAAATTTTGGGATATTATAAACCAAATTTTACATTATTATTAAATAATAGTTTAAGTTTTTCCAAAGGCGCCCCTATGCACCCTTATAAAAAGGGCACCCCTTCCCTCTTCTCTTCACACCCTTTTGAGACTTGAATATCGAAAAAAACCTGCCATGTTTTCTTATAAACCTCTATAGTTATATCATAGAGGTTATGGTATTCTCAAAAGACCAACTATAGTGCCCTAATAATAATTTTAAAGGTGGTGCGTTGAGGAAGAGGTAATCTCTTCTACCGACTCTTTCAAGTTTATTTCTCTTTCTACTTCCTCTTATTTAGTTGTTTCATCATAAAGTAGTAACATCAGTATTAATTATATACTTATATGTTATTATAAATATGAAACAACCCTATTTAACCTTCTATCCATCCTACGGAAAATGAAATCACCGCACGTGCGTTCGTACGAAATACTGTCTCCATGCTATGGTGTAATCAGTTTTTCCACCACCAACTTACATGGATGGGTATACTGGTGTATAGAATAAATATATATGATTAGTATAAAATTATAAGTATTATAAAATATTATATCATCCACTCCAATTCCATTCAATAAATATGGGAGCGATATCATCGGTCCTACATACGTACAGATTGCAATCTTCACGACGCGATGAGATTCATTTTCCATGTTAACAATTCAAGAATGATTATAAAGTATATATAATAATAAATCATGAAATATATGACATAGAAATGATATTGTATTTATTTATATATATATATGTATGTCATCTACTTAATTCAATTCAATTCAATAAGGAATCAGAAAACATCGTTCATGCGTACGTACGACCTACCGTCTCCATGAACGGTGTATTTCTTTTCTTTTATCGATATTATATATATATGTATATTATTAATATATATTATATTTAAATCATATTTTATATTCAGGAATTAAGTAATCATGATCTATGTAATCATATTAATAATTACAAGTCAAAACACAGACGATAAATGAAACAATTTTACCTAAAACGCTGCTTTAACATGGAATTGACAAATGAACAGATAATATAAAGTCGTAAGTTAATCATATATGATATCATAAATATTATTATGGTTCTATTACAAGTTAATAATATTTTTAAACCCACTATATAGGATCCTTGGACACTTATGGATGAAATTGTACATAAGGTAAGGGATAATTTTTCAAATCTCATTTTTATCCGAGATTGCTTATACGTAAGTATTTACTGGGGTATATTTTTAATCCATGTCCATAAAAATGTTTTTAATAAAGTATTTAATATTATTCCATGTATTTTTAAAGTCATATCTAACCCTCTTTGACTTTTACTTTGTGTTATGGAGGAAATATTTCTTTTGTTTTCCATACGTGGTACTTTTTGACTTTTCCGTTAAAAGTACGAGAAGAATGTTTTTTAACTTATATGGAATGAACATATTTTTACAATTTTATAACACCTTATTTTCATGAATCATAATCTACAATATTTCATGAATATTTTCAACAAAATCTTTTTCTTTTAAAATTACATGGCATTTTGTGAAACTAAAATTATTTTTAAGAAGAAAAGATATTTTCCTCAAGAATTCATTTCAAGTGTTTTATCAAAACCATTTTCCATCTAAGATGACATTATTTCATATGTTTATATTTCAAGTATAATATCTCTATGACTTAGATGGTTTCCATTTTCTTATGATGAAATTATATCCATTTGTTTTATATGGATTATGTTATGATGGGATGATGTTTATGAAACCCATTTCTATTCATTGGGTTATGATGAAATATTTATGTTTATGTTGTGGCACAAGTAAGAATGATTTCAATATGAGATGGGTGGGACCTATATCTCCTTCCAATGCATTGGGTAATGATTTATATCTCATGAGATAGACATGGCTGGAATGGTATGTTAATCCGGTTTAGTGATACAGGACTGGAACGTGGAGTGAACTCGATTCAGAAAGGGATTTTGTCCACTAAGATGGTCTTGGTAGAAATGCCTTGGCTAATATGAAAATAATAACATGTGCTTAATGGTTTCCACAATTAAATGCTTTATTACCATCACATTTTATCATGATTGATGATACATTATGATCTATGCCTTACGTACTGCCATGTTTTATGTCATTTCTCAACATTTTGATGTTTAAATATTATGTTCATGTTTTGAAGTTCAAATTTATATGGTTTGTTTTATTTTCTCTATGCCTACCCATACTGAGAATTTGAGCCCACCATTTATATGTTTATTTCCCCAGGATATAATGAAATATTTTAGGTAAGAAAAAAACGGGAGATCTTTATGTGAGATGTTGAAGATCTTTCACCAAGATTAGAAGATTATATTCTGAGTTTGAAACGACACTAAACTATTACGGTCCTTTGGTGTCTGTTTTTGTTATTTATTAGATATTCCGCAAAAGTAATGTAATATCTATGTACATCAAGCTTTGGGTCTCTACATATATAATTTTATGAATATTTATATTCCTTCCTCATCAATTAGATCTTTCATCTTATTTCTTAACACATTTGACTCCTCATAAGACATAAATTATTAAAAAAGTTAATTATAAAACATTTTATGGGTATCATGAAAATTCAAATTTTTATAATATGAAATATAGTATAAGAATTATGAATTACTCTCATTTCCAACAAATGTATCACTATATTCATTATTTGATCACCATTCCAACCCACACGGTTCAAATATCTACTTTGTCATACAATTCCATGAAATTTTTCCTATAATAGAACCTCATTGACCTAATAATGCACCACTCCCTAATTTATATGTAGTTGTAGACAGAACCTCTTTTATCAAACATATTATATAATATAATCATCATATCTATAGTGAGATGAGTTATTATTGTGATATTACAAGTAATATATTTTGAAATCCATGAATCCATCCAATTGATGTCTCTTAAGATAATGTATCATGGGAAACCAGAAAATAACACCACTTATGGTTATGGAAGACAATGTTTTACCTATAAAAACCTTATTTCCTAATACATCCCATCATTCAAAATGAAAGAAAAACATAAATGTTCAAATAAGAAAAAACTATAAAAAGCACAGAAACGATTTATTCCAACAATATCTCCCATTTTGGTTGTATAATGTTCGAAAAATTTCCTAATACATATTTTATGGGAATGTCATAAAAAATACAATATATCTTTTTACAATCTTCTGAAACACCATGTGTGCACATATTATATAATTAAACAAAACTCTATGATCAGATGAGATAATATGAACATGAGGAATAAAATAAAGACAATATAATCCTCATGAAAGAACATCAATAAAAATATTTCTATATAAACATAACTTATACAAAATATTCCTCTAAATCAGGTTTTCAAAAACTATACCCATTGAATTAAAACACAATACACAATATCTTCTTCACCATAGAATATGAATTAATTCACCACGTTTTACAAATATCTCATTGAAAGCTTCCTTAAATCTTCAAACAATTATGTTACAAATCCATTTAATGAATGAAGAAGAGAAAACATAGTTTTCATGAAAATAAATTTCAATGATAGAGTGTGGGTAACTGTCATGAATCATTCTACAATGTGTGATTTAGTTGACTAAATCATAGAAAAAAATATTTAAATATATCCACTTATGGTTAGGTATTGAACATGATATTATCCTCTATATTTTTATGAGACAAAAAGTAAAATCTCACCATATATTCCTTAGAATTATCTATTATGATAAAATTTTTAATTTCATTGTAAATTTTCCACAATTGATGGATGATAGTTTTTCTATTATTTATGGATAATTAGATTCAAAAAATGAATGAAATATAGTATTCTACTAAAAAAACTATATCGGTAATATTTTTATCAATCTTATTAATTGGGAATAATACTATGAAGTCGTTATATTTTGTGTCCACCATTAATTAGGAAATAAAATCCCAATTCATAATTAACATTGAAATAAAGGATTCTGAAACATAGAAATGAACTTCAAAATTATATTTTTATCCATCAACATGACAATCCAAAACAATATCCATATAGACAAAACGTTTCTTTTTTTATGTAGTGTAATAAAACAAAGAAAAATATATTGTATGGTTTATATAATAGAGTGTTAATCTAATAATCTTTATATTTATTTTTTGAGAAAAAAATTGATAATGATATTATTTAATATTAATAAATATGATATCTATTTAGGTGGGAATAATGATATAAAAACATGAAATAATATACCTACATAGTGTTACATCAACCACATTCCCCTAGACATTCATTATTTGATTCGTATTGGTGGCTACCAATATAGAAATTAATCGTTATTGTGAAACCATATATTACGTTATATTGAATAATTTTTTAACGAAAAAAATGTCTTATCCTCTCATTTGAGGACGTGAAATCTATTGAAAAATATTTACCCACTGATTATAGACATATCAAATTCACAATTTCTATACTCATAATTGTTTTAATTATTCATCATCTGACCATCAAATGATGATATAATTATTATATATCATCCCTAAAATCAACTTATGTTATTCATTATTGGTATATAGGTGGTTATTAACCCCTCCTATATGAAATTAGTGGTTCATAAAATAGTTTCTATGATAAGAGTACCAATATAATAGTTCATGTTATAGTCCATATAAGTCATTCATTAACTGAAAAACCTTCCCATCATCTTTATCAGTGAAAAAAAAATTGTTCAGCTTAATATTCACCTCCTAATCTTAGAATCAAATAATAAATGTTGATTTAATATTCATTTTATATAGTTTCATTAATTTTTGAAATCCATATTCAAAAATAATTTTATAGTTTCAATAATATCGATCAATGAAAAAGTTCCATATACAATTGTACCCATAATATATAAATTAGTTTTAACACAATTCATGTTTTACTCCTTTTCACTTTTCCATCATTATTATGTTTCCTTGGAAAATATAATTTTCCTCCAATATTATTATAATAAATTTTCTATTGAAAAAAATCTTATGAACTCTTATTCTTGATTGGGTCATTTTCGTCAATAATAACCTTCATCCACCTATCATATCAAACAGATTACGAAAAAATTTGTATCTTCGAAATATATATTTTTTATAACATGATTTATCTTATATGAACCAGAGGTTTCTGATCACCATATATATTTATTTTAGTGGATGTTTCACTGTTGTATTTTCTATAATGTAACACCCTGTGATTTTATGAAAATTATTATTTTTAGTTTCATTGATGTCTTGTGTTGTATGCTACACCAAAATGAGCTTTCACTACATGCATCCCTGACTTGGCTTGCATTACACGCAATCGCGGCCTTCCACAATAGCGTGTGTTGTACGCAATACCGAGTTTCACTAAACAATGATATGTTATATAAACTTGCCGTTATGAATAGTAATACCCTATTTTTGAAATTATATAAATTTTATCTTTCAAAATGGACTTCATTTTTGGGTTCAGAATATCAAAATTAGCCTACGGTGAATTTTAGATATTTTTCTGAAAACTTTCAATTTTTGATGAAAAGTAAAAACACTAGGTTAGTATCTAAAAACCGAATTTTTATTTAAATAATAATTTTTTTATTTAAATTTATTTTAGGTCAAAATTGATATATAATACTTATATAATTTCAATTTAATTCATTGGAGTAATTTTATAATAACTTTAGATATATAAAAATTTTGTTGAACTTTTCACCGTCTTTTACCTAACTCATAGGGGAATTTGAAAATTTACATAAAACATAATTTTACTGCTTCTGCGAGTGGAATTTTGAAAATCCGAGAGACACGGTTAATATCAAGGAGTAAAATGTTGTTCAATAAGATAAAAATAATTTTTTGTGAATAGTATCTTTTTACTTTTATTTACCACGGTTAAAAGTAAACATGGTAATTAAGGGTAAAAAATGATGTTATTATTACCCTAACACTTGTCCTAATTCTATTGGATATGTATAATTCGTCCCAAAACAACATTAGGAATAAAATATTACCATTTAGGTCCACTTGTATTAGATTAGGACACTTATTATTATTTTATTTAATGAAGAGTTAAAAGAGTTAAAAACAAAGTTTAAAACTAAAACATTTTTAATATAGGATTATACATAAGTTAAATTCGACTATAAATATTCATTATAAAGATAAAAATATTTTATACATAATCATATTTTATTTATAATTTTTAGACATTAAATAATGTAATTGATTTATGACATAATGATGATGCAGTAATTACCTTATTAATAAAATATTAACATAATTTATGTTATAAATACCCAAATAAATGTAATTTAAGACTTTTTATGAATTAAAATAATTTTATAGGTTAATATGACTGGTTAGTATTGATTAAATTAACTTTTGTCGAACTAATCATGTTGTTATGATTTTCAAAATATTCAATTACCAGATAGTGTTAAAATTGACATAAAATATATTTTGAATCAAATATTATATTATTAATTGTTATTATATTACTAAAAATCTATGTTTCGTCCAAATGACTTAGATAAGGTTATATATATTAATAATTAAACATATGGGGTTATTTTGGCTGGTTATAGTAAGTTTATTAACCATATAGTGTAAGAAAAAAAGAAGATACTGTAAAAGTTAAATTATTTATCTTAGAGTTAAATCTAAAAGATAAGGTTAAATAGTAACCTAAACTTGTCTAAAAACTATTGGTTGAGTGGATTTCGACCAATCCCCTCTTTAGATTCGAAATAAATTAATTTGGAGCTATTATAAACCGAATATGACTTTATTATAAAATAGTATTTTACGTTTTTCAAAAGGTGCCCCTCTCATCCGTTATAAAAAGGGCACCGCTTCCCTCTTCTGTTCACACCCTTTTGAGCCTTGAATCTCGGACAAACCCTGCCAATTTCTCTTCTCAACCTCTCTAGATATATCATAGAGGTTATGGTATTCTCATAAGACCAACTCTAGTGCCCTAAGAATATATTTAAAGGAGGTGCGTCGAGGAAGAGGTAATCTCTTCTACCAACTCTTTCAAGTTTCTTTCTTCTTCTAATTTCTCTTCTTTAGTTGTTTCATCATATAGTAATAACATATGTATTACTAATATACTGATATGTTATTATAAATATGAAACAAACCTATTTAACCTTCTATCCATCCTATGGGAAATGAAATCACCGCGCGTGCGTACGTACGGAATACCATCTCCACGCTGTGGTGTAATCTGTTTTTCCACCACCACCTTACATTAAGGGGTATAATGGTGTAAAAAATAACTATACATGATTATTATAACATTATACGGATTATAAGATATTATATCATCCACTCCAATTCCATTCAATAAATATGTTAGCGATATCATCGCTCGTGCGTACGTACGGATTACCGTCTCCACGACGCGATGAGATTCATTTTCCATGTTAACAATTCAACAATGATTATAAAGTATATATAATAAGTAATCATGAAATATATGACATAATAATTCTACTGGATTTATGTATATATATATATGTATTTAATCTACTTAATTCCATTCAATTAAATAAGGAATCGAAAAACAGCATTCATGCGTACGTACGGCCAACCGTCTCCATGAACTGTGTATTTCTTTCCTTATATCGATCTATTATATATATGTATATTATGAATATATTATATATATATATATATATCATGTTATATATTAAGGAATTAAGTAATTATGATCTATGTAGTCATATTAATAATTACAAGTAAGAACACAGACGATAAATGAAACGATTTTACACAAAACGCTGCTTTAACATGGAATTAACAAATGAACAGATAATATAAAGTCGTAAGTTAATCATATATGATATCATAAATATTATTATGGTTCTGTTACAAGTTAATAATATGTTTAAACCCACTATACAGGAGTCTCGGACACATACGGAAGAAATTGGACATAAGGTAAGGGAGAATTTTCCAAATCTCATTTTTATCCTAGATTGATTATACATAAGTATTTAATGGGGTATATTTTTCATCCATGTCCATAAAAATGTTTTTCATAAACTTTTTAATAAGATTAAATGTATTTTTAAAGTCATATTTAACCATATTTGACATTTACTTTGTGTTATGGAGGGAATCTTTCTTTTGTTTACCATACGTGGTACATTGTAACTTTTCTGTTAAACGTACGAGAAGAATGTTTTTTTAAATTATATGGCATGAAAATATATTTACGGTTTTATAATGCTTTATTTTCATGAAGCTTAATCTACAATATTTCATGACTATTTTCAACAGCATACTTTTCCTTTAAAATTGCATGACATTTTGTGAAAATAAAATCATTTTTAAGAAGAAAGGATATTTTCCTCAAAAATTCATTTCAAGTGATTTATCAAAACCATTTTCCATCTAAGAGGACATTATTTTATATGTGTATGTTTCAAGTATAATATCTCTATTATTTACATGGTTTCACTTTTCTTATGATGAAATTATATCCATTTGTTTTATATGCATTATGATATGATGGGATGATGTTTATGAAACCCATTTTTATTCTTTGGGTTATGATTAATGATTTATGTTTATGTTGTGGCACAAGTAATAATGATTTCAATATGATATTGGTGGGACCTATATCTACCTCAAATGCATTGGGTACAGATTTATATCTCATGAGATAGACATGGCTGGAACGGTAAGTTAATCTGGTTCAGTGATACAGGAATGGAACGTGGAGTGAACTCGATTCAGAAAGGGACTTTGTCCACTCAGGTGGTATTGGCAGCAATTCCTTGGCTACTATGGAAATCATAACATGTGCTTAATGGTTTTCACAATTACATTCTTTATTCCAATTATATTATATCATTATTTATGATCCATTATGATCTATGACTTACGTTCTTCCATGTTTTATGTCGTTGCTCATGATTTTGATGTTTAAATATTATGTTCATGTTTTGAAGTTAAAATGTATATGGTTTGTTTTATTTTCTCCATGATTACCCTTACTGAGCATTTTAGATCACCCTTTATATGTTTTCTTTTCCCCAAGATATCGATAAAGGTTTTTGGTAAAAAAAAGGAAGATCATTATGGGAGATGTTGAAGATCTTTCACCAAGATTAGAATATTATATTCCGAGATTCCAAAGACACTAAACTATTACGGTCCTTTGGTGTATGTTTTTGTTATGTATTAGATATTCTGCAAAAGTAATGTAATATCTATGTACGTCAAGAATTGGATCTCTACAGTTAGTATTAGAGGAACGTTTTAGTTTACCATTGGAAACTTGGATGTGAAAACATTAGTGAAATCCCTAGAGATATTTATAATGTATGTCTAGGGATGTACCTAAGGTTAAGTATACATATACGTTAGATTCCTAGAATTATGTTGACGATCATGAGTAACCTACGGTGATCCTAAGGTGTCATGGATTAAAGAATTTTTAATAAGTTATACATCCTAGAAGTGACTTTTTATGATTATGTGGTTCCTTGTTATTTTAACTGTTTCTTACACTATGGTTTCTGGTCTTAGTCAATGGAGGGAACAAGAAGGAATTCAGTTAACATTGATTATAATGTAAAAATTGGTGACTATTATCAACAAAATTATTTAACTCCTGGAGAGAAAGATATTGTGATTATGCTGAATCAGTCATCTTCATATATGATTAACATGGTGAAATTTAGTTGTATTCCTAAGTCATCAAATAAGAGGAAGATGGAATTTTATGAATGTTTTCATGGTGAGGAGCATATAGAAAAGAAGATTGAGATTTCTAAAGAAGGGATGAAGAACCTTGAGGAATAACTCAAATGGAGGGGAATATGTTATCTACATGGAGAAAAAGGTTATAGGGTGACAGACTGTTATGGAGTTCAATGTCTTATCTCTGGAGAACAAGGGCATTACACAACTCAATGCCATGAACTAAGAGGTTACTTGTAAATCAAGGAAGGACTTATTCTATGACAATAATTCAAGAGGATGGTTTGAAGTTTTTATGTATTGGTATTCAAGAATAATGTTGTTGAGGAAATTTTATGGTATATTGGAATACCTATATATTGTTCCATTGTGGGTTTCCATAAGAATATGGAATCGGTAACCATGAAAAGTGATTGAAATATCTTTGGAAATCAGATGATATGCGCATAATGAAGTGACAATGAGAAAATAATATGTTTGATAGTATTCATGAGCTCATGGCTAATATAAGGACACAGTGATATCATGTTTTTAGTATAAAGAATTTTTGGGATTTTGGAATGTGGAAAGAGACAACTTTTTACAGCATTCATGTTTTCAAATAAGGTTCTATGGGAATTCATGTTGCAAGATAATGCATGATTAAGGTATTCACATGTTTGGAATGTGACCTAAAAGATATATCGTATGATATATGGGGGATAAATTATGGTATTCCCATGCTCGACACATGACATTTCTAATAATTGTTTTCTTTATACTATGAGATTGGATAGAAGTATTTTGGAAAATCCTAAAGATTGCAATGGATTATGTTGGACATAAGTCAGTATTTTTTAAGGCCAGAAATTTTTTCGATATTATTTATTGAATGTTATAATAATGTAGTTTTAGAAAATGGACAACCTTCAGGACGGGTGACAACCCGTCGCGTTGGACAAGGTTTGGGAATCGAACCCACAATCGAAGTGCGACAGGCCTTGATTGCATACCATTGTCCTACAGGAAGTCCCTGGTTAGTAGAAACTAGTTTTATTATATTAAGCAGTATGATAGATGAAGTATAGGTCCATTTTAGGAACCATATATGATTAATCTTACCATAGATGGACTTATGTATATAACATTTTCTAATTGTATGTTTGAGACGGATGGAATGACCAATCATTCTATCTCATGATCTACTGAAAATTCACGGAAGACAAACTAAACTTAATTTATTTAAGAGATGAAGTGGAAATTGTTCAAGGCACAAACAATAGTGAGATTGTACCAAAATCAAGAAAGTATTTCTTCTAATTCCAATTTCTTCAACTTTAGGGAAATGATCTTGAAAACCAAAAATTTTGTCCTAATGATCTTATATCGGATGAATAAGATGGTACCTTAGATAATCACAAATTTATGGCTTTGTGATTGTTCACTTTTTCAAAGCCATATTCTCTACCACTCTCCATCAGAACCTGATGGTTAGATTTCTCTTCCATATCCATATTTTTACCTATGTTCTCCTATGTGGAAACCTAGTGATTAGTTAATTTTGGTAACCATTACATTCCATAATTTTGTTTTTAAAGTTCAGTTTTGGTATTCCTTTTTACAATGTGGGTTTCTATGAAAGAAACTTTCAAGTAGAAAACCATTTATAACCCCGACAAATTTCGAGGGCGAAATTCATTTTAAGGGGGGTAGAATGTAACACCCCGAGATTTTATGAAAATTGTTCTTTTTAATTTCATTGATTTATTGTGTTTTACACTACACCAAAAGGTGATTTCATTACACACATCCCTGACTTGTCTTGCATTATACGCAATCGGGACCTTCCACGATAGCGAGTGTTGTACGCAATACTGAGTTTCACCAAACAACGATATGTTATATAAACTAGCCGTTATGAATAGTTGTACCCACTTTTTGAAATTTTATAAATTTTATATTTCAAAATGGACTTCATTTTTGGATTCGAAATATCAAAATTAGCATAGGGTGAATTTTTGGTATTTTTCTGAAAACTTTCAATTTTTGATGAATAGTGAAAACAATGGGTTATTATTTAAAAACAGACATTTTATTTAAATAATTATTTATTTTATTTAAATTTATTTTAGGTCAAAATTGATATATAATACCTATATATGATCAATGTAATTCATTGGAGTAATTGTATAATAATTTTAGATGTATAAAAGTTTTATTGAACTTTTCACCGTCTTTTACCTACCCCCTAGGAGAATTTGAAAATTTACATAAAATATAATTCTACCACTTCTGTGAGTGGAATTTCGAAAATTTGAGAGACACAATTAGTATCAAGGAGTAAAATGTGGTTCAATTAGATAAAAATAATTTTTGGTGAATAATAACTTTTTACTTTTATTTACCACGGTTAAAAGTAAATAGGGTAATTAAATGTAAACAAAGATATTATTATTACCATAAAACATGCCTTAATTCTATTGGATATATATAATTCGACCCAAAACAACCTTAGGAATAAAATATGACCATCTAGGTCTACTTGTATTAGATTAGGACACTTATTATTATTTTATTTAAAGAAGAGTTAAAAGAGTTAAAAACAAAGTTTAATAACTAAAACATTTCTAATATAGGGGTATAAATAAGATAAATTGGACTATAAATATTCATTAGAAAGATAAAATATTTCCTACATAATGGTATTTTATTTATAATTTTTAGACATTAAATAATGTAATTTATTTATGACACAATGATGATGCAATAATTACCTTATTAATATGAATGTTCACATGGTGAGGAGCATAGAGAAAGGAATATTGAGATTTCTAATGAAGGGATGAAGAAACTTGAGGAATACCTCAAATGGAGGGGAATATGTTATCTATGTGGATAAAAAGGTCATAGAGTGACCAACTTTTATGGAGTTCAGTGTCTCATCTGTGGAGAACTTGGGCATTACCCAACTCAATGCCCTGACCTAAAAGGTTAGTTCTAAATCAAGGAAGGACTTATTCTATGAAAATCATTGAAGAGAATGGTTTGAATTGTTTATGTATTGGTATTCAAGAATAATGTTGTTGAGGAACTTTTATGGTATATTGGAAAACCTATATATTGTTCCATTGTGGTTTTCCATAAAAATATGGAATCGGTAACCATGAAAAGTGATTGAAATATTTTTGGAAAGCAGATGATATGCGCATAATGAAGGGATAAAGAGAAAATAATATGTTTGATAGTATTCATGAGCTCATGACTAATATAAGGACAAAGTGATATCATGGTTTGAGTATAAATAATTTCTGGGATTTTGGAATGTGGAAAGAGACAACTTTTGACAGCATTCATGTTTTCAACTAAGGTTTTATGGTAATTCATGTTGCCAGATAATACATGATTAAGGTATTCACAAGTTTGGAATGTGACCAAAAAGATATATCGTATGATATATGGGGGATAAATGATGGTATTCACATGCTCAGCAGATCACATATCTATTAATTGTTTTCTTTATACTATGATCTTGGACAGAAGTATTTTGGATAAGCCTAAAGATTGGAATGGATTATGTTGGACATAAGCCAGTATTGTTTAAGGATTGAACCTTTTTTGATATTATTTAAGGAATGTTATAATAATTTAGATTTAGAAAAAGGACAACCTGAAGGACGGGCGACAACCAGTCACGTCGGACAAGGCTGTGGGAATCGAACCCACAATCGAAGGGCGACATGCCTTCATCGCCTACCACTGTCCTACAGGAAGTCCCTGGTTAGTAGAAACTAGTTTTATATTATTAAGCAGTATTATAGATGAAGTATAAGTCCATTTTAGGAACCATATACGATTAATCTCACCATATATGGACATATGTATACAACTTTTTCTAATCTTATGTTTGAGACGGATGGAATGACGTATCATTCTATCGCATGATCTGTTAACACTTCAAGGAAGAAAAATTCAACCTCATTTATTTAAGAGATGAAGTGGAAATTGTTCAAGGGACAAACAACAGTGAGATTGTACCAAAATCAAGAATGTATTTCTTCTAATTCCAATTTCTTCAACATTAGGGAAATGATCATGAAAACGAAATATTTTGTCCTAGTGCTCTTATATCTGATTAATCAGATGGTACCTTAGATAATCACAAATTTATGGCTTTGTGGTTGTTGGATTTTTCAAATCCATATTCTCTACCACTCTCTATCAGAACATGATGGTTAGATTTCACTTACATATCCATAATTTCACATATGTTATTTTATGTGGAAACCCAATGATTAGTTAATTTTGGTAACCATTATGTTTCTTAATTTTGTTTTTAAAGTTCAGTTTTGGTATTCCTTTTTACAATGTGGGTTTCTATGAAAGAAAATTTCAAGTAGAAAACCATTTATATCCCCGAATTATTTTGAGGGCGAAATTCATTTTAAGGGGGGTAGAATGTAACACCCCGAGATTTTATGAAAATTATTCATTTTAATTTCATTGATTTCTTGTGTTTTACACTACACCAAAAAAAGCTTGCAATACATGCATCCCTGACTTTTCTTTCATTACACGCAATTGCGACCTTCCACGATAGCAAGTGTTGTACGCAATACTGAGTTTCACTAAACTACGATATGTTATATAAACTAGCTATTATGAACAGTAATATCCACTTTTTGAAATTTTATAAATTTTATCTTTCTAAATGGACTTCATTTTTGGATTTGGAATATCGAAATTAGCCCAGGGTGAATTTTTGGTATTTTTCTGAAAACATTTAATTTTTGATGAATAGTGAAAGCACTGGGTTACTATTTCAAAACAGTCTTTTTATTTAAATAATTATTTATTTTATTTAAATTTATTTTAGGTCAAAATTAATATATAATACCTATATAAGTTCAATGTAATTCATTGGAGTAATTTTATAAGAATTTTAGATATATAAAAATGTTATTGAACTTTTCACCATCTTTTACCTACCTCCTAGGAGAATTTGCAAAATTACATAAAATATAATTTTATCGCTTTTGTGAGTGGAATTTCGAAAATCCGAGAGACACGGTTAAAATCAAGGAGTAAAATTTGGTTCAATAAGATAAAAATAATTTTGATGAATAATAACTTGTTACTTTTCTTTACGAGAGTTAAATGTAAATTGGGTAATTAAAGGTAAAAAATGATATTATTATTACCCTAACACATGTCCTAATTATATTGGATTTTTATAATTCTACCCAAAAAAACCTTAGGAATAAAATATTACCATTTAGGTCCACTTGGATTAGATTAGGACACTTATTATTATTTTATTTGAAGAAGAGTTAAAAGAGTTAAAAACAATGTTTAATAACTAAAACATTTTTAATATAGGGTAATACATAATATAAATTCGACTATAAATATTTATTAGAAAGATAAAAATATTTCCTAAATAATTATATTTTATTTATAATTTTTAGACATTAAATAATGTAATTTATTTATGACACAATGATGATGTAGTAATTACCTTATTAATAAATTATTAACATAATTGATGTTATAAATATCCAAATAAATGTAATTTGAGTCTTTTTATGAATTCCACTAATTTTATAGGTTAATATGACAGGTTATTATTGATTCAATTTACATTTTTAGAACTAATAATGTTGTTATGATTTTCAAAAAAAATCAATTACCAAATAGTGTCAAAATTGACATAAAATAGTTTGTAAAAAATATATTATATTATTAATTTTTATTATATTACTTAAAATCTAAGTTTTGGCCAAATGACTTAGATAAGGTTATATATATTAATAATGAACCACTTGGGGTTATTTTGTATGGTTATTGTTTGTTTATTGACCATATAGTGTAAGACAACAAGAAGACACTGTAAAAGTTAAATTATTTAACTTAGAGTTAAATAAAAAAGATAAGGTTACAATAGTAACATAAACATGTATAAAACCTATTGTTTGAGAGTATTTAGACCCATCCCCACTTTATCATAAAAATAAATAAATGTTGGGATATTATAAACCAAATTTTACATTATTATTAAATAATAGTTTAAGTTTTTCCAAAGGCGCCCCTATGCACCCTTATAAAAAGGGCACCCCTTCCCTCTTCTCTTCACACACTTTTCAGACTTGAATATCGAAAAAAACCTGCCATGTTTTCTTATCAACCTCTATAGTTATATCATAGAGGTTATGGTATTCTCAAAAGACCAACTATAGTGCCCTAATAATAATTTTAAAGGTGGTGCGTTGAGGAAGAGGTAATCTCTTCTACCGACTCTTTCAAGTTTATTTCTCTTTCTACTTCCTCTTATTTAGTTGTTTCATCATAAAGTAGTAACATCAGTATTAATTATATACTTATATGTTATTATAAATATGAAACAACCCTATTTAACCTTCTATCCATCCTACGGAAAATGAAATCACCGCACGTGCGTACGTACGAAATACTGTCTCCATGCTGTGGTGTAATCAGTTTTTCCACCACCACCTTACATGGATGGGTATACTGGTGTATAGAATAAATATATATGATTAGTATAAAATTATAAGTATTATAAAATATTATATCATCCACTCCAATTCCATTCAATAAATATGGGAGCGATATCATCGGTCCTGCATACGTACAGATTGCAATCTTCACGACGCGATGAGATTCATTTTCCATGTTAACAATTCAAGAATGATTATAAAGTATATATAATAATAAATCATGAAATATATGACATAGAAATGATATTGTATTTATTTATATATATATATGTATGTCATCTACTTAATTCAATTCAATTCAATAAGGAATCAGAAAACATCGTTCATGCGTACGTACGACTTACCGTCTCCATGAACGGTGTATTTCTTTCCTTTTATCGATATTATATATATATGTATATTATTAATATATATTATATTTAAATAATATTTTATATTCAGGAATTAAGTAAGCATGATCTATGTAATCATATTAATAATTACAAGTCAAAACACAGACGATAAATGAAACAATTTTACCTAAAACGCTGCTTTAACATGGAATTGACAAATGAACAGATAATATAAAGTCGTAAGTTAATCATATATGATATCATAAATATTATTATGGTTCTATTACAAGTTAATAATATTTTTAAACCCACTATATAGGATCCTTGGACACTTATGGATGAAATTGTACATAAGGTAAGGGATAATTTTTCAAATCTCATTTTTATCCGAGATTGCTTATACGTAAGTATTTACTGGGGTATATTTTTAATCCATGTCCATAAAAATGTTTTTAATAAAGTATTTAATATTATTCCATGTATTTTTAAAGTCATATCTAACCCTCTTTGACTTTTACTTTGTGTTATGGAGGAAATATTTCTTTTGTTTTCCATACGTGGTACTTTTTGACTTTTCCGTTAAAAGTACGAGAAGAATGTTTTTTAACTTATATGGAATGAACATATTTTTACAAATTTATAACACCTTATTTTCATGAATCATAATCTACAATATTTCATTAATATTTTCAACAAAATCTTTTTCTTTTAAAATTACATGGCATTTTGTGAAACTAAAATTATTTTTAAGAAGAAAAGATATTTTCCTCAAGAATTCATTTCAAGTGTTTTATCAAAACCATTTTCTATCTAAGATGACATTATTTCATATGTTTATATTTCAAGTATAATATCTCTATGACTTAGATGGTTTCCCTTTTCTTATGATGAAATTATATCCATTTGTTTTATATGGATTATGTTATGATGGGATGATGTTTATGAAACCCATTTCTATTCATTGGGTTATGATGAAATATTTATGTTTATGTTGTGGCACAAGTAAGAATGATTTCAATATGAGATGGGTGGGACCTATATCTCCTTCCAATGCATTGGGTAATGATTTATATCTCATGAGATAGACATGGCTGGAATGGTAAGTTAATCCGGTTTAGTGATACAGGACTGGAACGTGGAGTGAACTCGATTCAGAAAGGGATTTTGTCCACTAAGATGGTCTTGGTAGAAATGCCTTGGCTAATATGAAAATAATAACATGTGCTTAATGGTTTCCACAATTAAATGCTTTATTACCATCACATTTTATCATGATTGATGATACATTATGATCTATGCCTTACGTACTGCCATGTTTTATGTCATTTCTCAACATTTTGATGTTTAAATATTATGTTCATGTTTTGAAGTTCAAATTTATATGGTTTGTTTTATTTTCTCCATGCCTACCCATACTGAGAATTTGAGCCCACCATTTATATGTTTATTTCCCCAGGATATAATGAAATATTTTAGGTAAGAAAAAAACGGGAGATCTTTATGTGAGATGTTAAAGATCTTTCACCAAGATTAGAAGATTATATTCCGAGTTTGAAAAGACACTAAACTATTACGGTCCTTTGGTGTCTGTTTTTGTTATGTATTAGATATTCCGCAAAAGTAATGTAATATCTATGTACGTCAAGCTTTGGGTCTCTACATATATAATTTTATGAATATTTATATTCCTTCCTCATCAATTAGATCTTTCATCTTATTTCTTAACACATTTGACTCCTCATAAGACATAAATTATTAAAAAAGTTAATTATAAAACATTTTATGCGTATCATGAAAATTCAAATTTTTATAATATGAAATATAGTCTAAGAATTATGAATTACTCTCATTTCCAACAAATGTATCACTGTATTCATTATTTGATCACCATTCCAACCCACACGGTTCAAATATCTACTTTGTCATACAATTCCATGAAATTTTTCCTATAATAGAACCTCATTTACCTAATAATGCACCACTCCCTCATTTATATGTAGTTGTAGACAGAACCTCTTTTATCAAACATATTATATAATATAATCATCATATCTATAGTGAGATGAGTTATTATTGTGATATTATAAGTAATATATTTTGAAATCCATGAATCCATCCAATTGATGTCTCTTAAGATAATGTATCATGGGAAACCAGAAAATAACACCACTTATGGTTATGGAAGAAAATGTCTTACCTATAAAAACATTATTTCCTAATACATCCCATCATTCAAAATGAAAGAAAAACATAAATGTTCAAATAAGAAAAAACTATAAAAAGCACAGAAACGATTTATTCCAACAATATCTCCCATTTTGTTTGTATAATGTTCGAAAAATTTCCTAATACATATTTTATGGGAATGTCATAAAAAATACAATATATCTTTTTACAATATTCTGAAACACCATGTGTGCACATATTATATAATTAAACAGAACTCTATGATCAGATGAGATAATATGAACATGAGGAATAAAATAAAGACAATATAATCCTCATGAAAGAACATCAATAAAAATATTTCTATATAAACATAACTTATACAAAATATTCCTCTAAATCAGGTTTTCAAAAACTATACCCATTGAATTAAAACACAATACACAATATCTTCTTCACCATAGAATATGAATAAATTCACCACGTTTTACAAATATCTCATTGAAATCTTCCTTAAATCTTCAAACAATTATGTTACAAATCCATTTAATGAATGAAGAAGAGAAAACATAGTTTTCATGAAAATAAATTTCAATGATAGAGTGTGGGTAACTGTCATGAATCATTCTACAATGTGTGATTTAGTTGACTAAATCATAGAAAAAAATATTTAAATATATCCACTTATGGTTAGGTATTGAACATGATATTATCCTCTATATTTTTATGAGACAAAAAGTAAAATCTCACCATATATTCCTTAGAATTATCTATTATGATAAAAATTTTAATTTCATTGTAAATTTTCCACAATTGATGGATGATAGTTTTTCTATTATTTATGGATAATTAGATTCAAAAAATGAATGAAATATAGTATTCTACTAAAAAAACTATATCGGTAATATTTTTATCAATCTTATTAATTGGGAATAATACTATGAAGTCGTTATATTTTGTGTCCACCATTAATTAGGAAATAAAATCCCAATTCATAATTAACATTGAAATAAAGGATTTTGAAACATAGAAATGAACTTCAAAATTATATTTTTATCCATCAACATGACAATCCAAATCAATATCCATATAGACAAAACGTTTCTTTTTTTATGTAGTGTAATAAAACAAAGAAAAATATATTGTATGGTTTATATAATAGAGTGTTAATCTAATAATCTTTATATTTATTTTTTGAGAAAAAAATTGATAATGATATTATTTAATATTAATAAATATGATATCTATTTAGGTGGGAATAATGATATAAAAACATGAAATAATATACCTACATAGTGTTACATCAACCACATTCCCCTAGACATTCATTATTTGATTCGTATTGGTGGCTACCAATATAGAAATTAATCGTTATTGTGAAACCATATATTACGTTATATTGAATAATTTTTTAACGAAAAAAATGTCTTATCCTCTCATTTGAGGACGTGAAATCTATTGAAAAATATTTACCCACTGATTATAGACATATCAAATTCACAATTTCTATACTCATAATTCTTTTAATTATTCATCATCTGACCATCAAATGATGATATAATTATTATATATCATCCCTAAAATCAACTTATGTTATTCATTATTGGTATATAGGTGGTTATTAACCCCTCCTATATGAAATTAGTGGTTCATAAAATAGTTTCTATGATAAGAGTACCAATATAATAGTTCATGTTATAGTCCATATAAGTCATTCATTAACTGAAAAACCTTCCCATCATCTTTATCAATGAAAAAAAAATTGTTCAGCTTAATATTCACCTCCTACTCTTAGAATCAAATAATAAATGTTGATTTAATATTCATTTTATATAGTTTCATTAATTTTTGAAATCCATATTCAAAAATAATTTTATAGTTTCAATAATATCGATCAATGAAAAAGTTCCATCTACAATTGTACCCATAATATATAAATTAGTTTTAACACAATTCATGTTTTACTCCTTTTCACTTTTCCATCATTATTATGTTTCCTTGGAAAATATAATTTTCCTCCAATATTATTATAATAAATTTTCTATTGAAAAAAATCTTATGAACTCTTATTCTTGATTGGGTCATTTTCGTCAATAATAACCTTCATCCACCTATCATATCAAATAGAATACGAAAAAATTTGTATCTTCGAAATATATATTTTTTATAACATGATTTATCTTATATGAACCAGAGGTTTCTGATCACCATATATATTTATTTTAGTGGATGTTTCACTGTTGTATTTTCTATAATGTAACACCCTGCGATTTTATAAAAATTATTATTTTTAGTTTCATTGATGTCTTGTGTTGTATGCTACACCAAAATGAGCTTTCACTACATGCATCCCTGACTTGGCTTGCATTACACGCAATCGCGGCCTTCCACAATAGCGTGTGTTGTACGCAATACCGAGTTTCACTAAACAATGATATGTTATATAAACTTGCCGTCATGAATAGTAATACCCTATTTTTGAAATTATATAAATTTTATCTTTCAAAATGGACTTCATTTTTGGGTTCAGAATATCAAAATTAGCCTACGGTGAATTTTAGATATTTTTCTAAAAACTTTCAATTTTTGATGAAAAGTAAAAACACTAGGTTAGTATCTAAAAACCGAATTTTTATTTAAATAATAATTTTTTTATTTAAATTTATTTTAGGTCAAAATTGATATATAATACTTATATAATTTCAATTTAATTCATTGGAGTAATTTTAAAATAACTTTAGATATATAAAAATTTTGTTGAACTTTTCACCGTCTTTTACCTAACTCATAGGGGAATTTGAAAATTTACATAAAACATAATTTTACTGCTTCTGCGAGTGGAATTTTGAAAATCCGAGAGACACGGTTAATATCAAGGAGTAAAATGTTGTTCAATAAGATAAAAATAATTTTTTGTGAATAGTATCTTTTTACTTTTATTTACCACGGTTAAAAGTAAACATGGTAATTAAGGGTAAAAAATGATGTTATTATTACCCTAACACTTGTCCTAATTCTATTGGATATGTATAATTCGTCCCAAAACAACATTAGGAATAAAATATTACCATTTAGGTCCACTTGTATTAGATTAGGACACTTATTATTATTTTATTTAATGAAGAGTTAAAAGAGTTAAAAACAAAGTTTAAAACTAAAACATTTTTAATATAGGATTATACATAAGATAAATTCGACTATAAATATTCATTATAAAGATAAAAATATTTTATACATAATCATATTTTATTTATAATTTTTAGACATTAAATAATGTAATTGATTTATGACATAATGATGATGCAGTAATTACCTTATTAATAAAATATTAACATAATTTATGTTATAAATACCCAAATAAATGTAATTTAAGACTTTTTATGAATTAAAATAATTTTATAGGTTAATATGACTGGTTAGTATTGATTAAATTAACTTTTGTCGAACTAATCATGTTGTTATGATTTTCAAAATATTCAATTACCAGATAGTGTTAAAATTGACATAAAATAGTTTTTGAATCAAATATTATATTATTAATTGTTATTATATTACTAAAAATCTATGTTTCGTCCAAATGACTTAGATAAGGTTATATATATTAATAATTAAACATATGGGGTTATTTTGGCTGGTTATAGGAAGTTTATTAACCATATAGTGTAAGAAAAAAAGAAGATACTGTAAAAGTTAAATTATTTATCTTAGAGTTAAATATAAAAGATAAGGTTAAATAGTAACCTAAACTTGTCTAAAAACTATTGGTTGAGTGGATTTCGACCAATCCACTCTTTAGATTCGAAATAAATTAATTTGGAGCTATTATAAACCGAATATGACTTTATTATAAAATAGTATTTTACGTTTTTCAAAAGGTGCCCCTCTGATCCATTATAAAAAGGGCACCACTTCCCTCTTCTGTTCACACCCTTTTGAGCCTTGAATCTCAGACAAACCCTGCCAATTTCTCTTCTCAACCTCTCTAGATATATCATAGAGGTTATGGTATTCTCATAAGACCAACTCTAGTGCCCTAAGAATATATTTAAAGGAGGTGCGTCGAGGAAGAGGTAATCTCTTCTACCAACTCTTTCAAGTTTCTTTCTTCTTCTAATTTCTCTTCTTTAGTTGTTTCATCATATAGTAATAACATATGTATTACTAATATACTGATATGTTATTATAAATATGAAACAAACCTATTTAACCTTCTATCCATCCTATGGGAAATGAAATCACCGCGCGTGCGTACGTACGGAATACCATCTCCACGCTGTGGTGTAATCTGTTTTTCCACCACCACCTTACATTAAGGGGTATAATGGTGTAAAAAATAACTATACATGATTATTATAACATTATACGGATTATAAGATATTATATCATCCACTCCAATTCCATTCAATAAATATGTTAGCGATATCATCGCTCGTGCGTACGTACGGATTACCGTCTCCACGACGCGATGAGATTCATTTTCCATGTTAACAATTCAACAATGATTATAAAGTATATATAATAAGTAATCATGAAATATATGACATAATAATTCTACTGGATTTATGTATATATATATATATGTATTTAATCTACTTAATTCCATTCAATTAAATAAGGAATCGAAAAACAGCATTCATGCATACGTATGGCCAACCGTCTCCATGAACTGTGTATTTCTTTCCTTATATCGATCTATTATACATAAGTATATTATGAATATATTATATATATATATATATCATGTTATATATTAATGAATTAAGTAATTATGATCTATGTAGTCATATTAATAATTACAAGTAAGAACACAGACGATAAATGAAACGATTTTACACAAAACGCTGCTTTAACATGGAATTAACAAATGAACAGATAATATAAAGTCGTAAGTTAATCATATATGATATCATAAATATTATTATGGTTCTGTTACAAGTTAATAATATGTTTAAACCCACTATACAGGAGTCTCGGACACATACGGAAGAAATTGGACATAAGGTAAGGGAGAATTTTGCAAATCTCATTTTTATCCTAGATTGATTATACATAAGTATTTAATGGGGTATATTTTTCATCCATGTCCATAAAAATGTTTTTCATAAACTTTTTAATAAGATTACATGTATTTTTAAAGTCATATTTAACCATATTTGACATTTACTTTGTGTTATGGAGGGAATCTTTCTTTTGTTTACCATACGTGGTACATTGTAACTTTTCTGTTAAACGTACGAGAAGAATGTTTTTTTAAATTATATGGCATGAAAATATATTTACGGTTTTATAATGCTTTATTTTCATGAAGCTTAATCTACAATATTTCATAACTATTTTCAACAGCATACTTTTCCTTTAAAATTGCATGACATTTTGTGAAAATAAAATCATTTTTAAGAAGAAAGGATATTTTCCTCAAAAATTCATTTCAAGTGATTTATCAAAACCATTTTCCATCTAAGAGGACATTATTTCATATGTGTATGTTTCAAGTATAATATCTATATTATTTACATGGTTTCACTTTTCTTATGATGAAATTATATCCATTTGTTTTATATGCATTATGATATGATGGGATGATGTTTATGAAACCCATTTTTATTCTTTGGGTTATGATTAATGATTTATGTTTATGTTGTGGCACAAGTAATAATGATTTCAATATGATATTGGTGGGACCTATATCTACCTCAAATGCATTGGGTACAGATTTATATCTCATGAGATAGACATGGCTGGAACGGTAAGTTAATCTGGTTCAGTGATACAGGAATGGAACGTGGAGTGAACTCGATTCAGAAAGGGACTTTGTCCACTCAGGTGGTATTGGCAGCAATTCCTTGGCTACTATGGAAATCATAACATGTGCTTAATGGTTTTCACAATTACATTCTTTATTCCAATTATATTTTATCATTATTTATGATCCATTATGATCTATGACTTACGTTCTTCCATGTTTTATGTCGTTGCTCATGATTTTGAGGTTTAAATATTATGTTCATGTTTTGAAGTTAAAATGTATATGGTTTGTTTTATTTTCTCCATGATTACCCTTAATGAGCATTTTAGATCACCCTTTATATGTTTTCTTTTCCCCAGGATATCGATAAAGGTTTTTGGTAAAAAAAAGGAAGATCATTATGGGAGATGTTGAAGATCTTTCACCAAGATTAGAATGTTATATTCTGAGATTCCAAAGACACTAAACTATTACGGTCCTTTGGTGTATGTTTTTGTTATGTATTAGATATTCTGCAAAAGTAATGTAATATCTATGTACGTCAAGAATTGGGTCTCTACAGTTAGTATTAGAGGAACGTTTTAGTTTACCATTGGAAACTTGGATGTGAAAACATTAGTGAAATCCCTAGAGATATTTCTAATGTATGTCTAGGGATGTACCTAAGGTTAAGTATACATATACTTTAGATTCCTAGAATTATGTTGACGATCATGAGTAACCTACAGTGATCCTAAGGTTTCATGGATTAAAGAATTTTTAATAAGTTATACATCATAGAAGTGACTTTTTATGATTATGTGGTTCCTTGTTATTTTAACTGTTTCTTACACTATGGTTTCTGGTCTTAGTCAATGGAGGGAACAAGAAGGAATTCAGTTAACATTGATTATAATGTAAACATTGGTGACTATGATCAACAAAATTATTTAACTCCTGGAGAGAAAGATATTGTGATTATGCTGAATCAGTCATCTTCATATATGATTAACATGGTGAAATTTAGTTGTATTCCTAAGTCATCAAATAAGAGGAAGATGGAATTTTATGAATGTTTTCATGGTGAGGAGCATATAGAAAAGAAGATTGAGATTTCTAAAGAAGGGATGAAGAACCTTGAGGAATAACTCAAATGGAGGGGAATATGTTATCTACATGGAGAAAAACGTTATAGGGTGACAGACTGTTATGGAGTTCAATGTCTTATCTCTGGAGAACAAGGGCATTACACAACTCAATGCCATGAACTAAGAGGTTACTTGTAAATCAAGGAAGGACTTATTCTATGACAATCATTCAAGAGGATGGTTTGAAGTTTTTATGTATTGGTATTCAAGAATAATGTTGTTGAGGAAATTTTATGGTATATTGGAATACCTATATATTGTTCCATTGTGGGTTTCCATAAGAATATGGAATCGGTAACCATGAAAAGTGATTGAAATATCTTTGGAAATCAGATGATATGCGCATAATGAAGCGACAATGAGAAAATAATATGTTTGATAGTATTCATGAGCTCATGGCTAATATAAGGACACAGTGATATCATGTTTTTAGTATAATGAATTTTTGGGATTTTGGAATGTGGAAAGAGACAACTTTTTACAGCATTCATGTTTTCAAATAAGGTTCTATGGGAATTCATGTTGCAAGATAATGCATGATTAAGGTATTCACATGTTTGGAATGTGACCTAAAAGATATATCGTATGATATATGGGGGATAAATTATGGTATTCCCATGCTCGACACATGACATTTCTAATAATTGTTTTCTTTATACTATGAGATTAGATAGAAGTATTTTGGAAAATCCTAAAGATTGCAATGGATTATGTTGGACATAAGTCAGTATTTTTTAAGGCCAGAAATATTTTCGATATTATTTATTGAATGTTATAATAATGTAGTTTTAGAAAATGGACAACCTTCAGGACGGGCGACAACCCGTCGCGTTGGACAAGGTTTGGGGATCGAACCCACAATCGAAGTGCGACAGGCCTTGATTGCATACCATTGTCCTACAGGAAGTCCCTGGTTAGTAGAAACTAGTTTTATTATATTAAGCAGTATGATAGATGAAGTATAGGTCCATTTTAAGAACCATATATGATTAATCTTACCATAGATGGACTTATGTATATAACATTTTCTAATTGTATGTTTGAGACGGATGGAATGACCAATCATTCTATCTCATGATCTACTGACAATTCACGGAAGACAAACTAAACTTAATTTATTTAAGAGATGAAGTGGAAATTGTTCAAGGCACAAACAATAGTGAGATTGTACCAAAATCAAGAAAGTATTTCTTCTAATTCCAATTTCTTCAACTTTAGGGAAATGATCTTGAAAACCAAAAATTTTGTCCTAATGATCTTATATCGGATGAATAAGATGGTACCTTAGATAATCACAAATTTATGGCTTTGTGATTGTTCACTTTTTCAAAGCCATATTCTCTACCACTCTCCATCAGAACCTGATGGTTAGATTTCTCTTCCATATCCATATTTTTACCTATGTTCTCCTATGTGGAAACCTAGTGATTAGTTAATTTTGGTAACCATTACATTCCATAATTTTGTTTTTAAAGTTCAGTTTTGGTATTCCTTTTTACAATGTGGGTTTCTATGAAAGAAACTTTCAAGTAGAAAACCATTTATAACCCCGAAAAAGTTCGAGGGCGAAATTCATTTTAAGGGGGGTAGAATGTAACACCCCGAGATTTTATGAAAATTGTTCTTTTTAATTTCATTGATTTATTGTGTTTTACGCTACACCAAAAGAAGATTTCATTACACACATCCCTGACTTGTCTTGCATTATACGCAATCACGACCTTCCACGATAGCGAGTGTTGTACGCAATACTGAGTTTCACCAAACAACGATATGTTATATAAACTAGCCGTTATGAATAGTAGTACCCACTTTTTGAAATTTTATAAATTTTATATTTCAAAATGGACTTCATTTTTGGATTCGGAATATCGAAATTATCCTAGGGTGAATTTTTGGTATTTTTCTGAAAACTTTCAATTTTTGATGAATAGTGAAAACATTGGGTTATTATTTAAAAACAGACTTTTTATTTAAATAATTATTTATTTTATTTAAATTTATTTTAGGTCAAAATTGATATATAATACCTATATATGTTCAATGTAATTCATTGGAGTAATTGTATAATAATTTTAGCTGTATAAAAGTTTTATTGAACTTTTCACCGTCTTTTACCTACCCCCTAGGAGAATTTGAAAATTTACATAAAATATAATTTTACCACTTCTATGAGTGGAATTTCTAAAATTTGAGAGACACAATTAGTATCAAGGAGTAAAATGTGGTTCAATTAGATAAAAATAATTTTTGGTGAATAATAACTTTTTACTTTTATTTACCACGGTTAAAAGTAAATAGGGTAATTAAATGTAAACAAAGATATTATTATTACCATAAAACATGCCTTAATTCTATTGGATATATATAATTCGACCCAAAACAACCTTAGGAATAAAATATGACCATCTAGGTATACTTGTATTAGATTAGGACACTTATTATTATTTTATTTAAAGAAGAGTTAAAAGAGTTAAAAACAAAGTTTAATAACTAAAACATTTTTAATATAGGGGTATAAATAAGATAAATTGGACTATAAATATTCATTAGAAAGATAAAATATTTCCTACATAATTCTATTTTATTTATAATTTTTAGACATTAAATAATGTAATTTATTTCTGACACAATGATGATGCAATAATTACCTTATTAATAAAATATTAACATAATTGATATTATAAATACCCAAATAAATGTAATTTGAGACTATTTATTAATTACACTAATTTTATAGGTTACTATGACATGTTTTTATTTTTTAAATTAACATTATTAGAACTAATCATGTTGTTTTTATTTAAAAAAAATCAATTACCAAATAGTGTCAAAATTGACAAAAAATAGTTTTGAAAACAAATATTATATTATTAATTGTTATTATATTACTTAAAATATATTTTTCAGCCAAATGACTTAGATAAGGTTATATATATTAATAATTAACCACTTGGGGTTCTTTTGGCTGTTATAGTAAGTTTATTAACCATATAGTTTAAGAAACAAAGAAGACACGGTAAAAGTTAAATTATTTAACTTAGAGTTAAATCTAAAAGATAAGGTTACAATAGTAACTTAAACTTGTCTAAAACCTATTGGTTTGGATTATTTCGACCCATCCCAACATTAGATTCAAAATAAATCAATTTGGAGCTTTATAAACCGAATATGACTTTATTGTTAAATAATAGTTTAAGTTTTTCAAAAGGTGCCCCTATCCTCCCTAATAAAAAGGGAACCCCTTCCCTCTTCTCTTCACACACTTTTGAGCCTTGAAGCTCAGCCAAACCCTGAAAATTTCTCTTCTAAAATTTTATAGTTATATCGTAGAGTTTATGGTATTCTCAAATGACAAACTCTAGTTCCCTAAGAAGAATTTCAAATGAGGTGCGTCGAGGAAGTGGTAATCTCTTCTACTGACTCTTTCAAGTTTCTTTCTTCTTATAATTCCTCTTATTTATTTGTATCATAATAAAGTAATAACATCAGTATTAATTATATACTTATATTTTATTATAAATATGAAACAACCCTATTTAACCGTCTATCCATCCTACGGAAAACGAAATCACCGCGCGTGCGTACGTACAGAATACTGTCTCCATGCTGTGGTGTAATCAGTTTTTTCCACCACCACCTTACATGGATGGGTATAATGGTGTAAAAAAAATATATGATTATTATAATATTATAATGATTATAAGATATTATATCATCCACTCCAATTCCATTCAATAAATATGGGAGCGATATCATCACTCGTGCGTACGTACATATTATCGTCTCCACGACGCGATGAGATTCATTTTCCATGTTAACAATTAAAGAATGATTATAATGTATATATAATAAGGAATCATGGAATATATGAAATAATAATTATAATGTATTTATTTATATATATGTGTATTTCATCTACTTAATTCCATTCAATTCAATAAGGAATCGAAAAATAGCGTCCATGCGCACGCACGACCTACTGTCCCCATGAACGGTGTATTTCTTTCCTTTTACCGATCTATTATATATATATGTATATTATTAATATATATTATATATAAATCATGTTTTATATTCATGAATTAATTAATCATGATCTATGTAATCATGTTAATAATTACAAGTCAAAACACGGATGATAAATGGAACGATTTTACCCAAAATGCTACTTTCAAATGGAATTGACAAATGAACAGATAATATAAAGTCATAAGATAATCATATATGATATCATAAATATTATTATGGTTCTATTACATGTTAATAATATGTTTAATCCCACTATACAAGAGTCTTTTACACTTATGGAAGAAATTTTACATAAGCTAAGGGATAATTTTGCAAATCTCATTTTTATTTGAGATTGCTTATACGTAAGTATTTACTGGGGAATATTTTTCATCCATGTCTATAAAAATGATTTTCATAAAGTGTTTAATATTATTCCAAGTATTTTTAAAGTCATATTTAACCCTCATTGAATTTTACTTTTTGTTATAGAGGGAATCTTTCAATTGATTACCATACATGGTACTTTTTGACTTTTCCATTAAAAGTACGATAAGAATGTTTTTTAACTTATATTGAATGAATATATTTTTAAGATTTTATAATGCCTTATTTTAATGAAGAGTAATCGACAAGATTTCATGACTATTTTCAAAAAAATACTTTTCTTTTAAAATTTCATGGCATTTTGTGAAAATATAATGATTTTTAAGAAGAAAGGATATTTTCCTCATGAATTCATTTAAAGTGTTTTATCGAAACCATTTTCCATCTAAGATAAAATTATTTTATATGTGTATGTTTTAAGTATAATATCTCTATAATTTACAAGGTTTCACTTTTCTTATGATGAAATTATATCCATTTGTTTTATATGGATTCCATTATGATGGGATGATGTTTATGAAACCCATTTTTATTCTTTGGGTTATGATGAATGATTTATGTTTATGTATTGGCACAATTAAAAATGATTTAAATATGAGATGGGTGTGACCTATATATCCCTCCAATTAATTGGGTAATGATTTATATCTCATGAGATAGACATGGTTGGAATGTTAAGTTAATCAGGTACAGTGATACAGGACTGGAACGAGGAGTGAACTCAATTCAGAAAGGGACTTTGTCCACTAAGATGGTTTTGGTAGCAATTCCTTGGCTACTATGTAAATCATGACATGTTATTAATGGTTTCCACAATTACATGCTTTATTAAAATGCTATTTTATCATGATTGATGATACATTATGATCTATGCCTTACGTACTGACATGTTTTATGTCGTTGCTCAAGATTTTGATGTTTAAATATTATGTTCATGTTTTGAAGTTCAAATGTATATGGTTTGTTTTATTTTCTCCATTCTTACCCTTACTGAGCATTTGAGCTCACCCTTTATATATTTTATTTTCCCTAGGATATAAAGAAAGATTTTAGGTAAGAAGAAAAGGATGATATTTATGGGAGATGTTGATGATCTTTCACCAAGATTAGAAGATTATATTCCGAGTTTCCAAAGACACTAAACTATTACGGTCCTTTGGTGTATGTTTTTGTTAAGTATTAGATATTACGCAAAAGTAATGTAATATCTATGTACGTCAAGCTTTGGGTCTCTACATATATAATGTTATGAATATTTTTATTCCTTCCTCATCAATTAGATATTTTATCTTAGTTCTTAACACATTGGACTCCTCATAAGACATAAATTATTAAAAAAATTAATTATTAAAAATTTTATTGGTATCATGAAATTTAAAATTTTTATAATATAAAATATAGTCTAAGAATTAAGAATTCTTCTCATTTCTAAATAAAAGTATCACTATATTCCTTATTTGAAACAATTATTTGATTTTATGTTACATTAATAAACTTGTAAAAAATATCCATCTCTATAACTATTAAAAATAAAGTTCATAAATATAATAATAATAAATAATTTTATTCCAAAAAATAATTACATTATTAATTATGGGATGTTTTCATTGAAATTTCAAGATAAATTGTTATCCTTATTAGGATATAATATAGTCATGTTGATGAAATAGACTATTATAAAAAATAGATCATTCATCTACTTATCTAGTATGGGTTGTGAAATTATCATGGTATAATCCATATGTTATATTATCAATTCCCTTCAACCAATAAAAGTATTTTGTTTAGGAGTCCACAATATCAAATACTTGTGTAAATTCTAATTGTTCAATCATTTCTTCAACTTGTTTTTATAAAATTACATTCCATTATATGTTATGAATTACTCAATTAATATTTTTATCTTTACTCCTAGATTTAATGATGAACTTAATTATTATATATTTATTTGTAATTTCAATAATAAAATCTATCTATCTAAAGTAAATAATAAATAACATAAAGTATACATTTATATAACAATTTATACGTTATTTCCGCATACATGTCCACATGAACTAGCTCATTATTTTGAGAAGATCATCATTTATTCATTTTATTATTTTTTCAATACAAAATCCCTATTTTTAATATAATTTCATGTGTTTGTGATTAGATGTGAAATTTGGGAGGTATCGAGCCCCATTATTTTTTTCAATGGATTACAACTATATGTGGCTCATATGGCAAGCCACTTCTTCAATAATATGTTATTATCCTCATTGTAAAAAATGCACAAATATTTCTTAAAAAATATAATAATTATAATAGGTTATTGAATATTATAAAATAATTAAACCATATCATACCATAACATTGTATACATTACTATTTTATTCAACTATATTTAATGATTCATAATAATAACTTCATCATAGAAAATTGTGACATATACAATCAAACAAGAGACCATATATTTATCATATTTGATTTATATGAAGATTTTTTTCATAATTGTGTTATGATATGTATTCAAACTATCCAAACTCAAAATTAGACATTTTTTTTATTACAATGATATAAATTGTATCATTTTTGACCCTCACCACGTTTTCCTTTTTGATACACAATTCTTGATTCCACTTATTTGGTTTTTAATTTGATTGAACCATCTCATTATCCATATAATCATTATATTGTTATTGGAAGAAAAAATATGTATTTTATTTTCATATTTATTGAGGTAATTTCAATATCATTCCCAATATAATTTTACGCTACATTTGGATCTCACCATTATAACCATGATGAATAGTTTATTTCATTATACTGAAATACATTAAGGAAAATTAAGTAGATATTAACAATAAAAGACAACATAGAAAAAATACATACTTATATTTTTTATTCATACTATTCGATAAATATCATTGGAATATAAAACACATATTGAGAACGTCCCACAACTTTAATATTTAAACACAAATTGTGTTTGGTTTTTTTATCAATGTTCACATTTCATCATTATTTATATTTTGGGAACTATGTAAATCTATATTAATTTGGGATGTTATTTGTTGTAAAATTTCCTTAATAACAGAAATATTCATTTTTTTATCAGAATAAAAAACAATATTAAAAGTGTTTTTGATATTCTGAACATGTATAATTGTAAGACACTCTTCATTACACTCTATATGGGTTTCATTAGACAAAATTGGTGCTGGTTTCATTAAATATTTCAATACCATTCCTTGGGTATTAAGTACATATTATGTATTAAACATGAATAAATTAATTATAATTACTACTAATAATTTTTAAAAAAAATTTATTTTATACATTTTTTCAATCTAAGAATGACTGGAGCCTAAGATTCTATCTTATGATTTAACACAACCTATTTCCCTAAATTACCAAAAAAAATATTCTCCAATAAATTGATTTATACCAAATGATTGACATATCTTCCTATTTTTGATTAATATGAATTTCATTTTCACACATAATTTTTGTTATCATTCACTATATTATAACTCCAAAAATAATTTCCCTCTACTGATTCAACATCTTAATCAGCAAGAAAAAAATCTTCCCTCAACTATATCATTTTAAATATCACCATTATTAGCATGTGTCATATCATCAATAGTCATGAATGAATATTCATTAAGACACATGAAATCTATAATCCCCTCTATATATGAATTGTCATAGATCTCACCTTAATAGGATAATATGATTTTTATGATTTTAAATTTAATTTTCCCTATATTTTATGACATTATAAATGATTCATCATAGATTCTTCATCCTCGTCATTATATTGAAATTTCTCAAAGCCATTGGTAGAAATATTCCCTTTTATAAAATATGATAAATAACATAGGAAAATATTATCATTGAATCATAATTTCCCCTATAAATTGTAAAGGAAATTTTTTTTTATATTGTGAAATGCATCATCATATGGAAATAGTTTCATAGAGAGTCTCATTATTTCATCATATTATAGAACCATTGTGTTCTAATTTATATATGATTTATTATTTTCATTTCTCATCTCAAAATTAATGATACTTTTATAAATTCAATACAATATATACTCCATTTTTTATATATCATTAAGAAGAAACTCATTTCCATTAAAAAATATTGAAATATTTATCAGGATTCAATTGAAAAGGTTATCATCATAATTTTTTTCCCTAACTATGCACATCATCCACTAATATTCTTATTCAATTATAGAATTACTAAAATATTTAATTTTGTGTCATACTAAAATATCAAAAATTATTGTTGAACATTCATAACATTTTAAATTAAAATTTTTAATAACCACAATAGATATTTATATTTTTCACCCAAATAGATATAGAGATTTTTCAACAATTTATATTTAGGTAGATGGTTTTGAAAAAACATACCTCTTAACCATTTATATTCTTCTAACTTACATCTTGCACTTGGGGATCTAATTATTATAATAATATTTTTTACATACTGCCATTTATTTAATAAATAACCACAATTAATAAATCCCTTCCCAATGAATTAAGTGGTTTTATTTTCTATTTTCCTATAATTAGATTTTTTTTTCATTAAAAAATGGATATGCCTATGATATTAATGAATACCATTGATTATTATAGTTTAATATAGAAACTAATTCCCCTCACTTTTATAGCACATGTTGATCCAAATTAGAAAATATACCATGAGTCGGTGGGGTAAATATGTTCATTATAGTTTATTAAATTTTATTACTCAATCATTATCATTTTTTTTATTTTAGTAGAACCCTTCTTTCACTCCCACACATATCTATTTTAATTCAATAATGTGGTAATTTATGAGAAAAATATTTTTTAATTTTATCACCCAAACATGAAAATCTGGGGAGCATGTAAGGAATTGTGCTAACGCACCAGATAAACAAATAACACTACATGAAATTGATATATAATTCAGTGTCTAAATTAATCCTATATATATAGTATTGATAAATTCATTTAAAATATCAATACATAAATCCATAAAAAGGTTATCACTTCCCTTTTTTAGTTGTTATTCTTTATAAAAAAATGTATGATGATAAATAATAATCAAATTAGTGTATCTATTAATCAAAAAATTGAAAATTTTCATGATAGATGATGCCCTTGTAATTTTTAATGTTAATATATCCATAATGATTACATGATTCAGAAAAAAAATAAATTCTATGTCTTCTCTCCATAATTATTTTAGTATTTTTGAGAAATAATGAACCCTCATTTGATCATATGGGGTAATAAAAATAATATTTCTATTTTCTGCTAATAAGAACATGTTATGAGTCATTTATAAATCTGTGTGGTGGTTAAGGAAATTTTTAAAAATAAATAAATACTTAAATAATGATCCATAACTCCACATTAAATTTCTAGAGTAATGTTTCAGTTTTCTTGAAATAGATTTACCATTATAGGGTCATAAAATTGGAATTGGGGTACAACTTCTCCAAAACATGTCATTCTCATCTATGGTTCAACTAATTTACTTGATATAGTCTTGTTGAATTAATTCCACCACATGATATATATTCCTATTTTTAAATTTATGAAATGATCCTCCATTATTTAAAGGCCTCATATTTATATGATAATATCATTAAACTACTTCCACACATAAAAAAAGTTATGGTATGGTAACCTTACGTAAAACTAAATTTCTTATAGAAAATGAAAAACTCACATTACGTACTCTTTCAAAATTTCACTAAACATAGTGAAATCCATCCCAATTGAAAATGAGTCCTCCATTAATTAGTAGCATCATGAAATATCTATTATTTCTTTTAGTGTAGTCTTATTTGTTGGGGAGTGTGAAAAAAATATTTAAAATGAATTTAAATATATTTTGATATTATCTATACATATTATTAAATATGAACTGTGAACCATTTATGATATTAATTATAAACCTACCTATCCCACCTGGTCACTATATTTCCATGCATAGTGGAATATTCCACAGTATCCACTATGTCATGTTCTTTTTCATAGAAGCAACCCACACTAACCATTTTCTATGCCTATTCAACATTCAAAATAATCTATAGACACATTTTCTATTATAAAACACTAATTACTACACATTCATGATATCAATAGTGTTTTATGTAAATCATTGGAATTTATATGTTATACGAATCTTGAGAAATGACACACAACCCAGAAAACCACTTTATATGATGAGATGTGAGAATAACAAACATTTCACAACCAATGGTTCAATAGAATGTTTCTTATCATAATGACGTATTACACATTAACAGGTTCAAACATTCCTTAAATAATATTTACATGATATTATATTATAAACAATCTAATAAAAACCCTAAATGAATTTATTCTAAAATATACCTTCTGAATGATCTATAGTCGAATGCATCATAGAGTAGAAATGATATATACATTATAGTCGGTAAATGTTTATATCTTATAGGATGATTATATATCACTTTGGTTATAATATGATTTTACATTTAAATATGTGAATGATTTTATAGCTTACTACCTTCACAACATTATACTAAACTAATTACACTATTTAATTTAATAGAAATATTAACATAAAGTTTGATCCTAAAAACATAGACCATGAATTTTCAATAATTAATATGAATGAAAACATTGTGAAATGGTTATATGTTGAAATAATGGATACTTTTAACATGAATGAAATTCTTTTATTACAGCTAAATAAAACCGAATAAGTCATTTTATGCTTAAAATACATGTTTTGTAAATTTTAATTATAATTTAAATAAAAAATATATTATATTTATAAAATAATAAAATATAATAAAAAAATAATAATATATTAAAAATAATTAATTATTAATTTAATGATTAAAATAATAAAATTGTTAATAATTTAAAAAATATATTTTCCAATATATCAATATTCTAATATATTATGTGATTTTATTTAAATATATAATTATAATAATTTTTAAATGTAATTTGATAAAATGTTAATTATTTTTTATTAATAATAATACTATAATCTTTTGAATAATTTATTTTAATTTTCTCTAAATATTGATATCTTTTTATTAGTTAAAAATATTATTTTTAAATAACATTACATTAGTGAAAATATAATTATATAACTATGGGATGAAATGTCATGAAAACATTTTATAATAAATATTTGTTGTTTTATATCTATTTTGTAATTTTAAAAATTGTTTTCTTCACATATATACCCCTATATGTCAATTTTTATTATAAAAAATAATTTCTTATAACATTATTTTCTTACATTATAAATTTTTAGTATCAATTATTTTTTCACTTTTATAAATTGAATAAAATAAAATGGAATAATAATTTTGAATTAGTGAATTTAAATAATATAATATGGACCAAATTAGTTTTAGGATAAGAAGTTATGATACCTTTGTTTAAACTAGTTACATATTTAAACACTATAATGCTAAAAATAATAAATCATTTAAAAATATGTTTTAAAATTGATAAAAAATTCCAGTTATTGTGTTTAGGAGTATTGAATTGGAGTTATACATTAATTAATCAAACAATTATAAATTTTTTATCTCATTTACATGGGTTACATGTTCTCCGTTTATATTATGATTAAATGCCTTTAACTATTTCATTATCAACACAAAAAAACTGAGCCACCCAATACCCCTTCTAGGAGATCCTAAACATTATGTTTCTATTAGAAAATATAAAATTTTTAATTCCCCAATAACACTATCTAAATCTAATTATATAATGGAAAATGATACTATCGTATACAACCATTTTTCACAAGATCTTGCAATGATATCTCAATGTACTAAAAACGAGTAATCATTTTTACTTAATTTAATTATTTTATATATTTATTATAAATTATAATATTTGGAACCTAATGTATTGAAATTAGTATAGGATTTATAATTAATTTTTTTATTATATATGTTTAATCATCAATCTTCATTTCCCTTTTACATTATAAAAATGAAATAGTTATTCTTGCTTTATTCAGACAACCTCTTTCATGACACACCATGTCTCATTTTCCTTCACCAACATAAATTAAGTGTAAAATGTGTAAAATAATATATAAATATTTTATTTATATGAGGATTTTTTTGAAACAAAAATCTATATAACCCCATTCTACAATTCTATGGAAAATTAAATCATCAACCTAGTGAATTTGTGGATTACCCCTTCATTAAAATTATTCACTTTGATTTTTCTTTTCATCACCTCCTTACATGACATTAAGTGAAGATGAATTGAAAGGATAAATTTGATGTTTATCAAATAATTATGATTTATTTATGACAATATTGGGAATCCATTAATGATATAATCATTAATCATTTATTATTAAATCAATTTTTTAAAACTAGAGAACTAAAAGGAAAATGAAATATTTTTTCGTTGAAATTTAATTATATTGACTATATTCTTCATAATAAAATTTCAAATTATTATATATAAAATATTTATTTTATAAGTAACAAAATATTTAATCTGGTATGATGAAAATACAAAAAACCACATCATGATCACCCATTAATCTTGTAAGTCTCATCTTTGTGTTTGAGTGACAACCTCTATGAGAAATATTATAAATTTATTTAATAATTAACATTATAACATATTTATAAGTATAATATTATATAAAATTTCAAAAAATGTTTTTCTTTTTGTTCAATTAATTTTATATCTCTATTTAACATATTTAATATGACACTAAATATTTCTGGTAAGAGTCACATAAATATTATATTCATTGATTTTATCTTCCTGGTTTGTAAAAAAAAAAGAAATATAATAAAATTATAGCTTTAGAAAAATCATGGAACATCTTTTTGAGTAAAATATATTATCTACTATTTATGTAATTTATAACAATATTGAATATGAATAAAATTTTTATGAATCTTTTTCATTATGATGCTTACTAATTACATTCAAAGAATAATATACGAAAAATTTATAATATTTATATGTATAGAATAATTATAAATTAGGAGTGTAAGTTGTAATACATATGAATGTGATTATTGAGAATTTATTTAACTAAATTATTTTAATTACTCTGGATAATTGGTTCATGTATAGAATAAATAAGGAATGAGGTTAGGGTTTTCATCTCAAATTCCTATCATTGATACATGTTTAGTATTTGTAACCAAATATAATTTATTTGGTGTATATACATTCTGTTTAGTATATAATATGATAAATTATATTCTAATGATTTCATTTTATATATAATTAAAATCCTTGTCTCTCAATAGTTTTTATTGAAATATTACTCGATCAATAGGGTTTTAATTGATCTAAATTATGTTTTATTTAGACATGTTACACATTATGAATAATGTTCATTTTTTTATTATGTTTTAATTATTTATCATCTCCTAAATATGATGTTGTTTTTCGAGTAATATTATAGTTAAAAATAATCCAAATAATTTCCAAATATTCAAATTCATTTGGACTCATGTGTTACCCCATTCATAAATTTTTTTGGTTACTAAATTTGTAATCATTGAGAAATGTTCTTTTAATTAAGTGTATTTCATAAAAAATGCGAAAATTATACCTCTGTATTTTAATATGTGTTATTGAATCATTGTAATGATTTTTAAAATATTAACCCCTTGTCATATGTTCTTACATTATTTTTTTATTCCATTAATTAGTTTTTTTGCATAATGATTAATATATTTTCAATTACATAGGTTATGATACAGAGTAATACATGTGATGTTTATAGAATTATAGGGAATGTGAATGAATTTATAGAAGAAATGTGAGAATAATTATTGATAAAATAGTATTTTATACAGTTAAAAAAATATCTATATCATAAAATTTAGTTCTACAATGGTAGTTATTATTTTTTCATAATTATCTAAGGTTCCAAACCTAATAATATTTTTCACATATAAGAGGTAGATGAATTGTTATTTTCTATGAAATTAAAGATTATTTTATCAATGTATTTACTATTGGTGTCAATGATTTTATGTAAATATTGTGTCTATAAACACTATATCTTATATTATAAATTTGGAGATTCATATTTGTAATAAATAGAAATATATATGGATCATTGGTGGTTATGATGTTTATTGAGAATAATATTTCAACATATATGTCAAGGCTGATCACAATTTATGTTTCATAAATTACCCATTGTGAATGTATTATATTATTATTAAATTAATAACACACAATTTTTTGGGGATAATGATAAGGTAATTTAAGGGAAGATATTATTATTAAGTATATGTATTGGATGAATCATGATATTCTGTTAAATTCATGAGTAAATATTAATCCTATAAATTATGTCGGTATTTGGACAATTCGTGTAGATAATGATATATAACATATGTACTTTGTGGGTGATAATCCCTAAAGTGACAATTCTTTATTAACTCTACCATAATAGGGGTGATTAAGAGGCCTAACCGAACATTTAGTTTGACACTCATGGGGGATATGATTTAGTAAATGATATTTTTTATGAACAATGATGAAGGATTTTAATATGTTTTTGATGTATAACCTAAAAATAGGATGAACATAGATATCATAAATTGAAATGTAATCATTCATAAGATGATTTACACAATAGTTGATATGTTCTTTCCATAACAAAGGATTACCGTGATACTAGTAGGATAATATTCAATGATTTTTTCCGTATAAAATACTTCATGAATGATTATGGTATTTAGAATATATATATTTAAGATTAATTTAAGTATATTTAAATAAACATTCTGAAAGTAAACTAGTATTTAATAAAAATGTTATATTATAAACCAATAATGATGTAGTTTTACAAAATTTTGATATAAGTTGAGAAGTAATAAGTAAAGGCTTACAAACCAGTTTTATAAAGTGAAGCATATTGAGGAAAAAACTCAATTTTCTCTTCATGATATTTAAGTTATAAATATCATCCCTAATTTTTACTCTTTGTGTTTTTGTAATGGATTGAACTATAATAAAATATTGATCTATGTTATATTGTAGAGTTTATCTCATTGAAAAACCTCATAGAATTGGATCTGGAATTTGAATCCTGTAATTATGCTGAAGAAACTGTCGACAAATATGATTAAAAATGTCAATATATTTGATGTCCGAAACTTACCTATGATGGAAAATATTATGTGTCAAAAATTATCATGTGATGATGTTGATATAGGAATGAATATTCAAATTTAATAATATAATAAATCCGGTAAAAATCATGAGGGAAATTTCATTAAAGGGATAGGTAACTGCTCAATTTGTTTATATGAATGTCACCTTACTAGTACATTTAATGGAAATAAAGAATGAACTAATATTTATTGCATCAAATTGAATGAGAGTTGTTGGTTATGAAGATCAATATCTCAATCTGAATGAAAAGGATATAAATATCCCCCTAAAAGTATGAATGATAGGAAAATCTAATGAAACTACTACGAATGAATCATATAGTGAATTTTAAATCAATATTTTATTGTCCAAGTATGTTTTCACTAAATAGTAGATTTTTTTTAAATATAAGGACTATGTGGTGTGATTATCATATAAATCATTTTCAAGTTTTGTGTAATGTTAATATTTATGATATAGATATTATTCCCGTTTTATAAATACATATTTATTAATAATAATGGGTTAGATCATTATGTTGTTCTTGTAATATATGTATTTATAATTAATTTTCATATAGATAAGTCTCATTGAACATTGGAAATATACTAATGATTAGCTAGAATAATATAGTTAAAAATTTTATCCCCAAATAAATTATGAAGACCTTTTGAGTAAAATTGGGGGGATACAATTTCATAGAAACATGATATTTTAAAATATCATTAACAGTAAATAATTCGGCGTGTTTGATATCATGATACACATGGAAAAAAACTAATTGAAATCTGTTATATATTTTAATAAGAATATAAATATTAAGTATTTCTACTAAAACTAGATGATGAGTTAACATGAGTTAATATTTATAATCGATTTGTGAAATATTCATACAAATATAAAATATTCTATATTAAATATGAACGAAATTCAAATTGTCAAAATATAAAAACTAATAAATTCATATTATACATATAAATTTATTTCCTAAAATGATATGTTGTTATTTATGAATAACATTATATAAGAGATAGATAATAATAAAATATATTGATTAGAATATTAATATATTATTAAATGGTAAAAATATTATATGGGTAAACTGAATATTATGGGTGTAGTAGAAGAATTTAATGGGTCATTACCAACATTTATTTGTATCATGATCGATAGTCAATCAAAAATTTACACAATTATAAATTTCCTAATCCTTGAAATCAAATAAAAGAATACTCAAAATGGATAAATTATCAAAACCAATACATTAGATGGTCATGTATTATTTATAATGAATTCAGAAATAAATAATTACATTATAAGAAATTCTATCTTCATTGATGGATATGATAATAGGTTTACATCATACTATCATTTTTTTTTGGTATTTATCAAGGTCAGAATCCCTCTAGTGATGATCCACACATGTTCAAAATATCTCTAAATTTCGTCTTATTAATCATTATATTCTATCATGGATGATTTTATCTCTTGGGTTGACATCCTTTGATCACCCTATTAATAAATTACATATGATTCTATTTGATTTATATTTACTCAAAAGTTGATGGTGGAGGAATTATGATATATTTTTGTAGAGGTACTCATGGAGAATGGATCACTTTAGGCCATCAATAAGATTCTATTAATTTCATTGTGAACAAAAACATAATTTAACAAGAGTTCATGAAATATTAAATGATGTTTTTATATAACACTTAGGATATAAATAAATAATTGTACATGAAACATTATTTTATTTATTTAGTCCATTAGAAAACCCATGTATACAATAATAAAAATATTATTATTTTTTGACATTCCCCAAACTAAAAAAAATAATGGAATATTATGTAATAAAATACTACTCTCTATATATAATTTCTCAACAGGATATTCAAAATGATTTTCTATTCCATCATAATATTTATGAGGCCATGAATAATAAATATTTATTTAACATATAAATATCACATTCTTATACTTAAAAAAATAAATATAATTTTATTAAATAAATATAAAAATATATTTACAAAATAAAATACTCACATAATACTCTCTCGAACAATTGGTGTTGAAATATATTTCATAAAAAAATCATGAATATTTTTAAATCCACACGAGGGAATAATATTTATTAATCTTGTTAAATAATAAACAATAATATATTATTTAAGTTAGATTTTTGATACATTTAGTGTGTGACCCTCTTTGACTCATACATATTGGCATTAAAAGAATAAAGAAAAATTCATAGGTTATCATATAACAACAAACAAGGAAATCAATATGGGAATAAGTTAATGATATAATAATATAATATCTCATATTGAACCTTACTATGTAATATGATACCTTTATCATGATATATCTAATCAAGTTGGTTGCATTCTAGTAAAATCATTCTATGTTATCTAGGATTCTTTCATTGAATTTCCAGATATTAAAAATTCCTATATAACATGACAACCATAGATTTATGTAAGAGGTTTCGTTTACTTAAAGGGTCCTAAGATATCAATTTCTATCAAAGATTATAATGGAAACATCCTTTCTCAGAGTATTCATTAATTCAATATTACTTATGACACACCCAACATTTCCAAACTCAAAGAAAAAAAATTCATCATGATTATCATAAATACATGAATTCAATAAACATATAATACTCATTAATAATGATATTACTGTCTATGGTTGAATACAAACGTCTTTAGATTAGGAAATCCAATCCAACATATTAATGATTATTTCACAGTAGAGGGTTTCATTCTCATAACATCCTACATACGATATTATCTAGAGAATACAACATGAAAACATTACACAATATCCTATGAGTCTCCACCCATGAGAGCCTTGCCATATGTTTCCATCAAATGATTTCATCTTGATATAAAAATAATAATTATATTTAAAAATAACATCATGGAGGTTCTTGGTTCTCATAATAACGGGGAACTTCTCAAAAAAAAAAAATTAACATCTACTATTATGACATTATCAAATATAATTTCATGAAAATGAACAATTATAATGTTATTATGAGTTTATATATATTGAAAGAAATTAATAAAAGTTATCAAAAAGTACATGGAATTTATTTCATTATCAACAACTTCGGTAGACTCCCACATGTACTAGACCAATCTTTTAAAAATTATTAGATCTGTAGATCTCAATTTATACTCATTCATATGATGTGATTGAAAATTAGTAAATTTTTTAGCCCATTTTATTTTTTTGGAACTCTGGTTACTTACAAAACAACCCTCTCATAAATAACCCACCATTGGTGATACATCCTGAGTATGTTTTTTATCTCTTGGTATGATTCTTTCTCTTTATCAAGACCTACAACTGGAGTATTATTAGGATTCAATGTTTTTGGGTGTTTACATCTTGGTACCACATCATTCTCCTAGAAAAATAATAATATCCAAAATTAGTCTTTGGATTTATTAAGAAGATGGTATATACTCAAATTCCCATGTAGATTCATCATCTACATTATTCGTTGACCATTTCTAGATCAAATCTATATAATTGAGAGTGTTTGAATATAATGACTATGACCATAGATCATTCTAATATATTTTAAAACTATAACCTGTATAAACCATTATGACTATCTCCTCATATACTATATACACATTGAATGCATCCTTAATTATTCTATGATACTTGAGGATAAAAATAAAAACTGACCAATTATGTTCTCCAGGATATATGTGATATCTTCCTACATTTCTCATTGCATGTCCAACATCATGTATAGTGAAGAACATGGGATACATGATTGATCCTATCATTGAAATGTATGGGATATTATTCATTTAACGTTCTTCATATTGACTCTAATTAAACATTTTCATTGAATGATATATACCATGTGAGACATGCATAATTCATTTATAGTATTTTTCCAAACGAAAGCTATTTATTTTATAATTAATGAATGTACTTTTATATAGTCCATAAATCCTATTGGATCTATCAATATTAATTTTTACCCATATAATATAGTCTACTTCACTTATGTACATCATAGAGAAGGACTTTTATCCAATCCCGAATTGACTGTAAGACTTGTATGTCATTATCTATAAGTAATATTTAATCAAAACACATAACTAGGATTACATATGAATTTCTAGTAAACCTATTCAAAACAAACTACACATATTATATTATAATGAATCGAAAACTATTGTAAATAATTGTATAATAAAATGTACCATGACCTATATTTTTTCATTAATCCATAAATGGATCTCATTAACTTGTAACACATTTTTGTAATCATCTGGAATAACAAACCCTCCTGGTAGGGTCGTATATACATCTTCCCTAATGATCAAATTAAGGAATTCAGGTTTCAAATCCATCTGAATAAATTTCATAGTATTTGTAAGCTAATATGGAATCCATAATTTCGATGGTTTTAATCATTAAAACTGGGGAAAATAATTCGAATAATTCAATTATTTTAAACTCCTTAAGCAATTTATTTTCTATCAATTATTAAGGTTTTTTTATATTACCACACATGTCAAATTTTCTCACAAATTCTCATTTTTATCCTATGAGATTTACATCAACTTACAGATTAACTAAAATCCAAACAAGTTTCTGATAAATGGAAACCATTAATAATTGATGTATTATTTACATCTCACAAATTCATATATATATGATTATTGTTTTTAGGATACATGTTCATTATTTTCCACCAAAAATGAGGCACCATAATGACTGACTAAAAATACATTTCTTTCTAGTTCTGTTACCTATCTAGTGCTCCTACGTAGTACTTATGGTTAAAAAACTACTTCTTCTATAGGGAAAACTAGAATATATTCTTGTACCAAATCTTAGTTTTATTGAGAATAAACTTTATCAAAGTCAATCATTCTCCCAATATCATTTTTAGGATGTGATCCCTCTATTGAACTATCTCTTGTTGGGGGAAAATAACATTCTCTCTAGAATTGGTTTTATAGGAATTATAACATTTTTTTTCATAAGATACCCTCAGATGATACACCTTGTTCTCCAGGGTTCTAATCTGTTTCCTCAGACGGTCTTAAAAGATTAATCTTAACCCCATGCACATGTATTCCAAAAAATGTGTTTTTCTACTTTATAACTCGAATGAAATTAAATTATGAATTTTATTTGGAACTCTGTTTTCTATATATTCCATATTGTGTATTCATATCACCTAAATGATAATAGAGGATATTCATGAATTATCATCATCCTTTATATGTTTAATATGGAACACATTCACCTCTCAGTAACACCATTCTACTGTGGTGTGTATGGTGGAGTGAGTTGTGATAAAATCCCAATCTAGAAAAAAATTGATAAAATATGTGTTGATATATTAACATCCTAGATATAAATGGGGCTTATTTATCTTATTTTAATGATTATTCTTTACTTAATTATTCAATTCATTTAATTTATCAAGGGAATCAGACTTATACCTCCTCAATTATACAAGATCATATCTAATCATGCCTTTACAAGAAGGTATGAATTACAAATACTAACCACTTTCTTCCATATGATATTGTTGACAAACAAAGTTGTGTACCAATCCTAAATATTGTGTTTCCCTTTAACCTATTCTACCAAATGGTGGTTTGATTATTTTTCCTTGAAAAAATAAGGGCATAATTTATGTGGATTTATCTTAGAAGTTTTTTAATAAACATCATGATAGAGATTTATCAATCAACTCTATTTTACACGACCAATACATTGATTCAATAGCTTGGTGTTATATGAGTCTTTTGACCATGGTTTGTTATCTATTGAAAATATTTTTTAATAATTTAATAAATAAATATAGTATTTTCAATGCTCCAAAGTATTACATATGTTTTATAGATAAAACAAACAAATTTTATTCAATAATAAAAAAATAAAAGCAACTATATCTGGGAATGACAATTAAATTACGTTCTTGTTAATAGTTTAGTCATAATTAAAAACATATAAATCCAATATCATTCCCATAAGAAATGTAAGGTGGTTGTCTCTAATGGATCAAAACTCCATCCATTTACCATTGTAATCTTATAATTCTACCTCTCTTATATAAATACATCACAATAAACATGGTTCTTACAATTGTATATAGAATTTATCATTAAAAACAATTTCTTATCCCCCTTGTTTTGATATTAATATATGAAACATGATAATGAAAACCCCAATATCTCCCCCTTGATTCTGGCTATAGTTGTTGTTCCAGTGGCCTTCCAAGACACATTAAAAACATATTTCATCCTTTTTTACCAAGCCACAAGATCCTCCTCTCCATGTATAGACTGTTCTTGGGATTATTAGATGTGTTATGTGTATTGGGACCTTTCAAGTGGTTATACATTTTTTGTCTCAACATAAGGAACACATTTTTTGTCACAACCTATGTCCTTATTAAAATTTTGTATTATTATAAAATGTACTTAATGATTATTCTCCATATTTATTTTATTATAAATAATCACAAAATTGGGGACCTTTTGGGTTGTGAGTAATGTATGATATCATTTTGTAGTCCATATTATATTTTAATACTCAATATGTATATACTTTCAATATATCCAAATATTATGACTACAAAAGGCCCAGATGGAACTAACTATCCATGATTTGTTGTTAACAGAGTATTGGAAATTTCATATATTTATTGGCCACTATTTTTAATAGATATCATGATGGTGATAGAAATATCTATATTAATATTTTTCCACATCTTTCATAAAAACCTCATTTTCCATGGATGATAGCATGATATATTATACATATGTTACATCGTTCAAATTTTTTCTCATAGAGAGACAACACATCCTCACATTCCTCATTACCAAGAACATCGAGAATACCATCATGCAGTACATATAATTTCATTTCATGGTATCAAGTACTCCATTATCACCTTTTAAATTCATGGTAATTTTTCCATGTGAGATGGTTACCCTTCTCAAGAATTGATCTTAGTTATATGTTTGATGTAATATTATTATTTATTTAAAAATTAATTTTTCATAGAATTACTACTTTATTATATAATATATTTATAAATAAATAAATATTAAATTTATTAATATATAAATATTTTATCAACACACAATCACCATAATTATTGGATTTAGAATGACATATTTCATGGAAATTATATTGTCTACAATCACTATTTATCTTTTTTTATTCGATCAACATTGATCAGCCATGAAATTTAAAGGGATTTTGTTGTCATTATGAATTCTAATGACATTACTTACAGTTATGTGATCATTGGAGTGGATTCCCCAATCCTAAAATCCTAAAATTGGATTATCTCAAACATCTCAACATAGATAATCCCTGACCATTGTTATAAGTCAACCCATGATGTGAAGTATTTCATGTAATCCCAGAATATGATGTTACAATTAATATATATTTGAAAGCTCATCACCTTTGTATATTCATTCACTTTGAACTATGGTTCAATTTTAATTGATGTAGGGGAGGTCTATAACATCTTAATATTTATAATTGACTGATTCAATATTTTATTTGTAAATTTACAATAAATATCTTAATTGTATTCTTCTTAATAACAATTTTATTTACATAATATATTCTATATTTCATAGAAAATATATATTAATAAGTCTTCTTAATTTAGACCAATCTATTATTTTTTTAGTTCATTAATTCATGTGATTGTGATAAAACATCCATAATGAAATAACCATGATTCTTGAAAAATTTAAATTAATTTATTTGTACGATCATGATATACTACTAATGGTTTTTTATATAGAATAGAATAAAATAACCATAGACCTAGGATAATAAATTTAATGATTTAATTAAGGTTCATGTTTTAGCATTCCCCATATTCAACATCGAATCTATCCCGTTTTGGATTTGATTATATTAAAACATGAACTACCTCTTGTAGTGTGGTATTTTCATTGATTATATATTATTTTAAAATCATGAAGATAAGGGGAACTATATAAAATAAAATACATGGGAACATAGTCCCTTAAACTACAAAGAGTGTTTCTCACCATATAGTCTTGATATTTAAAAATATTGAGTAATTTTTTTATTATAATAAATATCATGAATGTGGTCCACAATAACTAACCCTAAAATACATAGTTTGGTCTATTATGTGTTAATATATCTTCAATATATGAACTAGACCAATGCAAGTCACAAAAAAAAGACACAAATAGATAGAACAATTATAAATCTTTTTTACTAACATCTGATTGTTCAATCATTATTTTGGACCCTTTAATTCATGTTGGGATTTCCTTCACAAGTTTAACATTTAGGTTGAGTTACTTAGTTTCATAGATTATTTATATTTGTTTAAATTTTCCTATATAAAAATCATCATTATTTGAAACTAAACAATATAATTCATTCTACCATGTCAAATGATGATGATGTATAATAGAATTTATTTGTCATGTATGACAATAAAAAAACTAGATAAGTACATTAAATGTTACCAAACATGTATATATGAGATCCAAATCCATATAAGGGTGCATGACATGTGAGATCCAACACTATAGTAAAAGGACCGATTTTCATTAAAAAATAGTGCTTATTTATCTTTGTATCCATATTTTTATATGAATTATAAATTCTATATAGTTATTGTTTGTGGAAAATTTTTATTACAATATTATATGAGGATTTATAAATTACCCTCTTCTACATTTGAGTTATACTAATGCATGAAAAATACTTTAAAATTACATGTGTATTAATTGTTTTGATATTTCTAGAGATGTAGTGGCATTATGACCATATATTTTGGATCTACAAATAATTAATCATTGATATTAATTCTGAAAATTGATTCCTAAATAATTTAATGATGGTTAGTTCAATAATTTAATTTTTCCAACTACCTCTTATATGTTTTCATCCATGAATTTCACTTCAAACATTATATTTCTAAAAAATTATATACCCCTCATAGATATTAGTAGTGAGTGTATTCATCTACCTTGAGAATATCTCCGTGACAATGAATACAATACCTTGATATAAATATCAATATGAACACCAATATGCCTTTCTAAATAGTATAATGTTTCATCTAATGAAAAACATCCTCTAATACTCATACACCTTAAAAAAATTATTGTGGAACCTATCATATTAATATTAGTCGGTGACCCTCCTTAGAATAATTTTTCTATATCATATTCCATATAAATATACATTAAATAAGTATTTAAATTATAATTGTTCCCCATAGAATATTTTTGGGATCTTTTAACAATTGATCATTATCTTGGTTTCTAAATTAAAACCATATAATGGTCAAAGGGTGAGGAAGATGAACTATGTGCACCAATGTTTCCGATAATCGATACTAAAAATTGCATATAAGTTCATGTTGGGCATAGTTATTCCATTTATAGATATTGTATCTCACCATTTTATCAATATAACGTGACAATAAAATTCCTCCACATTCACTCAGATCTATATATATTAGTGGTGTTGGAAATACATTCATGTTAAGCAAGCATAACCCTTATTTATAAGTACACTAAATTATATTTGGGTCAATGTTATGTTTCCTTAAACTCTATAAATTTCCTGTCAATGATATATGACCTTAAAAAGGGGATCTCATTTATAAAATGTGTGAGACCAATACAGTAACGATGTGTTTGTATGAAACATTAATAGACACCATCAAGGAATTGAAAAATTCATATTATTCTCACAAGACCCAGAAGTGTAGGAAACAATTATAGCGATATCATGTTTCATCTATATCCCAAATTATGTGGTTAATTAATATTGGGTAATGGTTTAGGGTCCATGAACCATTTTTAAACAAAATTATCTTTATAATCCTAATTTATTGATGGTGTAATTCAATAATTTGAATTATTTCATAGTAATATGTTTCATGTGTATTCATATCCAAGGGATACTTATATATTGTTATTAATACAGTCCATCAATATGATCATTCATATACACAACAATATGTAATGCCAACAATCCACAATTTTTTAACCTAAGGAAAATATACTATTAGGTTTTATTTCCCCTAGAGAAACATAGTTGCACCAATCATTCGAATGTGTTCAGTGACAATCCCTATAAGAACTTGGTTTCTTCTATAAAAGACTTTGGAATATTCTTGATGTTATTCCAGAGTAGCGCCTTCAGACGGCGTGCGATTCTGAGCCTCAGGGTTGCCAAAATTTAATTTTCAGTGCTTTCACACTAGGGACGCCAAATAAATGGGATAACCCCTAAACGGTGTTTCAGATCATAAATCTGAGAGTACAGATGGATCTAAAATGAGGTGTTTACCCCAGGAACGACATAAAACATGTCGGCGTGGGATGTTGGGACCCCTCCCCCATTAGCGGAACATTAAACAGATAATTAAAATAATTAATTTATTTTTTTAATGGATAAACTGAAGTATCTCTTAAATGGTTGCTCGGATGCAAAAACCAAGGGTGTTGTTGAGTTTGGAGCGTGTCGTTTACCCTAAAAGGGGTGTAAGTATCACAAGCATAGACCTTCTATGAAAAATGCCGCCTGGGGCGTTTTGGTAATTTTGCATCTTTAGACGTTAAATTTTATAAAATTCCTACAGAATCTCAGATTAAAATTTTGAGACCACCGTTGTTATCGGGAGGTGGTGTTTACCCTAGAGGAGGCTTAACCTTGACCCTGTCGGGAGGTTCAGACACAGGTCTTCTGATGAGTATTAAAAATTAAATTAAATGTTAATTTAATTTCTTTACTTAAACACCCAAACCCCTCCTTCTTCCCCCTTGGTGTTTCCCTCTCGCGAATGCTCTCAATCAAGGGAGATTTTCCAGCAAGCCCTCTTATATCCTCTCCTCCATCTGGCAAGGCAGTGATGGCTCCAGTGGTTCGACTACGAAGCTTTGGGCTACGCCCTAGCAGGTAGGAGATTTTTGTTTTGCATTTTAATTTCGAACCTCCCATTTGAACCTAAATTATAGCATCGAATCACTGTTTTTTTTAGCGAAGCCCATTAATGTGTAGTATATTATCTGATATTTCCGACCCATCTTTCATATTTAAAATCCGAGTCTTGAGGTTTCCTAAGTCGTCCGATGAAGAATACAGGTTTTGGAGGTTTTCCAGTGGGCAGCTTCAGCTCAGCCTGTGGCGGCTCGGAGGAGGGCGGTCCGGGCATCAGCGGAGGTGACGACGCGGGCAGCTTCTCAGCAGGAGGCATCTGTGGAGGCTCGGCTCAAGAAGGATCTTCAGGGCAAAGGCGGCCGGGGTCAGGAATACAGGAGAGCGTGGAGTTACAGTGGAGGGCATCGACGGGCGAGGTGGCATCGGTGCGAGGCGGCGTCGACGCGAGCGCACGACAGAGCATGGATCGGGGTCGCGGTGCGTGACCCCGAGGGGGAACCAAGACCATCGTCTTGCAGGTCTTCACACGAGATAAACAGCCTTGGACGATTTGAGCGTGGACCAAGGGTCCACAGCCAGCCCGTGGAGCTGAGCCGCGGGCCAGCACTGTGAGCCGGACCGGCCCAGGCTGGGCGGACCGACCGGTCCAGGCCAATCCAGCCCAAGGTGTTCGTCCCCTCTGATTCGGACACCCGTATCTCCCACTACGGGTGTCTGTTTTGCATGCCGTCTACGGAAGTGCGAACCTCGGCTCGAGGAAGATAATATGAGATGGTTTTCGGGTTTTTAACTCTAGATATGGGGGCCTTGGTGGAGCGATGCGTACGTTATGTGGCTTAGCGCTTTTCACGATATTCCTGTTTTGAGCGGTGTGGACACATCCAGAGTCCATTTTTAGCGCCATTAGCGGCATTGTGACCCTGGTGTCAAGACAGTTATTGCCAAGGGGTTTTTGGACGTTGAAGCCGGAGTTGAGGCGTGGGCCCCACGCCCTATCTTTTAAGCTGCGAGCAGCGTTTAGCATCTTTTTCATCAGATGTCTGTTCATGGCGTGCAAGCAGTCGATTTTGGGTGTTTTTCAGAGGGAATTGCAATGGCATAATCTGCCCACTTTAATAACGTAAGGTGGTTTGGGCCCCATGAGATCCATTTTGGGAGTTGGTGGGGATTTCTATCTTTATCACTGAGTGTGCATTTTAGACAAATTGTTAGTCAATCTTGTGTTCGTTTTCAAGAAGATCGCAACAGTGTGATCCGTTCGTTACACATCGGGACTGAGATGCAAGTCCCACAAATCACTCCTCGTGTGCGTTACAGAAAAATGAATCTTTTTATCTGGATATCCATTGAACTAAATTGAGCAATAAATTTGATGTGTCATCCCAGGGAGATCATAATGGTGTGATACGCTCGACTGTTTTTGAGGTCGAGGCTTGGGACCACAGGACGCCGTTCAGGTGTAAAGCGGTGTTAGATGAATTTTTTGTCGGATATTCATTTGAGGCAAGTAAGTTTTCTATCTCGCATGTTTTTCCACGAGTATTACAATGGGGTAATCAGTTCGCATGAGTGGAGTATTTTATTTGATCTCATTAAATTTGGAAATATGAAGGGTGCTCCGGTGGCGGTTCTTCTTACTGTGTTCGGAAGAGAACACATGGCATGAGATCGCGTTCACTCCTGTGTGAGGGAATTTGATGTCTAAAGAGATGTGGTTGGTCATTATAGGGCTGTGGAGGAAGCCAGTTGGCGAAATTACATTTTCCCCCTTCGCGTTGACGTTGGGTGTCATGTGCATGATAGCCTTCGGGCTAAAGATATGGTATACTATGGGAGTATACGAGAATTCTTGGAGGTATATATTGTAGTTTGTACCAGAGAATGTTTGTGTTCATGGTTTGTAGATGAGTTGGGTCCACATGTCATGTGGGCTCCATGTGTGTGACATGTTCTACTTTACATACCTTTGAACTCTCGCGACGTAGAGGGTCCTCCTGTTCTCTATGGTTTCGACTAGCAGGGTTGAGTGGGTTTCCCCCTGGTCATGTTCATGGTGGTTTATACTATCAGGGTAGTGTGGTTTCCCCTCGTTTTGTTCTAGAGGTGGGTGGTTGCACGATACCCACTCTGTGTTCTGTTGGCCAGTGTTGTACCATCCAGTAGGGATGTCCAGAGTAGTTCTGGGTTTACCCTCCAGCAGATACTGGGCAGTGGGTTGCTCATCGAATTCTTCGGGTTTACCCTCTAGCAGAGACTCGACAGTGGGTTTCTCATTGACTTCTTTGGGTTTACCCTCTAGCAAAGAATGGGCACTGGGTTTCTCATCGACTTCTTCAGGTTTACTCACCAACACGGACGGGGCAGTGGGTTTCTCATCGACTTCTTTGGGTTTACCCTCCAGCAGAGACTGTGCAGTGGGTTGCTCAACGACTTCTTCGGGTTTACCCTCCAGCAGAGACTGGGAAGTGGGTTGCTCACAGACTTCATCAGGTTTACCCTCTAGAAGAGACTGGGTAGTGGGTTTCTTATTGACCTCTTACAGTTTACCCTCCAGCAGAGACTGGGCAGTGGGTCACCCAACGACCTCTTAGGGTTTACCCTCTAGCAAAGACTAGGCAGTGGGTTACGCAACGAATTCTTTCAGACTCAGTCCTTGATACTAGGCTAGTCTGTGTATTTTATCCGTTATTACTAGAGCCAGACCTTTGGTTGTATGGGTTAGTGATGTGAACTCTTTGTATTTGAGAAGGCCTCTCAACTGTGGGGCAGTGATTAGGTGTGGATTGAATTTCTACAGAACTCTCAAGTATGAGGGGTGCTTTCTCTACCAAGACGTGTCCTTGTGACCTAACCTAAAACCGTGAGGGTGAGTTAGCGCGCGCCCAAAGTGGATAGTGTCAAGGTGTGGTGATTTGAGCCCCTTGGCTTGCAGTTCGGGGTAGACGTAGAGGATGCTTGGCATCGATGGTGTTTACTCTTGGGACTGTTGGCTACTCACTTTCTTGGGATGAGCTACAGGATGGAGATCCCCTTATGATCTTGTTCGGGCTTCTTGATTGAGCATATGGATATGTATAAACCTTGTTCCATTATCCACTCCTTGGGTTTTGGTTACTCTACTTCCCGAAGAGGCGAAGACATGCGGGGTATGCCACGTTATTTTTGTGTCTAGATTCTCATGGTTGGATGATAATACTCTCCTGTTATAGGTAGTGAATACTCAAATAGAATTTCATATTCTCACCGCTTCTAGCTCCTTATGTATGGACAAGTCTACTTCCTTCCTCTTGTTGGGTTGAGCTATACTCTTTAATACACTCTCGGTTGTACTCCTTTACTTTTCCCTATTCGATCTACTGCTCACCTCTTCAGTACCTCCTTTGTTGCACCCTCGAGCCTTCGGAGCATCCTACTAAGTACTTTTATACTCACCCCTAACTGGTCTTTGCATGAACTTGGTGTGCCCTTGCAGACGACAGATAGGTTGGTTGTGACGTCAGAGGAGCTTTGGAGTTTGGGAGCCTGGACCGCGTGTAGTGGTCATAGTCGGGTTCGAGGTGTGGGACTCTCCCATCTGTTTACTTTTGTGTACCTATTGCCGGGTTTTGGAACTTTTCTGGTTGGGAGCGTGTTTTTCCCTTTTTTTCATTTCAGTTTACCTTCATCTTTTACTTTGTACTATTTAGAGGTCGATGCACTTTTGTGGTTGTTTATAGCAGTTAATACTTTACTTTTCCTTTTACTCTACACTTCTGCATTGAGTGGGATGCATGTGTGTGTACAGGTACTCAGTAAAATGCCTCCCGGAGATGTTTATCCTTCGTTGCTTGTCGCTAGCCCCTGGCCTATAGTGGCGGGCTTGGGGTAGTTTCGGCTCAATCCCAGGTAGGTTCGTGTCGTGACAAAGTGGCATCATAAGTGTTTCGTTCCTTGGGACGTTGTTCATACATCCCTAAAAAGGAATTGGTTGGGATTTAGGGAAATAGTGTCAACGTGTCTTGGGAGTGGATCTCAGGCCAGGGTGTCTAGTGATGGTGTGGCGGCCAACATATCCATTCACTAGGACCCTGATAACTCGCTTGTTGACTCGGCATGATGAGACACTTGATGTAGGGAAAATTGGTTTCTGCATCACATAGGATTGAGTTTTTACTGTCCTTCTTGAGTTAGCTCCCCATTATTGTTACCATTATACACATATATGCTCATCTAATCGCGACACTCCTTGATAATATTAAGGATGTCTCCACGAAGACAGCCAGCAAGGATACAAGCTTGGGTTTGTGACGACGACCCTGTGAGCTACGAGGCCTCAGTCCATGACCCATCATGCAGGTCCCTTTCTCCGGGTGGTCCGGTAGCAGTACCCCCACCCGGTGAGTAGCAGACATCTTCAACAGAGCAGACTGAGCTTGAGCACAGGTTGAGGGTGCTCTGTGAGTTCTAGCGATAGAGACCACTGAGGTTTAGTGGTGAGCTAGACCCTGAGGCAACAAAGGTTTGGCTAAAGACAATGGTTCTCCTCTTAAGGCTTGTGCAGATGCCGACAGATCTTATGGTGGCTTTGGCCGCTATCCATTTCCATAGAGAAGCTGGGCGTTGGTGGAGTCTGGGGACTCAGTTTCTTGACATGTCATCGCTTTTGTGGGGTGAATTTCAGCTGCTGTTTTGTGAGGAGTTTTACCCATAATGCTTACGCTCCGTTCGGACCTAGGAGCTCTTGTAGTTTCGGCATGGAGGGATGATGGTGGCTGAGTATGTGAATGGTTTCACAGACCATGCACTCTTTTTCTCAGACGTGGTCTATGATGAAAACTTCAGAGCACGTAAGTTTGAGCAGGGTCTCCGTAGAGAGATTTGTACTGTCATAGTACCATTGGGAATTTACACTTATGCCGGGGTGCTAGAGAAGGCACTGGTGACAGAGAGCTTCCTACCAAAATTTACTATTAATGGTGGGAGTAGGCACAATAGAGCCAATATGTCTGCCGCAGCTAGCAGGCGTTAGAAGATAGAACCTCGATGCAGGCGGCCTTCCACCTGTTGGTTTCGGAGACGTGGTCATGCACCACTGTGGCAGCAATGTGCAGGGCCTCAGCCGAGGAGAACCTTTTGTGAGTGGACTCCGGGTCGTGGTTGTACACCACAGTGTCACCTGAGGGCACCAGGGTATCCTAGAGAGAGCTAGTGATATGATTGCGATGTCCAAGGTCACTTGGCACGAGACTGCCCGAATAGGCACACTGGGAATATCAAACAGGCAGTGGGTGCACCACCACGATAGAGGTAGCGTCGTGATCGGAGTAGCGCCCAGAGAGATGGTGCTAGTGGAGGAGCGGGGGAAAACATGTACTGGGAGACGACATTATGATGTCTTAACATTTCAACCGTGTGGTCCACGTCAGGTTTCAGGAGATGACAATTGGGACCCCAGACAACTTCTAGCTTTGGATGTCTACGATCCTGTAGAGAATGAGGTGATAAGATGTACGCTCTCGAGCTCTTCTAATTTTTTTAGTAGAATTTTTAGACTCTGTGTATGAAATTCGTTTCTCCCTAATCCTCCCTTGAGGTGTTACGAGGGTGATGCAGGGAATCAGTGTAACCCTCTTTCAGTTGAGTAGAAGACATAGAACCTTTTCTTTTGTTGATGGTGTCGAATCCTTCACCCTCTGAGCGTGTAAGAGTGTCTGGGTCTTGGGACATCGACTGTGAAATCTTGCGTGATCAGATATCCTTGGGTGTTTCACCATATGGATATTCTGAACGAGGTAATCACCGGGCTTTGTCCCAGGTCCAAATGGTGATTCTAGTCACGGCATGCGACGTAGGGGTTCGGTCATGGAGTTGAGCTACCCCTGAGAGCCTTCAGGCCGTTTGAGACCGTGCAAAGGGATGGCGAGGTTCCCTTATGCCATTCCCTAACCCCAAAGCCAAGAGTGGTTGTACGACGTCTCCCACATGGATTACCTGAGGAGATATGTGAGTACTCCTATTCAAGTCATCGGCAAGGGAAGAAATCGCGTGAACAGATCAAATCCTTTGGTCTGTGTGCGGTGACGCGGGACCATGCAAGAGTTATCCTGGGTACGGGAGAGCGAGGTTCGGGCTTAGTACCTTATGTAGTTCCTTGGTTTTGATTTTAGGGGACAGAAATATTTAAAGAGTTAATGATTTAAGAACCCGATTTTTTCTATAAAATATTTATGAATATTATTGATGTAATTCCAGAGCAGCAAAATCAGACGGCGTGCGATTCCGACCCATAGTGTGGCCAGAATTAAATTTTCAATGCGTTCACACTGGGAACACAAATTAAATCAGTTAACTCCTAAACAGTGTTTCAGATCCTAAATCTGAGAGTATGGATGGGTCCGAAATGGGTTGTTTACCCCAGGAACGACATAAAAGATGTCAGCGGGGGCATTGGGACCCCTCGCCCATTAGCGGAACGTTAAACAGATAATTAAAATAATTAATTTATTCGTTTAATGGTTAAACTCAATTATCTATTAAATGGTTTCTCGGATGGGAAAACCGAGGGCTCCGTTGAGTCTGGAGTATGCCGTTTACCCTAGTAGGGGTGTATGTTTCCTGGGCACGAGCCTCCTGTGAAAAATGCCGCAAGGGGCGTTTTCCTAATTTAGCATATTTAGATGATAAATTTTATAACATTCGAACAGAAGTTCAAATTAAAATTCTGAGACAACAGTTGTTCTTGGGAGGTGGTGTTTACGCTAGGGGAGGCTTAACTTTGACCCCGTCAGGAGGTTCAGATGCAGGTCTTCTGGTGGGTATTAAAAATTAAATTAAATGTTAATTTAATTTCATTACTTAAACGCTGAAACCCCTCCTTCTTCCCCCCTTGGAGTTTCCCTCTAGCGAATTATCTCAATCAAGGGATCACCTCCAGCAGGCCCTCCTACATCCTCTCCTCCCTCCAGCAAGGTGGTGACAGATCTAACGGTTCGACAGTGAAGCTTCGGGCTACACCCCTGCAGGTATGATATTTTTGTTTTCCATTTTAATTTCAAACCTCCCCTTTGAAGCTAAATTATAGCGTCGAATCGCCATTTTTTTTGTCAAGAGAAGCCCATGAATACGTATTATATTTTTTGAGTTTTGAGACGCATCTTTAGGATTTAAAATCCGAGCCTTGGGGCGTCCAAAGTCCTCCAACGAAGAATGCGGGTTTTGGAGGTTTTACGGCGAGCAACTTCGGCTCAGCCGGGGGCGGCTTGAACTAGGGAGGTCCGGGCATCATAGGAGGCGGTGATACGAGCGGCTTCTCAGCAGGAGGCCTCGGTGGAGGCTTTTTAGAGACCCGAAGCTTTACGTACATTGACATTACATTACATTTGCGGAATACCCAGTACATAACAAAAACACACACACAAGGATCGTAATAGTTTAGTGTCTTTGGAAACTCGGAATATAATATTCTAATCCTGGTGAAAAATCTTCAATATCTCCCATAAAGATCTTTTTTTAATACCTAAAACCTTTCTTTATATCCTGGGGAAAAGAAAACATAAAAAGGGTGAGCTCAAATGCTCAGTAAGGGTAAACAAAATAAATATCAATCACATCATATTCATAAGAACATAACATTTTGGAAATCTTAACCTGCAAAAGAGAGCATAATTTCATAACAAGGGATAAATCATGGCAGTGAAATGTAATCACAATAATCATAACATAAAACATAAAACGTTGTGGCATGCACACATAATCATAGAGAATCATTTCTTGTAAGTCAAGACTCATTGCCAAGACTATCTTAGTGGACAAAGTCCCTTTCTGAACCTAGTCACCCTCGTTTCAGTCCTGTTTCACTGAACCGGTATAACCTACCATTCCATCCATGTCTATCTCATGAGATATAAAATCATTACCCAATGAATTGGAGGGAGATATAGGTCCCACCCATCTCATAATGATACCATTCTTATGTGTGCCACAAAATCTTAAATCATACATCATTCCATAACCCATGTAATAAAATGGGATTCTTAAACATCATGCCATCATAATCCATAAACAATTGATATCATTCAATCATAAGAATATTGAAACCGTTTAAATCATAGAGACATTTTACTTGAAACATACATATCAAATAATGTCATCTTAGATGGAAAATGGTTTTGAAAAAAGTACTTGAAATGAATTCTTGAGGAAAATACCCTTTCTTCTTTAAAATCATTTTTATTTTCATAAAATGTCATGAAATTTTAAAAGAAAAGGATTTTGTTGAAAATAGTCATGAAATAATTTGGAAGAAGATTCATGAAAATATGGTTTTATAAAACTGTAAAAATCCTTTCATGCTGTATAAGTTAAAAAAAACATTCTTCTCGTACTTTTGTCGGAAAAGTCAAAAAGTACCTCCTATTAAAAACGACAAAAGATTACTTACATACCATGTGGTAAAAGGGTAAAAATTAATTTAGAAATACATGGAAGAATGGTAAACATTTTATAAAAACATTTTTAGAAAACATGGTCATGGATGATAAACGTAACCCCCGTAAATACTTACGTATAAGCAATCTCGGATAAAAATGAGATTGAAAATTTATCCCTTACCTTAGGTCCGATTTGCTTCGTAAGTGTCCGAACCTCCTGTATAATGATTTAAATAATGTCATTGACTTATTACAGAATCATATTCATTGTTATTATATCATATATGGTTCACTTATGACGTTATATTACCCGTTCTTTTGTAAATTCATGTTAAAGTAGCGTTTTCGGTAAAATCGTCTCATTTGACGTTCGTGTTTTAACTTGTAGTTATTCATATTATTACGTAGATAATTATTACTTAATTATAGAATATAATACATGATTTATATATAATATATATTCAGAATATACATATATATAATGGATCGATAAATGGAATGAAAAACACCGTTCATGGAGACGGTAGGCCGTACGTACGCATGAACGCTGTTTTCTTTTCGTTATTGAATTGAGTGGAATAAAGTAGATGACATACATATATATACATAAATCCAGTAGCTTTATAATGTCATATATTTAATTATTATTTCTTATATATACTTTATAATCATTCTTAAATGGTTAACATGGAGAATGAATCTCATCGCGTCGTGGAGACGGTAGTCCGTACGTACGCACGAGCGATGATATCATTTCCATAATTATTGAATTGAATTGGAGTGGATGATACAATATATCAGAATCAATATGATGTTCTAATAACTATTTATAGTTATTTTTTACACCATTATACCCATCCATGTAAGGTGGTGGTGGAAAATAGATTACACCACGGCGTGGAGACGGTATTCCATTCGTACGCACGCGCGATGATTTCTTTTTTTCCGTAGGATAGATAGATGGTGAAATAGGGTTGTTTCATACTTATAATAACATATCATTATATGAGTGATACTGATGTTATTACTTCATAATGAAACAACCTAAGAATAAGAAGTGGAAGAAGAAATAAAGATGAAACAATCCGTAAGGAACATTACCTCTTCTTTGAAGTGCTTCTTTGAGACCTCCTTTTAAGGCACTAAAATTGGTCTTTGAGGAATACCAGAACCTCTAGGATGTTTATAGGGAAGTGGAGAAGAGAATTTGTCAGGGGTTGGCCGAGCTTGAAGGCTCAAAGATGTGTGAGGAAGAGAGGGAGAAGGTGGCCTTTTATAAGGGAGGAGAGGGGCACCTTTGGAATAACTAAAAATATTATTTTATTATGAAGTCAAGTTCGGTTTTAAATAGCTCTAAATTGATTTATTTCGAGGATAAGGTGGGTATGGGTCGAAATAATCTCATCCAATAGAATTTAAACAAGTTTAGGTTCCTATTTTAACCTTATCATTTAGATTTAACATTAAGTTAAATAATTTTACTTTTACCGTGTCTTCTTGTGTTCTTACACTATAAGGTTAATACACTTACTATAACATGCCAAACGAACCCCAAGTTGTTTATTATTAATATGTATATCCTTATCTAAGTCATTTGGCCGAACCTTAGATTTTTAGGAATAAAATAACAATTAATAATATTTTATTTTATTTAAAAACTATTTTGTGTCAATTTTGACACTATTTGATATATGATTTTTGTGAAAGTCATAACAGAATTATATGTTCAAACCGAGTTTATTAAATCAACAATAATATATCATAGTAACCTATAATATTTGTGGAATTCATAAAAAGTCTCAAATTACATTTATTTGGGCATTTATAACATCAATTATGTTAACATTTCCTTAAAAGGGTAATTACTGCATCATCGTTGTATCATAAATAAATTTAGTTTATATAAAGTCTAAAAATTATAAATAAAATATCATTATGTAGGAAATATTTTTAGCTTTCTAATGAATATTTATATTCGAATTTATCTTATGTATAAACCCATATTAAAAATGTTTTATTTATTAAACTTTGATTTTAACTATTTTAACTATTCATTAAATAAATTAATATTAAATGTCATAATCTAATCCAAGTGGACCTAAATGGTCATATTATATTCATAAGGTTTTTTTGGTCGAATTAAACTTATCCAATAGAATTAGGACATGTGTTAGGGTAATAGTAATATCATTTTTACACTTAGTTACCCTATTTACTATTAATCGTAGTAAAAAAAAGTAAAAAGTTACTATTCCCCAAAAAAATATTTTTATCTCATTGAACAAAATTTTACTTACTGATATCAACCGTTTCTGTCAGATTTTCAAAATTCCTTTCACAGAAGCGGTAAAATTATGTTTTATGCAAAATTCAGTTTTTAACCTACCACTTAGTGGTTTCACTATTCATCAAAAATTGAAAGTTTTCAGAAAAATACCAAAATTTCAGCCTAGGATAATTTTGATATTCCAAATCTAAAAATGAAGTCCATTTTGAAAAATAAAATTTACAAAATTTCAAAAAGTGGTTATTACTATTCATAACGGCTAGTTTTAATAATATTTTAATAGCATATCGTTGTTTAGTGAAACTCGGTATTGCGTACTACACACGCTATCAAGGAAGGTCGCGATTGTGTGTAAAGAAATGCAAGTCAATGATGCATGTTGTGCAAACTCCGTTTGGTGTAGCGTACAACACAAGACATTAATGAAATTAAAAAGAATATTTTTCATAAAATCTCGGGGTGTTACATTCTACCCCCCTTAAAATGAATTTCGCCCTCGAAATTTGTCGGGGTTATAAATGGTTTACTATTCGAAAGTTTCTTTAATCGAAACCCACATCGTAAAAAGGAATACCAAAACCAATCTTTAAAAACAAAAGTATGAAACGTAACGGTTACCCAAATAAACTAATCACTGGGTTTCCACATAGGTGAAAATATGGATATGGAAGAGAAATCTAACCATCATGTTCTGATGGAGAGTGGTAGAGATCATGGCTATGGAAATTCCATTAATCACAAAGCCATAAATTTGTGATGATATAAGGTACCATCTGATTCATCAGATATAAGAGCGCTAGGACAACATTTTTGGTTTTCAAGATCATTTTCCTAAAGTTGATGAAATTGGAATTAGAAGAAAAACTTTCGTGATTTTGGTATAGTCTCACAGTTTGTCGTTCTTTGGAGAATTTCCACTTCATCTCTTAAAGAAATGATGTTGAATTTGTCATTCGTGATGTGTTAGCAGATCATGTGATAGAATGATGGGTCATTCCATCTGTCTCAAACAAAAGGTTAGAAAAAGTTATTAAATATACATAAGTCATTCTATTGTGAGATTAATCATATATGGTTCCTAAAATGGACTTATACTTCATATATCATACTTCTTAATATAATAAAACTAGTTTCTACTAAACAGGGACTTCCTGTAGGCCAGTGGTAGGCGATAAAGGTCAGTCACACTTTGGTTGTGGGTTCGATTCCCACAGCCTTGTCCGACGCGATGGGCTGTCGCCCGTCCTGCAGGTTGTCCTTTTTCTAAAACTATATTACTATAACATCCCACCAGCAATATCGAAAAAAACTTCTATCCTTAAACAATACTAACTTATGTCCAACATAATCCATTCCAATCTTTAGGCTTATCCATAATACTGCAGTCCGCTCTCATAACATAGTGAAAATGATTACCAGAGATTTAATACTATCGTTGATCCCCATATATCATAACACTACTAGATTTTTTAGTTTCGGCGCCTATGGTAGCGGGCGACCACCAAAGGCGTTCGCTAAAACCGAAATGAAATGGTGGGATTTTTCCCGCCCCCCGTACTATCTTCTTCGATTACTCGCTACAACAGCGGTCACCCCTCCCGCCGCCGCACCGCCACCACAGGTCTCCTCCGTCGCCGCCACCCCGTCGACTCCCGTCGCCCCTACCAATGCTACCGGAAAACCATGCTCGGGGTCCCGCAACCACAGGTCACCCCCATCGCCGCCACCCCATCGCCTCCCACACCTCCGTCCGCCGTGGTTCCTCCATGGCCGTCGACCCAAGATCGGGGTAACCTCCAACATGCCGCGCGTGCGCCCCAGTACAATTGGCACCAAATTTTCGTCGATTTTCGAAGAGAGTATTAGTGACCGCCAATGGTGGTCGCTATTGATTAATAGCAACGGCGCAACTGCGACCGCCAAAAGCGGTCGCAGCGCGGTCGCTAAAGGTCATTAGCGACCGCTTTTGGCGGTCGCTAATGCCCACATTTCTAGTAGTGTAAGATATGTCTTGTTGGTCACATTCCAAACATTCAAAGGCCTTAATCATGTATTCTCTTGAATAACCATTGAACCTTAGTGAAAACATTAATGCAGTTAAAACTTAACTCTTTCCACATACCAAAATCCAAAAATTCTATATACTCAAACCATGATATAACCTTCTCTTTATATCAGTCATGAGCTCATGAATACAATCAAACACCTCATTATCTTATTATTCCTTCATTATGCGCATATCATCTACTTTCCAAAAATATATATCTGAATAACATTTCATGGTTACTAGTACCATTAATCATACACTTTAAAACCTTAGGAAAGACAATAGTGTGACTATCCTTAGATGTCTCTTTATTCTATAGTACCATGAGATTACTTATACAACATTACACTTGATAAACATGTAATAATTCCACTACCTTCTTAAACCATTGACCGAGCTTCAACAATTCTTTCATCTCACATATCATTTGTAGTCTCTTCATCATCATCTACATAAATACTTCCCATACGACCATACTGATTCTCTTCATGAGAATTTCCCTTAGGGCATTGGTTTTCATAATGCCCTTACATTCCACATTTAAAACATTTAACCATTGTTGATGTCGTAGCAATACCATTATCCTCATCCATGGTGTTAACTGAACCTTTTCCTTGGCACTTACTTTCTTTGTGTCCTTCGTTTCAACACCCAAAGAATCTTCCAGTTCCTTTGAAACATTCTACTTGATGCCTCTTGCCACATGATTTACATAGGGGAAATTGAACTTTCTTCCCTCTATGATCATCATGAAACTCCATCTTTCTCTTATTAGCTGAGACATGAAACTTACCAAATTTTACTTTATTGATCATGTTATGAGATTGCTGATTCGGCATAATAATGATGTTCGGACTTCCAAATCCCATTTCATTATGAATAATATCATTCCATTGTCCATCATATCCTCCATTATCATGAATCATCTTGTTTCCAGCCATTTTCTAAAACCCCAAAAAAATAGTGTGAGAGGCAAAAATCATGCTAGGGAAAAAAACATAATAAAGGTGGAGTATCCTCAATATCTAACATCTTAGGTTAAATTCTAAGATCGTTAGCACAATTCTAGGACTATAACCTATACATATACTTAACCTTAGAAACATCCCTAGACATACCTTAGAAATATCTCTAGGGATCTCACTAAAGTTATCGCATCCTAGTTTCCAAAGGTTGACTAAACCTTTCCTCTGATACCGACTGTAGAGACCCGAAGCTTGACGTACATTGACATTACATTACATTTGCAGAATACTTAGTACATAAAAAAACACACACACAAGGATCGTAATAGTTTAGTGTCTTTGGAAACTCGGAATATAATCTTATAATCTTGGTGAAAAATCGTCAATATCTCCCATAAAGATCTTTTTTTTTATACCTAAAACCTTTTCTTTATATCCTGGGGAAAAGAAAACATAAAAAGGGTGAGCTCAAATTCTTAGTAAGGGTAAACAAAATAAATATCAATCACATCATATTCATAAGAACATAACATTTTGGAAATATTAACCTACAAAAGAGAGCATAATTTCATAACATGGGATAAATCATGGCAGTGAAATGTAATCAAAATAATCATAACATAAAACATAAAACTTTGTGGAATGCACACATAATCATAGAGAATCATTTCTTGTTAGTCAAGACTCATTGCCAAGACTATCTTAGTGGACAAAGTCCCTTTCTGAACCGAGTCACCCTCGTTTCAGTCCTGTTTCACTGAACTGGTATAACCTACCATTCCATCCATGTCTATCTCATGAGATATAAAATCTTTACCCAATTCATTGGAGGGAGATATAGGTCCCACCCATCTCATAATGATACCATTCTTATGTGTGCCACAAAATCTTAAATCATACATCATTGTATAACCCATGTAATAAAATGGGATTCTTAAACATCATGCCATCATAATCAATAAACAATTGATATCATTCAATCATAAGAATATTGAAACCATTTAAATCAAAGAGGCATTTTACTTGAAACATACATATCAAATAATGTCATCTTAGATGGAAAATAGTTTTGAAAAAAGTACTTGAAATGAATTCTTGAGGAAAATACCCTTTCTTCTTTAAAATCATTTTCTTTTCACAAAATGTCATGAAATTTTAAAAGAAAAGGATTTTGTTGAAAATAGTCATGAAATCATTTGGAGTAAGATTCATGAAAATATGGTTTTATAAATCTATAAAAATCATTTCATGCCATATTAGTTTAAAAAAACATTCTTCTCGTAATTTTGTCAGAAAAGTCAAAAAGTACCTCGTATTAATAACGACAAAAGATTCCTTACATACCATGTGGTAAAAGGGTAAAAATGACTTTAGACATACATGGAATAGTGGTAAACATTTTATAAAAACATTTTTAGAAAACATGGTCATGGATGATAAACGTAACCCCAGTAAATACTTACGTATAAGCAATCACGGATAAAAATGAGATTGAAAATTTATCCCTTACCTTAGGTCCAATTTTCTTCGTAAGTGTCCAAAACTCATATATAATGATTTAAATAATGTCATTGACTTATTACAGAATCATATTCATTGTTATTATATCATATATGGTTCACTTATGACGTTATATTACCCGTTCTTTTGTAAATTCATGTTAAAGTAGCGTTTTGGGTAAAATCGTCTCATTTGTTGTTCGTGTTTTAACTTGTAATTATTCATATGATTACTTAGATAATTATTACTTAATTATAGAATATAAAACATGATTTATATATAATACATATTCAGAATATACATATATATAATGGATCGATAAATGGAAAGAAAAACACAGTTCATGGAGACGGTAGGCCGTACGTACGGATGATCGCTATTTTCTTTTCGTTATTGAATTGAGTGGAATTAAGTAGATGACATACACATATATACATAAATATAGTAGCTTTATAATGTCATATATTTAATTATTATTTCTTATATATACTTTATAATCATTCTTAAATGGTTAACATGGACAATGAATCTCATCGCGTCGTGGAGACGGTAGTCCGTACGTACACACGAGCGATGATATCATTTCCATAATTATTGAATTGAATTGGAGTGGATGATACAATATATCAGAATAAATATGATGTTCTAATAACTATTTATAGTTATTCTTTACACCATTATACCCATCCATGTAAGGTGGTGGTGGAAAACAGATTACACCACGGCGTGGAGACGGTATTCCGTACGTACACACGCGCGGTGATTTCTTTTTTCCGTAGGATGGATAGATGGTGAAATAGGGTTGTTTCATACATATAATAACATATCAGTATATGAGTGATACTTATGTTATTACTTCATTATAAAACAACCTAAGAAGAAGAAGTGGAAGAAGAAATAAAGATGAAAGAATCGGTAACACACATTACCTCTTCTTTGATGTGCTTCTTTGAGACCTCCTTTAGGGAACTAAAATTGGTCTTTGATGAAGACCAGAACCTCTAGGATGTTTCTAGGGAAGTGGAGAAGAGAATTTTTCAGGGGTTAGCCGAGATTGAAGGCTCAAAGTCGTGTGAGGAAGAGAGGGAGGAGGTACACTTTTATAAGGGAGGAGAGGGGCACCTTTGGAATAACTAAAAATATTATTTTATTATAAAGTCAAGTTCGGTTTTAAATAGCTCCAAATTGATTTATTTCGAGTATAATGTGGGGATGGGTCTAAATCCTCTCATCCAATAGAATTTAGACAAGTTTAGGTTCCTATTTTAACCTTATCATTTAGATTTAACATTAAGTTAAATAATTTTACTTTTACCGTGTCTTCTTGTGTTCTTACACTCTAAGGTTAATAAACTTACTATAACATGCCAAACGAACCCCAAGTTGTTTATTATTAATATATATATCCTTATATAAGTCATTTGTCCGAACCTTAGATTTTTAGGAATAAAATAACAATTAATAATATAATATTTTATTTAAAAACTATTTTGTGTCAATTTTGACACTATTTGATATATGATTTTTGTGAAAGTCATAACAGAATTATATGTTCGATCCAAGCTGATTAAATCAACAATAATATATCATAGTAACCTAGAAAATTAGTTTAATTCATAAAAAGTCTAATATTACATTTATTTGGGCATTTATAACATCAATTATGTTAACATTTCCTTAAAAGGGTAATTACTGCATCATCGTTGTGTCATTAATAAATTAATTTATATAAAGTCTAAATATTATAAATAAAATATCATTATGTAGAAAATCTTTCTAGCTTTCTAATTAATATTTATAATCGAATTTATCTTATGTATAAACCCATATTAAAAATGTTTTACTTATTAAACATCGATTTTAACTATTTTAACTATTCATTAAATAAAATAATATTAAATGTCATAATCTAATCCAAGTGGACCTAAATGGTCATATTATATTCATAAGGTTGTTTTTGGTCGAATTACACTTATCAAATATAATTAGAACATGTGTTAGGGTAATAGTAATATCATTTTTACCCTTAGTTACCCTATTTACTATTAACCGTAGTAAAAAAAAGTAAGAAGTTACTATTCACCAAAAAAAATATTTTTATCTCATTGGACCACATTTTACTTACTGATATAAACCGTGTCTGTCGGATTTTCAAAATTCTATTCACTGAAGAGGTAAAATTATGTTTTATGCAAAATTCAATTTTTAACCTACCACTTAGTGGTTTCACTATTCATCAAAAATTGAAAGTTTTCAGAAAAATACCAAAATTTCATCCTAGGCTAATTTCGATATTCCGATTCTAAAAATTAAGTCCGTTTTGAAAAAATAAAATTTACAAAATTTCAAAAAGTGTTTATTACTATTCATAACGACTAGTTTTAATAATATTTTAATAGCATATCGTTGTTTAGTGAAACTCGGTATTGCGTACTACACACGCTATCAAGGAAGGTCGTGATTGTGTGTAATGAAAGGAAAGTGAAGGATGCGTGTTGTGCAAGCTCCGTTTGGTGTAGCGTACAAAAAAAGACATTAATGAAATTAAAAAGAATATTTTTCATAAAATCTCGGGGTGTTACAGGCTTGGCTCGAGCTGGTTCCTTAGGGTGGAGGCAGCCGGGGTCAGGCGGTCGGGCGAGCACGAAGGTGCAGTAGAGGTCGTTGGTTGGTGAGGCGGCGTTAGCGCGAGGCGGCGTTGGCGTGAGCACGCGATGGAGCATGGACCAGGGTCACGGTGCGCGACCCCGTGAGAGAACCAAGACCCACGTCCTGCGGGTCTTCACGCAGGATGACCGGCCTTGGACGGTATGAGCGTGGACCACAGGTCCACGGACGGCCCGCAGGACGACACTGTGAGCCATGCCGGCCCAGGCCGGGTGGACCAGCCAGTCCAGGCCGGTCCAGCCCAAGGGGTTCATACACTCTGATTCGGACACCCATATCTCCCACTACGAGTGTCCGTTTTTCATTCCGTCTACGGAAGTGTGAACCTCGAATCGATCCAGAGAACATGATATGATTTTGGTGGTCTTAGATCCTGAGATGGGGCCCTCGGTGGAGCGATGCGTGCGTTAACTGGCTTAGTGCTTTTCCCCAGATTCTTGTTTTGACCGACACAGACACATCCAGAGTCCGTTTTGAGTGCCATCATCGACGTTGTGACCCTGGCGTCAAGACAATGATTGACAAGGGGTTTTCGGGCATTGAAGCTGGAGTTGAGGCATGGTCCCCAAGACCCGTCTTTTAAGTTGTGAGCATCATTTAGCAACTTTTTCATTGGATGTCCATTCGGGGCGTGCAAGCAGTCGATTTTGTGTGTTTTTCCAAGGGCATTACAATGGCGCAATATGCCTGATTTAATTCCGCACAATATTGCGGGCCCTATAAGGGTTGTTTTGGGAGTTGGTGGTGATTTCTATCTTTAACACCGGGTGTCCGTTTTAGAAAAATGGTTAGTCAATATTGTGTATTTTTTCAAGAGGATCACAACAGTACGATCCGTTCGTTATGCTTCGGGACCGAGATGCAGGTCCCATTAAGCACCGCTCATGTGCGGTACGACGAAATGCATCTTTTTCTCTGGATATTTTTTGCAGTCAAGTGAGCAGTTAATTTGATGTGTCTTCCCGAGGAGATCAAAATGGTGCGGTGTGCCTGACTATTTTCGAGGCTCAGGCTTGGGACCACGGGACGCCGTTCGGGCATAAAGCTGTGTCAGATGACTTTTCTATCAGATATCCATTTGAGGCGAGTAAGTAGTCTATCTCGCGTGTTTTTTCATGAGGATTACAATGGGGTAATCAGTTCGCGTGAGTGGAGCCTCTTACTTGATCTTATTAAATGTGGAAATATGAAGGGTGCTCTGGTGGTAGTTCTCCTTACTTTGTTCGGAAGCGAACCCTTGGCATGTGATCGTGTTCACTTACGTGTGAGTGAAGTTGATGTGTAAAGAGATGTGGTTGGTAATTCTCGGGCCGTGGAGGAAGAAGGTTAGCAAAATTACGTTTTTCCCTTCGCATTGACGTTGGGTGTCGTGTGCATGATAGCCTTTGGGATAGAGATGTGCTATACTCTGGGAGTATACGAGAGTGCTTGGAGGTACATGTTGTAGTTTGTACCTGAGAATGTTTGTGTTCTTGGTTAAGAGATGTGTTGGGGCCACACGTCGTGTGGGCCCCATGTGTGTTCTGTATTCTACTTTACGTACCTTTGACCACTTGCGACGTAGAGGGTCCTCCTGTTCCCCATGGTTTCGACCAGCAGGGTTGAGTGTGTTTCCCCTGGTCTTGTTCACGATGGTTTAGACCAGAAGGGTTGAGTGGTTTCCACTGGTTTTGTTCTGGAGTTGGGTGGTTTTGAGATACCCACTCCATGTTCTGTTGGCTAGTGTTGTACCATCCAGTAGGTATGGCTAGAGCAGTTATGCGTTTACCCTCTAGTAGAGAATGGGTAGTGGGTTTCTCATCGACTTCTATTGGTTTACCCTCTAATAGAGACTGGGAAGTGGGTTTCTCATCATTTTTTCGGGTTTACCCTCCAGTACATATTGGATAGTTGGTTGCTCATTGGATTCTTTGGGTTTACCCTCCAACAGAGACTAGGCAGTGGGTTGCTCAGCGACTTCTTCGGGCTTACCCTCCAGCAGAGACTGGGCAGTGGGTTGCTCACCGACTTCTTCGTGTTTACCCTCCAGCATAGACTGGGCAGTTGTTTGCTCATTTATCTCTTAGGGTTTACCCTCCAGCAGAGACTGGGCAGTGGGTCACCCGATGACCTCCTAGGGTTTACCCTCCAGCAGAGACTGGGTAGTGGGTTACCCAATGACTTCTTTCAGACTTTGTCCGTGCTACTAGGCCAGTCTGTGGATTTTCTCCATGATTACCAGAGCGAGACCCTTGGTTGTATGGGTCAGTGATGTGACGTCTTTGACTTTGAGAAGGCCTCTCGACTGCGGGGCAGTGACGTGGTGTGGATTAAATTTCCCCAGAACCGTCCAGTATGAGGGGCGCTTTAACCTCAATGATGTGTCCTTGTGACACAACCTAAAACCGTGCAGGCGAGTTAGTGCCACCCAAAGTGGATACTGTCAAGGTGCGGTGATTTGATCCCCTTGGCATGTAGTTTGGGGTAGACGTGCATGATTCTTGGCATCGATGGTGTTTAATTCTGGTACTGTTGGCTACTCACTTTCATGGGCTGAGATACGGGATGGATATCTCCTTAAAATCTTGTTCGGGCTTTTTGATTGAGCATATGGATATGTATATACCTTGTTCCATTACCCACTCCTTGGGTTTTGGTTACTCTCCTTCCTGGAGAGGTGAAGACGTGCGTGGTATGCCATGTGCTTTCCGTGTCTAGCTTCTCGTGGTTGGACGAGTCAACTCTCCTGATATAGGTAGCGAAGACTCGATGAGAAGTTCATCTTATCATCGCTTATAGCTCCTTGTGTTTGGACGAGTCTACTTCCTTCCTCTTGTTGGGTTGAGTTGTATTCTTTAATGCACTATCATTTGTACTTTTTTACTTCTCCCTATTTGATCTACTGCTCACCTCTTCAGTACCTCTGTTTCTCCCTCGATCCTTTGAGGAATCCGAATGTGTATTTCTATACTCACCCATACATGGGATTTTCATGCACTTGGGGTGCCCTTGTAGATTAGAGACAGATTGGTCGTAATGATAGAGGAGCTTAGGAGTTCGGGAGCTTGGACCGTGTGCAGTGGCCATAGTTGGGTTCTAGGTGTGGGACTCTCCCAGACATTTAATTTTGTTTACCTGTTTCTGGGTTGTGGGACTTTTCTGGTTGGGCGTGTGTTTTGCCCTTTTTTCTTTTCAGTTTACCTTCATCTTTTACTTTGATCTTTTTAGAGGTAGATGCACTTTTGTGGTTGCTTATAGCAGTTCGTACTTTAATTTTTCTCTTACTCTGCACTTTTGCATTGAGTGGGCTGCGTGTGTGTGTACAGGTACTCAGGAAAAGGACTCCCCAAGTTTTTTAGCCTTTGACGCTTGTTGCCAGCCCCTGGACTATGGAGGCAGGCTTGGGGTAGTTACGGCTCAAGCCCAGGTAGGGTCGGGTCGTGTCAATCCCTTGTATACATGTCCCATTTAATTATCCCCTTATTCGTTTATCCCCAGTTATGTTTTACACAATACATAAGATGACTATTAATGTTTATTTGATACCATCAGTGTTACAAAATCATGCACCGTTTCCAATTATCAGATAAATATATGAAATAAAGTTTTTAAATTTCCACAATTCATCATCCCGAAACACTAAAACATATGACACGGTGGATTGAGCATCCTGTCCTAAAACAATGTTCCCTACTATTTGGAATACTCTATACTTTTGTAAGTCCCTCATTCAAATTAGATTGTCACCAATACCATACTATATAATTCAAAACATATATTTTTTAATTATGTATTGTGATTATTTTGTGCTCTATTTGAATGGTTAATTAAGAATAAAAAATTCAATAGATCATATGTGCTATTATCCAATTTTGAAAACCTATAAATAATAGCCATTGATAAATATATTTCTTCACATGTTGAACATTAAAAAATAATGATCTAGAATAAATAACGGATTAAAATGGTAAAAACATAAATCTTATTAGGTTTAAAACATATAAATTCTATTTGAAGAAAAAAATATATTCATTCCCTGTTTTTTAACCCATTAGTGACATTGTAAAATATTTGGGATATAAAATTAATAGTCACAAGACATTAGGGGTCCACTATAAGAATCTATAAAAAGACATTTCATGTTCACCAGGTCTTTTTATTCATTAGAAATATGTATTAATCTAATGTTCCCAACATATGGGTTTGAATATTCATGATATAATAATGAATTTTGTTTATAAATGTACTTCATCACTTATGAACATATGGATCCTCATTTAAAAATCACCCTTCATGATTTTTATTATATAGAGTCAGCCTTTCCTCATAACCCAATGAATCATCTATAAGGTGAAATAATTATATATATATATATATTCAAATACCCATATATGACCAGACACCAAAAAGGATTCCACCCATATATCATAATGGTAAGTCTCCAGTGTACGATTATTGTACATATTGAAATACCTAGCTATAAGGACACACATGAGAAGAAATATTTTTTTATAACTATTATTATAGGACCTATCAATATATACATTGATCGTACAATTGATATAATTTTTTTACCATACTACACCTTTTTGGAAGCACATTCCTAGAGAAAAATATATTTCTCAAATACTAAGATCGGACTCAAAAATTTGAACATGACGGTTTACTAGGTTAGTTTCCATATGATTTTATGTGGTCTCTTTTATCATGATGTCGGTCAGTGTTTGCCAAATAGGTTATCCATTAACAGGGATCGATATTTCACATGTATATTAATATAAAATTGAAATCCAATTACCATATTCTAATAAAAAAACAAGAGAGGTAGAACCACAATCTATGGTCTATCTCTTCGTACATTAATAGGGGATTGAAAGTGTATATCATTACAAAGAAATGACATTGAAATCTCATATTTTAATAATAAATTAATCTGATTCATTTATTTCCCATTTGTGCTCATCATCCATTATGGTCATTACATCATCCTTAGTTAATAATGTCAATCCATTTGTTGTATATCCATTACTACCTTTTTTTCATCCTCAAAAATATTTTGATGCAACTAGATATCCTTCTCAAAGGTTGAATGATCATTATGTACTCAATATTATTCTAATAAAAGTAAATATGAACAGTAATTCCCTAAAATGGAATGGTGTTACCATATTTATTTTTTCAACCTACGATTATAGGATTCCAACAACTTGTTTTTCCAAATGCAAAAATAATGTGTGGCCACTTTCCCTAAAAATAATCTATGTGTTTACTATTTGATAAATTATCATTCTTAAAGGATCTATTTCATTAATATATGGATAATATTATATTTAAACACATTATAAACTAAAGTCATTAAAATTATACCAAGATTATATGGATTATTTTAATAATAATTCAGCATATTAATGGAAGTCAACCTTCATATGTCCAAATATAAAAAATTTTTGGAGATGAAGTTGTTGTTGATAGCCACTGGAATTGACTCAAAGAAAATCATGAAGGGATAAATTTATTCAAAAATCAATTCCACTAATGGGGTAAAATGTTCAACAACTTATGATCTATTTCCACTTGAAATAATTCCATCTTGTGGATGTAACATTAATGGAATTATAGGGGTGGATGAGACCATATAGTTGTACTTAAAAATTTGTTAATATTAATATAAAATACTGAGGAAATGGAAATCTCACAAATTTAATGCTATAAGTCAAAGCATGTTTATTTTAAATAATCACGTAATAATAGATCTTTGGGCTTCAAAATCCTCTCCAAATCTTGTAGGTTCAATTTTGTGATTCCAAATTGATTGGAGATTTATCATTTTATGTAGAAGTGGACATGACAATTTAAATAGGTCAATCGCCAAATATATTGATGGAATCAAGACACTATTATTTTTCTGGGTTGGAAATTATGCATTATTCCATCACTATAGAGGTAGGACTATGGATGGATAGAAAATGACCCTCGTTGATAATTAAACCATTTTTTTTGTAAATAATCACCCAATATAGGACATCAGAGAGGCTGCATTCCTCACTCTCCCTAATATATCAAAACTCTACTATGAGGTGAAAGATAACCATTACATCTTATATAGGAATTAAATTGGAAAAATTTCATATGTATAAACCTAGATGAGAGAAATAGTTCATAATAAACATGTAACATAGGGTAGTTTGGAGATATTTAAATACTACATACATCCATCTAGTTATTAGAAAATGTATCTAAACTTAGATTTGTAAGAGTGAGAGTCTGTTGTTGAGAATATGTATGACAACCCTATTAATAATTTCTTATTAATTCCAAATTTATTATATAACATTAAATATTATAGAACCATGTTGAATCAATATGTATAGTGTGTTTGGGAGTTTGGTGCATTAATAAAAACATAAACATGAAAAACATCATCATTATTTAAATCTTCCTTAACATGGTCATGCTTAATACAAAATTTGATGGCCTTTGGCTATTCATACAAAAGTGGTGAGATATAAAGACTATAAATCAAATAAAAATGGAATACCACGATGACGATAAAACATGTTAGACAAAAATCATAACAATGAAGTATAAAAGAGGCTAGAATCATAAAGATGAATAACTAGGCATGATATTGAATGATAATAATAAAGGTGACATGAGAAATCTGGATCAACATAAAAAACTATATCATTGACATAAGAGAAAGTTAAATTTCAAAAATTCTTGAAGGTATAATTTCCATGATGTCTTTGTTTCACTCAAGAATCAACTTCATCTTGTATCCCGAGAAAAAACAATATTCTAATTCATTAGAGGGATAAATATTTTCAGGTTCCTGTATGACATTCATATCATTCTCATGAATTGGTTATCAACATATACCATACAACATGGAATCATTTATTATAATATATTATTCCATCAGGATTTATTTTGGAATAAATACATGTATTTCCCCCACCATGAAATATATGTTCATAATAGTGAACATCCTGGATAGAAAATGGGTATATTTGTCCACTTCACAATTGTCTAGCATGTAAAATCGTGGTGAAATTTCTTCCACATAATGGGGGAGTATTAATAATCATTAGAGTTATTAATGAGAGTGAATTTGTAATATCATAATATGGTTATAAAATATATAGTAATGAGGATATGGATGAAAATATCCCAAACATTAGGAAATGATGATAAAAGATAAAATATAATGAAGATACTTGAATATTATGGAGAAGGAGAGTTTAAATTATGTTGATAGTGTGATTCCAAATAAATGGGATGGTATTATTGAGTGTTTGGGGAACATGGGTGTGACTAGAGGGATAAGTGTAATGGTTAGGGATATTCTCCTTGTTTTTTTGAGTGAATATAATGGGGATATTGGGTGTGTTTATATAGGAAATAAATGGGGAATTCATTATTATTTATCAAACATATGTTTTTGTCACGAACCATATCTCATCACCATCCAAAATTGCACCCAAACTGGTCCATGTAAAGGAATGAAGGGTGTTTACTATCTCCATGGAATAGAAAAAGTTCCCAATTAGCATAAATATTGATTTGGGAATTATTTACATATGTTTATAAGCATCAAATAACCAAAAAATAATAAATAAATCGAATCAAAAAATTTAATCCAAACAAGCATTTAATAAAATTATGAATTGAAATACATAGTATAAAAAACACTAAGAGGTAAAAACACAAAAGATGAAGAACGTATGACCCAAGAATAACCAAATGGAAAGGGGACATCACCCAAAAACATTCTCCACAACAAAACACACGAAAAATAAATTAACAACCTGAACCATCATCTCCAAGGATCATTCCATTACCCGCAGCAAAAATTATCATGTATACCTTCAAAGAAATGTGTATGTAGGGTGTGGGCCTAATACTAATAGGATTCCACCCTTAATATTACATGTGATCATAATTTTAAGAAAAAAATCGGGGTTTTTTAAACATGAAATGACATAACAATATCTAAAAGGAAACACATTAAATTAGAATATTTTTCAACATAGAAACATTGAAAAACGTAGATTTTTAAATAAAAAAAACATGATACTGTATTTTCATATAGATCACACCTTATGCTAATAGTTAGTAAAATACATCTAATGGGAACTAATCATGGAATACCCCTAGGCACTAGAAAATTGTGGGGCCCAAGTTACAATGTATCTTGGTGTATAAGTAACCACAACCAAAATCCTTATCAGTAATGATACAATAGAATGGGAATACCAATGGCCTAGTGGTCCCCAAACATCATCAATGATTAGTTTGAGTTTTCATATTTATTATTTCAATGTGAAAAAGGTATGATACCACTATTAGATCCATAGCATACTAGTCACAGTCTACCCACCTAGAAACTATGTTTTCCCGCTTTGTGATCAAATGAGTTCCAAATGTTATAAAATACCATTTTACCCAAAAAATACCATTTTTGAATCATGGACACCCAAAATAGTACAAAATATTCGTTTTAACCTATGTTTAAATCAATAAACCATTTAACATTTTCATAAAACAATTTCAAGAATCAAATTAAGGATTTTCACCCAAAATACATTTCAAAACCCACATTCCAGTTAAAATAAACCCCAATACAATATAAAAAAGAAATGGAAGCCCTAGAAACATTTAATAAAACATTTTAATATATTAAAATATTCACTCAAATTATATTACATCAGTTAAATATGAAAAACATAAAATTTGATGAAAAAATGAAACATTATAATCAGATGCTTAACCAATTGTAACAAAAATAATTTTGACAAAAAAATAGTCATGAAACAATATGAGAAGGTAAATCAAGCATGATAACTGATGAAATTATTCTCACACAGGGAAAAAAATATTATATTCTAATAAACCAAAATCAATGCACAAAACATCAACTACAACACTGTCGCCCCACAAGGGGATGAAAATGAAACATAATTCACAATATTCAACAATGAAACTCAAAACTATACCCTAGGTATGAAACCTTATAAGATGTATATTTTCAACATCATAAAGTAGGGAATAAAGTGTATGGAAAATGTAAGGAACATGGGAGGAATTTAATTACATGAATAATCTTGATGTTCCACCACAAAAAAAAAACAATTCAAAAATGGGTTCAGAAAGAGCATGTTGGAGCTTTAGAGCCTTCAATGGATGCAATGTATGAATGGGGGAAGAAACTACCACACAATGGTAAATATCATAATGGAAAAAGTTGAATAAAAAAAATTATGACCAAGACACTTTTCCTTATATTGTTTGTACAATTTTGTAAAATGTGTAGCCAAACCGTGCGGAATGTTCTTTCCACCAAAAACCTGTAAGTTTTCTTTAAAATTTCTGGGTGTTCATCAAAGATATGTGGTGGAAATGATAGGATAATAATATAGGAGGAAACATAACTAGAAATAATTAAATGGATATGAAAATTCACCCAACATGAAAAAATTGTTCCCTAGATATTCAACCTAATGTTTGATCAAAAAACAATAATGTGTACTCACATTAAACATGTGATATATACTCCCATTTCTCATGTACATCATTCCCTTACATCCAAATGTCCCGGAATAGTGTAATTCATTTCCCCTAAAGCACATTCTCTTGGAAATATTCTTTTTTCACTAGCCACTCAATCACTAATAAATCACGCTAAATCACCGACTCCTCCAAATTCAACTTTTGTGATGGATCCATAATGTAAGTCATAAATTAAAAGACATGAAATATGTTGTTTTTTTAAAATGTTGGGGATGTAGCCTTAATTTATTATTTAAAGTGAAGACCTATTTAGACTGGGTAGAGGGAGACCCATTACATAGCTCGAAGGCCTAAGGCCATGTGGCCTCAAGATTAGGGTTGAAAGCCCATTTTTTGGGCTCAAAAATCCCCTCAGTGAATAGTATTGGTACAGTATCCGGTCTACTACAGTACCTGCTACAGTACCACCGCTTCTACAGTTCCTCCTACAATGCCTCCTTCACTACAGTTTTGTCGCCGCTACAGTTCTACCGCCGCTATAGTACTTCTACAGTTCCTTGGTGTTATCTTTACCTATTTTCCCAAACGACGATGACTAATACAAGGGGTCAAAATCAATAATACATGCTCAACCACAATGAAACTACATTATTGATGCCTCTAGTTAGTATAATATTTATGGAATCGTTGAGCTATTAGTAACAACTACCTTTTCATCTTTAACTTCTCATATGTATCTTTCAAAAGGAATGGCCCCAATATTGAGTTACCACCGAAATTAACCCAACACATGATGTCCGACATTACCAACAATATATTACTTCAAAAGTAGCGATTCTAATTGTTAATTTGTTACTATTATTTTATGAAATCTACAACAATCTGAAATTAATATCCCAAAAACCTATAAATTCCATGACACATACACAGATCATGTCTTCCAAAAAAATTTTTGACACTCTTTATGGTTGTCCATTTGAGGATGGAATGTCATGATCATCTTAATCTATGTCCCAAAAGACACTGAAGGCCTTACCAAACTGAGAGGTAAAATTTGGTCTCCATCTGAGACAACTAATAAGGAGACACCATGAACCCTTACCACCTCATGAATATAAAATCAGCCCAACTCATACCCTTTAGATATATCTCAGATAATAATGAAGTGGGAGGATTTGGTTAAAATATCAATCACTACAAAAAGAGCATTTTTAACTCATGGTTTATGAGGTATTACAACAATGAAATCCCTGGTATCTGCATCCCACTTCTTGTTAGTAATGGGTAACGACTGACGGAAACCAGAGGCCCTTTGATGATATGTTTTCACCTCCTAACATGTAAAGTACCTTGAAACAAAATCAATTATATCCCAAATCATATCGGGGCCCCATAATATCTGACAATCATCATAATACATTTTGGTAACACCATGATAAATTCCCCCACTAATATTGGTTGTAAACAACACAATCACCTTCCTTAGAGACTACAACAACACCAAACGGCCCTTGAAGCACAATAAACCCTAAGAAGGTGAATAACAATAAGAATTCGTCTCCCCATACTAATGGAACTGCATCAACTACAAAAAATATCTAATCAATAGGTTACTGCCAACAAATCATCCCTAAATTAGAAGGATTCATATAAAAACTCACCAAAAACACATCACCATTGTGCTCTTGGGATTCCATGTCCATATGGGAAAATAACCCCATCAGAGTCCACTCATCATTGGAATTCCTTAAATATGAGACTAGTATATTCCTGATGAAGGCATTAGACACCACATTACCCTTTCCCAAGGTATAGATGATATCAAAGTGGGGCCACAAGAAAAAAATCAATACAACGGTGGTGAATCAGATAAAGATCCTTATATGAGAATATACAGGACGAGATCTTACAATCCGAGTAGACCACAAACTTCTACCCCAAGAGGTGGTGAAACCCAATTTTGAAGGCATGAATCACCACTGTAAACTTCATGTCATGGGTCGGGTAATTCATTTCATGTGGTCATAGTTGATTAGATCCATTTTCCACCACGTGTTCACCATGCATATGTACTCACCCAGTACACATACATGAAGCGTCTCAATATAACACATAGACAATTCTATATTATGGAAAGATCAAAACAAGGGTGGTATTCATCCACCATATCAACTACTCAAAGGATGCCTCAAATACTACCCCCATTTAGACATCACCAAATTCATGGTGGGCATGGTCATGGGTGAAGAAATATGAGATAAACCATGAACAAAAGGCCTAAAATAACCATACAGGTTGAGGAAATTCATGATCTCGAATAGATACATCATCTACTCTCATGAAATAATGAAATTTATCTTCTCAGGGTCCACTAAACCACCCTTTTCTGAGATTTAATGACCCTGAAACTTCACATCCCAAATCCAAAAGGTGAACTTGGATAACTTCTGATAAAAGAGATGATCTCGTATAGTACCCAATATAATCCCCATATGACGCTCATGATATTCCTTAGATCAATATTAAACTAGGATTCCATCGAAGAATAAAAATACGAAGGAGTCACGGTACTGGTGGAATACCCCATTCATGAGTGAAAAAAGACCACAAGATCATTGGTGAATCCAAAGGGCATGATCAAGTAATCAAAGTGGCCATTCCTACTTTGGAATTATATCTTCATGATATACACCACTCTTAACCTAACATTGTGGTAACCTAAACGCATGTCTATATTATAAAACAATATTTCCCCATTTACCTAATCTAATTAGTAATCTATTCAGGGAAAATAAATTATTTATGGTCACCTTATTCATCATCAAATAGTTAATTCACAATTGGGAGAACCATTGGCCTTCTACACAAAAAGAATAGGAGAACCCAAGATGATATGATAGGGTGAATAAATCCTTTGGATTCCATATAATACAACTATATCATTAATTTATTCAAATAAATGGGCTCTATATCATATGATTTAAGAGATATCAGTTGTAGTCCCACCGCACAATAAATTGATAACTCCACATCCCACTCTAGTAGAATATAGGAAAACTAATTTGTAAATACCTACTATAACTCATACACTACATGTGGAAATCGACTCTATGGAGAAGGAATACCATCCACTAGAATGACCAATGCAAATATGAAGATGTGTTTTCCCAACTCTATGAATGGATGTCCCTCAAGACCCGACTGAGGATCCCATTCCCAAAGAAAAACATGAGGACTCCCATAAAAATCCATGAAACTCACATAGTGTATAGTAATTGATACGTTCTTGAATGTGAACTACCCAATCTATGTTGAGGATTACATAAAAAAATTCCATATCTAAGACTATGAGGTCCCACTCAACCTCAACCACTGATGCAGAAAGTGCACATGATCCGAAGCTAAGACCTTGATCCATATTTATACCCAACAACATCACCAACTCCCTAGAAAAAGACTATGACTAGGATGAAAAATTAATCATGTCACCATACCTGTAGAGATAAAATATACATATGCACTAGTATCAAATTAGACATCAGATAAAGATGATGCAATCAAAATGGTACCTCAAAACTATCAAATCCCCTACATCCCATCCTATTGGTTCCTAATCCAAAAATAAAATACAATTTTATTTAGTATATTTGTTATAGTAAATTATATAATTTCCTCACATTGTGTTATATTATTTATTTTTAAATTATTTTTGATTACATCATTCATTTGAAATATTGATGAACACTCTAGATTTACCTTTTGATGCAAACTATAGTAATTAAGACATAATTATTTTTATAAGTATTATTTGAAAATATTTGTTTTCATAGGTCTTCCTTAAATAATCTGATACAACATTAATTCTGGACAGGGTAGATAATGAAATCATTTGGTTAGTGTAAAACACATATGAAGTCACAAATAGTATGTACTCTCAAGATTGGACATTAGTTCAGTATTAGGGCCATATATTCATCATATGTGATTTTCGTGGGCCCAAATTTGGAGATGAGATGAAGAAACAAATATCTAAAAAATCATACTTCTTTAAGGACATCTGGTTCACATTTTTTGATGGTTAAACAGATGGTGAATCTTCTATTAAATGATTTTGCTGAATTTTACCAATCACACTAGAAACCACATTCAACCTATCCTATCCTCAACTCTATAAATGTGTTATTTGTAATTTATAAGGTTTGAGAATTTAATTGAAATATTGAAGGTAGAGAGGAATTGGTTTTACTCCATTTATCATGGAATTTGAAGATGGATATCCCTTGAAGCTAGGATCACTTCCTTGAAGGTATGATCGCTTCATTAAAGATTTCTTTTTATTATTCACATCATAATATAGTTTTCATTTTAATAAACTCATAGTTTTTCATGAATTATAATGTTATTTTGTTTTTTATTCATATATTAATCTTCTTATTTTGGATGGAAATCATGATTAGAAACATGATTGGGTTATACACATTCAAGGACCGTTTTGAAATGCCAAATGTTTCTACGATGACTACACCACCCATAAAAGAGTATTTATTCTTTGTAATCGATCTAATTATAAACATATTCTCATATTTTATTGAATCAATTATATATTATGATTTATTATTTTTGTTTTCAAATTAATAGAAACTAATCAAGCAGTTTAATGTTTCACTCAAAATCACACCAGGTGGGAATTGTGTGAATTTTGGGAGGGAACTTTAATCACTGAGACAACACCATATGAGATTAGTTTGTGGAGTTAAAATATAACTTGTAAATATAATTTCCCCTTATTTAGTGAATTTTTATGTTCCCTAATTATTCACTAACCATAATATAATATTAGAATTAAAATCAATGCATGGGAAAACTATTTCATGTTCCAACGATAGAATAGGGTTCAATTCATTTTATTATTGCAGTTAAGTTAAATCCCATATATTTCTAGTGTTATAAAATTATTGGATCATAATTAAGTTGATTTTAATTAAAATTACATTGGTTAATATGTATATGGATATGTAGAGTTTTATGAGTTATTATTTTTAAAATATATTTATAAAAAAATATTCTAATTGTAATTTATTTTTCAAATTTCATTTAAAAAACAAGACCAAAAAATACATTCCTCTTCTAGAAAACATATTTTTTCTTATTTTAGAAGCATAAACCCCAGAACTTAAATGTTTTTTTTCATTATATTTATTTTCTATTAAAAATACCTATAATAACAATTAAAATAACTTCCTCCATTGAAATAAGGCATTGGTTAGACACTCAACAACACCTATGTACCTAAGAAATCACACATCATTTGATGGTGTCTGTGAATGTTCCATTCAAATTGGCACCCTGTCTAGAGAGGGAAGTAATTTAATCAACCAATTAGAGGTATTTATTTTATTTTTAATTTTATTATTTTCTTCTACTATATCTTTCATCTTTCCCCTTTCTCATGTTTTCATTTTTTCAATTCTTTATTATTATCATAAAAACTCAAAATTCTATTATTTTTATTAGGGTCTAATTTTATTCATTTACATTTTTTTACTGAAATTATCAAATCTCGAATATCTCTAGTATTGTGTCTCTGAGATTAAGCATAAATTTAAGGCTCAAATCAGATAATCTATGTCTATGGGAAGTTTCAACATTCAACTAGATGTAGAATTCATCCATTCTGATAACAATAAAATTGGAATCACTTTTGAACCAATCATAAAAAAGAACTAATGGACGAAAACAAAAATAATGAACGTAATAGTACCATTTGTGAATTGGATGCATGAGATATTAACAACCAACCAAATTTTATTGCATAATAGAATCTTTAATTAGAACTTGAACTCAAATATGGGATAATTAATATACCTTAAAATTTCATCTTGGTTATTATGTGAGGATAGTAAAAACATTTAAAACTATTTAATATGGTTTTATCAACATAAAAACAAATAAATTTCCCTAAAAATGAAACAAAACTATGACAATTATCATTTTCACAAGATGGAGCTATAAATTATTGGACGTATTATATTGAACTTGAAGATGTAACATGTTGGAATGATTTGAAATGCCATTTCGTGGAAATATTTCTTCAAACATCAAGGACCACTTCCATTCATAAGATGATATCAGTTATCAATAATGAACATGTGGATTCAATGTATGAGTACTGGGAGCGATTCAAAGAAGTTATGCGTAGGTTTCCCACTTCACCAAAATAGTGAGAAACTTCTCATCCAGTACTTCAATGCTTAAATTAAGCCTACGGAGAGAAGAATGATGGATGTTGCAATTGGAGGATAATTGGTGGATAAAAAACTAGTAGATTCACGTTCATTAATAGAAAACATGGACCAAAACATCCAAAAATTTGGAAATCAAGGAATACAATATGTTATAGGTGTACATCAGGTAAGTACTTGTAATTTATAATGTCAATTCATTGATACCAAGTTGATATAATTGAAAACTATAGTGATGCAGATTTCATTGGATCTATATAAATCCCAACCTCTCCAAGGAGGCCTTGTGGAATTTATAATAAAATAGACTACCCAACTGAAAAGTTACAACAATTACAAGAGAGAGAGGATTGCATAGAAATATTCCCTAGGAGACCCTATCTATATCAACGACAACCACTTACCCAAGAAAAGTACTATTCTGTTTCACTAATATAAATCCAAGGATTGAAAGATTAATAAGACATAAAGTATGTCTATGGAAAACAAAAAGGTCCCCTTTTCAACAAAACATCAAGTATCCTCGACCTTACTAAAAATGATTCAAACAACCACAATGGTGATTTTATGCTCAATAATTAACAGGAATACAACAATGGAATTCTTATCCAATAGTAGATTCCAACACAAAGGATCTATTGAAACATATTGTTATTAATCAGTACAATGATATGAAGAGTCACAATTTTGATTATGGGGGAGTTTAAGACACAAATGAGATATATTTACACTACCCACCATGAAATGTTATGCAAGTAATATCAAAATCCCCTTCCCAACCTAATTAAAACCCCATGGGGAATTTCAGTGCCATCACATTGAGAAGTCAGAATCAAAAACATTTATACATCATCACTTACCTTTCTACCAAGATTCACCTCATCCTTGGAGAAGACCCAATCCATACCAACTGATGAGAAACCCAAGGGGAAAGGCAAATGTAAGAAAATTATTTAATAGGTTATTCCTAAACCCCTTCCATTTCATAATGGATATTTAAAAACAAGGATTATGGATGAATTTGTGATACCAAAAAAGTGGTTTTGGAAAAATTCCAGTATATTGATATCAACATCCATCCACCTGAAGACATTATAAAAATACCATGGAATACAAAATTATTATGTGAACTTGGAACTAATAGAAGATGGATCAATAGAAATGAGATGATAAATCATGGAAGTAATGTTTTATCATTTATTACAACAACTCTTGTAATTCCAAACAATGTGATAGGATCCAGGGACATTCACAATCACATGCACCAAAGGGGATTTACAATTTTATGATGCATTATATGATTTATGATTTTCCATAAAAGTGATTACTCAATCAATATATTCTTGTCTACTGGAGGGAAAGTTGTAGCCGATGAGAGTGGTGGTACAATAGTTGAATAGATCTATGGAATATCCAATATGGGTACTAGTGGATTTACTTTTTCAGATAAAAGACATGATCTTTCCAATAGATTTGTATGGGCAAAACCTAGGGGATGATCAGATGAGATCTCATTCTTCAATTATCTTAGGTAGTAAATTTATAAAAACTAATGAAACTGTCACAAATTTATACTATGGTACATTTTACATAGAGTTCTAAGATAAAGTTGTCATATTTGTTATTATGGACACCATGAAGTACCACTCATAGTACAATTCTAATTTTGTTATCTCCCATTTTCAACCACCATGTAAAAACCCCATGGAATTATATTGTACAATTATTAGGGATATTATGATAATTAGTTTGAGATTTATGTAAAATATAAAATTCAAATGTTTTTCTAATTCAGAAACCTCTCTTAAATTTTATTTTAAAATAGATCATTATTTTGATTTTGATCATTTGAACTCTATTTATGACATGTAAATTAAGTATGCTGATTGATTTGATGTTTTATTCTATGATTTTGATGATTTATATTCTAATACCGATGTTCAGTTTTCACAAAATTCAGTTCCTTAAATGTATTCATCCATACATCAGACACCTACATTATAACACAATCAATTGTCACCAAATTTGAAATACAAATTCTTGTTATGTGGTGAGAAATTTCCTATTATAAGTACTAACAATCTCTCATTTGAACATGATAAAAACATTTCAATTTTTGAGGGACAACATTATAGAAATTTGGTGGATCTTGGGTGACATATAAGGTATTAGACACTTCATTTTAATTCATAGGATTCATTTAGAGGTAGGGGCTAAAACAGTTAGGTAGACACAATTGTCACTAAATCAAACACTTCTGGAAGTTGTTAAAAAGGAATTTGAAAATGTTTCTTGAGGTAGGAATAATTTATCCCACTTTATATTCTATGTGGGAGAGTTATATTCAGGTTGTGCCTAATAAATGTGTTGTTACTATTGTTGGGAAGGATATAGAGGAGTTAGTTCCACTGAGGGTGAAAAATAGTTGGCATGAGTGTATTGATTATAAGAAAATAAATAAATCCAAACTCAAGGACCCTTTCCCTTGACCATTTATTGATCAAATTATCCATAAAGTTGCTGGATGGACACATTATTGTTTCATGGATGGTTTTTCTAAATATTTTTAGGTACCCATATCCCTAGATGACGACGAGAAGACAAAATTCACTTATACATTTGGTATATTTTTATATTGAAGGATTCCATTTGGACTTAGTAAGGATAAGGGTACCTTACAAAGATCAATTGTGATTATTTTTAAGATTTCAATGAGTCCTTCAAGGAGTTATTTATGGATTACTTTATAGTATCTGGATCCCCGTTTGTTGAATGTATCTTTAGTTTGGGGAATGGGTTAAATCATTTAATTGAGAAGAATCTTGTCCTGAACATTGAAATGTGACTTTTAATTGTAGGAAATGGATTTGTCTTAGGGAATTTGGTGTAACGTCTTGGGTAATAGATGATAGATAAAAGGCAGATATTATTTCATCCTTATCTTATCCTGCATGTGTGTGCTATGTTAGATCATTCACTTGGAAGGCATGATTTTATAAGTGATTCATCAAATATAGTAGTAAAATTGATCTTCCTATGTTGATATTACATAAAAAAGGTTATTAAATTTTTATTATTAATTCATGAATGATTTAATTTAATTATCTAAATATGTTTCTATCCAATTCACCATTTATACATCCCCCACATTGGGTGATTCCTTTTAAACATATGCGTGATGCCCCATCTTCGCTGTTGGAGTATTCTTATCTTTGAGTGGGGAGGGAAATTCTGATATGATTACCAATTCTATTAGGAAATTGGATTAAGCCCAATTAAAATAATCAAACATGGAAAACAAGTTTCTTTTCCACATAAATAATTTTGATAAAATTCATTCATATTTATTTAGATCTCAATTAGTTGTTTTTTATGACCATGTAGCTCTAAGGTACCTCTAGGAAAATCCATATGCATACACAATACTTATTCATTGGATAATCATTCATTAGGAATCATATATGTAGACAAAGGAAATGAATGGTCTAGATAACATGGTGATAGACACCATGAGTAGGCTTAATCACAAAATAGAGATTGACAGTTTGAACCAAGTACCACTTTGGGACATGTTCCTTGATAAGAATCTTTATTCCATCTCATGTATGCATCATTGGTATAATGATTTAGTAATATAACTTTTTTACTCAAAAATTATAAAAATTGTAATGATACATCAAGTCTAAAAGTTTAAGAGTGAGTCAAAATTTTATATTTGGGATGATCATTACCTCTAGAGCATGTGTTGTGATCATGTTATTAAGAGTTGTGCTCCTTATCATGAGTTTGATTTTTTATACATTTATTCCATACACGTTCATGTGGATAACATAGTTGACCCCAACCAATAGCTTGGAATGTCTCAGACATTGGATAATATCAGCCAAGATTATTCCCTAATGGTCATGGGTTTTGCAAGGGATGCTAACATTTATAACACACTGTAAATGTTTCTAGGATACTTAAGATGCCTCCACAACCAATTTTATTTTTTATGATTATTGATGTATGGGTAATTGATTTTAGGGGTTATTTTCATAGTTCAATTTGTTTATATTTTGGTTGTTGTTGATTATATGAGTAAATGGGTGGAGTCTAGGGCCACTAGTACTGATGAATCTCATGTTGTAGTAGACTTTTATTAGCATAGATGATTTGAAGTTTTCAAGAAAAATGGCTACCATCAAGGATCAGGGGATATACTTTTGCAATTGGGATTTGGATTCTATCCTTTAGAAGTATGGGGTGACACACATAACATAAACACTATAACACACCCAAATAAATTTCTAGGATGAGCTTTCAAATCCTGAATATAAAAAAATTTGGTAGAAAAACATGAATCCAAATAAGAAGGATTATAGAAAGCACTTGGACGATGCTATGAGGGCTTATTAGATAACATAAAATACCTCAATCATGATTTCACCATTTTTGAATGTTTTTGGGAAATCATGTAATCTCCTAGTAGAAGTCAAACATCAAGCATAATTGGCTATAACGAAATGAAACATGGATTTGCCAAAATATGGAATATAGTGGAAGAAGAAAATTCTAGATCCTGAAAATATTCTATTGTCATCCTTTGAGGACTCATGGCTCTATAATAAATGTTCAAAACAATATCAGGATATAATGATCCAATAAAAAGGGTTTCAAGTTTGAGATAATGATCTACTCTACAATTTATGACTCAAGCTAGTTCCTGATATGTTGCATTATATATGTTTTGTTTCTTATGTTGACTTTAATGTTTTTCCTTATTGGGAAGTGTAGATAAGACAATAAAACACTGAATGTGTCTTTGTAGTGAACTAGAAAAATTTGATTCAATACATTGAAGAACATTCTACTAATTTAGTGGATTTTGTCACAATACATGACCCAATCATTAATTGACATTATCATGTTGTTTCTAAACATTGCACTTTTATATTACTTGTCCTATATAAAATTTTACATTTCATGTGAAAATATCATATACTATGATAACATTTTGGAAAATGCAATATCTTATGTATGGGGGAGGGAAACAATTTCGGGGTATATATTTATGATTTTCATTTGTACGTTTTATGTGTGTTTTGTGTTATATTTTAGGAATACAATTCAAAAAAACCAAAGTATAAAAAATTAAGGTTTTTAATTTGGTGTCCTAATAAGAATGATCAAGATATCATTATTAAGGCATGATTTTTATAAGAATTTATGTTTTTTATGATACAATTTTTTAAGTTGTTATAAAACCTTTTAGACTATGACACCATTATTTGTGATATTTATTCATGGAATATTATATCATTGATTTCTCTACAGAACATTTCACGTAATCATGATTTGTGAAATATTTCTTACTAAATTGAAGCTATATCCATGTTAGGTAAGAAAATTTATCTTATATTATTTTTTGATTCTGATATTTGCTTCACTTATAATAAATTTCATCATGTTCCCAAAATTACCTATTCTCGTGTACCTATTATCCCACATTTATACACCCTAAAAAAGTCAAAAAATAAAAAAAAAATCAAATCAAATCCAAATATTAATTAATAATGTAGTATTGTTAAAATGTTCTATGGGTGGGAATATCTAGGTCGGGAGGTTGAGGGTTGAATTTTTGAAATTATTTTGTAAGTGAGTATTAAAATTTTATTGTAATAGTATGTAGAACATGTTCAGTGAATTAAACTAGGTAAGAAGAATTATTTTACTTGACCTGAATATACTGAATATTGGGTGGAGTTATGAGATTAAAATTTATGGAACACACACATGGGGAATTAATTTTATATCGCACCCATAACATGTATTTCTATGATTAGTGTCATTAATCCCAAAAGATTTTATTTTGATTCAATTTATGAGACAATGAATTTAAAATGTAGTGATATTTACTCAAGATAGGAATCAAAACTTTCTTATATTATCACTATTGATTGAAGATGAATATCTTGTCACAATTGTTTTTGGAATACATGATATGTGAAATTTCCCAAGAGTGAAAAATGTTAAGAGTGGGTAATTTGAGAAAATATTATTTTATTTTATATTTTAGTGATAATAAATTTTATAAATTTATCAAATTATGATAAATATTTTTATTTTTAAAATATTTGGGATTATATAATTCATTTTAAAATTCAATAAAATTCCAATTTTACCTTTTAAACTGCAATATAGTAATTAAGACAAAAATATTTTTTATGTATTATTAGAAAATAATATTTTCTGACAGTTTCCATACAAAATGGGATATAATATTCATTTTGGGCATTAGAGATAGATTTTTCATTTGATTAAAGTTAAACGGCAATACAATCCAGTATAGGATGGACTCACAAGATAGGAAATTAGTTTGGTATTTAGGACATAACATCTTCATCCATGATTGGATTGGGGGAAAATATTAAGATGAGTTAGAGATTTTATTTGGAACAAATAAACCTTCTTGATGGACAACCATTCCACACATTTTGAAGGTCAAATAGGTGATGAAACCTGGAATAAAATATTTTCCCGAATTTCCCCATTCACAAATTAAACCTCTTGTAACCTAGGCTCCCCACCTCTCTATAAATGTGTGTTTTTCAAATATGTTATGATTGGGACGTGCATTGAAGTATTAATGGAATATCATTATTTTTTAACTCCAATTATAATGGAATTTCAATAGGGATATCTATTGAATCTACGATCCCTTTATCAAAGCATTCTTTTTCTTCTTCACTTGATAATATTTTTATTCTTTCAATAAAATATTTGTTTATATTCCTTTAATTATGTAAATTTTAATTTTATTTTTCAATTAGTCTTTATATTTGGTATACAAATCAATAGTATAAATATTATTGGGTAACACCCATTCAACAGCCTTCTTGAAATGAAAATGGTATCTATGATGACTACAATGCCTATGGAAGAGTAATTCTTTATAGCAATTGATCTAAATATAACCATCTTCACTTAATTATTTTTAATAAATGAGACACTATAATTAAAATATTATGATTTATGAATTATATTTTTAAATTAAAATGAACAATGAAAACAATTCGATGATTCATGAACAATCACGCTAGGTCGTGAATTGTGTGAGTTGGGAAAGCACGACCTAAATCGATGATACAAAACCACGTGAGATTAAATTTTATTGTTAAAATATAATATGTATTCATAATTCATCCTTATTCATACTGTGTATATGTTATTTAATTTACCATTGGCCCTAAAAAACTGTTGGAATGATGATCAACACAAGGATCTATGATTTCATGTTCTAATGCCAGCATATGGTTCAATTCATATCTTCGTTGTTGATATGCTCACTCCCGTAATGGTCATGTGTTTAAAAATTAGGGGATTATAATTAAGTGAATTTTAATATAAGTGATAGTGATAAATAATTATGTGAAGAGGTATATTTATATTAGATACGGTTCATAAAATAGTATTATAAAATTACAGGTCATTGTGTTTTATTAATCAAATTTCTTTTCAAAAAACAAGAACAAAATATACAATATTTTTCCAGCTAACATAACTTCTTAATTTGACAAAATAAACCAACCATAATCATATGTTATTCTCTCCCCATTTATTATGTATACAAAATACCTTTAATAAGTATTTAACCTAATTTATCCATTGAGAGATGACCTTGTTCAACCACTTTGCTATAACTAAGTACCAACAAAATCACACATCATTTGAGACATCCTAGGATGGTGCATTTCACCCATTGCATGAATATTTCTCATCCCAGCCTAAGAGATATTTCTATTTAGTGGATATAACCTAAACTAGATCTACTTATATGATGATTTGGACCCACAACCATAGCCACCAGCCCATGTAACCATCATCCTTGACGGATCTGACTTAACTGGAACTCCCCAAGAAGCCACATATCCAACACCATTCTAGAGTGAATATACCACCTGGAAAAGTCATTGTATGTGATCCATAGATCCTCAATGATAATAAGGTCTTAGGGATGATGTTAATGTAGGTTCAGTGTTCCATGGCCTTCCACACTAGTGTAACATGATGGATCATGCATCAGATGTCACAAATTAAACTGGCAAAGGTATGGCTTGAACTACCAACCTCCCTTCTTCCCATGCTACTATTACTTACATTTCATCTTCGATGAACTACGAGTGCCCATCCCAGATTCCATCATTGAGAATCCAAACCTTATCTTGTGATCAATCCCGACTATACCAGCCTAATCAACCACCTCCACAGAGGTATTATGGTTTAAATTTTTTTACTGATAATAGATCTATGGCCACAAACCCCTCTCAAACATCATAGACATCATATGCTCAGTGGAGACTATTTCAGGTGTATATAAGACTCAGTCGATAATGAACATGGCATATTCCCTCATGTAAGTTTCCCCATGGATGAGTTTTGAAAACTCGTGGGGATCTATCACAATCCATGTCTTTAGGAATGTATTGGTCATTAGAGATAACCGTGATGTCCCTCCAGGTAATATGCTCATGCTTCCCATTTTGAATAACCAATTACAACAACATGGGGCTGGGACCCTCTAACCTAAATTTGGCACATTCTACCCCAACCTCCTCATGTATATCGAGGAACATAAACATGCACTGAATACAATCAATCCACTCCTATACTTCTTTTGGTTCATTTCCCCCTTATAAGGTAGTATAAATGTTATTAAAAAACACGTGGGGATTGTCCTTCCTAGAAATGGACTCATCAACTCAAGCTGGATATGGATTAGGAGAAATATCCTCTCTCTACCATAGATCATGGACAACCCAGATCACAACTTCTACCAACCCATGATAACATGGGGAAAAAGAAACCTCTTCTTATTACTCTCGTGGTTGCATTGGAGCTTTCTAGGGAGGCATGTAGAAACAAAATGAAAGAGTTAGGAGAGAAATAATTAGTAAAAAATTTATGAAAAATTTAAGAAATAAAATAAAATAATAATAAAGCAATCCCATCTAAATAGTTAAGTAAACAACTAGATCACCCCACCCATTTTCTACATGTAGTCTACAGCCCCCACATCTCACCTAGAAGTGAAGTCAAACAAAAATCCCAACATCACATGGTGACATGCAGTTTATCACGAGAGGTACGAGCCATGAACCCAAATCGCAGCTAGAAATCTCAACCCCAAAAGACCTAGATCATGTCTAACCAGACTCATCCGAAATAATATGACCCAAATAGCTCAACCATTCCCTGATACCATTTCTTCAGGATCCATATCTGGTCTCCAACCAAACTGGCACCTAACATGTTCCATGGAAATTCCCTAAGTTTAATCCCTATCCCCATGGGCTAGATCATGTTCTCGGGTATCATAAATAATGGTTTTGGAACGATTAACTCTTTTTTATAAGCATTAAACAACCGAATACAATAAATTAACCGAATATGAAGATTTAATCCAAACAAGACATAAGTAAAATTCATAATTCCAATACCTACCTTAAAAAAAACCAGAAAAGGTCCACAACTCAAAGGAGAATCATGTTTGACTCAAGAACCACCATAAGGAAAGGGTATATCACCCCCAAATGATATCCACATCACCGCACCTAGAAATGAAGCTAACAACCCAAAAAGTCATCTCCACGGACCTTACCCATACCTGTTTCAATCATTATCATGTCTATATACTCCCAAAGGTGTAAGCAGGGTGTGATCCTATGACAAATATGATACCACCCAAAATATTCTATGTGATAAAAATTTTAAGAAAAAAAGCTATAATGTTTTTTTGAACATGAAATGATACAATAATGTATAAATGGTGAATATTATAATAAAAATATATTTCTAGAGGGAAAAGTGAATAAGGGACACATTTAAATAAATAAAATTCTACGGAATCATTTAAAAAAATACCTTAGGCCAATGGTGAGTAAAATATATCCAATGGGAACAATGTCATGGGAACCACCTAGGCACTATCTAGTTGTGGGGCATCAGGTACATTGTATCTTGTTGTGTTAGTAACCATAAAAAATACTCTTATTGATCACAATCCAAAAGTAGGGGAAACCCCATTGTCTTATTGGTACCAAAACATCATCAATGTATAGTTTGTTTTTTAAACATCAAACATTCATATTGAAATAGGGACGACATCACTATAGGATCTCTAGCATACTAGACCAAGTCTTCCCACCTTGATACCCAAGTTTCCCTCAATGTTCTCAAAAAATGTCCACATGTTATAAAATATATTTTTCATATATTAATACCATTTTTGAATCATAATCACTCCGAAAAATTCCCAACACGTTTTCAACCTTCTTTTAACTTAGTAAACCATTTAAAATTTTATTAAAACAATTTCAAGAATAAAAACAAGGTTTTGCACACAAAATCCATTTCAAAAACCCACACTCAATGCCCAATGCACACCAATACCTTATGAAAATATAATTGGTATCCCAATAAACATTTAAAAAACCATTTTATTATATTATAATTTTCCCTCAAATTATTCCACATGAGTTACACATCCAAAACACACAATTAGAAGCAAAAAATGAAACTTTAGAATCAATCGCTTGACCAATTATATCAAAAATATTGTTCTCACCCCAAACAATTTTTAGAAAAAATGTTAGTATGGCCATGAAAGAAATATATCTTATGAAATAAATCATTACACTTGAAAAAACATACCTTAAATGTAAAAAAACCAAAAACATTATGGGAAATATCAACCTCAACACTACTTCCCCACAAGTTATTGACATAAAACCCAAATCCAAAATATTGAACCAAGAAACCGAAAATTATACCATAGGTATGAAAACCTACATTCTATACATTTAAAACATCAAAAATTTGGAATGGAACTCATAATAAAATGGATGGAACAAGATAATATTTAACATACTTGAAGAATTATTATGTTCCACTATAAAAAATCCATTAAAAATTGGGTTACAAAAGATCTTGAGGGGTCCTATGTGCTTTCCATGGCTATAAGGGACAAATGAGGGAATAAAGGAGTACAATACGCTTAATCCCATAAGGTAAAGCATGGAAAAAAAATAAAATTTTATGAATTGGAGAGTTGTTCATGGTTTGTCTAGATGGTTTAGTAAACCGTGCAACCAAACTATGAAGCTTGTTCCTGAAACCCAAAACTTTTCCATTTTCATAAATATTAAAGGGGGTTAAAGTGTTAGAATAGGGGGAAAATATATGCCAAGAACATATGATGAAAAATATCTTAAATTAAGTAAATGGATGTTATTATTTTGGACTATATATAATAAAATAACTAAAACAACAATCCTTATCCTTGGTTGTCCAACGATTTCTAAACAATGGGTGTAGTGTTATATAATTCCCTCAAACTAGATTCATAGAGATTCTGAATTATTTTAACTCACTAGAATTATAACAAGGAATAATTTCCCAAAGAACTGATCAGTTTAACAGGCTAAAAAAATTACATACATGAGACTTTCATTACAATTTAAAACATAATATAAAACATAGTCCATTCTTTGAGAATTTCAATATTCTAAAATATTAATCATTCATATTTATCATTAAACACATTTTATCATCCTAAGAATATAGAACATATGAAACGGGTGAGATAAGATGCTCGGTATGGTTAAAAAATATTGATATAGTTTTCAAAAATAAGCACAAACTTTTGTGTATTGTTACAAAACATAAATACATGCCTTTTAAACACAATCATCTTCAATACATTAATCATTCACATTGAATAACTAATTTAATCATTTAGATTGATTTTTAAAAAGTCAAATAATCACATAGAATATCAATAACTAATCTAATAATGAGAAAATGGATAATGATGGAGATCTGAATCATAATATTCATGATATATTCCATGAATCTTATATTGTCAAGTATTTGTGCAATGAATCTAGTACTTTAATGAATTCATTCCAACAATAAAAAATGGGTAAGTACTTTCCAAATACTATATCGAATTTGTTTCATGAAACCTACAAATATATTGAAGGGATATAGAAGGCCCTAACCTTCACTTGCTAAATCCAATTCATACCTCTTATAAAATGGGTAAAACATAACCAACATAAAAATTCTTATTTAAACTTGAATACAAAATGTAAATAAAATACCCATCAACCATGAATTGTATCAAAATAACACATACACAGTAAAAAATATCTTAAAACCTTCTATATAATATGTTAGAATATATAAAAATAAATCTACTACAAATAAGAAAAATATCAGACAAAGTATGTTGACATAAATTAAAAAAATCTAATAAATTCATAAAAACAATTTGAGATGAATATCCATTTTTACATTAAAATCATTTGAAAGATGGTTTGTTATAAAATTGAATATTTATTTTGAAAATAACCCTTCAAGATTTTATGAAATGAAACAAAATTTTAAGGAATCATAATGTAAAAAATATTTCTTCTCATGTCATATACATTAAAAAACAATTTTCCTTTATTTTCTGAAAATTTCATAAAGTACCTCATTTGGAAAATGATAGAAAGATTCCTATCAAAAAAATATATAAAAAGTAAAAAATTCATAAAAATTACTCCAGAAAATATTTTGAAATAAATTTTATGAAACATGGACATTGATGATAAAGATTCCCTAGTAGATACATACATACAAAAAACCTTGGATAATAACATGATGGTGAAATTAACCTTTTCATTGTGATTTCCTTTAGTCGTGGGTGCATTAACCTCTTCTTTTCAGGTATCTCCTTTTGTTTTTAACAAAAGGACTCCATAGAATGGATTTTTGACCAATGTATGTGCACTATGATAAATTTTGGGATGTTGGGATATGAAATACTATGTTTTTTCCAATACAATGGTATTTAGTTGTTGGAATTATAGTGAAGGAGATGTTCCCTTTTATAAGCGAGGGAAGGGGACTTTAGGAAACACATAAAATATTAAATTTGAATAAAATATTTTTCAATTACTTATGGATCCAAAGTGAGTTGATTCAATTCATAGATATATATGTGAATAAATCTTATCATAAAATAATTTTTAGGAATGTTTAGGTCATAAAATTAGCCTTATCGTTCGGTTTCAAATCATAGTAAAATAGTATAACCATTATCACGACCACATGTATTTTTATACTATAGGGTTAATATAGTTAATATAAATTCCAAAAACTCATAATTGTATCATTTATGATATATTATACACAATTAAAGTTAGTTTTTTGAACCATAGATTTTTATGAATTTTATTACATTTAATAACATATTATTTATTTTAATGTATCATTTATGTCAATTTTTGTATTATTTATTGTTTTCATTTTAAAAAATATAAAACAATATGATATCTTCCAAGAGAATACTTCTAATATTTCAACATCATGTCTATATTTTCTATTAAAATTTTTGAATGTCATTAATTAATTCATTTTAATATTTTTAACATTTTTAAAATCATTTAATTTACATTTCTTTTAATAAAATAATTTCATCATCAATATTGTGTCCTCATTAATAGTAATTATTTAATATATAAAATTTATAAATAAATGTATATGAATTAGGTAATTATTATAGATTTATATAGACTATTTATAACTAATTTTATCTCATGGATATATCTATATTAAATTAATTATGCTTATATGAATTGTGAGTGTGACATTTTGGTACATTAATTGATTATAATAATATTCATTCCATAATAATATAAAATGGTCCATATTATTAATAAATTTTAAAAAGTTGATGATTAATGTCTAATTAATTCCTAAAATATGTTTTTTATATTTCTTAGGGTAATTTTATAATATTAATTTTACCTTTATATTCGTGATTTACACTTAAATGTGGTAACAAAACAATTATTATTAATAATATCAGAAAAATTAAATGTATCCTACTAACATAATTTGGACACAATAATTACAAATATGGAATCCATTTTTAAAGAATCAAAACACATATGTTCAATTAATTATGTTAAAATTTATACATATTTCCAAAACGAGAAGGCATGTTTTAAAAAAAAATCAAAAGATTGACATGTGTTTATATAAAATTTTAATTTGAAAATAATTCCAATGATATAAATTATATGAAATGAAAAAACATAATATAATTATACACTATAACTAGTTAAAAGGAATATTTAAATATATTAAAAATTTATATGAAATATTAGTTTGGAATTAAAAAGCTGTAATTGTTTCTATTCATTAAAATATGAAAGTTTTCAGAAAAAGATAAAATAATTGTTAAATTTTTTTTATGTCTCAAAATTTAAGGAGAATTTTTTTTTGTAAAATTTATTTATTAAAAGTATCACATAATTTAATTATAAAGGTGTGTCCATTAAAAGGTGGTAATTCAATTTTTATTAGAAATACTTCTTTTATTCAGAAAATTGAATTCCTTCTTATATCATGTCTATGGAACTCTGTAGATAAATTTTAAAATTAAAAGTAATAAAAACTATTGAAAATGGGGTCAATACTAATCATAAACACTATTGAAATGTCATGTTTAATATATTATAGTGTGCTCATACTCTGTATGGTGTGAAACCGATGCTATTGATTTAAAGAATCATACAGTGGAATCTAGGGGTGTTACATTCTACCATCCTTCAAGAAATTGCATCCTTGAAATTTGACCACTAGATAAAAAATAAGGGGATTTACTTTCCAATATAAATTTATTGAATTAGAACGTCGAAAAATTATTACTGAGATATACACATTAAAATAATGACATGGAAGCATAAAGGTCAGTAGAGGTAATACATATTAGTGTTCCATATAGAAAAACATAGAGATGATAAAAATATAACCATAAAGTTCATATGGGGGGGGGGGTGATAGGGAGACTGATTAAAAAAAAGTTAATGATAAAAAACCTAGAAATCATTGATGATGCAAGGGACCATTTGATTCAATGCATAAAGGACTTGGATAACATTTTTAGATTTAATATTCATTTCATAGAGTTGAATAATCTATTTACTTCATAGACTATGAAAATTTGATAACACACATAATTGACATTTAGTGTATCATCCTTTAAACAACTCATTTCAAAATCTCATTGTTCTCTTCAAAAAATATTAAAAATCTAAAATATTCTATTTCTCATAATCGTAAAAGGTTCTCAAAATAATATTTTACCGTTTAAATAAGGAAAAATATTAGATAAAAACTATAAAAATATATTAGGCTATTGGTAGGTGATACAGACTTATCATACATTGGTTTTGGGATCGATTTCAATATCCATTTCTGACTTGTTTGGTTGTCTCCAGACCTATGGGTTGTTCATTTTCTAAAATAATATTATTATAACATTCTAGAAATAAACTTATTAGGTTAAAAATTAATGAAATTATTTATCCTAAAATAATAATATCCAACGTCCAAATAATCCCATTCCAACATTAATACTCTACCAAAATACTCCCATTCAAATTCACAATTCAAAAGGTCTCAAAATTTACAAAATAAATCTTAATAACTCATTCTCCAAACAACATAATTTAGTTCTTATTATCGCATACCAAATATTTGATCACATAAAAATCCTCAATGTAAACTTATATGCTTAAAAATTCATAAAGAACATATATTGTATTACAATAATTAAATATCACATTATTTTTATATATATATATAATATAATAACATAATTCATTAAATAAAAAAAATAAATACATTAATTACTATACTTTGATCGTAGTAACATATAACGTTGACCTTGATCCATTTTCTTTTTCTCACATATATTTTGTTGATGCATGGGGAATTCATTTGAAAAGCGTCCCTTATATTTATAGTTGAAACATTACAATTTTATATATTCATTATTTTATTGAAATGATGAGCATTGTTCCCTTTTTATCCATATATGAGACAAAATCATTTTCCCTTTATGTAGGTAGTAGGGATATTCCTTCCACAATTATCACATGATAGAAAATCCTTCTTTCCCTTCTTCACAATATCTTTATCCTGCTCTATATTTTACTTCTTATCTTAATTTCCCTTAAGGTCCTATTATGTAGAAAATTCATTCTATTTCATGATAGAACTAAATACTATATCTTCGTATGATGAAATATTTTGGGAGACCAATACCTTTTGGATAAATGGATATAACCCATCAATAAAATGATCAGTCTTAGTCCTTGGGTTACATATGTAGTCTGTAACATTTTCTACTAACTTTGTGAAGTTACATTCATACTTTAAATCCTTTTCATCCTCCATATACCTCATAATCAGAAACTATCTCTCCATATCAGTTAATTGTTAAAAAAAACTAATTTTTTATAAACAAAGTTCTTTAAAATCCCTAAATTCCATATCTTCTACATTGTAATCCTCCATTTTGTTTTTAATTAATGACAACCATAGATATACATAACCTAGAAGATGACAAAATACAATGACACATTTTAAAATTTTGTTACTCTCTGATGTAGGTAATATTTTATCCAAGGAACATATCCATTAACCAGCTGCAAAAGGATTTGTAGTCACAATATTTTTTGGAGGTTGTTGTCTCATGAAGAGTTATAACATTGATCCTCCACATTTTGTATCAGGATACACCATATAAGAAAGATTGTTATTTATATCCTTAGACAGCAGTCCTAATATAGTTATAATTTGTTCAGTACTAGTTTTATCACCCACACCACTATCCTTATCTTGAATACGAGGGAAATCACTACATCGATTATGTGAATTGATTGAATTTTTGTTAGTTATAGTTGGTTCTTTTTCTAAACCATGAAATGCACTATATTAGGTTATCAATCATAATTTATAATTCAAAAATAGTAAAATAAATTGAAAATTTTATTAATATCGAATCCATAAAAATTGTTCTTTTGGGAAATATTTACTAATATACATTTCATTATGTTTTTGAAAAAAATGAATTATCAAAATAATATCAACCATGAGTGTCATACCAGGTGCATAGTTAGGATAATTTTCACATATTAGGTAACCCCGAGTCTGGTCTTGAACACCACGATGGAGTTTTCACACCAAGGTATATCTATGCTAGAACCACATCCAATTGTAGTATCTAGATAGGGATGTATTTCAATGAATACATACATGATATCTAACATACAAAAATTGTAAAATGTTTTTATACACTAATCCTGAAATTAAAACATAGGGTTTTGTTCCCTAATATATGTTGTCTAAATATAATTTCCAAATATATATATAAACACTCATTGATACTAGATGTAATGCCTCGAACATAGATGAATAAACTCTATGAATTGTTTTAATACATCAGAATTATTGCAAGGAATAATATCTCGATGGACTGATTAGTTTAGAAGTCTTGGAAAATAGATTACATACATGAAAAATTCATTACAATTCAAACATAATATGAAACGTATTCTATTATTTGAATATTCCATTATTTTCATTGCTTTACCATGCATATAAATTATAAATAACAATTTGGAATCCTTGGAAAATAAAACATACAAAATGGGAGATCTTCGATGCTTAGTACGGTTAAACCATATATAAAATGATGTTAGAATTAAGAATAACCTTATAAGGTATGTTATGAAACTGAAATACGACATTTTTAAAAACAATCCCTAATATAATATGGAAATAATTAATCGAAAAATTCAATTTAATAATTCACATGGATATTCTATTAGTAAATTGATCACATTTAATTTCATTACGTATTCTCATAATGAAAAAATTTATAATGATGGACATATGAATCATACCATTGAGGCTTCATGTGAAGAATCTAATATTGTCAAGTATTCATGAATGTAATCTAATACTTCAATGGCTTCATGCCAAGAATCTAATAAATGGCTAGGGCCTCGACCAATAATATATCTATTTTTTTCAATAAACCTACCAATGCTTCAAGGTGATATTTTGGGGACCACCCATCACATACTATTTCCAATGCATTCATCTTATAAATGGGGTAAGAAGTAACCAACTTACACAGTCATATTTAAACAGAAAAACAAAATGTTAATACATTACCCATAAACCACAAAAGGGATCAATATACGACATCTATAGTAAAATATATCATAAACCCTTCAATATAATAAGGCATATAGTATCATAATAAATCAAATGAAATTATTCATAATATCCAACAAAGTTCTTTTCACTAGTTGAAAATAATCTAATACAAATTATTCGAGATAAATTTTCCTCATTACATTAAAATCATTTAGACACCTCACAATTATAAAAGTGAACATTTCTTTTGAAAATTACATTGTATGATTTTATGGAATACATGAAAATGTTATGTAATCATTATAGCGTAAAAAATCAACCAGATTCCTATAATTTAAAATAACATTATTTCCATAATTTGTCAAAAAGGTCCTAATGTACCTCATTTTTAAAAAGAGAGAATTATATCTTTAAAAAATCCAAGTAAATACTAAAGAATGGGTAAAAATTACTTTAAAAAATATATTGAAATACATTTAATGAAACATAGAAATGGATAATAATGTTTTCTAGGAAGATTCTTAGGTATAAACAACCACTGATTATAATCATACATTGAAATTAACCCTTACCATGTACTTTTCTTTAGTCTATGGTTCATTAACCTCTTCCTTTTTGGATATCTCGATTTGATTTTTCCAAAATGACTCTTTAGGATGGAGTTTTTCTTAATGTGTGGCCTCTAGAATGTATTGTAGAAATTTGGGAGAAGAATTTGGTATGTTTTTTATGCCAATAGGATTTGTATGTGTTAATTAAAGGTAAGGAGAACTTCCATTTCATAAGAGAGGGGAGATGAACTTTAATAGACTCTTAAATTATTAAATTAATAAAAATTAATTTCCAATAAAAATGGAACAAAAGAAAGTTGATTCATGGATAATATGATCATGGGTACAAATATTATAATCAAATGAATTTTATACTTGTTTAGGTAATAAAATTAACCATATCATTAGATCTAACACTTAATTAAATAATTTAACATTTACCATTACATCAAGTATTTTTATATTAGCGGGTTAATATATTTACTATAAAATGAAAAACAAACCCCAATTAGATCATTTATGACATATAAAATAGTACTAATGTTAGTTGGATGAAACATATATATTTATGGATTTTATAACATTTAATAAATTTTTATATTATTTAATATACCATTTATGTCAATTTTGACAGTTTTATTATTTTCATTTTAAAAAATAAAAAAAATCTAATAAAATCAAAACAATTCTTCATAATATGTCAATAACATGTATGTGTTATCAATAAATTCATTTATCTCCTTAGTTAACTTATATTATTGTTATTTTAATATTTTTAAAATAATTTAATAAATTTTTATATCTATAAAATTATTTCTCTATCACTATTGTGTCATAACTAATTATAATTAATTATTCTATAAAAATTATAAAAAAATTATATGAGTTTGGTAATTATATTAAATTAATAGAAACTAATTATAATCAATTTTATCTTCTTGATATATATATTTTCAAATTATTACACTTATAAAAAATGAGAGTGTGAAATTTTCTCACATTCATTAATTATTATAATATTCATTTCAAAATCATGGGAAAAGGTCTAATAAATGATTCCATTTCTAAAAATAGGTCATAAAGTTATATTTTAGTCGTTAATTATAATATTTATATGTATTAGGGTAATTTTAAAATATTATCATTACAATGGACTACTAGATTTACCATTAACCATGGTTTTGAAAATTACTAATGCTACTATTCATATTATCCAAAAAAATAAAAGCAACACATCAACAGAATTTTAACCCACCAGTTAAAAATATGGAATCATTTTTTCAAAATTCTAAAGATAATGGATTCAATAAATAAATTGAAATTATTAACCACTATGAAATTGAAAATATAATTTTTTCAAAAGTAAAAAACCCATCATAATATTGGCACGTGTTGGTATCTAATTTTAATGATAAATCAATTCTAATGATCTAAATTACATTAAAGGATAAAAATTTAAACTAATTATAATTTAAAATCTATTATGATTACAATATATCAATTTAACAAAATTCGATGAGAAAGATTTTTTAAATTAAAATGTAATATTTACATATTCTATAAAACAATTTTATTTTTTCAATTTTAAAAGTTAAAAGTGTCAAATAATGTATTTGAAAGGGTTCTCCAATAAAAAGTGGTAAAAATTCATTTTTTAAAATACTTAATTCATTGATGAAATTTAATTTGATATTATATCATTTATAATAACCAGATAAATTGAATACTAAAATTATATTGAATATATAATATTCACAATTTCATCAATATTATTCATAACAACTTTTTAATTTTCATATTTTATAGAACATGGTGTGATCAAACATGGTATTGCATAAAACCCAATCTATTGAATTAAAAAAGTGTATCTTAGAAACATAGAGCATTACATTATAGTTATTTTATTATTATACAAGATGAACATAGTAATATAATACACATTCTGATTTGGAATTGAGACATTCTAACAAAAAAATTATTTTAAAATCATCGAATATATTATTTGTAACGACCTAAAATGCTATCAACAAAATTTCCCCATTCTTATAGTAATTTAATTTTGTATAAATCACGAAAAATCTCTAATTTTCCTTAATAAAAACTCTATAAATGAACAATTAATGAAAGATGAAGTATTTCTATATATTAAGGAACCAAAAATGATTAAATAGTAACATAACATTATAAATGGTAAAAAACGATCATGAATAGTAAACCAACCAAAATAATTTTATGGTAACCCAAGAAATTATAAATAATTTTTTTCATCCAATATGTGAAAATATGATATGACAATATCATTTTATATGTTAGTAATTTTTTTAAATTAATAATTATGTGTTTATATTTTTATTAGTCTTAAAATTTTAATTACAAATTTTTAGTTAATTTAATAATATGACAAAAATTTTATTTAAAAAAAATGTATTCAAAAATTAATATTTGGAATTCTTATAATATGAAGATAAATTTTTGAGATCTTAATAAAATTTTCAATGTTTTATAAAATTAGTTTTAATTTTATAAACTATATTTTCCACAAAAATAATTATTTTGATTAAAAATAAATTACACATATTAATAAAATGATTTTATAAAAATGGATTTAATTTTTAAATTTTATAAATTAGGTAATAGTTAGGGTGATTTTATAGGATTTTTCTGAAATACATGAGTTTCTCTATATAATGAAATACTTTAATTTATGTTAAATATATATTATAAGTTAACTACTCTATTAATTGATTGTTTGAAGATGTATAAACCATTTTTCAAACTAACATGATCTAATTTCTATATTTAGTCACTAGTATCAATACTATTTCTTTTAATGAGGGTAATAATAATCTAATTAATTAAATAGTTATAAATCACCCCTCTTCTCCACTATAAAAATACCACCCACACATCCTCTACTCCTCACACCTCTCATGAATTTATAATTAGAAATTTTTTTTCATAAACAATTACCATCCCCCTTCCCCATGTCCTAGATCTACTGCTCTAAGAAAAATACCAATCCTAGGTTCCTTGAGGAGGCTCTCAAGAAGAGAATTCAAAATTTAAATATTATCTCATTTTTTTAAATTTCATATCTTAATCTCTCCAAACAACCCTTATCACAAAATACATGATAACTAAAATACCTTAAATGTTTTGGAATTTTATATTTTTAATGGATGATCCATCATTAAAATCACCCTTATCCGTCTTTTATTATAAAAATTAAATTTTCACACGTGATGTGTCAATTTACCGACATTGTGGGTGAATCACTTCATTGTTCCTTAAACTCCATAACAACTGATAATAACACAATTAAATGGTATTAAATTACTGTATTATTTATCATACATCCCTATTTATGTTCTGGATCTATCATTTTTACATAATAATAGATGATATAACATTATGAGTTCACTGTGATCAAAAAAATGCCAAAATTAACCTAAATGTCCTTCATTAACATCAATATAATGATCCATCATCATGAAATTTAACCAAAGTATTTATAAGAAAATCTAAAATATATATGATCATTAATAACATATACATTTTTGGGATATTTATAACTTTTTTCATGAACATCCATTGATGTATACAATTAAACGGATCATGAAGACCATGAATAAGAGTGATCCCAAACGATGGAATTAAACTCTAAAACAAATAAAAAAGACCACAAATGAAATTAATAAAAAAATATTGAATAAAATTACTATATGAAAGGTTATAGTTTTGTAAACTAATTTACATAGGGTTAGTTTATCATTTATTAATTTGAAGAAATATTTCAGGCACATGGTTATAGGAATTGTCGATCCAAACCCTCATTCTTTGGGTTATACCTCTTTCAATCCATTTTCAGTATGGATATAAATTAAATACCATTTATTCATCATTAATTTTTTTTTTCGTGTTTTATTATTATTTTTAATTTTGGTTAGGGAAACACAATGTTTTGAAAAAGATCACTTCTTTAAAAATACACATCTTTTACTTATAGAGATTGTTTCTTCTCTACAAAAGGAAAACCATTCGTATATAAATAATGACATTACATTATGAATTTGGGAAAAAAATGTTTATTAAGGTATTCATTTTTATATAAAACACATTCATTTACATGGGATATTATATGTTCAAGTTATATATATGTTCTATATGGTATGCATGATAATGTAAATGTTATGATGTGATTGGTCCACCCAAAATTATTTAATTCAATGCAAATGTTCGGGTGTGATATGTGCACCCAAAATAATATTGTACTCTAATGCATTGGGTAATTTGAATAACATTATCAGATAATGTGAAATACTTTTGAACATGTTGCTATTTCAGATAACTTCTATTTATGTTATTTGAACAATAATACATGATGGTTAATTTTTATGCTTTTCCACATTTCAATAATTCTCTCATTTCTTTATTTCATGATTATGATTATATTTCTATGTTAGGAAGATAAATAAGATTATCACCCTGTGTGATATTTTTCATTATAATATCTATTCTCTTAATAGGTTTTTTGATCACCATTTTTGATGTAAATCTTATGGTGATTACTTACACCAATGAGAATTTAAAGACCTATAAGAAGCTAGAGAAGACAAAATTAAATTATTATTCATGTTTTAAATGTTATGTATGGTCGTAATTTTACCAATAAACTGAACATTAGGATAATAATTATGGAATTATTTATTTTTTAAAAATTTAATATTATTTAATAATAATTAACAAAAATAAGGGTCTCTATAGTAGGTATCTGAGTACAGTTTAATTGATTTGGGAAATATGATTTGAGAACCATAGTGAAAACCAAGAGTATAAGATAATGTATAATTAAGTGCCCAATATATTTTTTGAAAATTTAAAACAACAGAATCTGATAATATATTCCTTTATATTTAAAAATAAAAAATTATTCATAACTTGTTTACTTACATTTTCTTATGAGAAGATAAATTTTAGAAATTGGTGGGAAAAAGGATACACTAGGACTAAATACTATGCAGGGGAAAATGTAGTGATTGCCTGAATGACCTCCCAAATTCCATGAGATGTGGAGTTAAAAATTTCATGTTGATACTTACCAAAATGTATCTGTAAATGAACATTAACAAGAATAATGTGGAACATCATAGTTCACCAATGTGGAACTAACTGTATATCGAGTGTTTTATGAAACAATGACCATTAACACTTACTAGATATTCCTATACATTATTTTCAAAATAGTGGGTCATCTCAATAGAGAAGATCATTTCTGTTCTTCAACATTCTATGATGGAGAAGGTTAATCTTTATGTTTTGTGTCATGATGGAGTGATTGATCAAAGATGTTCTTTGGTTATAAACACCATGCCAAAAGACATAATTAAATGGATGGAGTGGTAATAATTTATGAAAATGTTTCAAAAAAAGTATTTTCATATATCTATTTTTAAAATGATTTACATATTATTTATATTGATTACTATAAATGATTGGAATAAGTCACAACCTATGAATAAAATTTCATGTGTATTGTATGATATTCGTTGTTTTTTTAGAAATGATTTTAAATTCATAGATTATTTGGTTTATTATCACCATACGATCAGAACGATTTATCAATTATATAATTTAGGTGTTTTTATGATGTTTTTATATATCCTACAAAAGTTGGGATGGATTTTAGAGAATAGCCCCACAGAAATTTTGATCATAGAAGAAAGACAGAGTTTCATACTAGATGATCTAATGATAAATGTGGAAAGAAAACTCAATCACCCACATTTCAAATATTACAGAAGAAGCGTCATGGAATCTACCTCAACGGGATGGGGGTAATTCATCATGTATGGGATATAAGGCCACTAAGATCCTGAATCTTAAAAATACGTGAGGAAAATATATAATGTGGTTGAGGAAAGGTGATAACCGCCCATGTTACAATGATACAACATTAGGAAGAAATGGTACAATACAAGCCAGTTCACTAAACCAAGAATCATCATGGGTAATCATCATCATCATCCCCCAATAATAATAGATAATGGAAATGATTATTCGATCATTACTTATAATGTAGAGCATGAAAATGATGTCATACAACGTACACTTCATGTATACTACAGAATGGAAGTTTTATTACTTGATTATGGTTCAATGCATTCTTTTATATATTACATGTTTTCTAGAACTATTGAATTGATTCCCCAAAAACTTAAATTATAGGTATCTATAAGAACACTGTGTTGTGAACTAATTGCAACCCATGTGTTGCACTATTCTTCTAATAGAGAATGTGTGAATATTCATCCAAGGAATCTTTTAATACATTATTTGGTGGAATGAGACCATATAATGGGGATCAATCATCTCTCTTAACATTAAGAACAACTCAACATTTGGGAAAAGGAATATTTTTTATATTTCAAACCACCACATGATACTCTATAAATTTAAGGATGACCATGAATATCTTTTGGAAAATCAATCAATAGTGTGGGTTTTGATTCCCTATGAAGAATCATACCTCGCTCAAATGGTTGGGTCAAAAGAAGGTATCAATGTTGGGGAAATTTTAATTTTAAGGGAATGCAATGTTGTATTTCCAAAAGAGTTAATCAGAACTCGCATGGATTGTGATGTAGAGGTCTAAATAGAACTCATAACCAAAGATACTCATATCACATTGTGTCCCTATATGATGGATCCTACCACACTGGATGAATTATTAGAGTTACATGAGCATTTTGGAAAATTGTTAATACACCATAATGTATCAATTTGGGGTGCACCAGTTCTCTTTTTCAAGATGAATTATGGATCAATGAGGTTGTGTATTGATTATATGGAACTCAATAAGATCACCGTAAAAAAAATTATCCAATTCCAAATATTGATGAATAGTTTGATCAGTTATAAGGAGTATAGTACTTCTCAAAGGTGGATCTCTGTTCTAGATATCATTAGCTTATAGTGAAGAAGGAATATATTCAAAATAAATCTTTCCATACACAGTATGGGAAGTATGAGTATTTGTTGATTTCCATAAGACTTAATAATTCCCCTATAATCATCATTGATTTTACTAATAATGTTTTTAGACATTACCTAAATAATATAGTTGTATTGTTTATCGATGATATATTTATATACTCCATGACTAATGACGAACATGAATAACATTTAAATATAGTGTAGGATACATTAATGATGCAGAATTAGTATTCAATTTTTAATAACTGTGTCTTTTGGATGCATCTAGTAACATCCTTGGGGCATGTGATCACATGAGATGGAATTTCATTCTATCCTTAAAAATGAAGTCAATTGAGGAATTCCCTAGAATTAGTTGTGTCAAAGAAATCTATAATTTTTTTGGATTAATATGTACTAGGGATGTTTTGTGAGAAACTTATCATGAATATTAGGCTCGTTGACAATGTTAAAAATCAACGGGGTAATTATTTCCTAGAAGAATGTCTTTCACTAAATCATCATGGAGATAATGGAGAGATTAATCACAGCCCCAGTACTCACATTACCAAATGGTGAATAATTATTTTAGATAATAATTAATGCATCAATGAAATGTTTGGGTTTTGTACTCTTGAAAATAATAATGTGCTATCCTGCACCTCATGTTAGTTGATGATCCATGTTCAGAAATACCTGACACATGATCTATAGCTTAATGCTGTGATTTTTTTCCGAGATGATATGGTTACACTAACACTATACTAGGAAGTGTGACATATGTGCCGATCACAATATCCTAAAGTATACTATTCTTAAAAGGATATAAACAATTCTCAAAGAATATAGTTAGTGATTATTATAGACACCAATTTCTCATTTCAATATCTTCTTGGAATGGAAAACAAGATAGATGATACTCTTATAAGAAAAGATAATTCTATATTATCCATGTTGTGGATTGAGAAATACCCTATCTTATTTGAGATGAAATGTATGTATTTGGAAACCATAAAATCATAGAATAAATCCTATATCCCATAGTTTATTTCCCAAAATTCTATGTAATAGATTATTATTGTGGTAGGAAGTGATGATTCGTAGTTACTAATGAACGTGAATGCAGTAAAGGAAGGAAAACAACAAGAGTTCTATATTGATGATGATGGTGTGATTCAGTTTGGAATTAGAATATGTGTGGATTAAGTATGTATTTGAAAATGTAAATAGATTAACATTCTCTATACATCCTGAGAGTACCAAGACGTACTGTTATGTCCAAGAAACATGCGTTTGGACAACCAAAAGATGGATATTTCTGAGTATATCTCATGGTGCTTAATATTTTAATAAACTAATGTAGAGGGATAAAAGTACATTGGGAAGATACAAACATTCATTTACCAATGTCGAAATTGGATAATGTGACTATGGACTTTTTAACTACCCTCTAAAATTCATCTAATGGAAACAATTCGATATGTGTTTTGGTTTACCAACTCACTAAGGCATCCCACTTTATCACTATATGTGAATATATATTTATTGAACAACATGAAGTGATATGTGTGAAAGGTTTTGTGAGAATGTATATGGTTCAATTATCAATTTTCTCTCATCCTGATATCAGGTTCACACCTAGATTCTGGATCATTCTTCGACATGATTTGATTACTGAATTAAATTTTCTCATTGCCAATCTCACCCAAAATAATGACGAGTATAAAATGAATATTCCAAGGATCGAAGATATGTTAATTGAATTATCTTTATAATCAAATGGTGTATGTTATGAAACTCTCCCTTTGGATGAGTCATCAAGCAATAATAGCTCTAACCCGACTATTCATATGCCTCCCCATGATGGTCTATAAGGAAAGCGATGTTGAATGAACACCCATTGGGATGATGTTGGTGAAAGGAAGATACATGGACATGATCTTCTGAAAGTGATGACAGATAAGTATCAGGACATCTAGAAACATATCAAATCTTCACATATTCGGAAAATTGATATTATATCAACCATAGAAGTGAAAAAGAGTTTGAAATTGGAGACAAAGTCTTCTATTGAATATCAACATAGAAGGGAGTCATGCAGTTTGGAATGAAAGGTATTATAAGACCATTTTCTTTATATCCTATTAAATCATTTATTTCATAAATGAATTTTATTATCAACTTTCACTTCCACTGAATATGTATGATATTCATGATGTGTTCCATGTGACATTGATGAGGAATTAAATAACAGATCTATAACATGTACTAAAATCTATGGTGGTTGAATTGGAAGAAGATATCTTTTATGAGGAGAATCCAGTAAATACATTAGACATGAGAGGAAAGGTTTTAAGTAAAAAAGACTACAAATTTTTTTGAAGTGTTGTGGAGGAACTACATGTATGAAAAAATAACACTGGAACTAGAGTAGGAGATAAAGGATATGTATACTAACCTGATTATGTAAAAGAAATTTTCTAGAGATAATTTAAAAGGGAGAGATAATATAAATACCCGAAAAAATATCAATTGAATTAATATGTAATTACATTAATTTCATATAGTAAAAATCTCATAAAATCACCTATAGAGTATAATAAAGTATTTATAAATGATGAATTAATGAAATAAGAAGTATTTCTAGAAGTTAAAGAATTAATACTGATGAAATAACAACATGAACATATGAATAGTTATATTACCATTATGTATAGAAAAACAACCACAAGATCAGCAACCTCACCCATGAAATTATAAATAATTTTTTGACATCTTACTAGTAAATATATGATATAATTATATCATAGTATATTTATTTAAATATTTTATGAATTATTAATTAAGTCTTGGTATTTTTATAAGTCATAAATATTTAATTAAAATATTATGACCCA